>CM076680.1:35961118-36561118 GCA_038501925.1 Xenopus petersii | reverse complement strand
TTGAAACCCCTTTGCTGATGGACATCACCAGATTCTGGGTTTCCTCCTTTTCAATACTCTGCTAGGCCTTTACTGCAGCGGCTTTGAGTTGCTTTTTGTTTGTGGGCCTTTCGGTCTGAGGTTTAGTCTTCAACAAGTGAAATGCAGCTCAATTGGGTTCAGATCAGGTGACCGACTTTGCCATTCAAGAATATTCCACTTCTTTGCTTTAATAAACTCCTGGGTTGCTTTGGCTCTATGTTTTGGGTCATTGTCCAACTGTATTATGAAACTCCTCCCAATCAATTTGACTGCATTTAGCTGGATTTTAGCAGACTGTGTCTCTGAACACCTCAGAATTCATTCTGCTGCTTCAGTCCTGTGTCACATCATGGATAAACACTAGTGTCCCAGTGCCACTGGCAGCCATGCACACCCAAGCCATCACACTGCCTCCACCATGTTTTATAGAGATGTGGTATGCTTTGGATCATGAGCTGTTCCACGCCTTCTCCATACTTTTTTCTTGCCATCATTCTGGTAGAGGTTGATCTTTATTTCATCTGTCCAAAGAATGTTTTTCCAGAACTGTGTTGGCTTTTTAAGATGTTTTTTTTAACGAAGTCCACCTTGCACGTTGCAGAGCACCCTCTGTATTTACTTTCATGCAGTCTTCTCTTGATGGTAGATTTGGATATCGATACACCTACCTCCTGGAGCATGTTGTTCACTTGTTTGGCTGCTGTGAAGGGGTTTCTCTTCACCATGGAAATGATTGTGTGATCATCCACCACTGTTGTCTTCCGTGGACGTCCAGGTTTTCTTGCGTTGCCGAGTTCACCAGTGCTTTCTTTCTTTCTCTGGTAGCAATTTCTCTGTTTTTTTCTGTTTTTGCAGCTTAAGGATGGCTTGTTTCACTTGCATGGAGAGCTCCTTTGACCGCATGTTGTCTGTTCACAGCAAAATCTTCCACATACAAGGACCCCCCTCAAATCAACTCCAGGGCTTTTATCTGCTTCATTGATAGACATAACAAAGGAATTGCCCACACCTGCCCATGAAATAGCGTTTGAGTCAATTGTCCAATTACTTTTGAGCCCCTGAAATGAAGTGATTGTTTAAAAAAAAAAAAAAAAAAAGGACTAGTTCCTCACATATGCAATCTTTTTGTTCAACTCACTGAATTAAAGCTGAAAGTCTGCAGTTCAACTGCATCTGAGTGGTTTCATTTCAAATTCATTGCAGTAATAAACCAAATGAGAAAAAAAAGCTGTATGTCCAAATATTTATGGACCTAACTGTATACATCAGTTTTATACAAGCATGAATAATAATTTTTCCCTTCCAATTACATTTGCCAAGAATCCTAAAAGAACATGGTAATAAAGACAAATGAAAAACACACACAAACTAATCAGTAAGTTCTACAGTGCAGGGATCTCTTTGCCCGTTTTTCTTAGCACACAACACCCAGTCTTTGTAACAGTACATGTGTATAGCAATGCTTATGCTCTATATTTGTACTATAACATTGGAAAAATTCACAACTCTGCATATACTAGCGCTATACAAAGATACACATACACCAATTTGCTCTTAAAACTGCAATGCATATTATAAGGATTAGAAGTATGGGGCATAGGCTATAGCATACTGTACAACATTCCTTCTGCATGAATAAAAGCACAATGTTTATGACAACTACAAGCGTTGCTATTGTTGTCTTTACCAATTTCTAAAGTGAATGCCAAGCTATGTGAAATACTGCAGAGTAAGCCTTGTTGAGAATGAATAACTTCCAGTTAGAGGCAGCCAAAGACCCCCAAGTCACTTTGCCCTAGGGTTTAATGTGAACTCCGTCCAGGTGTTTGTGCCAATCTGCCCCCCAATAACACTGGGTAAATATGCAACACACCCATTGGGCATAAAGAATACAAATGCACAGAAATAGCTCTGGCCATTTTGGATGAGCCCATCCCCTTGGATGAGCGATCCAAGGGGAGGGTTTCTAAATTTAAAATCACCTTACTGCAAACATATCTGACCACAGATTAGCAATGTATAAAGTGTAATAATCTGAATCAACGGACTGTTCTGGGTATATATTCTTTAATAAATAAAGTCTTGTTTTCCACTGTACAACCAGCATATACAGAGAACTATCAAATTAAAGAAAATGCACTGGCAATTCATCACCTTAGCAACCAGGTGGCTGAAATTGCAAACTGGAGAGCTGCTAAATAACTCAAAAACCCCAAATAATAACAAATAAAAACCACACCATAATAACTGTTAATTTAAAGGAGAAGAATCCCTTTACACGCTGAGGCAGTTCGGGGAGATTGACGCTCAGAAGACGAGGCGACAAAATCTCCCCGAATCTCCTTGTGTGAACTAACCCTTAATTTCCCCAACTATGTCAGCAACTGCTTAGAGGAATGAACCTAATACTCCAACAAAGAGTCTTTCACACAGTGACAGAAAACAAGAATGGAGGTGTAACACAGTAAGTGGCAGTCATGCTCTTACTCCATTTGAATAAGAAGCACAAATCCTGTTATGCTGGACAAGCCCACGATTTATGGAAAGGAAAGGCACACCTTCACAGATATCTGTGACACTTAATTCTCTAAGCAACAAGCCACAATGGGAAACTGTAGTTGTATAAATCAGGGATTGGTCTTGCAAAAGCAGATTTTCACACAGACTAGCAGAAAATAGATTCTTCACAGAATCCATGATGCAAGAAGCTTTAGTCTATTTTAACATTACGCCTGGAATGTTGCTTTAGTTTAAAGCTTCAGCCAATGATGTAATTAAAGCTTTTTAAATGAATAATGCAGCAGATGGTGATGTACCCTGATAGAATATTATATAGTGGTATGTGCCTCCAGACAGATATATACAACGGCTGGCCAACTCCCTGTTGTATTTTACAGACTGAGGGTGGAAATGTCCCTTTAAGATTTTCTTTGTAATGGCAGTTTGGAATAGTCTATGGTTACCTAAGAATTATCCAGGGGGAAAGTACACACTTCTACAGAAGATGCCAAACATCACTGACGGGGCATGTGACTAAGCCAAACATTTGGCTTGGAACTTCGTTGCTCCATTAAGTTCCTTATCACTCTCACTCTTATGTAAGAAAACCTGTTATTTCAGTTCAGAACAGGCTACTGGGGAATAAGCAACATGCGAACGGTGAAAAGCACAGCATGGAGGTGTTTTATATAAAATCCCTTGAAAAGGAGAATTTTACCAAAGTCTTACCTTCACAAGAGAGTCCATGAGAGGTGACCCCAGAGAGGGCTTCACGGCATACATTGCAGTAAGTAGGTCGTGCGTGTGAACAGGCGTACCAGTTATGCATTCCCGAGAAGTGGTCCATGCTGTACTGGGCTGTCTGGAAACAGAATGAAAATAAAAAAGAATGCAGTTGATCTGTGCATACATATGCACCTGGAAGCTGAAATCGACAGGTCAGATCAGTGCCTGGAGCGGTTCTGCCTTTTCTCATTGTTATGCAGATAAGAAGAGGCAAGATTACTGAAGCAATGCTGCTTCCTACAACTAAGCAAACTGTCCTAGCATAATTCAGTGCAGCAAATGGATTTAGAAAGAAGTAAATACAAAATGAAAGGACGTGCCATTTCTATTAAATTTTTTTTAAAAAAATTAGCAGGTTGGAATGCAGCTGAACTACAACTGCCAGAATCCTCTCACTTATGAGAAGTATAAGATTGTTTAGAGTCATAGCCCAGCAACATTTGGAGACCCAAGGCAAAGAAACAGGACTGCAGAGGGTGATACAGGAGCAAAATGTTAGCTTGGTGATGTACCCTTTGCTCTAATGGGATAGGAAGTACCTCAAAGAGTTCACGGTTCTGCACAGACTTTAATGCTGCCATCCATTCCTCCATGTCCTTTCTGTTGTCTGCACTGAGGATCAGTTTCCGAAAGGGGGTGAATACCTGGAATCAGGAGAAGCACATGATCAGAGTGGGGAGGGGGGAGAAGTCCATGTTCAGAAACAGGAAGGGCCAAGTTAGCCACAGGTGACAAGGAACAAGGTGGAGTTACGATTACAATGATTCTCATTTGAAAATGTTTGTTTGTTAAGGGCAGGGACCTCTGGGGCTCATGGTGGCACTGGAACAACAAATAAAGGCTTGTCTGTAAATCTTATCAGAAATTACAAGACAGGGTGGAGGGAAAAAATAAAGAGAACCTTAACTTAGATATGGATCGGACCTGAAAATGCTGTTTTGTGGACCAACCTGATCCCAGCATCAATATGAGCCAAATCCCAGATAACTTGCTGTAGCTGTAAGTATTTTGCAGTGCATAGGATTTCAGGAAGTTCAGACTAGACAGAGGAATGATCATCTTAAATACATATAGCTGGAGTCACTGACCCCCTACCACCAGATAGCATTTTTAGTTACAGGCTTTATAAAGAGAACAAACAATTGCCAAATGAAGCCTTTCTTGAAATAGTTCTGTATATACAACTATGGGATCCGTTATCCGGAAACCCGCTATCCAGAAAGCTCCGAATTACAGAAAGGCCATCTCCCATAGACTTCATTTTATGCAAATAATCCACTTTTTTAAAAATTATTTCCTTTTTCTCTGTAATAATGAAACAGTTCCTTGTACTTGATCCAAATATAATGAATCCTTATTCGAAGCAAAACCAGCCTATTAGGTTTATTTAGTAGACTTAACGGAGAATTCAACCCTAAAGTTAAAAAAAAAACCCTCCCTCCTCCCCCCCCCATTCCGATGATTTCCTAAGAGAAGAAGATGGCTCCCGTGAACTCCGATGCCCGAATCTGCACCGAGGGGTAAGTAAAACCTTAGGGGCATTTGCCCAGGCTAACACTTCAAGGGATACGGTCATGGGAAAAATTTTTTTTACAAAAAGAATCAGTTAATAGTGCTGCTCCAACAGAATTCTGCACTGAAATCATTTCTCAAAAGAGCAAACAGATTTTCTTATATTCAATTTTGAAATCTGACATGGAGCTAGACATATCGTCAATTTCCCAGCTGCCCCAAGTCATGTGACTTGTGCTCTAATAAACTTCAATCACTCTTTACTGCAAGTTAGAGTGATGACAACCCCTCCATTTTTCTCCCCAGCAGCCAAACAAAAGAACAATGGGAAGGTAACCAGATAGCAGCTCCCTAACACAAGATAACAGCTGCCTGGTAGATCTAAGAACAACACTCAATAGTAAAAACCCATGTCCCACTGAGACACATTCAGTTACATTGAGAAGGAAAAACAGCAGCCTGCCAGAAAGTATTTCTCTCCTAAAGTGCAGGCACAAGTTACATGACTGGGGGCAGCTGGGTAATTAACAAAATGTCTAGCCCATGTCAAATTTCAAAATTGAATATAAAAAAATCTGTTTGCTCTTTTGAGAAATGGATTTCAGTGCAGAATTCTGCTGGAGCAGCACTATTAACTGATGCGTTTTGAAAAAAAACATGTTTTCCGATGACAGGATCCCTTTGAGGTGGCCATGGTCGCACAGATAATATCGTACAAAACTAACTTTCGTACAATATTTGCTGCCTGTATGGTGGGAAAAGAGCCGACCGATATTGGCAGAAGACTTGGATATCGGTCGGCTCGCAGATCAGGCTGGACGGAATATTTAGATCGGGTGCCTTTGAAGGCACCCAAACATCGTCCGTTGTTAATGCTGAATCGTCAGATACAGGTAGAATTCTATTGTTTCTACCTGTATATCTGACGATTCAGCTCAACACATGTATATTGAAATGAACGATCTTTCTTGGAAAGATCTTTTCCAAGAAAGATCGTAAATGTTACGTCTATGGCCACCTTTAGGCTGGGGGAGGAGGGAGTCTATGTAGGGTTGGGGAGGTAGGGTCTTTTAACTTTAGGGTTGAATTCTCCTTTAAGGTATGAAGATCCAAATTACGGAATACGTTATCCAGAAAACCACAGGTCCCGAGCATTCTGGATAACAAGTCCCATACCTGTAGTACAGTGATCCCCAACCAGTAGCTCGTGAGCAACATGTTACTCTCCAACCCCTTGGATGTTGCTTATTTTTGAATTCCAGGTTTGGAGGCAAGTTTTGGTTGTATGAAAACCAGGTGCACTGCCAAACAGATTCTCAATGTAGGCTGACAATCTACATAGGGGCTACCAAATGGCCAATCACAGCTCTTATTTGGCACCCCAAGAACATTTTTCATGCTAGTGTTGCTCCCCAACTCCTTTTTCTTCTGAATGTTGCTCACAGGTTCAAAAGGTTGGGAATCTCTGCTGTAGCATATTAAAACTTAACATAAAAGGTGAACAGACACTTAAGTTGGCCATAGATGTTGAGATTTTTAAAAGATCAGATCCTGATACTGAGACCACGATCTTCTCAGAACGATCGTACGAATTTACCATCAACTAAAAGACCAATTTGCCAGGAAAACAAAGGGTAGCTGTCTGCTTGGCCCTGCAAACATAGATAGATTGTACTGGGGCCGACAAAGATTTTTCGACCTGACCGATCAATTTCCTGACAGATGTCGGCCGAAAAATCGTAAGATGTACAATCGTTCGAATCCCACTAACCACACTATAATTTCGAAGGATTGGTCGGACTTCCCTAAAATCGGTTGTTCCGCAAGAAGAATCGTTGCGTCTATGGGGAGTTTTAAACAAGCTTATGACTCAGCTGTCTCTTGTTCAGCTGCATCCTTGGCAGAGCCATCGGGGGTCATTGTAAGACTTCTCTGCAGCTATCTTTTGGATTTTAGGATAAATCTGAACTCAGACAGTTAGTAACCTGCTGCTTACAGAAAATTTATAAAAATTAACATTTTCTATGGGATGGGATACTATACTTTCTGTGAGAAGTCAACAACTCAAACATTTTATAAGTTTGCTACAAGTTTGCACACGTGACATTAGCTGAAATGCGGAGCATTTAGTGATATGTATGTAAGTGGTGACATAGATAACTGCCTCAGGAATACACAAGGTTCTTGTTTTCAACCTTTGTTTTATCTTCTACTAAACAGGAAGAGTTATAAACCCAGTGAAACCCCCCCCCCCTTTTATAAGCATGGTCCCCATATAAATTCCTGAACAAATGCTTCATTATAACAATTTAAGTACAGCAAGTGTTTGCAGCTTTATTTTAACATATTGCTTTATTTTGTTCCACTCCTTTTCAGACCTTGATAGTTGCACGGCTTTTTGCCATGTTGCATCAGGAGGCCTTCCAGTAAATGGCACGATGCAGTAAAATTATGCATGCTTATTTGACAATGGACCACACACTACTGTAACAGCCTTGCATGCAACACTAAATGTATAGAGGCCCTTCTTCTGCCAACATGTGCAGAAATAACAGCTAATGCATCTCATGTCCTGCAGGCCATTAACCCACATCCTGCTCAGAACGGGTAGAATATTGCCTTACTTACCACACGTCCTCAGAGTAAAGGTTTAAAATAGTAGTTATTTAAGGCAGTAAAACCACTCCTTCAGTGCAAAGACCTCAAGGGGATTATCATATTGCCTAATTTATCTTCAAATGCACTCTTAAAGGGGCAGTTTGTCAGTGCTGCAAAATAAAGCTGAAACCAGTCTGGCATTCACAGAATATACTGGTTTAATTATACAGGTATGGGACCAGTTATCCAGAATGCTCGGGACCTGGGGTTTTCTGGATAACAGATATTCATACCTTAAGTCTACTAGAAAATCATGTAAACATTAAATAAACCCAATGGGCTGGTTTTGCTTCCAATATGGGTTAATTATATCTTAGTTTGGATCAAGTACAAGGTACGGTTTTATTATTACAAAGAGGAAATCATTTTTAAAAATTTTAATTGTTTTGATAATATGGAGTCGATGGGAGACAGCCTTTCTGTAATTTGGAGCTTTCTGGATAATGGGTTTCGAGATAATGGATTCCATTCCTGTACAAACATTTTTGCCACCCAAAAGAATATATATAGAATATTCATGCTTTTTCAGCTGTTTTAATGTGCACCCAATTGCAAACACTGAAAAACCTTAGAAAGCACGCAAACTTATATTTACTCTCACTCGGTTCATTTAAAGGCAACACACAATTTTATTTTGTGCAAATCTTTGTGAATATTGTTGAATGTGTTAAATTTTTAACATAGGTTTTTAACAATAACATTTAAAATGTATCTCAGTGCTGAATGGAGACCTGTAAGCATCATCATTATGAACAAAGGAAATTAAGTTATGCAGCCATCCTTGGGGTTTCTTTCAGTGTTTTATTAGTTCAGTAGGAACACGAGGGTCTAGCTCATAACAGAGAACATTAGATTTCCATATATTAGTATATGTTTACTATATTGCTAGTTTAACCTGTGCCAATCACAACGGCACTCAGAAAATGAATCAATCCTATAACTATACCCATACCGAAAAGGCCTACTGGTCCAAGGCATCCTTTGGTATAGCCACATGTAAATCACTATACATGCGGAACCACAGGTACTGTGCAAAAAATGTGAAAGAAGCCATTGAGGCACTTTATTACCCAGGGAAAACCTCCTGTGGCCAGCCACATCTACTGGATCAATGCATGTAAAACACTTGAAGATGCCTTCTTGTGTATTTTTGTGCAATTACTCGGAATCGTCGCATTACAGTGGCTAAGGTATTTTGGGGTGCTTTATGGTTCGTATGAGAGGAGATTTCCCATGGGCATTGGAAACAAAACACACAGTCAGGGCCCTTAAGGAAAATTATCTCCAGTGTCAAAAATTAAGTGAACAGCCTCAGGCAACGAATATAAAAACCAGCAGACAAGGGTAGAGTGCATAGAACATGGGGAGGAGTAGAAACTGTATCTTCCTTTCACTGCATTCTTAGCGTAAACTGGAAATATCAGTCTGTAAATAGAGGGATCCTTAACCCATGGGCGGATATACAAAACAGGTTGCATATTGTTTAGTGTGGGTCACCGTGATCCCTCTGAATACAATGGCATTTCCTCTTACACTAGAAAATAGCTATAAAACAAGGTTGCAGGACTAGTTCTCTATCTCACGGGAAAAAAAGGTTAAGGAACACTGCAATACATAGATGGTCCGTCTGATCCCAAGATCACATGACACTATGTTCAACAGCACAGGTTGATCTCATCAGACACCTTCCTTGGCTCACACGCATGAAATCAGATATTGGTCTAATACAATTCACAGTGCAGCCCTTTCTTCCTGTTAGACAGAAATGATTCATATACATATAATGGTAACACTGCAAAGGGTTCAGGAGGAGCCTAGTGAAAACTGTTTAGCCCATTTGCCGTGCCACCAAATGGAAATATTTCCATCAAGAGAGGCATGTTCACAATACATAGTTAGGAAAGTGATGTGCAGTTTTTACTCATGTGCATAGTAAAACATACCTGGCAGTGAGTATACAATGTCAAATTGAACAGTTTTATCGGTTATCTATATAGTATAGTCATTACCAAACCGCTTTCATTTGTAACCCAAACACCACCTTTCTCATCTCGTAACTTAGTGACGGTTAACTGGATACCCTCCAAAAATACAGAATCTCACATTTTGCACATGACAACTAGGGATGCACCGAATCCACTATTTTGGAGTCAGCCAAACCCCCGAATCCTTTTTAAAAGATTTGGCCGAATACTGAACCGAAATCCGAATCCTAATTTGCATATGCAATTTAGGGGAAACACTGTTTACTTCCTTGATTTGTGACAAAAAGTCACGTGATTTCCCTCCCTGCCCCTAATTTACATATGCAAATTCGGATTCGGCCAGGCAGAAGGATTCGGCCGAATCTGAATCCTGCGGAAAAAGGCTGAATCCCGAACCAAATCCTGGATTCTGTGCATCCCTAATGCAACTTAAATACAAAACACAGAAAATCTTTTATATGCTTTGCATTTAGGAGAGCTTGTTGTGATTTCAGTGTTAGCTTATGGAGAGCTGATTTGGACAGTTTGGCTGATGCTTTTTCTGGCTCCTTAAAAGCAGTGAATAAAGTGCCCCAAACAGCAATCTAGGATATTGGAATGGGTGATCGGAAAGGTGAAGATTTAAACGCAGAATAAATAGCAATAAAAACCCTATGCTTCCTAACAAATATTGCCAATGGGTGAAAAATAATAAAGGAGATTTTGGGCAGAAATTTTTGATATAGGTCAACAGCAAATGCAGATGTGTGTTGAAGGGGTATAAGAAATAAACACTAGGCAATATAACGTAAACCTGGCCATACATGCAGAGATCCACTAGTTTGGTGAGGTCGCCAAACGAGCAGATCTCGCCTCGAGATGCCCACCTAAAGTTGGGAGATATTGGGCTGATCCGATCGTGGGCCCTAGAGGCCAACGATCATATCACACCGACAAGAGTACAGGCGGTTGGACAGAGGACCACATCGATGAACCAATGGAGTCCTCGATCCGACAGGATCTTTAAACCTGGACAATCTATCTCTGGTCAATTTTTGCCCAGATAATGGGAGGTAGCCCGTCAGAGGGCCCGTACACTACTCAATAAGCTGCCAATTTAGTCTGTTGGCAGCTTTATCGGCCCGTGTATGGGGAGCTTAAGGCTACTAGGAGATAAGCAAAGGCACTTACAAAAGGACATTCAAAGGCACTAACCTAACAGCAATCCTCTTGCTGTGCTCAAACAAACAGAATGCATGCGATTGGTGCATGAGAAAGTTCTGAGGACCTGCGTTATTAGTCTCTATTTGCAAGGAATGTGTGGCCCAATTGTACAATGTATTAATAGCAAAGCTTCTGAATTTGTCTTGATATGTATACCACTTATTCCTTGTTATATGATATTATATGATGTTTTCGTATATAACAATGCCTTTTAGGCAAAGCATAAGGTTTTTATTATGTAGGAAAATGCGATCTTTAAAAGAAGTATATGACAGTGGGTATTGTCAGGCCAGGAGCATTTAAAAGCACAATTAGTAACTTACTGTGAAGCTGTTATTTAGATTCTTGGTGCTGGACTCAGCAACACTTGCATCGGTTACGTCAACTTCCTCAAATATAATGGACTGAGGGGGAAAAAAAAGTAAGATTTAGCAAAAGGGTAATGTGACAAACCACAACAGTCAGCACAAGTAAAACAGCAGGGCAAGATGATACACTTTGAGTGCTAGGATAATGGGGAGATTTTTGTAAAGAATATGATACCAGTGGCTGATCAGCTCAACTAATAACAAGTGATAATCGCCAACACCATTTGGGTAGAGCAAATAGCCACTAGTTATGTACAGGTTAACCCAAACCCACAGTGCCCAGTGGATTTACCGCTGGTTGGGAGGGTTTGGATTAAAACTTAGCCAACCTTTGCAGGTTTGGGTTAGATGTGGGTAAGACTGGAAAAGAACATTTCTCCTCTGCTCCTGCAGATTCCCTGAATAGTGTACAGAGCTAGAAGACACAGGTACAGGTTGAGTGCAGGTCCTTAGGATTGGGTGTGGTTAAGGTTTTGCAGGTTAGGGTCAGGTGTTGGTTGAGTTTTTTCTGACCCGTACATCACTAATAGCCACTATTAATCCATAGCAAAAGGGTAGACTGAATTGAAGGCCTCTGAAGAAACACCAGAGGTGGAACTTGCATCCTACATATTCAAAAATGTTCTTAAAACCTTGTTTGAAACTTAAGTATCATGTAGTTTGTCAATCTTTATTTGAGAAGAAAATGGACTGAAAACTGATTGAGACTTGAATGTTAAGGTATGTTAACTTCAAACCCTTGTAAAACTCAATCTGTAGGACCTAGAGAATAACAGATTAGAGAAGCGATTCAGGTTCACCTTTACATGCAAGCAACTTTTTAATTGTTTATTATTTAATTTGTCTTCTGACTCTTTCCAGTTTTCATATGGATGTCACTGACCCCATCTAAAAACAAATGCCTTGTAAGGCTACAAATGTATCGTTATTGCTACTTTATATTACTGATCTTTCTATTCGGCCCCCCTCCTATTCATATTTCAGTCTCTTAGTCACATCAATGCCTGGTTGCTAGGGTAACTTGAGACCTAGCAACCAGATTGCTGAAATTGCACACTGGAGTGCTGCTGAATAAAAAGCTAGATAACTTAAGAAGCACAAATGATAAAAAAAAATGAAAACCATTTGCAAATTGCCTCAGAACATCACTCTCTACAACATACTAAAGGTTAACTCAAAGGTGCATAATTTATTTAAGAAAACAGAAGGATCCTGTCTAAACCTTGTAGACCGGACCTAAAAATGCAATAAATACAAAAGGCAATAAAGACAAGAGCCTGACTGAAGGGTTGGCCCATAGAACAGATTGAGGATCCAAGTGACTAATTACAGGGTATACTTGGTTGTCACTGAAAGTGCCGATGCCTTTGTTGCCAGTTCTGCTACATCCACCATGTAGAGGTCCTCCTTTGGGCGCACCATAGTTGATCCTGAAAACACCTCCCACTACCTTACTATCTCAGGCAGCAGTGAATGGTGCTCTTTTTAGAGAGTCTGGAAACCAGGGTGTTTGCCACCGGTACCATTTCTCCATATACTCTTTAAAAAAGGGACCCACTTGGGTAAAGTTTTGACAAATGTATTTTCAGATCCAGCTTGTACAATTCGGTTAGTATAATCTGATTAGCTACTTGAAGTGGGAGAAAATGATTTCCTTCTTGTGATGTTTAAAAATAACTCCCCCCCCCCTCCTTGGAGCCTTAGCATTTGGATTACAGCTGTTATCAATGATTCCATTTCCTCTGCAGGATCCTGGGACATACTAGCACCCTCTGTAAGTGCCCTCATTCCCAGATGACTCAAAAAGTCCATCCTTTGCATTGCCAGACACCAGCATATTTGGTCTGCTCAACTGTGTGCCTGAAGTTCTGGCTTAATCCTGTGAATGCCTAAACCTCTTAAAAGGGGTTGCTCACCTTTACGTCTGCTTCAAGTATGTTATAGAATGGCTAATTCTTTAGCAATGTTTCAATTGGTCTTCATTTTTTTCCATTTCTGAATTATTTGCCTTGTTCTTCTGCCTCTTTCCAGCTTTCAAAGGGGAGGGGGGGTCACTGACTACAGCTGCCAAAAGACTCTTAGGGCAGAGATACACGGTCAGATTCAGGGAGATTAGTCACCTGGCGATAAATCTCCTCTTCTTCGACCAACTAATCTCCCCGAACATTCTAGCCGGCACGAAGGCAGTTCAGGGAGAATAGTCACCCCGAAGAAGAGGCGATTTGTCGCCGGGTGACAAATCTGCCCGAATCTGACCATGTACCGCTAAATCTGTAAGGCTACAGCGTTATTATGATTACATACAGCAGGAATTAGAAGTATTGAACACTTTATTGTGGAACCAACAACTAGAGACTATTTGAGGTGAAAAGATAAAAGTTAATTTGACACAAGCTCTGTGGATTTGGGAACATAAGACATAAAATCTTATGGCATAAAAGGGTGTTACAATTGCAAGAGCATAGAGCTATCTCTTTACAGCACAGAAAAACAATGAACTGCTCAAATAACCAATGAAATGTTTCTTCCTCAAGTTCAAGGTAGTACTACCAAGGCTAGCTTGAGAACAAAATCCATCCAAGTCAGGGGGACTCCCGGGGGAAGCTACATAAACAATTACCCTAGCAACTGTTGTTGCTGTATCTTCCTATTCATACCTTCTGCTATTCATATTTCAGTCTTTCATTCAAAAGATTGCTTGGTTGCTAGGGTAAATCGGGCCTTAGCAAGATAGCTGCTGAAATTTGGAACCAGAAAGCTGCTGAACCAAAAAAGCCAAATACCGTAATTCAAAAGATGAAGACCAATTGTCTACACAGCATACTAAAAGTCAATAGAAAGGTGAACTACCCTTTTATACCAGTGGTTCCACTGATAATCTATCCAGGTAGTCAAGACTTTTAAGCATACCTTGGCAGCAGATAGGATGCTGCATGGTTATTTCAGCCCTATCAGACTCTTGAGAAAACCTTATACTAGTGGGGGAATCTTCATGTTCCTGTTGTGGTGACAGAGGACCTGTTTCTCCCATTGACACTTCTGTACTGCACTCTGGGATATTGCTCCCCTTTAATGATACTAGGCTAGTCCATGCTACCCATTTCCCAGGACAGCCACACCTAAAGGGCAGTCCCAGCCAATCAAGTCTGTGATTTTAGGACGATTCATCTCTTATCAGTTAGACAAGGAAGTTAGATAGGTAGGTTGTGCTGTATATCAACCCCATAGAGTCCAATGATCTAGTGCACACATACCAGTCTGTTCAGTCTGTTAACTGGGGCCGTTACCTGGCCTGCTAAACAGATATTTAGCAAATTTTCGCCCAGATATCTATCAGTCAAGTTTATAAATGCTTCTGGGGCGAGGACGTGTTTACATCGTCCTTTCCCTGATGTGGCCTTTTTGGCCTCCAACACAGGAAACTTATTTTTAAGTCTATATCTAGTTTATTTTGGAAACAGGTTCTAGACTGATCAAAGTGATGGGTTGATATGGGGACATTCACAGCTATAATTGTGTCACAGAATATGCAAGAATTTGTGTAGATGGAACAGGAACCTAAATAAAGGGGATACTTCTAGTCTTGCTACAGATTCAAGACAATGGTAAATCTGTATTTGTGGATGTCAATCACAATTCCTACTACAGTGGGGAGTGCAACAAGAAGGTAAAATATACACCAAGGATTCCCCCACCAGATGCACTATCCAAACAGAGAGGATCATAGTGGATCAGAGTGGTATCAGCACTTAACAACAACATTGAATGTCCTTTAGCACTTATTTTTATATTCTGGTTTAATCTATATTTTGTTACTTTTCTTCTTTTTAATTTTGTTCTTGGCGTTTCCACTGATAATCACTTGAGGGGTTCACATAACTTCTTTTAAAAAATGTGCATTAATAATTAGGACAAACCCAACACTTGCCATGAGCAATTAAACGATACAAGAGATGAGGCACAGTTTGGTTGCACAGAAGTGATCTGTAGATCTGCCTTTAAAGCCTATAATTTTATAGAATATGCAACATACTAATAAGGAACAACTGGACTAGACTCTTCTCTTGTTGGTCTCGACAGATCAGGTGATCACAATTCCCACCCCCACAAACCTTGGCAGTCTTGGCATAGTACAGTGTTCTCCCTCTGAGTTTGAAATAGCGCCTCTTCCATCTCTGAAAGGAACTGGTTTGCTTATGCAGGTGCCCCTCCTTTATGATTGCCTAAAAAATGTAAAAGAAAAAGGTTACTGTCATATCTGTGTGTTTACCTTTATTGCACCCCCTACTGGCTACTAATATATAAACTATAATTGCTGAATTAATTAACATTAATTAACTTGTCTCCTGACAATAGTACTGTGTAAACAGACTGTTATTCCATGCAAGGTTATTCTTGCTTTATTGTGTTATTTTAAAGCACTATGCTGTAGTAAATGCTTCCCAACAGGTCTATGGTTCACATGTAGCAAATTTAACAAATACAAAAACATTTATTTTTGAGAAGTTACAACACAGTTTAAAGTTAAGAAGTGACTGTGGAATTCTATTAACCACTTAAATATGGGATGTAAACTGTACATAAATGCACATACCAGCCCTGCAAAGAAGGCAGGCCAAATGTGATTGCAATCTTTCTGTTATTTCGCATAGTGATATTCCATGTTGGTTTGCAGATAACTCAGCATAGTCAGAAATGTATTAGGGGTGGACACAAAACTCCTTTAAGCAGAGACATGTGCTGCAATTCGGGGAGATTATTTGCCCGGCGACAAATCTCCTCTTCTTCGGGGCGACTAATCTGCCCGAACTGCCTCCCCTGCCTTCTAGAATGAAAATCGCCGGCGGGATGGCACTTAGTTTTCCAAAGTCGTCGGTGGGAAGGCAGTTTGGGGAGATGAGTCGCCCCGAAGAAGAGGAGATTTGTCGCCAGGTGACTAATCTCCCCAAATCTGAGCGTGTGCCCTGACCCTTAAAGTGCTAAAAAAAAATATATAAACAAAGAGTCATGTCAAGTTATGCCTAGGGTGTTTGCAGTCTAAAATGCAACATTTCAAACCACTAAAACGAATGCAATGTGCAATAGAGGTCAGAGGAACACTCTAAACAGCTGTGTCTTAGTGGGGAATGTATTCTTTCACTACTACTGCAAGGCATTGTGCTTTGTGTCACGGACAGACTAGGTCTAACCCTTTCCCAGCCCTTTTCTCTGCCATACCATTTTTGTCAAGCAACCCTCTCAAAAGAGTGATGTAACATGTCATACTTCCAGTTAGTCTATTGACCCTCACTGCACCTCATCTGTTCTTCTGAAACCCCCCCCCCAAGTCTGCATGTCCTTCTTGCTCTCTCTCTACCCGTAGGCCTGTCTCTGCATTTTGTCACCATGATACAGAACATTCGGAAGAGAGACATGCTCATCCCCAAGTACATTTCCCAGGGATCTTTTTTTAAACGTATCAAATAAACAAATAAAGCCCTTGTCTGTCTCTCTTCTCAGAGAGCTCTCCTTCTCTGAATATTTCCTCCTTCCCTTTATTCATGTTAGGAATCCTGGAATGAAATATTTACAAACATGTGTATGGATGTTTACATTTTTCTATCTCTCACGCGCTCTCCATACATAGACTGACACATAGAAATGTGCAACATGAGCCTCCCTCTTTCCATCAGTCTTCTATAGACGGCAATGAAGGATTTAAGTAGAAAAAAAAATGTCACCTAAATTTTTTTTATACAATTAGTGAATGACATAATGGGCTTCTCAATTTCCTACTGTGGTGGGATCTTGGTTTATATGAAGCAAGACATTCCCAAACAATGTCCTGACTAGTGATGTGCGGGCCAGCCCGATACCTGCGGGTCAGTCAGTTTCAGGCCAACCTCGCACCCCCATCTGCAGGTGGCAGGCAACACCGGCTTCCAGCTTCCGATTTTATAGCCTCGCACCTGAGCGCCCCCCCACAACTTTGTGACAACATTGACGGGTCTATAAAAGGAACCTAGAAGTCGGGTGCGGGTGGAGGGAGGGCGGGTTTGGGTGCAGGTCGGTTTTATCCAACCCGCACATCACTACTCCTGACCTGATGAATTGCAACCCTCTGCACCAACTTAGTCAAGATGTCATAATTATGGGATCCAGAATGGGAAACACTGTAACAAAGAGTGGCCCATGGTAGTAACCTCTAGATCAGGGATTCCCAAACATTTTATACACGTGAGCCACATTCAAATGCAAAAATAATTGGGGAGATACACAAGCATGAAAACATCTCTGGGGTGACAAATAAGGCCAGTGAGTGGCTATTAAGTAGCCCCTATGTGGACTTGCAGACTACAGGAGGCTCTGGTTGGCAGTACATCTGGTTTTTATGCATCAAAACTTGACTCCAAGACAAGAATTCAAAAATCCCCAATTGCTTTGAGGCCACTGGAAACAACATCCAACAGGTTGATGAGCAAAATATTGCTTTCTGGCAGGCTCCTACTCAATGTAACTGAATGTGTTGCAGTGGAACCTGGATTTTACTATTGAGTGCTGTTCTTAGATCTACCAGGCAGCTGTTATCTTGTGTTAGGGAGCTGCTATCTGGTTACCTTCCCATTTTTCTGTTGTTAGGCTGCTGAGGGGTGATATCACTCCAACTTGCAGCACAGCAGTAAAGAGTGACTGATATTTATCAGAGCACAAGTCACATGACTGGAGCAACTGGGAAACTGACAATATGTCTAGCCCCATTTCAGATTTCAAAATGAAATATAAAAAAAAATCTGTTTGCTCTTTTGAGAAAAAGATTTCAGTGCAGAATTCTGCTGAAGCAGCACTTTTAACTGGTGCATTTTATAAAAAACATTTTCCCCATGGCATTATCCCTTTAAGGCGAGATTTGAGCTTATTAACTAAGCTACATATGCTTGAAACAAAAGCTGGTCAGGCTGCCTCTAGTTCTGAAATATGTCTAAATTGTCTGTTTATGGACTTAACACATGCAGAAGGATGTACCCACTTAAAGACAGGATGTAATGACAGCTTGCAGGTTGGACAACAGATACAAATTGGGGCCTAGGAATTATTGGATCTTTGAGTAAATGCTTATACAGGTATAGGACCGGTTATCAAGAATGCTCATGACCTCAGGTTTTCCAGGTAACGTCTCTTTCTGTAATTTGGATCTCCCTCCCTTAAAAGGGGTTGTTCACCTTCCAACATTTTTTTCAGTTCAGATAGTTCATCAGAAATAATTCCTTTTTAAACCACTTTTTGTTACTGTTTTTCTAATATTGAAGTTTAAATTTTCATTTTTCTGCTTCTTATGTATTTCTAAAACAGCTCTAGGAAAGGGGGGGGTCATGAACTCTGTAAACTGTCCTAAATTGATACATCACTTATCTTTGGCCTTGATAAGCAGAATCCCTGCGTTGAATTGAAGGCAGTTATAATAATTGATACATAGTAACTAATATTCCACAGATGCTGCTGAGAAATGTATCAACTAATGTAGCAAATTGAAACCGTTCAGAATGCGAGCCTGGATGGAGCTGCCACATTGAAACACCAGAGACAGGAACATTAAACTTTTAACTTTCATTTTGGAAAAACTGGGGAAAAAAACTAAAAATGGTAAGCAATTTTTTTTTAAAAAAAAGTATTTATTTCTGGTAAACAAAAAGGAAACTCATTTTAAATATTTGGTTATTTGAATGGAGTCTGAGAGATAACCCTCCAGCAATTTGATGCTGTCTGGATAACAGATCCCATAACTGCATACTGAACTGCAAACATAGCAGGCAACTGTGACAACGGTTTTCAGAAATGTAACCTGGCAGCACCTGCCTAATAGAAGATAGGAGAAGATAGAAGTTTATCTGCCTAATAGAAGATACATTATAGTAGAAGTAAAATGGCACAAATACATGCACCTAAATCTACGGGAACTAGCAATTTCCCATCTGTGGGTGGTTGCGTGGGCAAAAACAGGCAAATTGTAAGAACATTAAATATACTAATTATCAAGAGACAGATTTTTCTAGTTTGATTAAATACAGTTCTTTGCCTGGGTAGCAGAAAATCCTTTATGGAGCGGAGGAGTAAGAACAACACCTACTTCTATATGTAGGCGGCAGGTACTGTGAAGGCAGAACAGCTTGTTTCATAGGAAATCAAGCATTATCCGCAGCTACAGCTCAATTAAAAAAAATTAAAAAGAGAATTTGTATAGAACTAATAATTCATTTACCGTTTCTTTTCTCCAGCATTTTTTTTTTTAAACAATAATTAATGAGAATTAAACTAACTCTGACCCATAAAGCTCATACAGGAGGCGTGTCCATAAGGGCACGTAATCCTCTTTACCTGGTGAAATGGAAGGGCTGCGCCAAATAAACTCAAACTAAATTGCCTTCTGATAAAACTGAGCCTAATTTGTTGTGTGAATATGATGATGACATTCAAAATTGCAAGTTCCACTGGGGCAGTGAAGGTTGAACAAACTTTGTAAAAGTACAAAGCAATATATATGTCAGTGCTACAGAAACAAGACAGAAAAATGAATGCTAGCATTCTAGCTGTGTATGCGTCACAAATAATCAGATGTATGGTCGGTATGGGACCTGTTATCCAGAATTCTCAGGACCTGGGTTTTTCCAGATAATGGATCTTTCAAATCAAACATTAAATAAACCCAGTAGGATTGTTTTGCTTCCAATATTAATTATATCTTAGTACAAGTACAAAATACTGTTTTATTATTACAGAGAAAAAGGGAATAATTTTTAAAAATCAGGATTATTTGGATAAAATTGAGTCAATGGGGGATGGCCATTATGTAATTCGGAGCTTTTTGTATAACGGGTTTCCGGATAACGGATCCCATACCTGTATATGTAAAGCATGGATGTTAGCTTTAGCTGTTTACACTTGAGAGCATCAAAAGACCACAATGGGTTTTCTGCGAGTAGGTTCAATACAATGAGAGGGTGTCACTATCAGAGCTCATGGAGTCGGAAGCAATTTTGAGTTTATGGAGTCAGTCGCCAAAAATGTACTGACTCCGACTCCTAATAACTTTAAATACAAGCACTGAAAACAATTAAAGATATAAGAACTTCTATGAAGGAAGATATGGCAGACGCAGTTCTGTTTCTAAGTTAATTTTGGATTGTATTTAATAGCTATATGTCAGGAACAATTAATATATAAATGGTTTCAGGTTTATGTAGTTTAACTTTGATTTTGGTTTAGCATTACCATTATGGTTTATATTTTTGAGCTTTGGCAGTGATAAAATACCTTGTATGTTGTGTACTTAACTTCTTTCTATCAACATGGAAAATACATTAGTATTAAAGGAACAGTAACACCAAAAAATGTAAGTGTTTTAAAGTAATTATAAAACCATAGGAGATTTGTAATAAATGTATATTGGATAACTGTTAAGAATTATAAAGTCTTTCATTAGGCAAAGTTGCCTTTTCGCGTTTACATTCCTTTTAAGTTGTCAGAGTTAGACAGCACCCATGTCCAGTGATCCATCAATTTACTTCTTGGCTATGTGCGCAAAAAAATTATTTTGCAATCACATTTTAAAGGGGTTGTTCACCTTGCAATCAGTTTTCATTTGTTATTTGTAGTTGTTGAGTCATTTAGTAGCTCTCCAGTTTTCAATTTCAGCAATCTGGTTGCTAGGGTCCAAAGCACCCAAGCAACCATGCATGGATTTGAATATATGAAATATAAATAGAATACAAAGATGAGTAACAAAAAGTAGCAACAACAATACATTTGTAGCTTCACATAGCATTTTTTGATGAGGTCACTGTCCCCCAACTGAAAGCTAGACCGATAATTCAAAAACTATAAAATAAAAAAAATGAAGTCCAGTCGAAAAGTTACTTAGAATTCTATTCTATAATATACGAAAAGTTAACATAAAGGTGACCCACCCCCTTTAAAATTGCGTGTGCGCATTTTACAGAATGGTGCGTTCAGGTCAGACTGAATACAACATTTTCACACAAAGTTCTTTGTGCCCAGCACAATATGCTCTGGCCTCAAAATTTGTATGCGTTCACATGAGCGCACAGTTTAGAGGGAACATTGCCCATATCCAAGTCCTACGCTATACCCTGTACTATACTTTATTATTTAACTTGTTTTTGGGATAAAATAAGCTGTAAGAACACTATTATTATGTGCAAGCAATTATGCAACAGTACAGTTTTAGGTATCTTCAAAGACTTCGGAAAATGAAGCGCTCCGAGGGCCATCCCGCCATTAATTTCAATTATAGTCAGCGGGAAGGCTTTTCAGGGCGATAAGTCGTCCGAAGGAAAGGCGATTTGCCGTAAGGGTAACTAAATCTCCCAGAATCTTAGCGTGTGCCCTTACCCTAAGGGCAGAGACAGACACTCAGATTAGGGGAGATTAGTCGCCTAGCAACAAATCTCCCCGAACGGAGTGCTTCGTTTTCCAAAGTTGCCCCGAAGTTTCCTCGTGAGATTTGTCGAATCTGAGCGTGTGTCTACTAAAAGGAGCAATATATCCCATTGTTCAACATTAGCTGACTGAGAAAATCAAACAGGGAAATTGAAGATACACCATGCTTTGTCCATAGGATGTAGATTATCAGCATACAAGGTAGATAAATAAATTATCACTATTCAACCCTCTTCCTTCACCTTTTTTTTGTCCCCATTTGTTTTGTCTGTTTTCTTAGCAGGAGTCCATTAGGCAAGGGGACTGGGAATATAATGATCTACTCCAAAAGGCCAAACATGCAGTAGCATCAATGCCCCCATCTGCCCTGTTTAGCTAAAAAAAACAAACAGGTTTTTCAAAATCAAAACAACAGGTGAAATGTATGATTGACACGAGCCCTACTCATTGCACTAATGCTAACCAAGGGGTATACTGCCCCTTTAATATGCACTATGCTGTGCCATTGTGAATTTGCCATACACTACAACGGGACAACTGTTTTACAACTACAGGGGGGAAAAAAAAAAAAAAAAAGAGAGACTACTGAGAAAGCACAGAGTTTACATTTTTCCGAGGAAGAGTTTTCCCAGACTTGCACTGCTCTCCGCTATATTACATTACTTTCAGGTACAAGCATACACTTGATTTTGACAAGAATATCCCTAATAAGTAAATGAGCGTAGCATTATGAAGCAAGCGTTGCAGCGACATCTCCCTGTGTGTATTTACCATTAGGAAGGGTTAAAATGCTGATACAGAAGTCGTTTCATATGGAAGTGACTAGCGATAATGAAGATTAAACATCAGAGGCACAGAGACACTTGTGGGCACTCAGCCTAAAGCAAAGAACAAACAGATCTACAGTCTGATTCACAATGAGCAATAAATGTCACTAATACAGTACTGCTTGCCTGGACTTAACAACATAGATTCTTACCAGACCAGCTCCTCTAGTATCAAAATCCGACCTCGGAATCGATGTTGTATCAGCCACAATCATCCTCACCCCTCTGCATTCCCTCCTGGCACAACTGCCAAGCTTCATGATCTCACACAGCAGTGCCACACTGTGCCCAGGACTCATTCGGCTTCTCTCTTCTCAAACCGGTGACTTGTCTGTTTGCCCTGACTTACCAGTAGGGGGTTATGGTTATTGATCATCAGGATATTGGGTCAGGACATGGGCTACATTTGGAGGGAGCTCCTATTCGACCACACTGATCGCTCCATAAATAAATGGCACTTCAGTAAAGGGCATTGCCTTTGGGGCGAGTGCTTGGTTGTAAATGATTTATTGCAGTAATTGAGGACCCCAGGAGCAGCAGGAGGAGTTAGCCTCTCATTACCAATGTTTCCCATTGAAATGAAGAACATGGGAGAGTATAATTAAAGTTGACCTGGGGGTCCAGCCTTCTGTCGGTCTGTCTGTCCCACTGGCCTGTCTCTTGGTTACCCCTCTGCACCTTCCATGGCACTGAGGGCATTTTCTCTATGTCCCTCCCTATAGCATGGCTGCCCCCCAGCTACTGCTCTCCCGGCCTCCCTATACCAATGGCTCTTATCATCGCCCTAATATACAGAGAAATCCACTACAAGCAGCAACTACATTTGTTTTCTGCATCTCACCTTCCCCCTGATCTGCCCCGACGTGGACACTTTCCTGCGAAGTTTCTGCGGTTCGGGTTCCGGTTCACTATCCGATGATTCTTCAGCCGGGGCTCCAGGAGTTACCGCAGCCAGAGAGGCCGCCATCACTCCCAAAAGAGCCGGGACACAGCGCTATACTGAGGCCCAATACAGTTTGGGCAAACAGCGACATCTACGGGTGACTTCGGAGGAGCCGGCGCTCCGGGAACAGCGACTCCCTGCGGTGGAACGGTATAGCGCATCTCAAGCGAATGAAATCTCCCAGAAGCCTCTGCATTCTGAAGGTAAGCGTTTCCTTCTTCGGTAAAGACAGAACCAAACATCCGGCCGAGCGATTGACCAATCGTGTTTAAGTTTTGCTGCAGCTAGGAGGAGGGGTTTATAAGAAACGCCCCCTCTACTAAGAACCTTGTTAGACCCTGGCCCCTAGCTCTAATCTAAGCCAATCAATTTGGTCAGTCCTGTGTAAACAGTGTCCAAGTGTTCTAAACTGTGTCCTGCCTGCTGCGCCGAACAGTCACTTCCCCCTGTGTAGGAAAGTCTTATCGCTCTACCGAGCAGAGAACCCTTATTTATTTATCTTATAAAGCAACGCAACATCTTGCAATGTTTTAGTGAACTACAAGTCCCAGGATCCACAGAAAGCCTGTCAGGCTACTAACACAGGACTCAGAAATCTCTTGGGGGCTGAGCAGATAGAATGGAAAGTCCTCTCATGTTCCTATTATTATTCCATTTAAAGGAGAACTAAACCCTAAAAATTAATGTGATTTAAAATGCCATATTTTATATACTGCACTTATTGCACGAGCCTAACGTTTCAGCTTCTTAATAACAACAATAATCCAGGACTTCAAACTTGTCACTGGGGGTCACCATCTTGGAAAGTGTCTGCGACACTCACATGCTCAGTGGGCTCTGAGCAGCTGTTGAGAAGCTAAGCTTAGGGGTCGTCACTAATTATCCAGCAGAAAATGAGGTTTGTCTGTAATATAAGATGATGCTACAGGGCTGATTATTACATTCTGATGCTAATTGCTCTGGTTTCTGTGCTGCCATGTAGTAATTATCTGTATTAATTACTAATCAGCCTTATATTGTGACATTTCTATTCTATGTGTACTGTATATTATGAGTGGGTCCCTAAGCTCAGTAAGTGACCACAGCACAGAGCATGTGCAGTGAAAATCAGCAGAAAAGAAGATGGGGAGCTACTGGGGCATCTTTGGAGACACAGATCTTTACTGCTAAAGGGCTGTAGTTGCCTTGGGCTGGTACAGGAGCACAAAACATAATGTACAACATTTCTAGCTACTTCTTTAGTAAGGCTTTAGTTCTCCTCAATTAGTGTAATCCACCATTTAAAGGTAATTGCTGCAAAGGATTTCTCACCATTTCTTGCCATTTACCAAAAGTAGGGATGCACTCATCAACTTTAGGATTTTGCAGAATCCTAAATGGATTTTAGTTTTGGCCATTTTCTGAGTGACTGACAAACAGAATCAAAACTCTTAAAGGAGAAGGAAAGGCTAAAATTAAGCAAGCTTTATCAGAAAGGTCTATATAAATACATCAGTAAACCCTCAAAGTAATGCTGCTCTGAGTCCTCTGTCAAAAGAAACACAGCATTTCTTTGCTTTTATTGTGTACACATGGGCTTCTGTATCAGACTTCCTGTTTTCAGCTTAAACCTCCAGGGCACGGCCTTGAGCATGCTCAGTTTGCTCCTCTCCCCCTCCCTCCTCCCATCCCTACTGTAATCTGAGCTCAGAGCTGTTAGTAAGCAGGGAGAGACTCAGGCAGGAAGTGATGTCACACCAAGCATATATGGCAGCTTCTATCCTAAACAAACAGAGACAGTGTCTAGAGCTGTTTACTCAGGTATGGTAAAGCATTCTGCAGAATAAATATAGCGTTCTAGCTTGCACTATTGTGGCTATTCTATTGGCAATAAACTGTCTTGGAGCTTTCCTTCTCCTTTAAGGCTTTGGGGATTATCAATCACTCATGAGAGGGATGCAAATTAAAAAAAACGTGTTTTGCTCATTTGCCGGTAAAAATGATGGTTGATCCCAATGTTATTAATAGGGAAAAAAGATAAATATATAGGAAGGCCGGTATTTTTTTCCAGAAAAGGTGGCAACCCTAGCCATGGTTCAAAATGGAGCACAAGGACTTGCACTTTGCCCATGAATACATTGCTGCCAGGCATCCTCTATACAGGACCCTAAAGGTGGCCATACACGGAGAGCTGATCCGCCAAACGAGCGGATCTCTCCCCGATATGCCCACCTTGAGGTGGGCAATATCGGGCTGATCCGATCGTGGGCCCTAGGGCCCAACGATCGGATCCTAACGAATAGTAACGGGCGGTTGGATCGCGGGACCGCATCAACGAACAGATGCGGCTGTGATCCAACAGGATTTTTAGTCCCATCCGATCGAGATCTGGCCGACTTATCGGCCCGTGTATGGCCACCTTTACTTGCATGTCTTTCAGACATGGGACATGTACAAAGGAGCCCTGTGTCCTGAGACAAGGCTGACTTGCACCAGAACTTCACACTGGATATTTAAGTGCTTGCTGAAGGGGAACAACTGAGCACCTCCGTCCAGGACTTATGTAAATGAGCGCCTTACCCTATAATAATTTGATTGTATTTTTTTTTCTGGTTTTGCCCACATTTTAATAAGCAAGTTAGGGTGTGGATTTAGTTTACTGTTTGGCTATTCAGGGCCAGATTTAAACATTTTGCTCCCCTAAGCCACCTGGCTGTTTGCACTCTCACCTGCCCCCAGATTTCTGCCGCCCTAGGCCTGGACCTTTGTGTCTTGCCCACAAATCTGGGCCAAATCTTAAATGAATGAGTTCCTTGCATTCCCTAATAGTGTGTGTTCCTTTCACAGGATGCCTTTTCCTGGGCTTTACAGGACAGCGCGGGCACTGTCAAGAATCTTGTGTGCGAATAAGTCCCCGCGGGGTGCTGCTTTTTTGTCTTCAAGCTGTCTGCGTATGAGTGCAGGCCCTGTGGAACCCCCTCTCACAGCATATCATTATGACTTGTCCCTTTTGCCATTTCCAGAGGTCACTTCTCAAGATCTCGACTTCTCCAACGCTTGCTTCCCGGCAGGGCTGTCATAAATGAAGATGACTTGAAAACATATAATATAGATTGGCTACGCACTGTGAGAGGTATGCACGTTTTAAAACTGATAGGCTTGGCTTCTTTTAGTAGTGACCTTGATAGTAATCCCTTCTTAAACGGGGGTGTTCATCTTTGAGATAACTTTAAGTTTGATGTAGAGAGTGATATGAGTGATCTGAGACAATTTGCAATTGCTTTTTTAATTTTTTATTATTGGTGTTTTTTGAGCTATTTAGCTTTTTATTCAGCAGCTCTCCAGTTTACAGTTTCGGCAATCTGGTTGCTAGGGTCCAAATTACCCTAGCAACCATGCATTGATTTGAATAAAAGACTGGAATATGAATAGGGGAGGTCTGAATAGAAAGATGAGTAGTAAAAGGAACAATAACAATACATTTGTAGCCTTACAGAGCATTTGTTTGTTTAGATGGGGTCAGTGACCCCCATTTGAAAGTTGGAAATAGTCAGAAGGAGGAAAATCATTAAAAAACGATAAAAAGATATATAATTAAGACAAATTGAACAGTTGCTTAGAATTAGCCGTTCTATTACATACTAAAAGTTAACTTAAAGGTGAACCACCCCTTTAAATCCACAATATTTGCAGGATTCCTCTCAGAAAACATGTTGTTAATAAATGAACTGCCTATATTCAATTACTATTATCTAGCAGCTCTTCTATCTTCTCTATTTACTGCTTGTGGGCTGCCCCTTCCCACTATCTATTTAAGAGAAAAAATACAAAGATCTTTGTTTTGTATTTTTGTAGGTAACAGCAAGCTACTCCTGAGGCCTCAAAATACAGACGAGGTTTCTAAAATTTTGAAGTAAGTAGTATCCAGAGGATGCTTGTCCTTAAAGGGGGCTGCCAGTATTGAAAGGCAGCCCACCCCTGAGACCAAAATCACTACTTTCTTTTTCCCGTACAGCAGAGCTGTATTTAGGTCTGTTACTGCAGTAGGCACCAGACCTCCGCCCACTCCCATGATTGACACATGTACAGACGACTAATATGTCCTGTGCCAATTGCTGGACAGGCAGGTAACTCCCCCTTAGATCGGCTGCCAAATTTCTTTTTGTGATTTTTCAGTTTACCATATAGGCACCTCTGGTCCTGGCCTGCCCTCCTAAAGCTGCTGCCTTAGCCATGCAGCCATGGGTGCCTATATGGTAAATAGCAGTCCTGTCGGGTGGAGGAACACATTTTTAAAAAACACACCAGTCCCAGGAACATTCCTCCAGAGCACCTAGCCATATTTTTTTTCCAGCTCCTGGAAATGCTTGTCTCAGAGATTACAGTACTGCGCATCTGTCCAGCTTTAACCAGATCAAGGGATTCCTGTGTATGTGCATAGAATTTTGGCAAGGAGCTCTGGAGGAAAATAAACCAGACTGGCACATTTGTATAAAGAGTCGCACCAGTCAGGGAAAAAAAGGTTAAGTTAGGACTTCCTTGTCATTCCAAGTCCTTTAAAGCCTAATATGTACACCCATTCAACTAGTTATTTCTGTAATACCTTTAAGTTTCCTGCATCCTGTGTAATACAATAATTATCTGTTCCGCAAATCAGGAGTCCTTGAGTTTACTGTGCAGAATTTACTCTGTCCAGTGAAGCTAATAACATGGCAGTCTATGCGTGCACCTCACAGCTAAATAGCACAGTGGGATATTTACTCTTGCCTCTAATATAACCCCACACAGTCTAAAGGTGGTCATACACGGGCTGATAAAAGCTGCTGACAGACCAAGTCGGCAGCTTATTGGCCCTTGTATGGGTCCACCGATGGGCTTCCCCAATCTATATTTGGCCCAAAGTCGGCCAGATATCGTTCGTACAGGACATAAAACCCTGTTGGATCGCAGACCGTATCTGTTGGTTGATGCGGTCCAGCGATCCGACCGCCCATTTACCCATCGTTGTGATCTGGTCATTGAGCCCTAAGGTCCACGTTCGGATCAGCCCGATTTTGCCCACCTTGAGTGAGGTGGGCATATTGGGACAGATCCGCTCGTTTGGCGACATGGCCAAACGAACGGATCTTTCCATGTATGGCCACCTCACTCAAGGTGGGCAAAATCGGGCTGATCCGAATGTGGACCTTAGGGCTCAATGATCAGATCATAACGATGGGTAAATGGGAATTAGTACCTAAAGTGATAAAGTGCTAGTAACACAAAAATAGAAAGTAATTTCTTTGAATAAACATAAGTTACCTTTACGGCAATGGCACATGGGATGTTTTGTCGCCCCACTTTCAATCTTGGCTCCCTGTGTGCCATTGCCCTAATGGTTTATACCTACAAAATGTATTATTGTAAGCAGCAGTCCTGTGTTTATTGTAGTGTGTTTGCTATCAGGTCTGATGTGTGCATAATGCCCTGTTGTTCCACTGGCTACTCCACTATTTTTTCATGAAATATAGCGTTCTGCTTGATTGTGCCTGTTTCCATGGCAATTGATAAGTGGCCTTCAGAGTAGCAGTGATCCCATCCACTTTGAATTGCGTAGGTGTTTACTTGTTCACTAGGCAACAGCAATTCGAATCCTTTTTCCCTCTTTGATGATTTTTTCTTTACAAAACACATGGCAAGCAGGCAAAAGCAGTCGTTACAAAGAAGGCAAATAATCTCAAATCCCTTCTCATTAAAGTTATTGGGCATTACGGGGCCCATGGCGCCACTCTACAATTGTAGCCCATTCTTTCAAGTACCACTGCATGTCCATTGGTTCCTATTAACTGTCATGGGAAGTGTACTCAACACAGTATTTGTGGAAAGAACTGGGAGATCCCCTGCACTCAATTGTTCTTTGATGATATCTCTTGGGTCTGGCCTAATCAGAGACTTCCAAAATGTTCTAGCTATTCACTGCCCCTCTGATTCCACATATATTGCTATTTTTCAGCACTACCCCAAGATCTTCATAGGCACACCTACTTTAAACACTGTTGTTTGTATATTCTTCATTGCTGGCAAGAATGTTATATCTATTTATAACGAAGGCAATGTTCCTCCTTTGCTCCAGGTATTGTAATGACAGGAATCTGGCAGTAACGCCTTAGGGAGGGAATACTGGATTAGTTGGAGGCAGTGTCCCGGTGTTTGATGAGATCATCCTCTCCACTGCTCTTATGGACAAAGTCATCAGTTTTGACCAGGTGTCTGGTAAATTTGAGACTAGAAAATTGTTATTTTATATTAATCCCAAAGCTCTCTGGATTTTAGGTCTCATAGCCAGTTGGCAGTTTAATTTCACATATATTAATTATAATTAAAGTTCTAGAAAGTCATAGAGAGTATCCCAATGTAACATTGCACTCACCGTTAGAAAAACAGTATGTTTTTGGGTGCACATTATATATATATATATATTATTATTATTATTTATTAACATGTATTTATATAGCGCCAACATATTGCGCAGCACTGTAAAGTAAATGTGATTATACAACTACATCACACAAATTACATATATAGAATATATGGAGTAACAAACGTCACAATCAATACAGGTACAAAAAGGTGAGGAAGGCCCTATGCATATGCATACAGTCTAAAGGGGAGGGAGTAATACACAAGGTGTGGGAGTGGGCAAGATCGAAGTAAGTGGGTGAGAAATGTGGTATTGTATGTGGTGTTGCGTTTGGTAGTTAAGCGGAGTGAGGGTAGGCTTCTCGAAAGAAGTGCGTTTTCAGAGATTTTTTGAAAGTAGAAAGGGTGGGAGAAAGTCGGACAGACCGTGGGAGAGCGTTCCAGAGGAGGGGTGCAGCCCTTGCAAAGTCTTGAATGCGAGCATGTGAGGAGGTAATGAGAGAAGAGTTGAGTAGGAGGTCAGTAGAGGAGCGTAGTAAGCGAGTGGGTGAGTATATAGAGATGAGTTCAGAGATGTAGGGTGGAGCAGAGTTGTGAAGTGCTTTGAAAGTCAGTGTCATTAATTTGAATTTGATTCTGAAAGGTAACGGAAGCCAGTGCAGGGATTGACAGAAAGGCGAGGCAGAGGAGGAGCGGTTGCTGAGGTGTATGAGCCTCGCAGCAGTGTTCATTATGGACTGGAGAGGTGACACTCTCTGGAGGGGGAGGCCAATTAAAAGCGAGTTACAGTAGTCTAGACGCGATATGATGAGAGAGTGAATAAGAATTTTGGCAGCGTCTTGGGTGATAAATGATCGTATTTTGGATATGTTCTTTAGGTGGAAGTGACATGATTTGATAAGTGACTCGATATGAGGAGTGAATGACAGGGCAGAATCTAGGATAACCCCAAGGCACCGGGCCTGGGGAGAGGGGGTGATAGTGGAATTGTTAACTATGATGGATACTTCGGGGATGCTACTGGTGTTATTTGGAGGAAAGAGAACCATTTCAGTTTTGGAGAGGTTTAATTTAAGGTAGCGTTGCGACATCCAGGTAGAGATAGCGGACAGGCAGGAGGAGACGCGAGTTAGGAGTTCTGGGTTGAGATCAGGAGATGAGAGATAGATCTGAGTATCGTCAGCATAGAGGTGGTAGTGGAAACCGTACGAATTTATTAATTTGCCAAGGGAGGAAGTGTAGAGGGAGAATAGTAATGGTCCTAGGACAGAGCCTTGAGGAACTCCAACAGAAAGAGGTAGGGGAGAAGATGATGCTCCATTGTAGGAGTCACGGAAGGAACGATTGGTGATGTAAGAAGAGAACCAGGACAGGGCTGTGTCACGAAGGCCAAGCGACTGGAGGGACTGGAGGAGGAGAGGGTGATCTACAGTGTCAAATGCGGCTGAGAGATCAAGCAGTATTAGTAGTGAGAAATGATTGTTGGCTTTTGCGGTTAAAAGGTCATTAGTTAGTCGAGTCAGGGCAGTTTCCGTGGAGTGTTGTGGCTTAAAACCAGATTGTAGGGGGTCTAGCAGGTTATTGTCAGAGAGGAATGAGGTAAGTCGGTTGTAGACTAGGCGCTCAAGTAGTTTAGAGATGAAAGGTAGCAGAGAGATAGGTCGGAGGTTGTCAAGATTGGAGGGATCAAGAGAGGGTTTTTTCAGAATGGGGATGACAAGAGCATGTTTTAGTTGAGAAGGAAACAGTCCAGTTGAGAGCGAAAGATTAAATAGGTGAGTTAAGGCTTTGATTAGACCAGGATTGGTATTGCGGAGAAGTTTTGAGGGAATTGGATCAAGCGGGCAGGTGGTAAGGTGAGAAGAGGCCAGAAGCTTTGAGACTTCCTCATCAGTGACAGGGGTGAAGGAGCACAGGAGAGACTGGGGAGTGTGAAGGGAGGGTGGTGGAAGTCTAGGGGGGTTGAGTAGTGTAATGTCCCTTCTAATAGTGTCAATTTTGTTTTTGAAGTGCTCAGCAATATCTTGAGCAGAGACAGATGTGCATGGAGGGGGTGGAGAAGGGGAAAGGAGAGTGTTAAAGGTGGAGAAAAGTTGTGCTGGTTTTTTAGAAAGGGAGTTAATGAGTGAAGTAAAGTATGTTTGTTTGGCTTGGAAGAGGCTGGTGTTAAAGGAGCGCAGGGCAGATTTGTAGCTCCAAAAGTCTGATTCTGAACGGGATTTGCGCCAGCGACGCTCAAGTGCACGTGAGTGTCTTTGGAGCGCTTTTGTATGAGCAGTATGCCAAGGTTGAAGTGGTTTGGGTCTAGAACGTTTCGTTTTTATAGGAGCAAGCTCATTTAGGGCAGTGGTGAGAGTACTATAGTAGACAGAGGTAGCCACATTAGGACAAGAGATGGCTGAGATATTAGAGTGAAGAGAGTCAAAGGAAGAAGAGAGATGTGACACGTCTACAGCTTGCAGGTCACGGTAAATACGTGTTTGGGGAATAGCAGGGGGTGAGGAGGGAGTTAGTGAGAGTTGAAATGTGAGCATATTGTGATCAGAGAGGGGAAATGGTGAGTTAGTAAAATTGGTGGTTGAACAGAGTCTGGTAAATATGAGATCCAGAGTGTTACCACTGGAGTGAGAGGGGGAGTCTGAGCACAAAGATAAGCCTAGGGAGGAGGTTAGTGAAAGAAGTTTAGAGACAGAAGAGTTGTTAATGTTGTTAACAGGTATATTAAAGTCACCTAATATGATGGATGGGATGTTAGATGAAAGAAAGTAAGGAAGCCAGGCAGCAAAGTTGTCCAGAAATTGTGCAGTTGGTCCTGGTGGTCGATATATAACAGCAATGCAGAGTGAAACAGGAGAAAAGAGCCTAATGCAGTGAGCCTCAAATGAGGAGAATGATAGAGAGGGAACAGGTGGAAGAACTTTAAAAGTACAGCGGGGAGAGAGAAGCAAACCTACCCCACCTCCAGGTTTGTTACCAGGTCTGGGAGTATGAGTAAGGTGTAGGCCCCCATAGGACAGGGCAGCAGGTGAGGCAGTGTCAGTAGGAGAAAGCCAGGTTTCAGTAAGTGCGAGTAGGTTAAAGGAATTTGCAATGAAATGGTCGTGTATAGCGGTGAGCTTGTTGCAAACAGATCTGGCATTCCAGAGAGCACATGAAAGATTAACTGGGTTTTTGGGTATAGGAGTAAGTGTTCTATACTGTTTGAATTTGCTCCGGAGGGAAGGAGCTCGTGGCCGTGTTATAACTGGGATGGGGTAAGGGCCAGGGTTTGGGGAAATGTCCCCAGCTGCCAGCAATAGAAAGGAAAGAAAGACTAAGTGAGAGTGGGATTTATAAGTCCTTGGTTTGTATGAAAAAGAGGAGTTTTGTGGAATAGCTAAACAGAGTACTTTATATACTTCATGTGTGGAGAGGGAAGGAGAGGAGAGAAGAGAGGCTGAGATTTGTATAGAAGTGGGATTAGTCGGAGGAGGTAGTGAAAAATGCTTTATGAAGCATGAGAATGAAAGAAGGAGAAATGCAGGATATATATATATGTGTGTGTGTGTTATTTATTAATTCGATATATAACTTTTGACACATTAAAACAGAATGTATTTATTATGGAAAACAAGATGAAAAGAATGAGAGCAATAGGTAATTTACATTCAACTAAAATAAATCTGAGGCATAATGTTAGATTCAGCATTTATATTCTATTAAATACTTCTGCATCCTCTGCAAAATGCTGTGCACACTGTATACAAAGCCTTAGCTTGTGTGTTTCAGGTGCCCTTGTCTGCCAGTCTGGGTGTATTCTGGAGTCACTAAACCAATACCTTGAAGAACAAGGATATATAATGCCACTTGATCTTGGGGCAAAGGGAAGTTGTCACATTGGAGGCAACTTAGCTACGAATGCCGGTGGCCTTAGACTCCTTAGATATGGTTCACTAAGAGGGACAGTCCTGGGGATAGAAGCGGTAAGCAGTCTTTCAAAGTGGAATGTTTCTCAGAACATTGCTGTTTTTTCTATACTTAGGCATTCTCTCCTTTCTTGTATCAGGTGCTTCCAGATGGTTCGGTCCTAAACTGCGTAAAGACAACACAGCAGCTCTGAAGCAGCTATTCATTGGCTCTGAAGGGACCCTGGGAGTGATAACCGCTGTATCCATCCTCTGTCCTCGCAAGCCCAGATCTGCCAATGTAGCATTGTTGGGTAACCTAAATTTGGATCGCTCGTTTTTTTATCATATAGTTATACAACATTTAATTATGGTACATATAGCAGCAATAGCCCTTTTACTTACAAATAATTCCCTGTTATTGTTTTATCCATCATAGTAGTTAGCAGTTTGATTGAATTTGTTGGCACCTCTATTCTGTGTTGCCACCTCATCAAATAACAGCTTTTCACATACTGATGCAGTGTAATCTAAAGAGTTATAATGACTTGACCCTACGGAATCAGTCAGTCACATGAAAAAAGCAAGTGGCCAGGAGCCCTATTTCTTTCTGAGAAGGGCAGATGAAAGGAAAAGCAAGATAAATCACATTGTTAAGAACATTGGAGCATGAGTTTTGTTTAGAGAGTAGAGTCCTTGGAAGGTGAATGTCCCCTATAAAGTTAATGTGCTCCTTAATACCTTCTGGTGTCTCTTAGGATGTGAAAGTTTCTCTAGAGTCCTGGAAGTCTTCACTCTCTGCAGGGATCACCTCGGGGAAATTTTATCTGCATATGAGTTCCAAGATCTGGAGTCTATGAGAGTGGTCCAGACACACCTGAAGCTGAGTAACCCTCTGCAAGGTAACACACCATACAAGAGGTCCTCTGTGCTCAACCCATTATAAACATATTCAAACATTTTGTGCCTTAGGGCAATGGCACACCAGGAGATTAATTGCTAGCGATAAATCTCTGCTTCTGCAGGCGACTAATCTCCTGTTATCTCCAGTAAAAGCTTTACCATAAGCAACAATGTGAATCGCTGGTGGTACAACCTATATGTCACTCCAGTCTCCAAAAATCCAGAGATTTATCGCAAAACAGGGATTGTTTGTCCAAATACTGCAATATATTTAAGCCGGCCAACTACCCTAAGTCATCACTGATCTGGCTAGTCCTACCCTCCCTTTCATCTGATTCATTAAAAATTCTGCTGCTTCATTAGATATAATTAGACACAAGCATTACGTTTTACATGCAGCTTGCTTGCTTTCAAGGTTAAAACTCACAAAATTGGTTTGCTCATTCAATGGAAGGGGCTGAAATATTTTTAGTGTCAGACTTGTGAGTATTGGCAATACATTTAGGCTTAAGGTGGTCATACTCGGACCCCTGCAGATCGATTCTGCAGCTTATCTGCCCGCTGAAGGGCCTGTTTGACAGATATCTGTCCAGAAATCAGGCAGGTTTAAAAATCCCTTCAGGGCAAGGACCTCATTGGCTCATTGATGTTGTCCTTGCGCAGAAGGCCTTCATCCCCTCCATTGTTAAACGATTGTTTAGTCGAGGCCCATTTAATTATCTGTGAGTTTACCAAACAAGCAAATCTTTCCAAGTAGTATTTTAGAATTAAAGGTGCTCTGACCCTAACAATATAATGGTTTTCTATGCACTGTTGACATCTTTGGTACATACAGTGAAAATATGAAATAGGGTGTGTGTTTACGTTATCAGATAAGCTCTGTAGTATACAATAGTTTTAACACTTAACCAGTAAGATAAACAGGGGTCCTATACAATAGGGAATTTTAGCTAAGATGTAGGTTCTGGTTGAACAACTATAAACTATAAATGTAAAAAGAATAATATTTTCATATTATGGTGTTAATGGTCTATTCATTAACACAAATTAAAAATTGCAGACAGTGCATTCTACATATTAATAGAAACAGCCGGCTCCTGCGAGCATCATGAAGAGGAGAAGCTCAATGCATTTTTGGAAAAAGCTATGGAATCCGGACTGGTGACCTTAGGCACAGTAGCTAAGGACCAAGGGAAAATAAAGGTAGGCATGTCTATATTACTATGCACCCCTTAAGTTATTTGTCATGCTAAGCTAGGGGATACCAGACTGCATTTGACACTTGCCGCATTTATCACTTTTAAACAAAAAAATGGTATTGGCCTTTCCGGCCCTCAATTCTATTGTCGTTCACAACAATATTTAACGGATATTCTCGTCTACAAGACTTCTCTCGGGCTTCTGCTTTTCTCTGGAACTCTCTGCCACAAGCTGTCAGACTTTCTCCTTCCTTCCAAACTTTCAAGCGCTCCTTAAAGACCCATCTGTTTAAAGAGGCCTATTCGATGTACCTTAATTAATCATTGCTGTATCAATAATGACAAATTGTTTATACAATCCTAATGTCTCAATTGTACCCTAACCTTTTAGTTTGTAAACCCTATTGTATTCTGTAATCCTTGTCTGTTATCCACCATTTATTCCCTGTTTGCTATAACTGCAGTAAAGCACTGCGTATCTTGACAGCGCTATATAAATAAATGAAGATGATGATGATGATGATATATATTTGCAGTTGGGGAAGACTTTCTGAATGATGAGGATTATTCCCAGTATGCTCAAAGGGGTGGTTCACTTAAGTTAAGTTAAAAATTTTTATTTTATAGAATGGCTCAATCTTAGCAACTTTTTAATTGGTCTTCATTTTTCATTTTTTATAGTTTTCAAATTATTTGCCTTCTTCTTCTGACTCTTTCCAGCTTTCAAATGGGGGTCACGGACCCCAGCTAAAAACAAATGCACTGTAAGGCAGTGACCCACTATCATGCAGGCTATTAACATCTTCAAATATTTCAAGGGACCTCTGCCAATGACTCCTACATGAACTCGACAGGTTCTAGATGGTGTATTTTTGGATTCAAGCTATTTCCAGGGTTGGGGTATAATACATTTTGAAAAATTCTATTTTTTTTTTTTAATCGAAAAAACATCAATTTGAAAATCTTTCCTGTAAAACACAACTCGAACCTTAATAAATAACCCCTAAATTTATAATAACAATAAGTGCCACATTTCCAAGTAGTTAGGCAGACATAAGCTATTCAGTGGCATCTGTATGAATAAATGTATAACTACACACTATGCTCCTTAGTCTCTATGGGCCCTCCGAGAATGTATAACAGAGGCTCTTACTCACGATGGCTATATGTACAAATATGACCTGTCCATTCCTGTGGAGAAGCTATATGATATGGTGGAAGAAACAAGGGCTCGATTAGGCACATCTGCTCGACGAGTGGTAGGCTACGGGCATTTAGGTAAGAGAAAACTGTGTCAGATCTAGTGGGCTACTAAATATATACACACGAGTAGACCAGCAGAAAACTCACGCTGTACCTCCCTAATATTATTTGAAAAACCTGAAATTTGGTTTTGATTTTAGCCAGGCTGTTTTGTTTTAATGGAGAACTAAAGTTTAAAAAAAGAAGTAGGGCTAAAATATTGTACATTGTGTTTTGGGCTTCTATATCAGCCCAAGGTAATTACATCCCTTAAGCAGTAAAGATCTGTGCTTCCAAAGATGCCCCAGTAGCTCCCCATCTTCTTTTCTGCTGATTCAGTGCACATGCTCTGTGCTGCTGTCAGTTAGGAGCTTGGGGACCAAATCACAATATACTGGCAGTTCAATTCAACACCAGCACAATTGGCATGAGAATTTAATAATCAGCCTTGTAGCATCAGCTTACGTGACAGGCAAACCTAATTTTCTGCTTGATGATTTGCAAGACCCCTAAGCTTAGCTGCTCAAAGCACACTGAGCATGTGCGTGTCACAGACACTCCTAATAAAAGCTATGTTGGGAAACTCCTGTCAACAAATAAAAGAACAGAGGGATGCACTCCCATAGTATTTGATGTTTATAATAAAAATGTGGTGTTGATCTTATACTATGGGAGCTACCCCTCTGTTCCTTTATTTGTTTACAGAAACTGGTAGCTTGACCTGCTACGTTGAGGTGGCTATACCTATATGAAACTGTGCTGTAAGGGGAAAGCTGTGTGATTTTGTGTGTGGTGTTGTGCTGCCTACGGACCTTAAACTTTTTAAACATGATGAAAAGATATCAGGCAGATTTTCTGGCAGGCCCTCCCAAGGACCCAAATACACAGGCCAACTCAGCCCCTATAGTTTTTCTCAGCCCGTGGATGGCCAGCTTTAGTTAGCCAGTAAAGGTATCACAATTACACCATTGATGTATAATTCATATCAAAAGTATTATCTTATAATTCCACAAAATATCAATTTACTTCAAACATCCTGCAAATGCCATTGCACCCTTACAGTACATGGTAATTACAGGTCGTTACAGAAGTATAAGTAATCATTCTACTGAATATATTGTATCTGAGTCCATCCCTAGGTTTAAAGGAGAAGGAAAGGCTAAAATTAAGTAAGCTTTATCAGAAAGGTCTACATAAATACACCAGTAAACCCTCAAAGTCAGGGTCGGATTGGGCCGGTGGGACACTGGGAAAAAATCCGGTGGGCCCCTCCAGCCCAGATGCGGTGTTCTAGCATCTGCGAGGGGCCCCAGAAGTTCGGAACCCGGTGCACCCCCCTGCTCCAGTCCGACCCTATTCAAAGTAATGCCGCTCTGAGTCCTCTGTCAAAAGAAACACCTAATTTATTTTCTTCTATTGTGTACAGACGGGCTTCTGTATCAGACTTCAGCATAAACCTCCAGGGCTAGGGCTTGAGCATGCTCAGTTTGCTACTCTCTCCCTTTCCCCCCCCTCCCTCCCTCCTGTCTGCTGTAATCTGAGCCCAGAGCTATGAGTGAGTAGGGAGAGACTCACGGAGGAAGTGATGTCACACCAAGCTAATATGGCAGCTGCTATCCTAAACAAGCAGAGAGCTTCTATAGCTGTTATGGTAAAGCATTCTACAGAACAAATATAGTCTTAAAGGAAAACTATACCCCCAAAATTAACACTTAATCAACAGATAGTTTATATCATATTAAGTGGCATATTAAAGAATCTTACCAAACTGGAATATATATTTAAGTAAATATTGTCCTTTTACATCTCTTGCCTTGACCCACCATTCCGTGACTCTATCTGCGCTGCCTCAGAGATCACCTGACCAGAAATACTACAACTTTAACTGTAACAGGAAGAAGTGTGGTAGCAAAAGACAGAACTCTGTCTGTTAATTGGCTCATGTGACCTAACATGTATGGTTTGTTGGTATGTTTGTAAGTACAGTGAATCCTACGATCCCAGGGGGCGGCCCTTATTTTTTAAAATGGCAATTTTCTATTTATGATTACCCAATGGCACAAACTACTAGAAAAGTATATTATTATGAAAATGTTTTATTTACATGAAGCAGGATTTTACATATGAGCTGTTTTATGCAATATCTTTTTATAGAGACCTACATTGTTTGGGGGGTATAGTTTTCCTTTAACTGCCTCAGTAACTTTCCTTCTTCTTTAACGAACAGTAGCCCAGAGAATGTGCGAAAAAGCTACTGGGGACATCTTTGAAGGCACAGATCTTCACTGCTAAAGGGCTGTATTGGGCAGGGGTCCCCAACCTTTGTAACCTGTGAGCCACCTTCAAATGTAAAAAAGAGTTGGGGAGCAACACAAGCTTCAACAAGTTCCTGGGGATGCTAAATAAGGACTGTGATTGGGTATTTGGTAGCCCCTATGTGGACTGGCAGCCTATAGGAGACTCTGTTTGACAGTACACCTGGTTTTTATGCAACCAAAACTTGCCTCCAAGCCTGGAATTTAAAAAAAAAAAAAAAAGCACCTGCCTTCTTTGTTTTTATAAATAATGATACACATTGCTTCTATTTTCTTAATACTATTTATAGTGACCTATACAATTACTTTATTGATTGCACGGATGCAGTGACATCTTGTGGTACAGTAATGGTATAACACACACCAGTTTTCTGTTAAAATATTATGTTCAGAGATGACACTATGCAAATGCAGGAGAGGCACTTCTTAGGGCACCCACTGAAGCTTTATTTATGGGGGTACCAGGTGGAATACAATTAGACTGCACTGCAAAAGTACTTTAGCTGTGCCAGATAGCGGCTTTGGCCCACCTTTGATTTAACCAACAATTTGTATATTTAAGTACACAAGTCAGCAATCTGCTTTTTCGTTGTAGGTAAATATGAGAGAAGCATTTCAGCAAGTGCCTAAGCTCTACACTTGAAAATCTGGGAATACGTCCAATAATTTCGTGTTGTAGAGTGCCTTAACATTTCACTGAATTTTGGTATGTTTAATTCCTGAACTATAATAATTACAAGGAATTTGAAGGAACACCAGATAAGCCAGTAATCATATATTAGCTGCTCTACAACAACACTATCACCCCTGACCTGCAATGGAAAAAAAATCATAAAAGGAATCTGATCATTGCTGTGTACACATTTGCCTTTACAGCAAGAACTGTTTTATTGCATTGTACCTTACTCCGCTTGATTAATACATGCAGAAATGTGATATGTTCCTCTACATATTTAAAATTCCATTTGACCACTTTCTTTTATCTTGTGCATGCCAAAGGGTTCACTTGGATTCCAGCTTCATAAAGGAGCTCTAGTGGCCCTCAGGACAAATGAACACGCACTTCAAATTAGAGATGCACCGAATCCACTATTTTGGATTCGGCTAAATCCTTCGTGAAAGATTTTGGCCGAATACCAAACAAATCCTAATTTGCATATGCAAATTAGGGATGGGAAGGGGAAAAAAATGTACTGCCTTGTTTTGTGACAAAAAGTCAAGTGATTTCCGTCCCCGGCCCTAATTTGCATATGCAAATTAGGATTCAGTTTGGCATTCGTCCGAATCTTTCGCAAAGGATCTAGGGGTTCAGACGAATCCAAAATATAAGGGGGAAGGATTCAGCCGAATCCTGCTGAAAAAAGCTAAATCCTGCCCAAATAACTGTATTTGGTGCATCCCTACTTTGAATGCAAACATTCAATCTTACAATACCACAAGAACTAGTTAAATGTAAAATATATATCTCTATCTAAACTTCCAGAAATAGATATGGAAATGCCTGGTCCTAGGGCATCATGCCACCCAGTCTCAACCTAAGGAGCACGTGTAATCCCCAGGGAGGATGCAGGAATTATGCTAACGAGGGCACCAGGCACTAGGACCGTGAACTCCGATCCCTGAATCTGCATTGAGGGGTAAGTAAAAAGTTGGGGGCATTTTCCCAGGTTAGCAGCTAGGCTGGGGGAGAGGAGGGTCTATATGGGGTAGGGTTTTTTTAATAAGGGATTATTTCTCCTTTAAAGGAGATCTAAACTTAAAAATCACTGGGTGGGGGGTGCCAAATGTTTTTTAGTGATTTTAACTGCATACCTTTTACACCTGCCTGTTACTTATGTTAGTGGAAAATTTCTGTAGAAGCTCACAATCTTCCTGTTCTCCAGGTCCCAGCAGGTGCTTGTGCAGTGGAGCAAAAAAAGCTGGCTTTTAATTCTAAGTTAGGCTTTCACTTTACTACGCATGTGCCTGCCTGGACCAGAAAGAAGAGAAAAGGAAGAAGATAAAAAAGATGGAGGACTTCTGCAGCAATAGCCTGGGCCAGTGTTGTTTTTAGTGAACAGGAGCAGTATTAGGTAAGCAATTTTAATCACTGGGGGGGGGGGTCTGGTGCCTACATTTTGGCACCCCACAGTGATGTTAAATTTAGTTCTGCTTATTAAACTGGTTAAAAAGGATAAAGAAACAGACAATAGCAATAACAGTAGGAATATGTTGCACAATGTCAGGATGAGGCTTAGGAAAGTAGCAGCCAGCATGTTAGGGCAGTGGCACATGGGAAGATTTCCTCCAGAGGGCGATTTAGCGATAAGTTGGCCATACAACCAACAATTTCAATTATTGGCAATGGAGAGATTTGTTTCCAGCTGTTGCTTATCCTCAGCAAGATAGCAACTGTTTGTAGGGTGCAGCCACCAGAACAAAAGCAAACACCTAGGCATCAACTCGAAGTACCCAAAACGACACAATCGACAGGACAAAGCAAAACTATAGATATTGCATAATTAAATCAATAGACAAATAAAATACCAGGCACAAGACATATTCATCGAGCTCATGTGGAAAGAGAGGGTATACGGACCTTTTGAAGTTTGATTGATTCTGAATGACACAAAACTCTTCATTCAGTTGGGCCAGATGTCAATATGAATATACACACACGATTATGACTAAAACGATATATCTTCATTATTTTTTGGACATTGTTCAGTAACCAAATATAATCGAGTAAGCAAGATTCCCTGTGTTAATCTGTTTTCAATAAAAGAAGCCTTTAGATTATGGGTCCCCAACCTTTTATACCCGTGAGCCACATTCAAATATAGAAAGGCATTCTCTAAGTCTGCTTGACATAAGCTGTCATATCGATTTTTCTTGTTTATGTCAAATCAAATAAATATATTTTAAACAAATATAGAAAGAGTTGGGGAGCAACACAAGCATCAAAAAAGTTCCTGGGGTTCCAAATAAGGACTGTGATAGGCTACTTGGTAGCCCCTGTGTGCACTGGCAGCTTATAGGAGGCTCTGTTTGGCAAAAATAATCCCCTGCTTTGAGTCCATTTGGAGCAACATGGTTGGGGATCACGGTTTTAAGGAATAGTTCAGTGTAAAAATAAAAACTGGGTAAATACATAGGCTGTGCAAAATAAAAAATGTTTCTAATATAGTTAGTTAGCCAAAAATGTAATGTATAAAGGCTCGAGTGACTGGATGTCTAATAAAACAGCCAGAATCCAACTTCCTGCTTTTCAGCTCTATAACTCTGAGCTAGTCAGTGACTTGAAGGGGGGCCACATGGTACATTTCTGTTCAGTGAGTTTGTAATTGACCCTCAGCATTCAGCTCAGATTCAAAAGCAACAGATATGACCCATGTGGCCCCCCCTCAAGTCTCTGATTGGTTACTGCCTGGTAGCCAGGGTAACCAGTCAGTGTAAACCAAGAGAGCTGAAAAGCAGGAAGTAGTGTTCAGACTGACTTGTTATAAATCAAATCACTCCAGCCTTTATACATTACATTTTTAGCTAACTAACTATATTAGAAACATTTTTTATTTTGCACAGCCTATCTATTTACCCAGTTTTTATTTTTACACTGAACAATTCCTTTAAGATCCACTTTTGATGAGATCCGCCATTCCAACTGCACTGCCATATAGCATGGAAATGGGCATGAGAACATAATCAGAGGAGTCTGGGAAGAAGCAGGGATGTACTGAATCCTCTATTTTAGAATTCGGCCGAATCTTCTGTGAAAGATTCGGCCAAATACTGAGCCAAATCCAAACTTAATTTGCATTAGGTAAATGTGGGGGGGGGGGGGAAGAGAACCACACACAGTGCATGGCTAAACAAATGTTTACTTGTGTGACGAAAAACCATCACATCGCAAATCTTCGCCAGACATAAATTCGCCTGGACAACTCTAATTCACAAAGATCCGAAGTTGCGCACAGGGTACTAAACACTTGCAAAGTTGCGCTAATGATAATACGATCATCAGTTCAAAGTTGCGCTAGTGTTGGCTAATTTACAATGGACGTATATGTTTAAGCAAATACATTATGTCACGAACACAGTACTTCCAACCGCACGTGACTTTAGGTGTGGCTATCAGGGGTCACTCACTCAGTCTCTCACCCACCTTGCACTAACACAAAAGCACCCCAAACACCAACCAACACCCACAAAACTCATTTGCTGCCACCATCTATCATTTACAGGTGATAGAAACCTAATGTGACTATTCCCCTGTTCTCTCTAACAGGTAATAACTCACAATACACCAATGCATTAAACACTCTCTCACTATAGTCAGTTAGTTCCTACTGACTCAACAAGTACTTCAGTATGCAGAGGGTTAAGGCTCACAGTTACACTCTTTCAGGCTAGGTTCGTTTAGAGCACCAAAGACAATCTTATTAAATTCTCTTTAATATTATAAAAGGTATAACAGTGCAATATACAAAAAGATGTTACAAAAAGAGACATACATTCAATAATACAATTACAAACAGTTGTAAAATAAAAGGGAAAACCTATACATAACTTCAAAGATATAGAATTCCTGGTCCTGGAGGCAAGGGGGAACAAACGGGATAACTTCCAATCACAATTGGTCCTCCCAAGTAAATCCAAAGTTTAGTCAGAAGAGCTGACTATTTATCAGTGATTTCAGGGCATCAGGTAACTGCACACTCCCCCCTCCCTCAGGAATGTAAGGGGCACAGATTGAGTTTTTATGACCTCCTGTGAGTAGGAACTGGACCAAGAATATAATGACCATAACTCATTATGGGAACACAGGAGAGCGATGATATAATATTCATTGGTCATTAATTCTCTCAAGGATTCCATAGATACTAAACATCAATACTGTGTGACCTGCACCTGCCCAGATATTCACATCTAATACACAGAGTACCAAACCTAGTCATGTTTGGACTCGTTTGAAATCTGAAATTGCCTTGAACCCATCACCAGTTTTTTTATACTGTTTGTACAACAGGTATGGGTTCTGTAAGGATAAATATATTGGAGTATACATTATATGTAACCTTTACTTCACCTTTGAGGGTCTTGCTGGTAACATTAAGTTCTCACTCCTTGGGCTTCCCCATCCCCATGGAATGGCTCTTATCAGCCAGGGCTTAGAGAAGGGCATTACAGCTCTGACCCCTCTGACCATAGTGAAAAGAGGCCTGTTATGTGTCTGATTTAGATGTTGGCAGAAATATTTCTCATGATACCTTGGCCTGTTTTATTAACTATTACATGACACATTACACTACACAAGCCCAGGGAACCTTAATAAAATAAAATAAAGTTGTAATATTGCCCTACACATGAGTTTATAGTTGTGTATAGTTTATGTGCCATATGTAAGGAAATGTAGGGGGGAAGCCGGGTACCCAAAAAAAAAATTACGCATTTTTGCAGGCTATCACCCTGAAAAAAGGTAAAGACACCAGCGTTTATTGGGACTTAAAAATTTTCAACAAAACTAAGTAAGTCTTATCTACTCTGCATTGCACTTCGCCTGGTCTGAGGTGGTGAAGGCAAGTCTGGCGATAGAGGGAATGGTCAGTATACATCATAAAATATGTGAATTTGCGTAGTAACACTTTCGCCAGAGCGAAAATTCGCCTGGCGTTAGAGTGCGAAGTTGCACCTGTAATGGAATCTACTTCGGCTTCTCAAGATGGCGACCGCCTGCCTCACCACATGGCTCTTGCTGGACACAGGTCTATGACCTCACCTCCCTCCCATTCCGGGATTGGTTGTCGGCGACGGAACAGACGCCGGCGTCAGAATCGGGCGCCGGCGTCAAGGCATCAGCGTGGGGACGCTGGCGTCTGCGTCTGACGCAAGCGCGTCAAAAATTGGCGCCAACCCTGGGACTATTTAAACTCACTTCCCCTTCCACTCCTTGCCCAACTAGGTTCCTGTTACTGTGTTCCTGGGTGTTATTTACTATATTGATTACTTGTGTACCGATTCCTGCCTGTCTTACGATTCTGCTTGTCTTCTGCCTGGTCTGACCTTTTTGCCTGTATTTTGACGATTCTTTGGATAAACCCTCTTGTACCTCGAACCTGGTCTGGTCTCCTCTTTGGTCTACACTATTACTGTGCCTTCGGGCCCGTTACAGTATAGTTGGGCCATGGACCCTTTGGAGGAGACTCCAGCTCCACCTGATGTCGGTGGCGCTATCCGCGGTTTGGCTTCCCGCATGCAGTCATACGAAGCCCAGCAGTCGCACTTCGGTCAGGCTCTAGAAGCTATCCTGGACAAGCTGTCGGCATTATCACCTGTGGCCCCGGTTCCTGTGGCCGTTCCTGCAAGCCCACTCCAACCCTCGGAGCCTCGCATTCCTGCGCCTCCCCTCTACAGCGGCGACCCTGATGCATGCAGAGGTTTCATCAACCAGTGCGAGATCCAGTTCGCCCTGCTGCCAGGTCAGTTTGCATCCGAACAGGCTAAAGTGGGGTACATCATTGCTCGCCTGCAGGGGAAGGCTTTGGAGTGGGCATCACCTTTGTGGGAGAAGAGGGACCCTTTGATTGACGACGCCAGGGCCTTCATCCGTGAACTACGGGTCGTTTTCGATGCCCCTGGTCGAGCTATGTCATCCTCGGCTCGCTTGTTCCAGATCCAGCAAGGCACTCGCTCTGTTCCAGAGTACGCAATCGAGTTCCGCACTCTAGTGGCGGAGACCACCTGGAACAATGATGGATACCATGCCGCCTTCTACAACGGCCTAGCCATGCGTATCAAAAACGACCTGGTCTCCCGGGAAATTCCTTCTCGGTGGGAGGATCTGGTGGCGCTGGCCGTAAAGGTTGACACCCGACAGAGGGAATTTCAAGTCAAGCTCAACAGAGAGCGTTCGAAGAAGTATCCCCGGTTCCAATCCACACTGGCTCCCCGCTTCCAGAGACCCCTACTCTTCAACCCGGCTACTGCTTCCCCCTCTCCTACTCCTGCGGCTTCTGCTTCCTCTGCCCCATCTTCTGAGGAACCCATGCAGATAGGACGGGCTCGTCTCTCTGAACAGGAGAAGCTACGGAGAAGGGCTGCCGGTCTATGCCTGTATTGTGGGGGCAAATCGCACTTCGCCCATGAGTGTCCGGTGAAGCCGGGAAACGCCAGCACCTAGGTAGGTTTGGGGAGACCTATCTGGGTGGTGTTTGTTATCCTCCCCAACCCTCTATTCAACGCTTCCTTCTTCCGGCACAGATCCAATTCGGTTCCCAGAAAATCCCAGTGCAAGCGTTCCTGGACTCTGGTGCTGCTGGAAATTTTATGGACAGAGGATTTGCTGTTCGTCATGCGGTTCCCCTACAACCCTTGGCTTCTCCTCTGCGAGTATTGGCTATTGATGACCGCCCTCTGTCTTCGGCCATTATCTCTCAAACCACCGCTGAACTTTCTCTAAGAGTGGGCACCATGCATCTGGAGAGATTGGCCTTTCTACTCATTGACTGCCCTTCAACTCCACTCGTTTTGGGGCTCACCTGGCTGTGCACTCATAACCCAGTCATTGACTGGTCATCCATGCAAATCTCCCGCTGGAGTCCCTATTGCCTACAGAACTGTTTGCCTGCCGTACCTCTTATCAAGGTGTCTTCTGTGTCTTCCAATTTTTCCCTTCCATCCGCCTATCAAGATTTTACCGATGTCTTCAATAAGGGCTCTGCAGAGACTCTTCCTCCTCACCGACCCTATGACTGTCCGATCGAACTTCTTCCTGGTTCCATGCCTCCCCGGGGTCGCACCTATCCTCTCTCCCCCTCTGAGACGGCCGCCATGAAGACCTACATTCAGGAGAATCTCCAAAGAGGCTTCATTCGCCCTTCTTCTTCCCCTGCTGGTGCCGGATTTTTCTTTGTTGAAAAAAAAGACGGAGGTCTGAGACCATGCATCGATTATAGGGGGTTAAACAAGATCACCATTAAAAACCGTTACCCTCTCCCCCTAATCTCTGAACTCTTCGATCAACTAAGAGGGGCCAAGATCTTCACCAAGCTGGATCTTCGGGGTGCCTATAACCTCATTAGAATTCGTAAGGGGGATGAATGGAAGACTGCCTTCAATACTCGAGACGGGCATTACGAATACCTAGTCATGCCCTTTGGACTCTGTAACGCCCCAGCGGTCTTCCAGGAGTTTGTTAATGATATATTCAGAGACTTGTTGGGACAAAGTGTTGTCGTCTATCTGGATGACATTCTTATCTTTTCCAAAGATCTCCACAAGCATCGCTCCCAAGTGAAGGAAGTTCTTCTTCGCCTAAGAAAAAATAGTCTCTTCGCCAAATTTGAAAAGTGCTCCTTTGAAGTATCCTCCATCCCTTTTCTCGGGTACATCATCTCCCAGCAGGGTTTCAAGATGGATCCAGCCAAGGTCTCGGCAATTCTTGATTGGCCCCTCCCCACAAGTGTTAAGGCTATCCAGAGGTTTATTGGCTTTGCCAATTACTACAGACAATTTATTAAAGGTTTTTCTTCCAAGATCTCTCCCATCCTGGCCCTTATCCGCAAGGGGGGTAAACCACAGCACTGGCCTCCTCCTGCCTTGGACGCCTTTGAATCCTTGAAAACTGCCTTTTCTTCTGCACCTATTCTCAGACACCCCGAGCTTCTTCTTCCTTTTTTCCTCGAAGTCGACGCCTCAGATGTGGGAGCTGGAGCTGTCTTATCACAGAGATCATCCTCGGATGGGAAGTTACACCCCTGTGCATTCTTCTCTAAGAAATTTTCTTCCCCCGAGCAGAACTACGATGTGGGGAATCGTGAGTTATTGGCAGTGAAGCTCGCCCTGGAGGAGTGGAGACATTTATTGGAAGGATCCTCCATCCCCGTGACCATCTTTACAGACCATAAGAACCTTGAATTTATCCAATCCCTCAAACGCCTGAATCCCCGACAAGCCAGATGGTCATTGTTCTTTTCCCGTTTTAACTTCATTATCACTTTTCGTCCTGGCTCTAGAAATAGAAAAGCTGATGCCTTGTCAAGAAGTTTTGTTCCTGAAGTTCCCTGCTCCGAAGATCCTGAACCCATTGTACCTCCCTCCAAGATCGTCGCTGCTCTATTTCCCTCCTTGGCCTCACAGATCCTTTCCGCTCAAATTTCTGCTCCTGACAATATTCCTCCTGGAGTTGCATTTGTTCCACCTGATTGTCGTCAGTCTCTTCTTTCTCAGGCTCACAGTTCTAAACAGGCCGGCCATCCCGGAGTGGAAAAGACTACCGAACTCCTTTCTCGCCTGGTGTGGTGGCCATCCATGAGAAAGGACGTCAAAAACTTCATTTCTTCTTGTACCATCTGTGCCACTTCCAAATCTGGACATTCTCCCCCCAAAGGACTTCTTCTTCCTTTACCTATTCCATCTCGTCCCTGGACTCATCTTGCCATGGATTTTATTGTGGATCTGCCTGTCTCCTCCGGTCACACTGTCATTTGGGTTGTCGTTGACAGGTTCAGCAAGATGGCTCATTTCATTCCCCTCCATAAACTCCCCTCTGCTCCTGAACTTTCCAAGCTGTTCATCCAACACATTTTTCGTCTCCATGGCTTTCCTGCCGAGATCGTCTCTGACCGAGGCTCACAATTCGTGTCTAGATTCTGGAGATCCCTGTGCAAAGCTCTCAACATTTCCTTGCAATTTTCTTCTGCTTATCACCCACAGTCGAATGGAGCCGTTGAAAGAGTGAACCAGGCATTAGAACAGTTTCTTCGCTGCCATGTCTCCCTGTGCCAGGACGATTGGTCGGATCTCCTTCCCTGGGCTGAGTTTGCCCATAACAACGCCTTCCATTCTTCCTCACATCAATCCCCTTTTTTCTGTGTCTACGGTCAGAATCCATTGGCATTCCCTCAGGATCTTCTCCTCACCAATGTCCCTGCCGCCAACGATCAGGCTGCCCACATGATGGCTATTTGGGCTGCTGTTTCTTCTAATCTGCTGAAGAGCTCCCTGGTCCAGAAGAGGTCTGCCGACAAGAAGAGGATTTCCGCTCCACCCTATGCTCCTGGTGACAAAGTTTGGCTTTCCACCCGTAACATCCGCCTGAAGATTCCGACCCCCAAGCTTGGTCCCAGATTCATCGGTCCCTTTCCTGTCATTGAAGTCATCAATCCGGTGGCGGTTCGTCTTCAGCTCCCTCCTGAGATGCGGATCCCAAATGCTTTCCATGTTTCTCTTCTCAAACCTGCTGTATCTTCTTCCTCTTCTTCTTCTCCCCCAGCTCCAGTCCTGCTTGATGGTCACCAGGAATTCGAGGTGAAGAAGATTTTGGACTCTCGTCTTTCCAGGGGCACTCTTCAATATCTCATCGAATGGAAGGGGTTCGGTCCCGAGGAGTGCTCCTGGGTCAGGAGCTCAGATGTCCATGCGCCCATCTTGGTTCGTAGATTCCATAAATTATTCCCTCTCTCCCCTAGTCTCGGTGGTCCTGAGGCCCCCCCTAAGGAGGGGGGTACTGTAATGGAATCTACTTCGGCTTCTCAAGATGGCGTCCAAGATGGCGACCGCCTGCCTCACCACATGGCTCTTGCTGGACACAGGTCTATGACCTCACCTCCCTACCATTCCGGGATTGGTTGTCGGCGACGGAACGGACGCCGGCGTCAGAATCGGGCGCCGGCGTCAAGGCGTTAGCGTGGGGACGCTGGCGTCTGCGTCTGACGCAAGCGCGTCAAAAATTGGCGCCAACCCTGGGACTATTTAAACTCACTTCCCCTTCCACTCCTTGCCCAACTATAGGTTCCTGTTACTGCGTTCCTGGGTGTTATTTACTATATTGATTACTTGTGTACCGATTCCTGCCTGTCTTACGATTCTGCTTGTCTTCTGCCTGGTCTGACCTTTTTGCCTGTATTTTGACGATTCTTTGGATAAACCCTCTTGTACCTCGAACCTGGTCTGGTCTCCTCTTTGGTCTACACTATTACTGTGCCTTCGGGCCCGTTACAGCACCAGAGTCTATCTCCTTCACTAGCGAAATTATGACAGTGACCGTTAGTAAATAGGTGAAGTGCCGAAAAGACATCACGCTGGTGAATTTTTGCCAGCGTTAGCCACTTCACCCTTTAGTAAATTTCCCCCTATATGTTCTCCCTGTGTCTGTTTCTATCGTCAGTTGTTTCTTTGCACAGAAACAGGCATATTATGTCTTGGTCAGACATAATATCAAAGGCTATTGTGATACTAAACTCTATAGTTAGTATAGGTATGGGTTTATAGAATTTATGTAAAAGTAGGGAGGGGTGGGTTTTCATTTGGAGGGGTTGAACTTGATGGACTTTGTCTTTTTTCAACCCAATTTAACTATGTACCCCAGGTGTATGTGGTAGGAACCTTAAATTCTAAGCTTCACTGGGGCACAGAATGAAGTACATATAAAATATTATTAAATTGCTAGACTCCCATCAAGTTTGGGTTTGGTTGGGTGAAGGTTAGGGCATGTTCTTTCTAGTCCAATCCATTTTGTAGTCAACAGAAAACCTACATAAAGTGGTCTTCAGCGTACTATTCAGCCTTGCCAACTGGAAATGTGCAGGAAGTTTGTGAGGGGGTTGGGATTTGAGAAAACAGGACATGGTAAGCAGGGAAAAGGGTCAGAAAACACCTTGCTCTAACATGAAAATGGTTTTAAAAATAATAATAATCTGCAACGATTTGAAGACACTTAGAACTGATAGATCAGTAAGCAGCAAAGCAACCGATAAGCAACACTGTGAAATAAGACAACTTGCAACACTTGACAAGATAACTCAAAAATATTTATTTATGAACAGCAATACATCAATACAACATGATCCAAAAATACATAAATTTATTTTTATATAATCCTTCAATAAACATTTTGCAAGTTGACACTTCATTGCTTAAAGCTCCGTCAACATAGATATATATATATATATATATATATATATATATATATACTTCTTTCTCTCGTTACCACCTCACTGCAGCATAACTACTGGCATGGGATACATGCACTGCTTTCCCTTCTGTATCATTTCTCTGAAATTGCACATTTAGCTTCCTGGTGGGGAAATCATGTGAAAAATAGCAGTCCCTAAACCCCAAGGGCTCTTTCAGACGAGCGTTTTTACCAGCGCCCCCCTGGGGAAGCAGGAGTAGATGCACTGAATTCTTTTCAATGTGGCTGTAAGCAACGAACGCAGGAAAAATGCAACATGCTGCATCCCAACCTGCGTTTGGTGCTTACATACGTCTGTGTGAGTACAGCCACATTGAAAAGAATTCAGTGCGTCTACTCCTGCGATCCGCTGCGGCAGAATGCATGAAACCAGAACGCAGGTAAAAACGCTCGTCTGTAAGAGCCCTAAATGAGTAAAATAGAACTTATTCATAATGGTTTAGAGGACTGAAGACTAAAAATGAATATAGCTAAAAATGCTGTATGTTTTATACTGAACTTACTGTACCAGCAGAGAGATTCAGTAGCCCTATAGTAGTAATGATTTCAAACAAGTGCTCACCATCTTGGATCTAGTGAGACAATCTGTTGAGTGTCACTGCACATGCTCAGTGTGCTCTGGGTTGCTGTTGATAAGATAAGCTTAGGGGGTGGTGGGAATCATAAGCGGAATATTAAGTTTATCTGTAATAGAAATTGATGCTACAGGGCTGATCATTAAATTCTAATGCAGAATACACTGGTTTCTGTCCTGCCATAAAATGCGAATCTGAAATAATCACCAATTAGACTTGTACTGTAACCTTTATATCATATTTACTATATACTTTATATATATATATATATATATATTTGATAAAGGCCTTGGGGAGGCCAAAACGTCAGTCCTGTGTAACTAATAAATTATTTATTTTTCTCTATAAGACCTGTGAGTGCGGATCTTTCTACAGTTGTCGGATAGATATATAGTGAATAAAGTACCCCCTCTTGTAAAATAAGGATATTATAAGTTATCGAGGAGTTTCATGACCATATAAAAACACGAGGCCAAGTGTTTTTATACAGGTCATGGAACTCCGAGGTAACTTCTAATATCCTCATATTTTGCAACTGGGGGTATTTTATTTATAATACACAAGTTTCAGTGAGTCATGTGACAGAAATGACATCAGAACTCACCGTTTATAAGGATATAATTTACAAGATATTCATGGCTTTTGTGTATTATATATATATATATATATATATATATATATATATATATATATATATATATAATATCTCTAGCCTACTTCTTTATTAAAGGGGTGGGTCATCTTTAAGTTAAACATTTAGTATGTTATAGAATGGCCAATTCTAAGAAACTTTCAATTATTAATTTGTTGGTTTAATTATTTGCCATTTTCTTCCGATTCTTTTTAGCTTTCAAATGGGGTCACTGACCCTGTCATAAAAAAACAAAACAAATGCTCTGTAAGGCTACTAATGTATTGTTATTGCTACTTTTTATTACTCCTCTTTCTATTCAGGCCTTTCTTTTTCATATTCCAGTCTCTTATTCAAATTAATGCATGGTTGCTAGGGGAATTTGGACCTTAGCAACCAGATTGCTGAAACTGCAAACTGGAGAGCTGCAGAATAAAAAGCTAAATAACTCAAAAACCCCAAATAATAAAAAATTATAAACAATTGCAAATTGTCTCAGATTATCCCTCTCTACGTCAGAATACAAGTTAACTCAAAGGTGAACAAGCACTTTAAGATGAAATTCTCTATAATGGAGCAAAGAATTAGGAATAAACAGTTTGCACAGTCTCTGCCATATATACAAGGGCTTAGGCAATCTACAAAAAGCACCACAGACTATAAATACTATTGGCAAATGGTTAGTAAGCAGATGCTTATGCTGGTTCAATGCTTTCTATTGATAATAAAGCTAATTTACCAACACACTGTGCACAACTGAAGGATAGTACAATTAGTAGCCAATTAGCAATAAGTTCCAACAAGTCACCTACAAGTAAAGCTGGCCACAAATGTAAGGATCTAACAACAAGCTGATGAGCTCCATGCGCCAATGGGATTTCATCAACAACATTGATGATTCAGCCCCACTGTCTAAGGGGCAGATTTACCAAAGTTCGAGGTGAATTTTCGAAAAAAAAAAAAAAAAATCAAATTTCAAGCAATTTTTTGTGTACTTTGACTAGGGAATAGTCCAAATTTTACTCGAATTTGAAAAAAATTCAAATTTGAATATCGAAATGTATCATGTACTGTCTCTAAAAATTCAACTTCGACCATTCGCCATCTAAAACCTGCCAAATGGCTGTTTGAGCCTATGGGGGACCTCCTAGAACCTATTCGGAATCAATTGGTGGACTTTGAAAAATATAAGTTATTTTTGGGAAAAACTTTGAATCGAATTCGATTGAATGTGCTATTCCTTCGATTCGTCCGAATATGGACCTAGATGATTGAAAACGGACCTATTCGACCCAAAAAAAACTTTGACTTTTTCGGCTGAGTTTTTTTTCAATTCGAAATGCGACCATTGATAAATATGCCCCTAAGTATATGCAGTGAAGAAACAGTTGGTGAATCCAATAATCTAAACCATCACACTTTACTAATTAAGTAAAAATAAATGAAACATAATGTTTGCATACATATATATATATTGAAAAAGGCCCTAATGTGGGCCGAAACGTCGGATCTATGTACCGAATAAAGCACTGATTTTGATGAAAAATTTTGGTGTGCGGATCCTTATCAACAAATCTGCACTTTTCTTTTTACAGAGCATTTTGTCTTTAGTGCAGAATTAAACAAACAATAAAAAGCCAAAAATAATTCAGTCACAGGAAATTCATTTTCCCATGTTCTCTGCACATTGAGCTTTGGGAACATTGTGAAACTGCAATAGCGAAAATATGCAGAAATCCTCTCTCTTCAGCCATAGAACAGCCTGTGCTATGCTACTATTAGATGTCTTATTACATTCAAATTCCCCTGAACTTGTCAATTGCTGCTAGACATAACTTACTAGGTTCATCCAATGGTTCAGTTCTAGACCCCTTAGTTAACTTTTAGTATGTTATAGAACGGCCAATTTTAAGCAACTTTTCAATTGGTCATTTATTTTTTCTTTATTATTCCAACTCTTTCCAGCTTTCAAATGGGGATCACTGAACCCATCTAAAAAACAAATGTTCAGTAAGTACTACATGGGGAAGCACATATATCAAGAGGTTTTTTTTAAACTCCCTTAAATTCGAATGAAGTTGAAATTCAACTGGGGGAGATTTATTTAAAAAAAATCTGAAAAATCGAATCAAAATTGAATTATAGAAACCTTGATTCGAATTTTTTTTTTTTTACAAAAAAAAAAATTGTCAGGAAGGCTGCAAACATCTCCAAATCGAGCCCCTGGAACTTTCCCATTGACTTAAACAGTAATTTGTCAGGTTTTAGGCTGCAAATAGTCAAATTTGAATTCTTAAAGGGCCCAAGTATGATAAATCTCGAAAATCAAATTAGAATAGTTTTTTTAAAAAAACAAATCAAGTTTGGATAATTCCATAGCTGAATTTGACCATAAAAAAAGAAAATTCCAAATAAATCGGAATTTTCAATTCAACGCTTAATAAATCTGCCCCTTATTGTTATTTTTTATGACCTATCTTTGCATTCAGGCCCTCTCCTATTCATATTCCAGTCTCATACATCAATGCATGGTTGCTAGGGTAATTTGGACCCTAGCAACCACATTGCTGAAATTGCAAATTGGGAGAGCTGCTGAATAGAAAAGTTACATAAGTAAAAAAAGAAAAAACAACTAAAATATGAAAACCAATTGCAAAGTGTCTATGAATATCACTCTCTCTACATTTTACTAAAAGTTAAAGGTAAACAACCCCTTTAACGTTCTGATACAGTCCTTGCAGACAGGACCCCATAAAGGGTAAATAAGCAGCCAATTTATGTGTATGGCCACCTTTAGACTGGGTTAAATTAGCCTGACTCACATCAATGAAAAAACTGATTTTAAGAGCTCACAAAAAAGAAAAAAAAAACCTTTAAGCAGAGGAGCAATTTATCGAAAAATAACAAGAAGATCATCTTTCCCATGCTAGTGAAATTGTCCAAATCATGGTTGACAAGAGAGGAGACTTTTGGGCAGATTTATCAAAGGTTGAGGTGAATTTTCAAATAGAAAAAAAATATATAGAATTTTAGCCTATGGGGGACCTCTTAGAACCTATTTGGAGTCAATTGGTGGACTTTGATCGATCGATCGAATTAGATCGAAAGCTCTATTCCTTCGATTCATAAGATTCAAATTCAGCAGAATATGGACCGATTTGGACAGAAAAACCTTCGACTTAATTTCGGTTGGTCTTTTTGAATACAAATTTCGAAGTTTTTTCAATTCGAGATTCAACCCTTGATAAATATGCCCCTTAAAGTTTAATACTTTTCTCACTGAAGAAAAAAAATGTTGATAAATAATCTGCTGGGAATATTTCTAGATTGTTCCAGTTGGATCTTTCATGAATCTGGCCTTCTGTATTTAAAATGGAAATAAATGACTATTTATGACATAGCTTTATTAAACATCAACGACAGTCTGAAAGACCTTTAGATATAATAAAAATTCCCAGTGAATGGCTGTGGCACTAAAGTATTTTGTTTACAAGTGAAAGCACCGGGAATAGCCCTGCACTTCGGCCACCCAATTACCGTCATTGAGAAGAGCCATAAACAATCATACTATCTAGTATACCCTCTAAAGTACTTCAAATTAGGGATGCACCGAATTCAGGATTCAACCTTTTTTCAGTCAGCAGGATTCGGGCGAATCGAATCATAATTTGCATATGCGAATTAGGAGCAGGGAGGGAAATTACATGACTTTTTGTCCCAAAACAAGGAAGTAAAAAATGTTTCCCCCTTCCCATCCCTAATTTGCATATGCAAATTAGGATTCGGATTCAGTTCGGTATTCGGCGGAATCTTTTGCGAAGGATTCATGTGTTCGGCCAAATCCAAAATAGTTGATTCGGTGCATCCCTACTTCAAATTACAATGATTTTTGATAGATTTTGTCAATAGTTACATGATAAAACCTGATTGCCATGTGCTTACAGGTAACATGTTACAATAAGCTATAACGGCATTTTATACCTGTACTGAGCAGAATAACATGGCAAACATGAAAGTATGAAAGAACCAGCCTACAGGCAGCCTATAACTCGTGTAAAACATTTTGATTTTACCTTTCCGCACAATACAAATGAAATTACATGAGGTCTAAGAAACATAATTTACCTAAATTCTTTATCGTGCCTAGGCTGGAAACAGAAAGCAAGTCACAAGCAGCTCAATATATATCTATATGTATTTTATATTATAAATCCTTTGTGAGACAATAACAGGGATGCGTTATCACTTTTAGACAGTTCCAACAGTAATGATACGTCTCTGTTCTGGGATAAGTCACCTGAAATTAAAACCTCTCTCTCTAGACTTTGAACAAATCAATTGCTCTCATATCTGAATCTGTCATTAACATTTATATATATATATATCCTTGATAAAGGTTCCCAGGAGGAACCGAAACGTTGGACACAATGCTGTGTTGAAACAAAATACACTTTGCTTTTCTACAAATGAGTGTGCTGATCCTTGCATCACCTGTATCATTAATTTGATCCTGCACCTCAAACTCATACAAGTATCGAGTGCTGATACCCACAGGACGCGCATATATATATATATATATATATATATATATATATATATATATATATATATATATATATATATATATATATATATATATATATATATATATATATATATATATATATACACACACACTCTGAGATATTCATACATAGATATATATACCTTCCTCTGTAATATATATATATATTTTAACAAACAGAAAAAAACTGGGAAAGTGGAACATAGAAATATTTGGCTACAAATGTTGCACTTCCCACATGGTACCTGCCCAAAGTACAATAGACTCATAATAGGGAGCGTTAATAACCCTGCATTGCGTTCTATAGGTTACTATGTTCAGCCATCTCTCTGCCACCAAAGGGACTGCACATGCTCATTGTGTGTACTGAACATGCTTGAGTGTTGATCAGCTTATCTGTTGCATGGTCAGTCATGTTACCAGCAGTGCTGGAGAAGGACTCTTTAGATACATTGTTTTAGGAGATAACATTAAAGGAACAGTTCAGTGTAAAAAATAAAAACTGGGTATAAATAGATAGGCTGTGCAAAATAAAAAAAATGGTTCTATGGTAATATAGTTAGTCAGCTAAAAATGTAATGTATAAAGGCTGGAGGTCTAACATAATAGCCAGAACACTACTTCCTGCTTTTCAGCTCTCTTAAGCTCCCCATAGACGCGACGATTCTTCTTTGCGAACGACCGATTTTAGGGAAGTCCGACCAATCCTTCGAAATTATTGTGCGGTTAGTGGGATTCGAACGATCGTAGATCTTAGGATTTTTCGGCCGACATCTGTCAGGAAATTGATCGGCCAGGTCAAAAAAATCTTTGTCAATCCCAGTGCAATCTATGTTTGCAGGGCCAAGCAGGCAGCTACTCTTTCTTTTCCTGGCAAATTGGTCTTATTAGTTGATGGTCAATTGGTACGATCGTTCCGAGAAAATTGTGGTCTCACGATGAGGATTGGATCTTTTGAAAATCTCAACATCTATGGCCAGCTTAACTCTGAGTTAGTCAGCAACTTGAAGGGGGGCCACATGGGACATAACTTTCCGGTGAGTTTTCCATTGATTCTCAGCATTCAGCTCAGATTCAAAAGCAACAGTTATGGCCCATGTGACCCTCCCCCCTCAAGTTACTGATTGGATAGTAGTGTTCTGGCTATTATTTTAGACATCCAGTCACTCCAGCCTTTATACATTACATTTTTGCATGCACAGCCTATTTACCCAGTTTTTATTTTTACACTGAACAATTCCTTTCAAGTGATGTCTCTTTCCCATCACAGAAATTCATTCTGGGCTGGTACTGCATCTCTCTGCAGGTGGTACATAATTTCAATCCTAATCTATTAGTATGTTTAGTTTTCTGTAGTTATCGAAAGAGTTTAAGGGAGGCCAGTCCAGTGCAAACTAAAATAATGTTTAAATAATAATAATATAAGTAGAGGCCAACATTACGTTTCAGACCTTCCTCTCAAGCACACATGCACAGAGGGAGATAATCTTTGGTGTTATAAGAGAAAGTTGTTCCATATAATGGGGCTTTAAATCTGTGAGGGAATCCTACACATTAATGGCTATAGGGACTATGAAAGGTGCTAAATCATATAGTATCTGTTTAGAAAGGGATACACAATTTTAAGGAAGAACAAAAAGGATCATGGAGTTTAGTTAAACCACTTGTATCAGAATGAAATCCTTGATGACATTTGACATGCAATGTGTTAATTTTTTTGCATGTGATCCGATTCTGGTTTACATCAGCACTACATACTCCAAGATCCCTAGATTATTGAGCTTGCACTGGAGATATGATTGGGAGAAAGGCTGGTGTAGCCAAAGAATTACATATATATGGGGGTGCCCATCCAGCACGGCTGCCGTTCCCAGTAGCTACAGGGAAAACTTTGATATCCCATTCTTGCAGCAAGTCAAATGTTATGATAGCATGACCTGCAGAGTTATTTCTGAATGGATCCAAGCCAAAAAGCTCTTTTAGCCTATACACCTAAGTGATTTAAAAATAAGCTCACCAAGCTCATCAGATTCCATCTGCCAGGTTCTATTGGAATTCAGAAATGTCCAATTGGTCGATATAGGCTAACTAGGGAACAATCTGGCACTTGTACTTGATTTAAAGTGGACCATCGCCCAGACATAAAAATCTGTATAATAAAAGTCCCTTTTCAAATTAAGCATGAAATCCGATTTCTATTTTTTATTTAAAACATTCATAGCTGTTTTAAGCTCATTTAAAAATCTCAGCTGTCGATCAAATATTGTCTGCCCCTCCTCTATGCCTTGGGCATAGAGGTGGGGCAGACAATTACTTTCACTTTCCATTCAGCACTTCCTAGAAGTCACTTCTCTCCCCACATTCCCCCCAGTTCTTTAAACCATTTCATTGTGTAGCCAGGGCATGGGGATGGACATCAGGTCCCCCATTCTGGTGCACAAACAAGATTCTGAGATGATGCAAGGCTTGCCTTAATAACAGTGTCCACAAAATGACTCCTGCGCCGGGTCCCCTTTAAACCAACAATTTCATAGTATAAGGATTCATAAAATGTATAAATACAATGTGAATTGTTAAATGGCAGGAAACAAACGATATGAAAAACAGATGGACAATAGACTGGAAATGTGATCTTATAGCCAAACCCCTTATGTGTTTTTCACCATTGCAGAGTACAAAGTTTGACACTTCTGTCAGTAAAAATAGTTGGACAGACCTTCTCCCACAAATGCTTAGTATAAACTTCAGCATGCAAACAATGGAATTGGAATGGATAATCTCTCGATACACAGTACTGTATATTTTAACACCTGCATATAACTATATGATTCCTTTTCAATACATGTCCTACCATGGCAAAGAATCCATGCTTTGGAAACGAAGGCTAAATACAGACTAGTACTAACACTATAGACCCTTTGCTATTGATGGAGCAAAATGATGCTGGCTACTGGATACGAAAAGATCCATTTCTAAAAAGGAGCAGCAGGGCAGTAACAAAAGAATATATGCAGAATAAAGCCAGCATGTGATATTCTAACGAAACAGGGCACTACATTCATTGTATAGTTAAATGTCATAAGCTCCACATTGTCTCTATACTACTGTAAAGCGGCAGAGACAATGTGCATGTTCATTACATAACATATCACATTCAATAGTTATTTGGGGATTGAATTAGACTTCCCCTTGAAAAGAAAACAATAAAACCATAAAAGGTACAAGACTTATTTGGCTCATCTGACACTCAAATGTAAAAAGAAAAAAAAAAAACAAAGTATAATAAAACAATAATACATTGTCACTTTGGTTGATGTATGAATTTCCCTTGGATAACACAAGGAAAATTAAGAGTTTTTGATGTAACGGACAGTGGTACCTAAAGTGCAACAAAGTCCTCCCCAGAAAAAGATTGTATACACTCAGCACAGGAGAGAAGCAATGCCTCAGTGCTTCAATATGAAACCTTCCAGTGGCAGGACCAATTACATAGATGGTACAAGACTACAAAATAAAGACGGATTCTTTAGCAAACTTTACTGAAATCATTTCTTCCTCTCCTGAGTACAGCGGGGACAAAACCTGAGGAGGAAAAGAAATAGTCATATGTTACAGGAAATACAACAGAAACGGTGCGAGGATAATAACAAAAACAAAAAATAAATAAAACAAAAAACTGATATTGCAAGCCAAAAAGCAAGCAATAAATGTGTTAATCGTATGTGCAAGGAATTTTGAATTGTGCTTTGCACATACTTGAGTCCATACATTACCAGATATGGCTGCACAGTTCTGTGGCGCTTCTTGAGAATGTGCAGGCACTGAATTTGCCTACATTGCTGCACACGTTAGAAAACCCTGCAGTGAACCAAGAAATATTTTGCCCAGGTGCACCGCTATCGGTGAGAATTACTTCAGTCACTAAGACAGTGTGCTGTATCATTCAGCAGCACCAAAGGGTGAAATATTTTTGGTACACTGGGCAGCAGTGACAAAGTCAAGTAATTTCCCTCCCTGCTCCTAATTTCCATATGCAAATTATGATTCGATTCGGCAGAATCCTGCTGAAAAAGGCCGAATCCTGAATTCGGTCCCAAATTTGAAGTACTTTAGAGGGTATACTAGATAGTATGATTGTTTATGGCTCTTCTCAATGACGGTAATTGGGTGGCCGAAGTGCAGGGCTACTCCCGGTGCTTTCACTTGTAAACAAAATACTTTAGTGCCACAGCCTTTCAATGGGAATTGTTATTATATCAAAAGGTCTTTCAGACTGTCGTTGATGTTTAATAACGCTATGTCATAAATAGTTGTTTTTTTTTTTAAACTTCCATTTTAAATACAGAAGGCCAGATTTATGGAAGATCCAACTGGGAGTTGGGGGTGGCAAAGGAAAAAGTGGAAAAAAAATTAGTTTACTTCCTTGTTTTGTGACGAAAAGTCAAGGGAAATTCCGCCCTGCCCACAATTTGCATATGCAAATTAGGATTCGGATTTGGTTCGCACAGGCACAAGGATTCGGCCGAATCTGAATCCTGCTGAAAAAGGCAAAATCCTGGCCGAATCCCGAACCGAATCCTGGATTCGGTGCATCCCTACTTTGTAGCTATCAGTTTTTTGCAAATTATAGTTCAGATTTGGTTTAAATTTACCCAAGTTTTTTGGAGGGTTTAGTATTTATCAGAATCCAAAACCTCTGGATTTGGTGCATGCCTATTAATAACTAATTCAATAAATACAATAGATACTCACCATTTCCCTTTAGGTTTAGTGGTCAGATCCACACAGGCAAAATGGAACCATTCAATTGGACACTGTGGACAAATAATTTAGGAAATACACATCACATGACTTATCTTCTCCACATTTAGGTGCATTGGAAGTAAAATATACACACTATTTCCTGGTGCCCCAACCACCTTGTTTTTACATGCCATGCAAGCTCTGGTTAGAACATATTTGCAAGCAAGCTCTTTGCAAAGAAACAAAGTATACTCACTTTACATAATCAACACATAAGCTGTAAATGTCTTCAAAAATAAAGAAGAGAATACCATTTGCTGTATTTCACATTAAAAGTCAGTTGTAGCTATCATGCCCTTAGGGTTTTACTTAACATAGCAGAAAACAAAAAGTTTCATATCTCCCACTTTACCAGCTAATAAATAAATTTACCTTAGTTCCTAGTAATTATGCTGGTGTTGTTTTAAACTATCCTACTGGCTCAAAGGGGTTGATCACCTTTAAACACTTTTTTCCGTTTAGTTGGTTTCCGAAAGTTCACCAGAAATAAAGACTTTTTCCAATAACTTTCTATTTTCTGTGTGTTATCGTTTTTCTAATATTCAAGTGTAAAGTCTAATTTTTCACCTTCTAGTTTCTTATGTTTATTCCTGCTGAGCAGAATCCCTGAGAGTTATTAAAGGCAGCTTTTAGAATCAATACAATAGTTGCTACTACTCTAGAGATGCTGCTTAGAAATTTATCAACTAAATGTAAAATTGTAACAGTTTAGAGTCTGCACTAGTGATGTGCGGGCCAACCCAAAACCCGCGGGTGGGGCAGGTTCGGGCCGACTCCTGAACAAAATCTTCCAGTCGTGGCCGGGTCGAGCTCTTCTCCTGCTCTCCCCCGCCCGCAACCTAGACTTCCGACCTGCCCTGCCCCTTTTGAGACATCACTGCGGGGCGGGCAGGTCTATAAAAAGAGGGCAGGAGCGCGCCCAGGCCAGTTCGGGAGATGGCGGGTTAGGGTCGGGTGTGGGTTGAGAAATTCTCAACCTGCACATCACTAGTCTGCACCTGATTTACTGAGCTGCCAGACTGAAACACCAGAGACAGGGACATTAAACTTAGATTTTGGAAAAAATGGTTAGAAATAAAAGATGGAAAGTAATTGAAAAAAAGTCTTTATTTCTGGTGAACAATCTGAAACCAACTCAACTGAAAAATGTGTTTGGAAGGTGAACAACCCATTTAATATTTCTTAAATCAGCATTTTCAACCTTATTGAAAATAAGTAAATTGGGGTGCTGGTCTCCAGCTGCCTTGCTCGTCTCAAGGCTGTGATATTCACTGAAGTACACAGATGTAAACAGTATTTCCACTTGAACATTTAATGACAGCGTTGCGAAAGTGAACAGGATAAAGCCTGTGAAAGACAATACTCTGTTCAAGAGCAGGACAAATTACTGAAAACGTGTACAATATCCTCTATTCAAAACCACCTCCCACACACAAACTATTGCCTTTTAGATTTATTCTCTCTTGTAGGCTTATACTTCAAGGCACAGACACTAATGGGTTCATAGAATATTCTGAACTTATGACTTACATCTGGATTGTCACAGCCAATCATTTCTCCATAGGACACCTGGTGGCAAAGGCAGTATGTGGGTTCATTGGGATCCACTGGCATATCCAAGACATCCGAAGGGGTCACAGACAAGACTGAATCAGCATACAAAGGCCTGACAGATACAAATCAGAAGACCATGGAGTTCAGTACCTTCTCCTTTAAACAGTTTTGGATGTAGGATGACAAGCAAAAAAGCAAATTGTAATGATACACCGAACATGTCCTAATCACAAGCAGTGGGACAACAGTTACAGACCAGATTTTTGGTTTGAAATTAATGGCAACCCAGAAATGCTGTGTACTTTGCCCTGCCATTACATACTACAGGTATGGGACCATTATTCAGAATGCACGGGACCTGGGGTCTTCCGGATAATGGATCTTTCGGTAATTTGGATCTTCATACCTTAAGTCTACTAGAAAATCATGTAAACATTAAATAAAGCCAATAGGCTGGGTTTGCTTCCAATGAGAATTAATAATCTCAGTTGGGATCAAGTATAAATTACTGTTTTATTATTACAGAGAAAAAGGAAATAATTTTTTAAAATGTAGATTATTTGTATAAATTTAAGTCTATGGGAGATGGCCATTCTGTATTTCAGAGCTTTAAGGATAACGGGTTTCCAGATAACTGATCCCATACCCGTGCACTGAAGTTAAGGAAAGTTTAGTGGTCCATACATTATACATTTCAGTATAAAGCCAAGAAGCTGCCTAATTAAAAATTCTTGGGTTAAAAACAGATTTGATTTTTTTTTTTATAAATGAAAATACAGGTTTAAGCACTAAAGAATGTGTACTCTCCAACAGTCTCATACACAGCATTGACACAAAATTAAAATTCTATCAGGGCTATGTATTTGAAAAACTAAAGATTCCACACAATCTGGCTTGCACTCTAAGTCTCCACTGATTATGCATAAAAATTATTTTGCCTGCTGGGCAGTAGTGATGCGAGGGTTGACCAAAAAACCATGTCAACCTGAGTGTTCACCACTGCTTGGGTGGGTTCAGTTTAAATTTAGGTCAACCATTGCAAATTAAGGCTGGGTGCAGGTCAGACTGGAGAAGTACCGTATATACTCGAGTATAAGCCGACCCGAGTATAAGCCGAGGTACCTAATTTTACCTAAGAAAACTGGGGAAACGTATCGACTAGAGTATAAGCCTAGACACAACTACAGCCCTGTCTCCCAGCAGCGCACATTCCGCCAAAGTGACCCCCCTCAGCGATCAACCAGACTTCTTTGCAAAGTTGATGGTGACAGAGAATTGCAATTGAACGGATTACTGTGTGCATTGTCCCACTACCATGTGCAAAGTGTGCTGTATGATATTGCCATGACTGTTTATCTTTCGTATAACCAACAGAGGGCGCTGTGTGATATTGCCATCACTGTTAATCCTTCATATAACCAACAGAGGGCGCTGTGTGATATTGCAGTGACTGTTATTCTTTCATATAACCAACAGAGGGTGCTGTGTGATATTGCAGTCACTGTTATTCTTTCATATAACCAACAGAGGGCGCTGTGTGATATTGCAGTCACTGTTATTCTTTCATATAACCAACAGATGGTGCCTTGTGATATTGCAGTCACTGTTATTCTTTCATATAACCAGAGGGCGCACTGTTATTCTTTCATATAACCAACAGAGGGTGCTGTGTGATTGTAACGTTCAGTATCCCACAACCCAGAGTAAACCCCAATGTCCCGGGCTCGGCTCACGCTTCGGCCTATAACCGCCGCCTTTCACGTAGGGTGGAGCCCTCCGCTACTCGGATGCCGCCAGGACTTAATAGTGAGGAGACTGAGGGAAGAACTCTGGGCGAGCAAGGGAACTAAATGTAAAGTTTATCAAAGTCCAGGAACGGGCCGGGTCGAAACCAATCGGAAATGCGGTACAAAATCGGTAAACAGCAGAGTAGTCGAGGTCACAGGCCAGGTCAGCAACTAACAGGGTCGAAGTACAAAACGGAATCCAAAGAGCAGTCAGGAACAAGCCAAAGGGTCAGGGCAGGCGGAAGTCAAACAGTAGTCAGGAATAGCCAAAGGTCACAACAGGAATCACAGAAATAATAACACCCAGGAACAGTAAACAGAACCTACGTTGGGCAGGGAACAAAAGGACTGCTGGCCATTTAAGGATTTGAATTTGGCGCCATTGGATGCTGGCGACGGGCGTCCCCGTCGAGGGGGCGACAGGCGTCCCTGTCGTCCCCTCGGTAAGTTTCTTACATTACCCCCCCCTCCAGAGGGGGCCACTGGACCCTTAGGTTTGTTGGGAAATTTAGAATGAAACTGTTTCACCAACCTATCTGCCTTAACATCAGAAGCAAAAACCCAGGATCTCTCCTCAGGACCATAACCCTTCCAATGAACCAGATATTGGAGTTTACCCCTAGAGATCCGAGAGTCAATCAACCTGTGAGCCAAAAATTCAGATTGGCCCTCAACAGAAATAGGGGGAGGAGGAGAATTCTGACGTACCACTCTAGCAGGTCTCAACAGAGATACATGGAAGGAATTAAAAATCTTGAGTTCGGGAGGAAGATTTAACCTGAAAGTACATGGGTTGATAACATCAGATATAGAGAACGGACCAATAAATTTGGGACCCAGTTTGGCTGAAGGGACTTTTAAAGAAATGTTTTTGGAGGACAGCCAAACCTTGTCACCAACCTGATACACAGGAGAATCCCTCCGATGTTTGTCAGAAGCCCTCTTATGAGCAGCTACTGCAGAAGATAAGGACTTCTGAACCTCCTGCCAAATCATAGAAAAATCTTCCACAAAGGAATTAACAGCAGGAAGCTCACAAGAACCTGAAAAAGAAAAAACTCTGGGGTGAAGACCAAACACTGTGAAAAAAGGAGATTTGCCAGTGGAGGAATGAATGGCATTGTTATAGGCAAATTCAGCCCACGGAAGAAAATTAACCCAAAGTGCCTGATTGCAGGAGACATAACATCTAAGATATTGTTCCAGAGTCTGATTTGTCCTCTCAGTCTGACCATTGGTCTGGGGATGATATGCGGAAGAGAAAGACAAATCAGTACCCATTAATGAACAAAAAGCCCGCCAGAATTTGGACACGAACTGAACCCCCCTATCAGACACAATATTGAGAGGAGCCCCGTGAAACTTAAATATATGGACAATGAAAAGTTCAGCTAGAGTCTTGGCAGAGGGAAGGGCAGAAAGAGGAATAAAATGAGACATTTTACTAAAACGGTCCACCACTACCCAGATAACAGTTTGCCCCTTCGATGGAGGTAATTCTACAATGAAATCCATGGATATATGAGTCCAAGGTTTCTCAGGAATAGGAAGTGACTGCAGCAACCCTTGAGGTAAAGATCTAGATGGCTTAGATCGTTGGCAGACTGGGCATGACTCAATATATTTGGCAACGTCTTGTCTTAAAGTCGGCCACCAGAGAGTACGAGACAACAAATCGCAAGTCTTCGCACAACCCGGATGACCAGCCACTTTAGAATCATGAGTCTCGTGAAAGACTGCTTCACGTAAATCACTAGGAACAAATAACTTGCCCACTGGAATATCAGGAGGGGAATCTACCTGGGCATTAGACAAGGAGGTAGAGAGATCCGGACTCAAGGCTGCCACAATCACCTCCTTAGGAACAATAGGAACTGGTTCCAAATCCTCCCTAGGCTTGGAGACAAAACTTCTAGAAAGGGCATCTGCTTTCAGATTCCTTTCCGCAGGCCTGTAGGTGATGAGAAAATTAAAACGTGAGAAAAACAATGACCACCTGGCTTGACGAGGATTTAACCGTTTAGCGGATTCAATGTACAACAAATTTTTATGATCTGTGAACACAGAAACTGTATGCTTGGCACCCTCAAGGAGATGTCTCCATTCCTCAAATGCCAATTTAATGGCCAATAATTCCCTATTGCCAATATCGTAATTGACCTCAGCAGAGGAAAATCTTTTTGAGAAAAAGGCACATGGGTGAATCTTACCAGAGACCGGATGTCGTTGAGATAATACTGCTCCGGCACCGATCTCAGACGCATCCACCTCCACAATAAAAGGCAAAGATGAGTCTGGATGCCGGAGGACTGGAGCAGAAATGAAGGCCTCTTTTAAGAGACTAAAGGCCTCAACCGCCTCAGCAGACCAAATACTAGGATCAACCCCTTTCTTAGTTAATGCAGTAATTGGGGCCACCAATTTGGAAAAATTCAGAATAAATTGCCTATAGTAATTAGCGAACCCTAAAAATCTCTGGATCGCTCTCAAAGAAAGGGGTTGTGCCCACTGCTGAATTGCTAGGACTTTAGTGGGCTCCATCTCAAGACCAGTTTGGGAAATAATATATCCAAGGAAAGGTACAGCAGAGACTTCGAAGAGACATTTCTCAAGCTTAGCATACAGATGATTCTGCCTTAACCTGGATAAAACCTCCCGAACATGAGCACGATGGGAAAACAAATTTGAAGAAAAAATAAGAATGTCGTCTAAATACACAACGACAAACCGACCCAAAAGATCACGGAAGATATCGTTAACCAGTTCTTGAAAAACAGCGGGGGCGTTACACAGACCAAATGGCATTACCAAGTATTCATAATGCCCATCTCGGGTATTAAAAGCGGTCTTCCACTCATCCCCCTCCTTAATCCTGATTAGATTATAGGCACCCCTTAGATCCAATTTGGAAAAAATAACAGCCCCCTTCACTCTATCAAAGAGTTCAGAGATTAAAGGGAGGGGGTAACGATTCTTGACCGTGATCTTATTTAACCCTCTATAATCAATACAGGGTCTAAGAGTCCCATCCTTCTTCTTGACAAAAAAAAACCCAGCCCCCGCAGGGGAAGAAGATGGTCTAATGAACCCCCGCTCCAAATTCTCCTTAATATATTCCTCCATGGCTAAAGACTCGGGGAGGGAAAGAGGATATGTCCTACCCTTGGGAGGAGAAGACCCAGACAATAATTCAATAGCACAATCATAGGGTCTATGGGGAGGTAAGGATTCAGCTGCTTTTTTACAGAAAACATCAGAAAAAGCGGCATAACAAGGAGAAAGACTCTTTAAAGAAGTAGCGGCCAGGGTCTGGGCAGACTTAACACAAGAATACATACATGCAGAGCTCCATTTCAAAATTTTACCAGAGGGCCAATCAACCTGGGGATTATGACCTTGTAACCAGGGGAGGCCTAAAATGACTGGAGTCTGTGGGCACTCAGTAATGAAAAATGAAAGAGATTCAAAATGATCAGAAATGGACATGTGAATAACCTTAGATCGAGTAGATACTAGTCCGGAACCCAAAGATCTACCATCAATGGCGGATAATCTTAAAGATGGAACCTGTGGTTCCCAAGGAATACCATGTCTTTGAATAAACCCAAAATCCAAAAAATTACCCGCTGCCCCAGAATCCAAAAAAGCAGAGCTCTGCACACAACTACTGTCCCAAGTCAAAAGAACCGGAATTAAAATTTGAGAAGATTGGGGAGTAGAAACGACATCACCCAAGCAAGACTCCCCAGACCTGCTTAGGTTCTGTCGTTTCCCGGCCTTTTGGGACAGGTGTTGCGAAAGTGCCCCTTATCCCCACAATACAGACATAACCCATTATTCCTCCTACGAACCCTCTCCTCGGAAGAGAGACGAGTAGAACCAATCTGCATAGGTTCTTCAAAAGATCTAGGAAGGACTTGAAGGGTGTTAAAGACATTTACGGAAGGAGGTGTAACATAGGTAACCTGCTCCTCCTGGAGTCTCTCTCTATGCCTACGATCAATCTGGATAGCCAGATGCATGAGAGAATCCAGGGAAGACTGTGCGGGAAAATTTACAAGACTATCTTTAATAGTCGGAGCCAAACCAACCCTGAATTGACTCATAAGAGCCGTATCATTCCAGCCCGTCTCTACCGCCCAACGGCGGAATTCAGTACAATAATCCTCTGCCCGCCGTTTGCCTTGTTTAAGGGCACGTATGGCTGCGTCAGCAGAAGCGGCACAATCAGGATCATCGTAAATAATAGCCATAGCATTAAAGAAAGCATCTAAGGAGTGACGGGCTGGATCCCTTTGAGACAAACTAAATGCCCAGAGCTGGGCATCACCCTGTAACAGTGTAACTACAAAATTCACCCTAGACTCCTCAGTAGGGAAGGAATAGGGTAAAAAACTGAAATGTAGTTTACAGGCCTCTCGGAAAGTAAAAAACTTACTTCGATCCCCAGCAAACTTCTCGGGAAAAGGAACCTTGGGCTCATGGAAGGTACTACCAGCAGGTGGAGGTAGAGAAGTGCTTGCCTGAGTAGTATTACTCGGACCAGGAACAGGCTGTTGCTGCATCATGTCAAGTCTGGAAGAAAGACCGTGAAGACATTGCACAATATAGTCTTGCTTGTCCTCCTGTTCACCAAGTCTCTGTAGAAGATTTGCCAGAATCGCTTCCGAAGGAGTGGTGGAAGCAGTAGCTTCAGCTGGCTCCATCTTCTTAGTTTTTTGGGCCCAACGTAATGTAACGTTCAGTATCCCACAACCCAGAGTAAACCCCAATGTCCCGGGCTCGGCTCACGCTTCGGCCTATAACCGCCGCCTTTCACGTAGGGTGGAGCCCTCCGCTACTCGGATGCCGCCAGGACTTAATAGTGAGGAGACTGAGGGAAGAACTCTGGGCGAGCAAGGGAACTAAATGTAAAGTTTATCAAAGTCCAGGAACGGGCCGGGTCGAAACCAATCGGAAATGCGGTACAAAATCGGTAAACAGCAGAGTAGTCGAGGTCACAGGCCAGGTCAGCAACTAACAGGGTCGAAGTACAAAACGGAATCCAAAGAGCAGTCAGGAACAAGCCAAAGGGTCAGGGCAGGCGGAAGTCAAACAGTAGTCAGGAATAGCCAAAGGTCACAACAGGAATCACAGAAATAATAACACCCAGGAACAGTAAACAGAACCTACGTTGGGCAGGGAACAAAAGGACTGCTGGCCATTTAAGGATTTGAATTTGGCGCCATTGGACGCTGGCGAATCAGCGCCAGCGCCTGCGCAATCGCGCCAGCACGACTGTTCCTTTAATTGCTGCGCATGCGCGCTCCATAGGAGCCGGCGCCTGAGGCCTAGCCGCATCGGCGGCGGAAGAGAGAGACGGGCGTCCCCGTCGAGGGGGCGACAGGCGTCCCTGTCGTCCCCTCGGTAAGTTTCTTACAGTGATATTGCAGTCACTGTTATTCTTTCATATAACCAACAGAGGGCGCTGTGTGATATTGCAGTCACTGTTATTCTTTCATATAACCAACAGAGGGCGCTGTGTGATATTGCAGTCCCTGTTATTCTTTCATATAACCAACAGAGGGCGCTGTGTGATATTGCAGTCACTGTTATTCTTTCATATAACCAACAGAGGGCGCTGTGTGATATTGCAGTCTCTCCACAAGCGAACTGTTGGTATAGGAACGATTAAAAGTGACTGCAATCTCAGCTACTGCCCACTGACTCGAGTATAAGCCGAGGTAGACTTTTTCAGCACATTTTGGATGCTGAAAAACTCGGTTTATACTCTAGTATATACGGTACACTACTCCACTGCTCCCTAAGATTCCTTGTCTTGGAACCAGAGCCAGTCGCATAAGTAGTGTACAGAGAGAGAGAGAGAGAGAGAGAGAAAATGTTGATACGGGTTGGGGTGGGTAACTTAATGGCAACATTTTGCAGGTTATGGTTGAGGGTGGGTTAAGGTTTTGCAAGTTAGGGTGGATGCAGGTGGAGTTTTTCTTGACCTGCAAATCACTACCAGGCAGGAATTCTGGGATCAGTGCAGTGGGGCCTTCTACATTCTGGCAGCAACACCAAACACAATGCTCAAACATAAAATGGGTGGTTTACCCTTAGGTTAACATTTAGTATGTTTTAGAATGGCTAATTCTAAGAAACTTTTCAATTGTTCTTCATTTTTTTTTTTTAAATGATTTGCCTTCTTCTTCTGACTCATTCCAGCTTTTAAATGGGAGTCCCTAACCACATCTAAAAAGACATATGGTCTGTAAGGCTACAACATTGGTAATTGCTAAATTTTTATTACTCATCTTTCTATTCAGGCCTCTCCTTTTCATATTCCAGTCTCTTATTCAAATCAGTACATTGTTGCTGGGGTAATTTGGACCCTAGCAACCAGAATGCTGAAATTGCAAACTGGAGAGTTGCTAAATATCTCACAACCCACAAATAATAAAAAATGAAAACCAATTGCAAATGTTCTTAGAATGCCACTCTCTACATCATACTAAAAGTTTAAATGTGAATAACCCCTTCAAAGGGGTAATTCACCTTTAAATTAATTTAGAATGATGTAGCCAATTATATTCTAAGACAATTTGTAATTGGTCTTAATGTTTTTGGTTTCTGGATTGTATAGCTTTTTGTTCAGTAGCTATCTGATTGCTTGGTCCAATTTACTCTAGCAGCCAGGTAGTGCTTAAAATGAGAGACAAACATGAGTAGGAGAAGGCATGAATTGAAAGATACTCAATCAAAAGTAACAATAAAATTACAACCATAGCCTCATAGGGCAATAGTTCTCAGCTGCTGAGTCGGTGACCCCTATTTGAAACATGGAAATAGGCACAAGGGAAAACATATATAAAAAGTAAGAAACAAACACCAATTGAAAATGGGCTCAGAATGGAACGTTCTACAATACACTAAATGTTAAATGAAAGGGGGTAGTTTACTTTATGTTATCAGCCTTACTGATACGATTACACTGCTATGCCCTAGCTTTCAAACACCCATAAAATCCACAGCCACATCTTAAAGGACCAGTAACAAATTGTTTTTTAAAAATTAGTTTCTACTTAAAGAAAAAAAAAAAAAAAAAAAAAAACATGGCAGTTTTAACTTTCAATTCACACAGTCTCCTCAATGGCTTCTATAGAAGATAGCCAGGGAGTAGAAAACGAGCGCCGCACGATGGATTGTCGCCGCTTCTGAAGAGGAGCGCAAGCAGAGAATGGGTAAGTAATTTCTTAATAAAAAACTTTGCTAATTGAAAGTTAAAACTGGATTGGTGTTTTACATTTTTTTATGCTACTGGTCTTTTAAAGAAGGACTAAAGCTAACTAAAAAATCAGGGCAGAAATGTTTTACAGGAATGGGATCCATTAGCTGGAAACTCGTTATACAGAAAGCTCCGAATTACTGAAAGGCCATCTCGCTGACTCCATTTTATCTAAATAATACAAATTGTATTTATTTCCTGTGCCTTCAATGATGACTGAACTTAAAGGCCAATACACAATATAATTTAATATAAATGTCACAATATAAGGCTGATTAATAAGTAATTTAAAGTACTGGTGCACGGCAGAATCAGAAACCAGCACAATTATCATCAGAATTAATAATCAGCCCTGCAGCATCAACTGATAAGAGAGACAAATCTCCTTTTCTGCTTGATGATTTGCAACAACTCCTAAGCTTAGCTTCTCCCCAGCTGCTAAGAGCACACTGAGCATGTGTGTGTCACGGACAATTCTAACAATATCCAACTGGGAAACTCCTGTGACAACTTTGAGGCCTGGATCATTGCAAATATAGAGATGCTGATAAAATTCCTTACCCTCCTTTCATTTTCTTTTTCTTTACAGTGTCCTCTTCAGATACTCTCCGTCCTCTTGAGCCTCGTTTTTCTTTTTGACCTCTATTCTCTGTTAAACATTTTGAAAACATTTTTTTTTTTTTTTAAAAAGTTATGTTTTATAGGTGATATTTTTTTTCCCAATTTTGATGTAAAGCCAAATAGTTGCCCCGTGTACTAGCCTAGGGAATACTATGCAACTTTCAGGCAGCACAATTACTGTCTGTATCTAAGAACAGTATAAACCAGTAACTCACTCTTTACTCCACGTCCTGATGGACTGTCAAACTCTGACCCTTCCAGTTTTTCTTTAAGATCAGCCTCAAAGCGAGCCAGGTCAGCATCCAGCCTTCGTATGTGTTTATCGACCTATGAGACAGAGATTTATTTCAAAATTCAAAACAATGGTGTTCCTGCACATATATTTTATATATATTTTGGTTTAACTGCTGCTTACCATTTCGTAGGTCTGCATGGCCAGCTGCACTTTGTCATCACTGTACTCCTTACATTTGCTATATGCAGACTGAATTTTTTGAAGGTGCTGGACTTTCTGCTCTGGGGTGTAGTCCCGCACCTTAGCAATATATTCACTTGCTAAAGCATCAATCTCCTTCTTCTTATCTATCCCAAAGAAAGCAAAGTTAGAGAGCTACTTAAAGGGTAACTAAAGCCTCCCAATAATATTTGGCCTACTAGATTATCTCAAAGACATAGTGCTACTAGAAGAAGAGCAAGATGCAAGTAAAGTTATATACCACCCCCATCATCTTTGGTGTATACCCCTGTCTGGCCCACTACAGAACTGCCAGAAATGTACTTTCAATCAATAGCAGAGCTGTATGAACAAGTACGGTACTAGCAATTAAAATAGTGTTGTCAGGATACAAAGTGTTGGCATGAACACTAGGGATGCACCAAATCCAGGATTCGGTCGAATCCTTCTGCCCAGCCCTACATAATCCGAATTTGCATATGCAAATTATGGGTGGAGAGGGAAATCACGTGACTTTTTGTCACAAAACAAGGAAGTAAAAAATGTTTTCCCACCCCTAATTTGCATACGCAAATTCAGATTCGGATCGGTATTCAACAGTATCTCTCGCAAAGGATTCAGGGGTTCTGCCAAATCCAAAATAGTGGATTCGGTGCATCCCTAATGAACACAATGTGTAATATTATATAGTAGTATATAGAGCACAAGGAGTCATCTCTGGTGGTCGTTTTCTGGATAAAATATGTGGGTCTGGATGCTAAAAATATATGATTCTGTGTGCTGCAAGCATTGTGACAAAGGCTTTACCTATACACTCAGGATAACACCCCTAGCTTCATAAAGCAAAAAGCAGAATTAATGACCTGAAAGGATCATGTACATCTTCAAATCTACCTTCAAAAGCAATCTTTGTCTAATTTAGTTATGTATAAGCCTAAAGTTCTCTCTGCCAGCACCGTTTTGACAGTAAAGAAATGGCCAATACCTCCCATGCAGATTATCAAACAGAAATAATAGTCCTTATATGTCTCCCACTGATGCTTGGCTGACCCAAGAAATACAGGACAGACATGTTCGCTCTTCTGGCACATCATCAATGACTAAACCCTAAAGGCAGGTGGCTATTCACGATCGGCTGTGTTACCCTCTAAAACAACTGATTTGGCTGCACAACATCTTGTTCAATTGAGGATTGCAGAGCTAATCTACAAAATGAAAAAAGGGCCAAACCATGACCATATAGTTAGTTAGATAGTTAGTATGGGTATATAGAATTTAATTAAAAGTAGAGAGGGGTGTATGTATGGATGCTGGGTTTTCATTTGGAGGGGTTGAACTTTATGGACTTTGTCTTTTTTCAACCCAATTTAACTATGTAACTATGACCAGGCTCAGTACATGTTTTGTGTGATTGGCTGAAACCAACTGCAAGGACAAAGAGTGGTGGTAAGTGATTTGATAGTTGTTATCACTCCACTTTGGCATCTGGGTGTATAGCCAAAAGCTACAGATATTTGGATGTCCATCCCATGGTATAACTAGTTAGATATTAGGATATTCAACCCATGTGAGGCTAAAATAAAGCACATTGCAAAAACAGCAGTGCAGGGATAGGTACATATCAATAATTCAATTTTTGTACATCTCAGCCACAGTTGTGTCAAAGGTCTATTTCTGCAATAGGAGAAACTGACCTTCTGTTCTTTGATCAAGGTCACTCATGAGTTGGAAGTTTCTCTGAAGCTCACATGGCAAGTTTTCAATACCTAGAATCAATAATAAAAACTGTTATTTCCAGTTATATTATCAATTATATTACACACAAAATAACTATATTTCAATTTTAGTTTTATTCAAAATAAATGAATTAGCAAGTATGAAACATATAGAAAATGTAATCTTTTTTAGTACACTAACAATAGCAGTGCTGAGTTTGTAGCCAAGTTAGTCACTAGCTATAAGGGTGTTGTGGTTTCCCTCTACATTCCAGAAACACAGGCATGTCAACTGAACCTTTGCAGACTTGAGTTTTGTAAAGAGGCCTACTAATATTAAATGCAGTTGCAAAGTAAAGGAGTTGTAAAATTTAAAAATGTTTATTAGGAGATGTATAGCCTAACGCATTAAGTGCCAAATGGGCACTTACTCTAAGGCCTGTGAGTAAGTGCCCATTTGGCACAAAACACATCAGGCTATACATCTCCTAATAAACATTTTTACATTTTACAACTACTTTTGCTACTGCATTTACTATTAGTAGGCCTCTTCACTTTTGTGAGTTTTCCAGTTTTTGGCAACCCTTGGATTGGGTTTTTTTGTGATGAGACCGGTTGTGTTGTTTTTTTTGTATTCATACGCCTTAGGAGCAGACATACACACCATTTTTTGTTGATTTAGACTTGAGTTTGTATACAAGCTGGGAACTATATCTCAAGGAACTTTTATATTCTCCCTATATCTGCATCAGGTTTTTTCAGTGTTGTGGTTTCATTACATATTTTATACAGGCAGGTTAAACTGGACCTGACAACATTGACCTTAGGGTGAATTGTTAGGGGGGTTGTAAATTGCAAGATCCACTGGGGAAAAAATTGATGTGAAGTTGCATTAAATATATTGATAATGGGTTGAGTGCAGAGGACTCTTGTATTTGTCTATATGTATTTTGTGGTCACACTCTCATTGCTCCCCCGCCTAATGGTTTTAAAAATTAGTGGTGAGCACAACTTTCCCTTGTTATAATTTATACAGGAGCAGTGACCAGCTCCATGTTGTAGCCCCCACCCTTCCCAGCAATAGTCAGGTGATTAGACACCCACTGGTGTCTAATAAAAGGGCAGCCAAGATTGGGAGTTTTACTTTGAAAGCAGCTAGTAAGTTGCAGGTAAAACTTAGTTCATTTGTAAAATGTATAATAAAGCAATAGAATTCTTAATGAATCAGATGAAAATTGAGAGTAGGACTGGCCAGATATGGGATGACTTTGACGTAGTTGGCCAGCTTAAATATATTGCAATATATGGACAAACAATCCCTGTTTTGTTTAAAGGGTAAGGCATTTTTCAGTAGCAGTATGCACAAAATGTCTCTGTCTTAAATATATTGATAATGGGTCGAGTGAAGAGGACTCTTGTATGTGTCTAAGTTCCAACTAGTATTTGTCTTTTTAAACTGGAATTTCTATTTTACCATCCCTGGGCTCAGAAACAAGTAGCCCAGTGCATCCTTTCCCAATTCTACCCTACACCTAACCTGACTTCCCAAAACAAAATGCTACATGCTATTGTATAAAAGCAAATGTGTTTATGCATTACAGTGATGGCATGGATATTTGGTATCGATTTTTTTTTTATTCCATTTTAAAAATGCAAATAGATATAAAAAAATTAACACCCTAGTGCTTTTGACTTTCCTTGTCCTTGGGGTTTTCTGGATATTGCTGTATTTTGGATCTCCATACCTCAAAGGGGTTGTTCACCTTTAAATTAACTTGTAGTATCACAGAGAGTGATGTTCTGAGACAATTTGCAATTGTTTTTTTTTTTTTATTGCAGTTTTTGAGTTATTTCGCTTTTCATTCAGCAGCTCTCCAGTTTGCCAGTCTGGTTGCTAGGTTGCTAATTACCCTAGCAACCATGTGTTGATTCAAATAAGAGCAGCCTGAATAGAAATATGAGTAATAAGAAGTAGCAATAAAGATACATTTGTAGCCTTAGATATTTTTTTAGATGGGATCAATGGGGGATTTGAAAAAGGCAAATAATTCAAAAACTATAAAAATAATGAAGACCAATTGCTTAGAATTAGTTATTCTATAACAAACTAAAAGTTGAATTGAAGCCGAACGACCCCTTTAAGCAGTCAGCTGACTACCCAGGCATTGTCAATAAAGTTATTCTTAAGAATTACAAAAAAAAAAAAAACCAGGCGCGCACGTCCTCCAACAAGAGGCAAAACTATGGCCTTTACGTGCGCGTCCTCGAGTTCGTGACGCAGTTTTAATGTTGGGCTCGGGAACGTATTATTGCGCTTCTAATCTATCGTCCAAACCGCGCCTTACATAACCCACTCCCATCCCATCGATCATTACTCACTGTCTAGGTAGTGCTCTAGGTACATCGCCGTCGCCATGTTTCCGTACTCCGACCTTCTTCCTTCTCCAGCACTGTCCCGCTCAGATGCTAGTTGGATTATTCATGAGCGGCGCGCTTCCGGCGTGGCGGGTTGGCTATGTACTCACATTAAATATTGATGACTCAGAACTGCCCGCGCTAGGATTCTGGTAGCCAGAGCGCCAATTTAGGCCCGCCCAGCGCCGGAACGAAACTAGTCCCTATTGGATATCTCCAGGGAGGCAGTGAGCTGTGATTGGTGAAGATCTCTCTCTGGCAAATCTAATCACGTTGTAATGAGTTTAACAGGGCAGTGGGTTTCGAATGGCTGATATGTCTTGTAGAGAGGTTATGTTTGAATTGTGAGACGAATAAGGACTTATTTCACATTGATGTGGTTTGTCTGCGCGATATCTTGGCTTTGATATGGCAGGACTACGAGGGGCATTAATGTGCTTAAGGGCGCAGACCGAGCCGGGAGAAGCACTCAGGCCCGACGGCTTGTGGAAGCACTAAAAGAGCGGGGTCACAGAACCGAGGGCCTGCGGTTTGCAGGTGAGGGGGCGTGGTATATCACGTGATCACCCGATCACCCTCAGGTCAGTCCCATATTAGTAATGGGGGAGATGAACTCAGAAGCTCTTCCTGTCACCTGATTTAGCTAACTCTCGCCTTAACTTCTCCCACCTACAGCTCCAATAAAATGAGTGTAAACACTACGTAAACACAAACACAAAATGATGCCTAAAGTATGGAAATGTCAAAAGAAACTGCAATATACATTACTTAAAATGTCACTGGTGTGAAGCTTATTTTGAATTTACTGCTGGTTCTGTCTCTCGATACAATGTAGCACACGTCAGTCTGGTTTTAGAAATCACTTTAAACCGCTGAATGTTGGCAGTTCGCCATTTAGTTCACTTTTATTATGTCATAGAATTGCCAATTCAAAGCAGTTGGTCTTAGTTATTTATTCGTTTTTTTAATTATTTGCCTTCTTTAGACTCTTTCCAGCTTTTACCTACCCAATCTAAAACAAATGCACTGTATAACTACAAATGTATTGTTATTGCTACTTTTTATTACTCCTCTTTCTCTTCAGGTCCTCTCCTATTAATATTGCAGTCTCTTATTCAAATCAGTGCATGGTTGCCAGGGTAAATTGGACCCTAGCAACCTGATGACTGAAATTGACAACTGGAGAGCTGCTGAATAAAAAGCAAAATAACTCAAAAACCATTAAAAAAAATGAAAAACCATTGTCTCAGAATATCATTCTGCATAATACTAATAGTTAACATAGAGGTGAACAACCCCTTCAATGTATATTTGAACATTTCAGTTTCTTTCATGAGGTAAAACTTTCCTTTTTGGATTCTGCAGGTAAGTCTGTGGCACCAACAATGTGTCACACACAATATACAGGGCTCAGGTGTACTTACTGTTTAGAGCCATAAAGTGAAACAAAACATTGTTTGTGAAGTACGCCTAAGCATATTTTATCCTTTCTCTCCTACATATACATTACAGTATCTCATTGTCACATCCAGAAATGCAGTACAAAGATGGCTGCCTCACTGTCAGAGCCTGTGCAATCAACTCACAAAGTGCAGCGCTTATGCAGTGGATGCAAAAACCAAGAATTAACCAGAGAACATTCATTTTAGGGTACAGAAGCACTTCAATTGTCTGCTTCATACATTTGAACAGGAAAAAACATTGAACAATCTGTATAGAACCAGACAGCACCTGCTATTAATTGAAGGTGTATTGCAAAATCATTGACAGGAATGCTGTTCTGTTTTTCCAAAGGCTTTATTGCCTATGCTTATACTATGCAGTCTAAAAATGGCCCAGTAGGGATAAGGCTGCAGAAGTGCAGCTTGTTCAGTAGAGTTAATAATGGCAGTTTGAAATCCTGACTGGAATCCGTAGCTTATGGCCCCGCTGATCAATATCTGGTGAGGACTGTAGTGTAAATGAAGTCTGCATTGGGCCCTCAATTCTTTAAAACCCATGATCCACCCATGTGCTCAGAAGTTCATTGTCAGAGCTGGTCAAGGGGTGCTGCATCATCAGTGTCGGACTGGCCCACCGGGATACCAGGAAAACTCCCGGTGGGCCAAGTTGTCAGTGGGCCCGCATACTGCTAAACTTTTGGCCTATTTCATGGCCATTCCCTATTTCTATGAGAACAAAGAGGCTAAATAGATGGAATAATGAATTATAGTATGTAAAGAAAACAGACTAGGACAATAGAGGTTGATTGTGGAGATGAATAATAGTACTGAGAGTGGCCCCTGGTCTAAGGTTTTATGGTGGGCCCCTGGTCTAAGGTTTTTGGGTGGGCCCCTGGTGTCCCAGTCCGACACTGTGCATCATTAGTGTACTAGAAGAGCCATCTCCAGTTTAATAATAAGAATTACTGCTCTTAAAGGACCAGTAACACCAGATTTTTTTTTAATACTTTTGTCCCCCAAAATAGCTATTCTAATAATGGCTTGTTTCCCTTCTTCTTATTTCAGATGTAGCTTGAATTTGACATGCAAAGTGTGGTGAAAAGGTGACAGCAGCTTGAATTGTATATGCAAAGTGTCCCATAGTAGAAAGGCAACAGCAGCTTGAATTCCTCTGTGCATTAAACCAGAAGTCTGCTTCGTACCTATAACCTAAAGCACCTAAGCTTTTTTTCAGTCTGCAGCTTAAATATATGTTTCTATTCCTTCAGACAGCTTTGGACGTCATGTAGGTGCTTTAGGTTATGGGGTATGAAACTGACTTCAGGAATTCAAGCTACTGTCACCTTTTTGCTCTTATGGGGGACTTTGAAAGTCAAATTCAAGCTAAATATTACAAAAATCCAAGGGGAAGTATGCTGTTTTGGGGGACTTTAAGCATTAAAAAAAAATTGTTGTGAGCAACTTTTTGCCACCCTTGACAACATGCAGGGTGCTGCTGCCTGAGGCATGCTTCTCACTTTGCCTCATTGTAGCAGCACCCTTGCTTGTAGGATCTGGTTCTCCACCCCAATGCCATCTGATAGTATGTCTGGACTGAAATTCAAGTAGACCCTGCCAATTTAAGTTTATTGAAAACAGCCCTCCTCAGGCCCTCAACCTTGGGCAATATTGCACCTGAGCAGTAACCCATAGCAACCTCTCAGTAGGGAAAGAAAGTACAAGTTTGACTGGTTGCCATGGGGTCCTGCCCAGTTGCTAATTTGCCCAGTATTTAAGTGACCCCCATTCTGCTTTCCAGAGACAAGGAAAGAGTTAATGGAACAATGTGATGTTGGGGTTGAATGTTCATGCACTTTTTTCATGCATTTTTGTGCTTTAATGTGCCAAAGAGGCCAACAGCATCTCTGCAGAAGAGCATTTGTGCACTGTTTGCTCCGTTCTCCCTATCCTTTTTGTCACATTATTGTTGATTATACCACACTAATGACCCTTGTGTAATGCTAACTTGTTTTGGATGGTAATGGCTACTTGAAAACATTGTTTGAATTCACAGAGAGAACAACTGAAATTGGGCGACTGATTGGCTCCTATTTAGAGAAGAAGAGTAACCTAGAGGACCATACCATTCATCTGCTGTTTTCTGCCAACCGCTGGGAACAAGTGTAAGAATGAAACCCTAAAGATGGTTAGAATCTTTGTTTATTTTTTGTAAACCTTGTTTTTATTTCAGCTCTTAAGAGCATGCATGTTCCTCGTCCATATAGTAAACTAGCTTGGGATAAGGACTAATAATTCCACTGCTTTAGGCACTATGAAAGGAACGTTCATATTATAAACATCTGTTTAGTAAATCTGTTCAGTAGTTTTATATTTAGTTTTCACTGTTTTTTACATCTAAGAACCACAGGCTGGAAAGAGACAAATGTGATTATACCTTTCCAGTGGTTTTCAAACTTTGGTTTAAACTCCCATTTGATATCCAACATGAGGTCACAGCTCCAAGCATCAACCATTGAGCCACAATTCTCAGAATCCTTTGGGCAACAAATTAGACTAAGGCCGAAATACGCTGGCTGATTTCAGCCTCCCGAGGGCTGCATCTTTTCTGCATTCAGAAGCTTCAGCAAGAACAAATTTTGGTTGATTTTGTCTCAAAATGCAGAGACTTGAGGGTGAAATCAGGCGAATCTGTTCGCGCCGAAGCCGATTCATCACTACTGATTGCAGAAAAGAGAGAAGGCTATTGCCTGCGGTAGGGCTGAAATCAGCCAGCCTATTTCAGATAGCTGATTTTGGCCCTATTCTTAGGGGGTTATGCCTGATTGGAGCTTATTTATTCATAAAAAAAAAGCTTGACTTAATCAGATCGCAGAAAAACTCCTTCTTCTGGCTTTTTTCCCCAAATTGCGTGAAAGTCAGATTTTTGGCCTAAACCCAGCACAGACCACCAAAACTTCAAATTAAGATAGGTGCCTCTCCCATTGACTTATACAGGATCTTGACTGCTCTTAGATGGCGAATTTTCAGATTCAAGCTTTTTGCAGCATCGGTGGTAAAATAAATCTTGGGGGTTTTCTAGTGAAAAAAACTAAAAAATTTAGAGATTTTAACATTCAGATTTAATAAATCCACTTGGTGTTCGCATCAAATCTCACCCTAGATTACCTAAAATGTGGACTTTCAAGTGCTTTGATGTTTGCCTAAAACTCCTTAACATTTGGTTGCCATGCATTGTAAAGTATCAAAGTCCACTGGACATAAAAAACATGTTTATCTTGCTAAAGTTTCAAATGATTAAATCCAATAAAATTGTAATTTATAGAAAACAATATCTGTAGTGTTGCTTTTTTTTCTCCATTGTTCTGTCCCTAATTTGTTTCTGTTCTGCTTCAGTCCAACTGGTATGTCCAACTGTATTTAGGAACATTCACAACAGATTTGTCACTTGAGTCTTCTAATGCCTGCGAACAACACAACTCTGTTTAGGACTTTATACAAATATACTGATGAAGGATCCACTAACTGCATATTATCTGCTATAAACTAACGCTGGTATAAAATGCAACACATCTATCTCTTTGGGCAGAACTTTGATCTGAATTGGTGTAAGCAACCTGATGTTGGACTTCCAAAGCCAGATCTGGTTCTCTTTCTGAATGTGAGCGCTGATTTGGCGGCTACACGCGGAGGTTTTGGAAATGAGATATATGAAACCAATTCATTCCAAGAAAAAGTAGCAAAGCGCTACGCTGAGCTTATGGAAGATAAGACTGTCAACTGGAAGGTAAAGATGACTTTGTGAAAATGTTTCCAGGGCAGTTGCCTTGTTTTTCTTGGGGGAAACGTGCTGCATTCAGATTAAATGAATGAATTGCATTGAATTAGCATGCCATATTCTTTGCAATTGCTGTTGGTGATAATTGGTAGCAATTGGCTATTACAGTGTTTGGTGTTAAAGTGGTTGTTCACCATCCAACACTTTTTTCAGTTCAGTTGGATTCAGATAGTTTACCAGAAATAAAGACTTTTTCCAATTACTTTCTATTTTCTATGTGTGACTGGTTTTCTAATATTCAAGTGTAACGTGTCATTTTTCACCTTCTGAAGCAGCTCAGGGATGGCACTAGCCAATTTTATAAATTGATACATTTATTTGATCCATTTCTTCTTTGTCCCTGCTGAGCAGAATCCCTAAAGTTTCATTAAAGGCAGCTGTTAGAATTGATACAATTGTTGCTAATACTCCAGAGTTGCTGCTGAGTAATGTATCAACTCAATGTTGCAAATTTCTAACCGTTTAGAGTCTGCACCTGGATTACTGAGCTGCCAGACTCAAACTTCAGAGACAGGGACATTAAACTTAGATTTTGTAAAAACGGTAAAAAATAGAAATTGAATGAAAAAAGTTGTTATTTCTGGTGAACAATCTGAAAACAAATGAACTGAAAAGTTTTTGGGACATGAACAACCCCTTTAAATGCCTAATTTTCCCTAACAAACTATACAGATTAGTTTATTTTAGCATCTCAGGATTCTTATTTAGAGCACTAAACCAATAGATAATGCTTAATGAGTTTACAAGTGTTCTGAATACCCCTATTTGTTTCAGGTAAATATTACCGAAGATGACATGTAGTACCGTTCAGGATAATCCTGGCTCTTGTCTATTGCTTTATGGGGGAGGAAGACCTGCAGTGTCTACACAGCTCTAGATTGCTAATGGTGGGAAGGGGTTATAGAAGAGCTCCAAGTAAACCTAAATGCATTCAACTACCCATCCCACGGCAGGACTCTCGTTCCTGATCTGATTTGCCAGGCACATGCTAACAGTTACATCTATAACCATTATTTGATATAATGGTTATATAATATAATATATATACCAATGTTTCGGCCCATGCCTGTATGCTAAAGCTTTGACCCAGCACCCACAGTAACTCCAAGACTGGATCAGAGTGCGAGCATTTGTATGTATGGTAACAACCTGATGTGGTAGAATTTTTTCAGGTCGTTAACGCTTCCCAGAATATCGAAGATGTTCACAGACAGCTAAAGGAGTTAAGTGAAAAGGCCATAGAGAATGCCAAAGATAAACCGATTGGTAAGCTCTAGGAAGAAGAATCTCCTTGATAACTGTGAATGTCTATTTAAACCGTACTTGTGCATAGTATTTATCACACAGAAATATAAAATGTCACAATTTAAACTTTTTTATATATATATATCTATATATATATAGTCCAGAAGTTCTTAACGCACACCGTAATACATGATTCTTAGTCGATACCTGGGTGCTATCTTTTAAGGCAAAATTATCCAAATGTCAAAAGAAGAAAAGATGCACACCAGGGTTTGTGTACAAAAGATTAAAAATCCATGTTTATTAAATTACATTAAAAATTCGGCCAACGTTTCGGTCTGCTCCTAAGACCTTTATCAAGACCATATTTTTAGTACATCCACCATGTTTAAATAGCTAAAAACATGTGACTCACCCATTGTGCACACCCCCGCAATCATGTGACCGTGAAGAATCCAACACCAGATAAAAAAACAAGTATGTGTGATTACTGCAAAATATAAAAAACTTTTGTTATTTAAAAGTTGATACAGAATTAAACAAAACGTACAGACAAATCAATGTGGAAACTTTTTTCAGAGCTTGATGGCAACTATGCTTTTTTGATACAGAATTAAACAAAACGTACAGACAAATCAATTTGGAAACTTTTTTCAGAGCTTAATGGCAACTATGTAGCTTCTGACTCATATTTAGCGCTGATTTAAAAAGCATAGGAATGAACAATATTCATTTAAGCCTGAAGGAGCAACAGTGTTTAGTTTGCGGATCCAAAAGGTTTCACGCTGCAACAGCAGTCTAGATCTATCTCCACCTCGCTTCAGGGGTGGGATATGGTCGATGGCAATAAATCTAAATGTGGGCAATCTATGACCTTTTTCTAAAAAATGTTTCGCCACAGGTTTGGTAGTGTGGCCATCTCTGAATGCCGTACTGATGGCAGAACGATGCCCATCCATCCGTAGCCGCAATGTTTGGTCTGTTTTGCCTACATAGGATAACCCGCAGGGACACGTAATCAAATATATCACGTGGGTGGTAGTACATGAAATGTGGTGTCTGATATTTAATCGTTTGCCAGTTTGAGGATGGAGGAATGACGTGCCCGGGCTCATGTATCTACAGGATGTACAGCTTGGGCATTTAAAACAACCGGCTTTCAGTGTGCTCAACCAACCCCCTGGTTTTTTTGAGTAACACATTGTCGGATCACTCTTGACCAACAAGTCTCTTAGGTTTGTACCCCGTTTGTAAGACAACATGGGGGGTCCTGTTATAACTTGTCTTAAAGATTTGTCAGCCTCAATGATTTTCCACTGATCACGTAAAAAATTGTTGGCCATATCAGTGCATGTATTATAAGTGGTAGTGAAGGTAAGTCTAGGTTCCTTTTGTGGTGGCACACCTACATCCGCAATCCTTTGTCTGGCGGTGGAAAGGGCCTGATGTAACACCCTATCCGGATAGCCACGTTCACTAAAGCGGAGCCACATCTCCCCAAGTTGACATTCAGCAATATGTTTATCAGAATTGTTTCTCAGTACCCTACAAAATTGGGAAATCGGTAAGGATTTTTTCATTAGGGGGGGATGGCAACTATCAAAATGAAGGAGTGTATTCTTATCCGTCGGTTTTCTAAAGAGAGTAAAATCCAATTTATTGTTATGAAATTTCAATTCAATATCTAGAAATTGAATTGTGTTAGGATGTATTGTATAGGTGAATCTTACCGGACTATCCAGTGCATTCAGCTCATTAACCATTTCAATAAATTCATCATGGGACCCACGCCAGATGATTAGCATATCATCGATATAGCGTTTAAAGAGAAACATCTTTTCGGCAAACCGTGGAATTATATGGCGTTGCTCATAATGGTGCATAAACAAATTAGCGTATGCAGGCGCCATGGCTGCCCCCATTGCTGTCCCAGATGTTTGTAAGTAAAAATTATTTTCAAAACGGAAATAATTAAGGGTTAATGACAATTCAAGTAATTCTAATACAAAAGGAATAGGTGGACCACTGTATATTGTCAACTCCGAAAGAGCATGTTCAATAGCAGCTAAACCCGCCATGTGGGGAATGATGGTATACAGGCTTACCACATCCATAGTTGCCAACAAGTATGGCACATCCTGTGTGAAAGATACATTTTTAATGCAATTCAAAAGGTGAGGTGTATCACGTAAGTAAGTAGGGGTGGCACAGACAACCGGTTGTAATAAGCTATCCAGATAGATCCCTATTGGATGTAGTAGCGAATCACGACCAGAGACTATTGGACGGCCAGGGGGCGAGGATAGGCTCTTATGTACCTTGGGTAGCGTGTATAGTACTGGGCATTTAGGGAAATTTTGTTTCAAAAAATCCCCCAGGGTGTTGTCTATTATCTTCACATCAATGAACCTATCAATCACAGCATCAACTTTAGATTTAAACTTGTTGACCGGATCACCGGTTAACTGTTTGTATACCACAGGATCAGATAGCTGATTCGTAATTTCAAGACGGTAATCCTTGTAATTCATAATGACTATACCCCCACCCTTATCCGCAGGCCGTATTACAATATTAGTGTCGGCCATTAAAGTCTTGATGGCTCCACGTTCAGCCCTAGTAATATTGTCTTTCCGTGCATCCATGGTACCTCGTGTATTATCAAACATTTCAATTCCTTGTTTGTACAGCTTTATAGTGGGGTTAGTCAATGGGGGGGTAAACTGGCTTTTCAACTTTAACGTTGTAGTCGGAGTGGGATTACTTGTTGAATCTTTAAAGTACTCTTTAAGAGAAAGTGTGCGACAAAATTTGAAACAATCAATTTCCCAGTTAAAGTGGTCAAAATGGCAAGATCACTAGCTGCGTTTGAAACTGAACATGCTAACCTACTGAAGAGCGTGACCGAATGTGATCTGATGATCCGGATTGGTGAAAAAGTTGAGGCCTACAAACAGGATCTCCTGCGGTTCAAACGCGAGAAGCTTCGCCGAGTGAATGAGGATTACGCGACACATCGGGTATACAGATGGCTTAGTGGAGAGCGCCAGCCGCCACAATACTATACACGCCAGAGGAGGACACCGCGCTGGAAGTTGAACAAACCGGCGGGGTCGGTGGACGTGAGCTCCGGCGATTCGGAGGGCGATGACAGCACGTTGCCAACAGCTTCACAAGGGGGCCTAGCACAGGCCGATCGTACCACACGCCCGGTAGCTCCTATTTTTTTAGATACCACGACTCAGATGACGGATCGCCCACCAACAGGTCGAGGTCGCACAAGAAGTGCCGTACGCGGAGGGGCAACAAGAGGCAGAGGTCGGCACAGGGACTAGAATTGCCGATCTTTAATTTATCTCAACACTCGCTGACGGCACCGGAGCTACACCTTCTACGAAGAGGTTTGTCATTTGTTCCCTCTTGCCATTTTGACCACTTTAACTGGGAAATTGATTGTTTCAAATTTTGTCGCACACTTTCTCTTAAAGAGTACTTTAAAGATTCAACAAGTAATCCCACTCCGACTACAACGTTAAAGTTGAAAAGCCAGTTTACCCCCCCATTGACTAACCCCACTATAAAGCTGTACAAACAAGGAATTGAAATGTTTGATAATACACGAGGTACCATGGATGCACGGAAAGACAATATTACTAGGGCTGAACGTGGAGCCATCAAGACTTTAATGGCCGACACTAATATTGTAATACGGCCTGCGGATAAGGGTGGGGGTATAGTCATTATGAATTACAAGGATTACCGTCTTGAAATTACGAATCAGCTATCTGATCCTGTGGTATACAAACAGTTAACCGGTGATCCGGTCAACAAGTTTAAATCTAAAGTTGATGCTGTGATTGATAGGTTCATTGATGTGAAGATAATAGACAACACCCTGGGGGATTTTTTGAAACAAAATTTCCCTAAATGCCCAGTACTATACACGCTACCCAAGGTACATAAGAGCCTATCCTCGCCCCCTGGCCGTCCAATAGTCTCTGGTCGTGATTCGCTACTACATCCAATAGGGATCTATCTGGATAGCTTATTACAACCGGTTGTCTGTGCCACCCCTACTTACTTACGTGATACACCTCACCTTTTGAATTGCATTAAAAATGTATCTTTCACACAGGATGTGCCATACTTGTTGGCAACTATGGATGTGGTAAGCCTGTATACCATCATTCCCCACATGGCGGGTTTAGCTGCTATTGAACATGCTCTTTCGGAGTCGACAATATACAGTGGTCCACCTATTCCTTTTGTATTAGAATTACTTGAATTGTCATTAACCCTTAATTATTTCCGTTTTGAAAATAATTTTTACTTACAAACATCTGGGACAGCAATGGGGGCAGCCATGGCGCCTGCATACGCTAATTTGTTTATGCACCATTATGAGCAACGCCATATAATTCCACGGTTTGCCGAAAAGATGTTTCTCTTTAAACGCTATATCGATGATATGCTAATCATCTGGCGTGGGTCCCATGATGAATTTATTGAAATGGTTAATGAGCTGAATGCACTGGATAGTCCGGTAAGATTCACCTATACAATACATCCTAACACAATTCAATTTCTAGATATTGAATTGAAATTTCATAACAATAAATTGGATTTTACTCTCTTTAGAAAACCGACGGATAAGAATACACTCCTTCATTTTGATAGTTGCCATCCCCCCCTAATGAAAAAATCCTTACCGATTTCCCAATTTTGTAGGGTACTGAGAAACAATTCTGATAAACATATTGCTGAATGTCAACTTGGGGAGATGTGGCTCCGCTTTAGTGAACGTGGCTATCCGGATAGGGTGTTACATCAGGCCCTTTCCACCGCCAGACAAAGGATTGCGGATGTAGGTGTGCCACCACAAAAGGAACCTAGACTTACCTTCACTACCACTTATAATACATGCACTGATATGGCCAACAATTTTTTACGTGATCAGTGGAAAATCATTGAGGCTGACAAATCTTTAAGACAAGTTATAACAGGACCCCCCATGTTGTCTTACAAACGGGGTACAAACCTAAGAGACTTGTTGGTCAAGAGTGATCCGACAATGTGTTACTCAAAAAAACCAGGGGGTTGGTTGAGCACACTGAAAGCCGGTTGTTTTAAATGCCCAAGCTGTACATCCTGTAGATACATGAGCCCGGGCACGTCATTCCTCCATCCTCAAACTGGCAAACGATTAAATATCAGACACCACATTTCATGTACTACCACCCACGTGATATATTTGATTACGTGTCCCTGCGGGTTATCCTATGTAGGCAAAACAGACCAAACATTGCGGCTACGGATGGATGGGCATCGTTCTGCCATCAGTACGGCATTCAGAGATGGCCACACTACCAAACCTGTGGCGAAACATTTTTTAGAAAAAGGTCATAGATTGCCCACATTTAGATTTATTGCCATCGACCATATCCCACCCCTGAAGCGAGGTGGAGATAGATCTAGACTGCTGTTGCAGCGTGAAACCTTTTGGATCCGCAAACTAAACACTGTTGCTCCTTCAGGCTTAAATGAATATTGTTCATTCCTATGCTTTTTAAATCAGCGCTAAATATGAGTCAGAAGCTACATAGTTGCCATTAAGCTCTGAAAAAAGTTTCCAAATTGATTTGTCTGTACGTTTTGTTTAATTCTGTATCAAAAAAGCATAGTTGCCATCAAGCTCTGAAAAAAGTTTCCACATTGATTTGTCTGTACGTTTTGTTTAATTCTGTATCAACTTTTAAATAACAAAAGTTTTTTATATTTTGCAGTAATCACACATACTTGTTTTTTTATCTGGTGTTGGATTCTTCACGGTCACATGATTGCGGGGGTGTGCACAATGGGTGAGTCACATGTTTTTAGCTATTTAAACATGGTGGATGTACTAAAAATATGGTCTTGATAAAGGTCTTAGGAGCAGACCGAAACGTTGGCCGAATTTTTAATGTAATTTAATAAACATGGATTTTTAATCTTTTGTACACAAACCCTGGTGTGCATCTTTTCTTCTTTTGACATTTATCTATATATATATATACACATCTATATATATCTACCGGTATATATCTATATATATATATATATATATATATATATATATTTATATATATATACACATTACCTTACACATTGCTTGAACAAATACAGGCCTGCAAAGTGAGCAACTGCATGCTTCAAATAAGTAATGAACTTTTTATACTGGCAATGTCTATGCCAGTGTGATTGAAAACAAAAATATAAATAAATAAAAATATATTGTAATGTATTGTAATGTATTATGTAGAGCAGTCTCACTCACACGTGGAATACTGAAAAACAGGGTACTGGCACTTATAAGATGTTGCTTAACTGTCTGCCCCAAGCTGCAGTTTTCCCTTTTTTATATTTAATCATGTATAGTATAATTTGAGCGTAGACCCACAGCATCCAGATCATAATTGGCTAAAAAAAAATTTAAGTGATAGTTGTATGCAAATAAATTCATGGACAAAGTGTAAAAGTCTAAACCTGAAATGAATTAAATTGAAGTTAATGTGTTATTGTAATGAAAACATGGTGTAACAGTGTAACCTTACGCCACCCACCTGACCTCCTCCTTAACTCTGTGTTTAAAAACCTTAACATTATGTATATTATTTAAAACATAGAAATATGAAAATGTTGTAGAATATTGCATCACACTTGTGTATTTTTACTCCAGTCTCAGCTACTAGGCTCTAGCCCTTTTTATGTGGATGTTTTGTCTTGTTTCCAGAGAAAGTTTTGAGGAAAGAGCTTTTCTAGAAGTGTCTGGGAGGGTATAGCTTCCAGTTAGTTAAACAAACTGACTGCCTTCTAGGATATATATACATAATTCTGTACCCTTGTTAATTTATGCATTACTTTCTCTTAGAGTCTCTGGTTCATTTGAAAAATCAGATGCTTCGAATAAATGTTAAGTTGCTGGTCAGCACTGACTGCTCACAGACTATGATCTTGTTAAAATCACAAAATGTGAAATATAGTTCAGGGTGCTATTCTAAAAAGAAAAATCTGTATATATATCCGCGTATAAGCCGAGTTTTTCAGCATCCAAAATGTGCTGAAAAAGTCTACTTCGGCTTATACGCGGGTCAGCGGTAGCCGACCCGAATAGCTGAGATTGCAGTCACTTTTAATCATTCCTATACCAACAGTTCACTTGGGGAGAGACTGCAATATCCCACAATGCCCTCTGTTGGTTATATGAAAGAATAACAGTGCGCCCTCTGTTGGTTATATGAAAGATTAACAGTGACTGCAATATCACACAGCGCCATCTGTTGGTTGTATGAAAGAATAACAGGGACTGCAATATCACACAGTGCCATCTGTTGGTTGTATGAAAGAATAACAGAGACTGCAATATCACACAGCACCATCTGTTGGTTGTATGAAAGAATAACAGGGACTGCAATATCACACAGTGCCATCTGTTGGTTGTATGAAAGAATAACAGGGACTGCAATATCACACAGTGCCATCTGTTGGTTGTATAAAAGAATAACCGGGACTGCAATATCACACAGCGCCCTCTGTTGGTTATATGAAAGATTAACAGTGACTGCAATATCACACAGCGCCATCTGTTGGTTGTATGAAAGAATAACAGAGACTGCAATATCACACAGCACCATCTGTTGGTTGTATGAAAGAATAACAGGGACTGCAATATCACACAGTGCCATCTGTTGGTTGTATAAAAGAATAACCGGGACTGCAATATCACACAGCGCCCTCTGTTGGTTATATGAAAGATTAACAGTGACTGCAATATCACACAGCGCCATCTGTTGGTTGTATGAAAGAATAACAGAGACTGCAATATCACACAGCACCATCTGTTGGTTGTATGAAAGAATAACAGGGACTGCAATATCACACAGTGCCATCTGTTGGTTGTATAAAAGAATATCCGGGACTGCAATATCACACAGTGCCATCTGTTGGTTGTATAAAAGAATAACAGGGACTGCAATATCACACAGCGCCATCTGTTGGTTATATGAAAGATTAACAGTGACTGCAATATCACACAGTGCCCTCTGTTGGTTATATGAAAGAATAACAGTGACTGCAATATCACACAGCGCCCTCTGTTGGTTATACAAAAGATTAACAGTGATGGCAATATCAAACAGCACCCTCTGCACATGGTAGTGGGACAGTGGGACAATGCACACAGTAATCCGTTTGGCAATTCTCTGTCACCATCAGCTTTGCAAAGAAGTCCGGTTGATCGCTGGGGGGGTCGCTTTGGCAGAATGTGCGCTGCTGGAAGACAGGGCTGTAGTTGTGTCTAGGCTTATACGCGAGTCAATAAGTTTTCCCAGTTTTTGTAGGTAAAATTAGGTACCTCGGCTTATACACGGGTCGGCTTATACACGAGTATATATCCATTTATCATAGGTCAAATTTCGAATTCATTTTAATTATTTTTTTTAATACAAATATACTCACAATTGGACTGGGAATGTCTGATATTTAATTGAATGAATGGTTCCGACCTGAAAATTCAAATCTTATTCGATTAGTACAAATCCAGTTTTTCTCCGAATTTTGACACTCAAAAATTCGGATTTACTATTCAACCCTTGATAAATCTGCTCCATAGTATTGTAACCGTGCCACCTGCAGGAGGGTAAAGTTGAGGAGAATATTCTCTGGAAGTAAACAGATTTGGTTTTTTTTTATGTTGTTCTGGTCACGAACAGCCCAAGCTGACTACAAACACTGAGCTATGGATTTGAACCCTGCAATAGAAAGGGTCTGTGGATAGCCTTGCACTGTCCTCGATAAAATGTGACAGAGCTCTATATCCACAATTCATTGGTTCTTTGGCCTAGAACTGGTGGTGTAAAGTGGGAGTGGAGTCTCAAGCACCCTAATTTCTATAAAACTTGTTTGCTGAAGTTATTCCTGGGTTAAAGAGACCACTCACTACATGTGGGTCCAGGAAGCAATTTTTTTTTTTAAACTGTATTTGGTCCATCATTCACCCTGACAGTTAACATAAGAAGGGGGTACATATAATTAGTGACCAAGCTACAATATGACCTGACCCACTTGCTACTTTATAGTTTAGTAACTGAATGATGAAAAGTTACTTAGGGGGTAGCAGGTCTGGGTGTCTTCAACTTTAGAAAAACTAGTAAACTTCCTAGTCATGGTCTACAGTTCTAAGAGGTGCAGCTCCAGTTAACTCTATGTTGTCATGGCTCATTCTAGAGGTACCAATTCTTCCCCCCCCCCCCACCAACAGTACAGGAGAAAAAAAAATCTGACCTTTTACTCTTAGCAACACTAAATATATATTTATATATATTCTGATAGAAATGTATCTTTCCCTTGAGAATATTGGTTTTTCTGGCTTGGTACTTGATGCCTTGCTTTTATTGAGATAGTACAGAGATAGTCATTCGTAAATAAAATCACAGCATTGTGTTGCTGAACACGTCTCATGTTTATCTGAAAATATACTTAATTTGGCTCAATTTAGTGCCTCTTGCAATAGAGGAAACAGAAAACAAAGGCATACAGTCTTTAATGTATTTGGGGGACTTGCACTTTAAAAAAAAATGTGAAAGCATTTGTAAACAATGTGTACAATACCAGCCTGCCAACATAATTGCACACCTCCAGCATGGTCATCGGGGACACCAGATTAACACCACACCTTGTTGGCCCATCTTTAAAATATGTCTTTAGAGTAACTACCCACTGATGTCACAGGAGCTTCCCGCACCTACTATCACCAATAGAGAGGCCCTCCTGGGTCCCCCTTATATCATTTGTGCAATGCCATCTTAAAAGTCCTGCAAAATACATGCATTAAAGTGCACACACTTTTACACATCAAAAAGAATGTATCCATTTTCACTGATTCTCCCTCCATATCCTAGCACTGATCCCTGATGTCTTTTTCCTGTCCTTGTCACTAATTCTTGATGTAAGCAGTGGTGCTTTCCTATTTATGGAATGTAACAGAACAAAAGCATGAAGTTATCTGATGTCCCACTTAGATCGAGGAGATATAGTTGGGGCCACACCAAAATCATAGGTAGCATTTTCCCAATGCAGCAGAAGTATCTATAACTGGAAAACTCAAGGAGCAGGGAACTGTGTAAGTATCCAACAGTCTTTAGTCCATAGTGGTGCCTGCTCTCCTATTGCCTTGCTGTGGAATGCATGTTCTTAATCCTTCGGTAATTTTGTTTTTTGTTCAAACTTCTCATAGTGATAGAATTTCAAATTCTTCATCTTCAGAATCAAAGAACCTGTCAAGTCTATCTGCATCTGATGAATCTAAAGATAAAGGATAAATGTTAGAAGAAATCAGTTAAAGGTAAGTTGCACTATAGAGTAAATTACTTATAGTAGTACTAAGGGCAATGATACATGCCATTTTGTCTGCCGCATCGTCTCAGCACTCACAATGACAAGATGGAATAAAAGCATCAGTGGCCAAGCAGTTTCTCTTCAGCTGATGCTGAATAGGATCCATTTTTATAGGGCCACTAGGAAACTGGAGTAGCTGGTGTAAATGTGTACGTCTTCCCGCTGACAATTAACATTACTTTTTGTGGAAAGGAAACAAACGTTTTGTAGCATGCAGTAGTGCATATTTACGATGAGTCACATAAATTCTGTGTGCCATTTCCCTAAAATTGTGGGATCAGAGACTGGGTGGGTGTGTACTTGTTTTACAACTAATAAAAGAATACTGTCAAAGGAACAGATAAGTAAATACACTGTATTGGCAGACAGGGAGATTTGATGCTTGTTAGCACGGGAGACAAATGTCCCCGAAATGCCCACTGGCAATAAAGTAAATCGTTGGTGGGAAAACGCACATAAAGGGGCCGATTCACTAAGGGTCGAATATCGAGGGTTAATTAACCCTCGATATTCGACTGGGAATTAAAATCCTTCGACTTCGAATATCGAAGTTGAAGGATTTAGCGCAGATAGTACGATCAAACGATTATTCCTTCGATCGAGCGATTAAATCCTTCGAATCGTTCGATTCAAAGGATTTTAATCCAACGATCGAAGGAATATCCTTCGATCAAAAAAACTTAGGAAAGCCTATGGGGACCTTCCCCATAGGCTAACATTGAGTTCGGTAGGTTTTAGATGGCGAACTAGGGGATCAAAGTTTTTTTTTTAAAGAGACAGTACTTCAATTATCGAATGGTCGAATAGTCGAACGATTTTTAGTTCGAATCCTTCGATTCGAAGTCGTAGTCGTAGGTCGAAGTAGCCCAAAAAACACTTCGAAATTCGAAGTTTTTTTACTTTGAATCCTTCACTCAAAGTTAGTAAATCGGCCCCAAAGTGTAGTTTCCATAAAAAGCAACTTGGGGCAACTTTGGAAAACAAAGCACAAAATTTTTTTTGTTTTCACATTGCAAATCGGACAGATTTGTAGCTCGCAGTAGTGGGTAACAAATCTCCCTGTGTGCCAGTACCCTAAAAAAAAAGTTTTTTTTGCTTCAAAGAAAACTAATTTCCAGATAAAATTTTAATTTACAACCAATTTCTGAAGGGGGTTTACTGGTGCTGAAATGGCACAGTAAAAATGCATTACCTGGTGTGAGGTTCAGGACATCTGGATTGGATAAATGTAAAGGTAACTGATCTACCACTTCAAACATGGGCAAGGCTCCTCCAGAAAGAGACAGCTGTGAAAATAGAGTTACAGTATTCATAATAATTAAATCACCGGAACTAATGTTTATTCTGCATGCAATAACACATGTAAAGCCTTTTATGAAGGCAACCTTAGGGCTTAAGTCCTTTAACGTGCCACAGCACTAAAACATCGATGTTATGAGCCCAGGCCCAGACAAGCAATGTATGGATTATGTAACCAAAGTTATAAAAAAGTTGTCTCTGTCTAAAGATTTATGAGCCTAACTGTTAGTCATATACAAAGTATTAGGAGAAGAAAAAAAAATAATCATAGGCATTTCAGTGTAGGTTACAATTTTCTTAATTTGCACCAACCTTTTTGATGTGTTGGCACCAATCCTCAAAGTCTTCTTGAGAGCTACAGAAAAAGCCCTGAGAAGAAAAAATAAATAAAGCTTAAATGCTAGAGATAGTATATTAGTTTCTGACCTGCTACTGAAGCAGAATCTTGTATTTGCTGTTTTTGGAAAAATAGTAATATGTAAATAGATATTTATAGTTGTGTACAAGAATACAATGTTCCCCTTTCAACTATTGGGGGCAGATTTATCAAGGGTTGACTTTCTAAGTAATGGGATTTTTTTTGAACTCCCATAACTTCGAAATTCAAATAAAAAAAGACCAACAAAAATGTATTAAAAAATTTGAAGTTTTTTTATGCAAGTGAATATGCTGTATTTGTTCAAATTCAAATCGTTAGAATCTAAGTAACATCGTATTCGATCAAATTTTTTTTTAGAAAATTAGAATTTTCAAGGTACAAATAATTCTAGGAGGTCCCCCAGAGGCTACAACAGCAATTTGGCAGGTTTTAGATGGCGAGTGGTCGAAGTCCACATTACATGAGAAATTTCAATATTCTAATTTTCTAATTTTTTTCAAACTAAAATCAAATTTGGACTATTCCCTGGTTGAAATACACAAAAATAGCTTGAAATTCAAATTTTGTTACTTTGAATTTTCACTTTGACCCCGGATAAATCTGCCCCTTTGTCTCCTGTTACTCACCACAGCAATAGAAGGGTCAATCTCTGACACATGCATTCGACATGGAGGGTGCTGACAGTGGAAACTCTCATCTTCTATAAAACTGCAGTCACTGGGTTCTACTGACAGCTGTGTAGTGTGAGGGTCCAGGTAGATCAGCTCATCCCCTAAAAGAGACAGCTGAACATTGTGGTGAATATAATAAACTTTTGTCAATATTTCAACTCACATGCTCCCCAAGACTTAAGCTGGCCACATATGCAAGGATAAAGTATTAATCTTTGTTTCGTTACGAAAGGAAACCATGCAAAGATAAAGGTGACACAGTACATATAGTGCACTCCCATCTCATGAGAAAAGCCCTTAACTTGTCAGTGAGCCAGGAAGTCAGCAGACAGTTTGTTTAAAAAGCTGTGATATTCCAGGGGCTGATGTGCCTTTTCAAATTTAACATGGGCCCCATGCCAGGTAAGCGAACTTATAAGGATCCAAGCAACCTAAATAACTATATTCCCATTCATAGTATAGCTAAAGTCAAATTAAAATCGTCCAGCTACATTTGGGTAGCAGATTAAGGGTCAAATTGAAAATTTGAATTTTCACTTTTTTTTTTTTATGGTCAAAACTGTAAAACTCGACTAGGGAATTATCCAAACTCGGTTTGAGTTTTTCTAAAAAATTTGAATTCAATTTTCGAGATTTATCACACTCTGGCCCTTTAAGAATTCAAATTAGATTATTTGCCACCTAAAACCTGCCGAATTCATGTATAAGTCAATAGGAGAGGTCCAGTGACCTATTTGGAGATGTTTGTGGCCTTCCTGACATTTGAATCGAGAAAGGAGTTTGGAAGAATTCTAATCGAATTTGATTCAAGTTTTCGGGTCAGTAAAATTCGTCCAAGTTTTACATATTACAGATTTTTTTCTTTAAATAACCCACAATTGTGCAGAACTATAGGTTCCATGCAGGATGCTGCCACTTTGCAGAGTGATTTGTCTAAACTGGAAAACTGGGCAGCAAACTGGAAAATGAGGTTCAATGTTGATAAATGCAGGTTATGCACGTTGGCAAAAATAATATAAATGCAAGTTATACACTAAATGGCAGTGTATTGGGAGTTTCCTTAAATGAGAAGGATCTAGGGGTCTTTGTAGATAACACGTTGTCTAATTCTGGGCAGTGTCATTCTGTGGCTACTAAAGCAAATAAAATTCTGTCTTGCATAAAAAAGGGCATTAACTCAAGGGATGAAAACATAATTATGCCTCTTTATAGGTCCCTGGTAAGGCCTCATCTGGAGTATGCAGTTCAGTTTTGGAATCCAGTCCTTAAGAGGGATATAAATGAGCTGGAGAGAGTGCAGAGACGTGCAACTAAATTGGTTAGAGGGACGGAAGACTTAAATTATGAGGGTAGACTGTCAAGGTTGGGGTTGTTTTCTCTGGAAAAAAGGCGCTTGTGAGGGGACATGATTACACTTTACAAGTACATTAGAGGACATTATAGACAAATGGCAGGGGACCTTTTTACCCATAAAGTGGATCACCGTACCAGAGGCCACCCCTTTAGACTAGAAGAAAAGAACTTTCATTTGAAGCAACGTAGGGGGTTCTTCACAGTCAGGACAGTGAGGTTGTGGAATGCACTGCCGGGTGATGTTGTGATGCTGATTCAGTTAATGCCTTTAAGAATGGCTTGGATGATTTCTTGGACAGACATAATATCAAAGGCTATTGTGATACTAAGCTCTATAGTTAGTATGGGTATATAGAATTTAATTAAAAGTAGAGGGGTGTATGTATGGATGCTGGGTTTTCATTTGGAGGGGTTGAACTTGATGGACTTTGTCTTTTTTCAACCCAATTTAACTATGTAACTATGTAACTATGTAACAAGAATTTCAGGGAGTTTAAAAAAAACTCACATGAATTTGAAATTCAACCTTTGATAAATGTGCTTCTTTGTGTGTCTACTGCCCCTACAATCAGGCAAAGAGTCTTGGGATCACCTTACAGATAAGAACATGTATTTATAGATATCTTTCTGCCAATGTCAGTATTAATAGTACTGATAATAAGGTGAAAAGGACATAGAGGTGTGTTGTTATTGTTAGTAGCAGAACACCCTTACCTACATATCCTATGAAGTAATGAGCACTGTTGGGTCGGCCACCAATAACCCCCAGGGATTGAGGTACCATAAAGCAGTGCTGTGAGGTGGGCAAAGACATAAATTAGAAGACATTCTTTTCTTAAAAACAAAGTTGTAAATAGATAGTATAGGAAGAAATAAATGCAGGCAGCCTATTAATACATTACTGCACAACAAAATGCATAATTACCAATCCCCAACTTGCTAAAGAAACGGGAGATCAAGTACAAATAACTTGTTTTAAAAACAAAATACTCTCTGAAAATGTCAAAGTGCTCTCCCTGGGCAATTGTCTATCCCATCTAATCAGCAATTAGCATTAAGATAGCTAGGTTAGAAATATGAAAGCACAGATCGGGTTTGTTGCTATGGCACTGGTGCAATTTAGAACCTATGTTTGCAATTCCACCCTAGGTTGTTCTTATCTAATTGACTCACACTTGTTGTTTGGTATAATGAAGTTTTTAAGAAAAACTTTACAAGTGTACCTTTAGTGTTTCAATGTAGGCTTCATTGATCTCACTTAGTCCCAGCCGAAGAGGTATGAGCAGCACAAGAGGCTTCCATAGGGCACAGCTGGGGTCAGAGTCCCCTGTATAGCCATTACTAAGGGCCCCAGCATCAGAGCTCTCACCACTTCCCGCCCTGCATAATCTACCTGGAGAAATGAAAAGATTCTTCCATGATTCATACAGCTCTTACAGCCGCTTGCTCAGTTATGATGAGCCTTGCACAACAACAGATCTGTGATTTAGAAACGTACTATAGAAACAAATACAAATATTTACAGTAAGCAAAGAAAAAAAAGGGGTTCTATGTGCTTCTTGTGAACAGCTCATTTCTCCGAACACCTCCACTTGTGTTTGGTTTCTCCAGCTCATACCATCAAACAAAAAGATAGCCTGCCTTTCCCACATCAAAGACACTACCCCAATAAACCACAAATCAGTTAATTAACATAAATACATGCAAAAGTATTGAAATCCCAATATCCCCAGGTACTGAAAGTGCTGTAGTGCAGTGTGGTAATACCATTCACAATCCAAACACAACGATCTATAAATATACCTACATGAAGACTAATGTCCTTACTAGTTATGGGGCAATAAAGTGCTAGGACTAATTTTATTATATATATATATATACACACTAGCCACACTGGACTGTAAACGATTATATAACAATGATACCTCCTTAGTCTCCTCCAACATCTGAACTGTTATTATATAGCTGGATGCCCCATTGAAGACATACCTTGTACAACACAGTTTATAATGTATAGTTAGTCTGTTATTAGCAATACAGGTATGGGACCTGTTATCCAGAATGCTCGGGACCTGGGATTTTCTGGATAGCTGATCTTTCCGTAATTTGGGTCTTTATTCCTTAAATCTACTAGAAATTCATTTAAACATTAAATAAACCCAATAAGCTGGGTTTGCTTCCAATAAGGATTAATTATATCTTAGTTGGGATCAAGTACAAGGTACTGTTTTATTATTACAGAGAAAAATTTGGATTATTTGGATAAAATGGAGTCTATGGGAGACAGCCATTCCGTAATTCGGAGCTTTCTGGATATCGGGTTTCCGGATAAGGGATCCTATACCGGTACTAACTTTAATTTATTATGAGAACAGACTATATAAAATGACTTAAAATTGGAAGCATGTACTGCAAATTTCTTCCAGTTGCTTTGCTAAAGAAATACTGCCAGCAAATGTTGCATTTTGTACGTTTAGCAGATTTCAATATTCAGGTTGTTTTGAGATTCCACAGGGAATTATTACTAGCAACCCAATTTCCAGGTCTGTATGTATGTTCAAACCCCTGTTGCTCAAAAAATAAAGTGCTTGCGACAAAATAAAGTGCCATGCTGAAACTATCAGAGGACAGGACTACTGCAGTAGATACAAATTACAAAATGTGAGGTTTGTATAACTTTAAAAAAAAAATTACTGAGCAGTGAGTTTTGTCACTTGCAGTACTGATCCCATCAATGGTAGTTTTCTCTAAAGGCAGTAACAGTATAGTACTACTAGCTCTTTCATGGGCTGCAGCAGGAGTGCCCATACTTTTCTAATGCAAGGTCTACTTTTAGTGATGTTATCCCATTATTATCTACATCCATAAAAGCATTGTTAGCATTCTGTCCCAAGGAAAATATTACTTAAATTTTTATTTATGGGAAAATGTATATTGTTATATTTAACAAACCACTAATTCTTATGTAACCTTAACATAATAAATATCTGAATGAAACAGGAGGGTGATTTAGACCAGCTGTTTGTTGACAGTGTCTTGAGATCTACTGATCACCATCTAAAGGTCTACTGGTAGATCCCGGTCTACCTTTTGGGCACCCCTGGGCTGCAGTATAAACACTGACTTGAGAAAAATTTTAAATTAGGTTCTTGCAGAAATATTTCTGCCCAGGGATGGACAAATTTGCTATTTTACCTCTTTCCATTCACTTACGTATCTCATCCACCACAACTGTGTTATCCATAGCTATATGAACAGCAATAGAGCTCCACTGGTCAAAGACCGCAAGTTTCCTATAGAGAGAAGACAAAAGGAGAAAACATGAGCAAAGCACACATAGCTGTCAGACCCTGAATGTTTTACAGTGAAGTTGTTGAACTGTACCCTGAAGGTTTTGACATTGAAGTTGCTGAACTGTGTTTTGTTGCCTTTTTGTTGGGAATGCCCAGTGCTTAATAAACTGTTTTGTCCGAAGCCTTGGTGTTCCTGTCTCTAAGCTCCAAAGCCTATGCTACCTGCCTACCAAATGCTAATTCCCCCATAAAAGTGCATGTGCAGGTCAGTGCAGGTTACATTAAGGGGCAGATTTATTAAGGGTCGAATTCAAAATTCGAATATTCGAAAAAAAATTTATGGTCAAAACTGTCAGATTCGACTAGGGAATTATCCAAACTCGAAAAATAATTTTAATTAGATTTTCCAGATTTATCTTTAGTCTGGCTCTTTAAGCATTTAAATTCGACTATTCGCCACCTAAAACCTGCCAAATTCATATATAAGTCAATGGGAGAGGCCCAGTGACCAATTTGAATATGTTTGCAGCCTTCCTGACAGTTTTTTTCGGAGGAAAAAAAAAACTCGATTCGAGTTTGGTCGAATTCAAATTGAATTCGATTTGAGTTTTCGGGTCGGTTTTACATAATCGAAAATATAAATATAAATGTGCCTCTAAATATACAGAAAATGTTACCACTTTTATATTACAGTATAATATTGTTGTACATTACGCTTGATATTTATTCAAAGCTTTTGCAAATGTGTCTGGGGGAAATAGGTTGTGTGTAGAAAGGGATTCCGAATTATTTCTCTAAGGGCAATGGCACACGGGGTGACCGTTATCATGGGTCATGCTTTTAAGTAGCCTAAAAATGCATTGCACCAAGACCATCAGAAATGCTTTGCAAATGCATGACTTGCATCTTCATAATGACTGAAAGAACAGACTGCTATGTTTTCCAGAGAACTATTGGCTGACAAGCTCTTGCAATAGTGCTTACAGGTGATTCCCATGCACCTCAATGGAGATAGTTTTGGGCATTTAGCACCATATTTTTGTGCTAGTTAATATTGCCACTTTCACAGTGTCTGACATTGTCCCTCCTACACATTACAGAAAGGGACTATATCTATGTAAGTGATGTGGGGGTCGCCCGATACCCACGGGTCGGGCAGGTTCGGGCCGACCTCGCACTCCTCTTCGTGAGTGGGTGGCGGGCAGGTGCAGGTTGAGCTCTTCTCCTGCTCTACCCATCGCCACGTTGCAGTGCCGTCTTCCAACTTTTGGGTTCTTCTTTTATGCTTGCCCTGCCCCTTTTGTGACATCATAGGCAGGGCGGCATGGGTCTATAAAAGGAACCCGGAAGTCAGGCTTGGGCGGGCGCTGGTAAAATCCCGACCTGCACATCACTAATCTATGTGTCTCGGAGTGTGGAAATAGATTTTACAGCTCCCACTATTTTCTCACATACCTCAGGACTTGTGCCACTGTGTTTGGACCATACCACTGGCCAATGTATTTGCCTTCTCCAACTCCCATTTGTGCTGCAGAAACAATCAACATTACAAATTTTACATCCATCCAGGTCTGGACTGGGAATTAAAATATGCCCTGGCATTTCAGGTTCACAGAGGCCCAAACAGCCCCCACCAGCCCACTAAATACTGACTTTCTATGGCACCTTATAGCAGCCCCTCTGGTATTTGCCAGAACCCACAGTTTGCAAGTCATACATCTACATAAAAATACATATTAAACTAAATTACAATACAAGGCAGGTATAGAGAGGAACATGTACATGAGGTATATTGCAAAGAACACTGCCTGAAAGTCATATGTCTTCTCATTCATTTACTGCTCTTCTGCTCCTACTCTGCCTGCATTGTTTCTGCTCGGGTGCAGGCAGATTGTGAATTTTAGCGCTGAAACGCAGCATTTTGCATTTCTCGCAGAAATCCGCCCTGTCTTCTGAAGACAAGGACAGCAGTAGGGCAGCGGATTCTCCTCATGAGGAGAATCCGCAATCATTAACATCATCTGGTCCTTGCCCAACTAAGATCGGACTAGCAATTAAAGGGGCTGTTGTAAGCTGCCATAGAACTGTGATTTATATTGGACCAGTGTGGGACTGTTTGGGCCTTTGTATAGGCCAGGGATTATTTGGATAATCAGTCCAGGCATGCATAACCCATGTTTGGGCATCATTATACTTTGCAGCAATAGGATTGCCGAGTCTGAGGAGCCACAGTTTGCTCACACCCTGTTCTGGCAGGAAAAATCTTCCCAAATCATCTCATGTGCCTCCCAACCTATCAATTTTATCATTACTGCACAAGCTATATATCTTATTACTTGACTTAAAGGAATTCTGTCACAGGAAAACGTTTTTGTTTTTTTTTTACAAAATGCATCAGTTAATAGCACTCCTCCAGTAGACTTCTGCATTAACATCTGTTTTTCAAAAGAGCTAACAGATTTTTAATATTTAATTTTGAAATGTGATGTGAGGCTAGCTATTATCTCACTTTCCCCAAGTGCCCTCAGCCATGTGACTTGTGCTCTGATACACTTCCATCCCTTTCCCCCCCCAGCAGCCGATCAACAGAACAATGGGAAGATAAACAGCTCCCTGACACTTGAATTGCTAAGCTCCTATACCCCTCCTAGTGGTAGATATGAGAACATCACTCAATAGTAAAACACCCAAGTCCAACATAGACTCCTTTAGTTACACTGAGTAGGAGAAACCATAACTTATCTGAAAGGAGTTCCATTGTGAAGTACTGGCTCTTTCTGAAAGCACAGTATCAGGCACAATGACATGAGACGGCTGCCTACACTAATTTTACAACTAATACATAAATTGTTTTAAGAATAACATTTTAAATGGTAGAATTAATTATTTGCAATGTACTCCATGTAATTCAGTAATAAAAACACCATAAAAATCATGACAGAATCCCTTTAAGTCTTAAAACTTCCATACATATTTGTGAATGTAGTACAGTTAGCTAGGCCTTCACTCTTCCTAAAAGATAAATGTCAGATGCTTGGGTAGTATGGCCTAATTTGATCACTGCCACTTTGGGATTCTGTCATGATTTTTATGATGTAGTTTTTTTTCTAAATTACACTTATTACATTCTACAATAGAAAATTTAATTCCTGAACCAGCAAGTTTATTTTATTTAGTTGTAATATTGGTGCGTAGGCAGCCATCTCAGGTCATTTTGACTGGTCATGTGCTTTCAGAAAGAGCCAGCACTTTAGGATGGAACTGCTTTCTGGCAGGCTGTTGTTTCTCCTACTCAATGTAACTGAATGTGTCCTAATGGGACCTGGATTCTACTATTGAGTGTTGTTCTTAGATCTACCAGGGAGCTGTTATCTTGTGTTAGGGAGCTGCTATCTGGTTACCTTCACATTGTTCTTTTGTTTGGCTGCTGGGGGGGAAAAGGGAGGGGGTGATATCACTTCAACTTGCAGTACAGCAGTAAAGAGTGATTGAAGTTTATCAGAGCACAAGTCACATGACTGGGGGCAGCTGGGAAACTGACAATATGTATAGCCCCATGTCAGATTTCAAAATTAAATATGAAAAAAATCTGTTTTGAGAAACGGATTTCAGTGCAGAATTCTGCTGGAGCAACACTATTAACTGATGCGTTTTGAAGAAAAACATTTTTTCCCATGACCATATTTAAGTCTTATTTTTAAAACTAGTTGAATACAGCAATGTTTTTTTTACAGATCTATACATACCTACAACCATTAATGATAAACCACACGTGTTAAGGTTAACTTATATCTCATGTCTTTCTTTAAGTAGACTTTTCTAGCTGTCACACAAGTGAATGTATGGCAATATGTCTTTCTTTAAGTAGACTTTTCTAGCTGTCACACAAGTGAATGTATGGCAATGAACACTCTGTGCTGAGTAGCAGTGCAAGCCTGAATGATAAACATTAGACCTTCGTGTATCTATCATTAACATTTCATTTGCCCTTTCAATCACGGGCAAACACATATTTTTTTTGACATTCAGTAAGGTCATCTTCCTACTGCAAGCTAAGAATGAGTCAGGAATTTTCCTATGGCCACTTTAAACATATACATTATTCGTAGAAATTAAAATGAACAAAAGCTATTTCTTTAAACCCAGTTCTTGCATGAATTCCTATACATACACTAGAGAGAGTGAGAGATAGAGAGAGAGATTGATAGAGAGAAAGAGCGATAGATAGATAGATAACAGATAGATAGATAGAGAGAGATAGATAGATAGAGAGAGAAAGAAAGAGCGATAGAGAAAGAGCGATAGAGAGATAGCTAGCGTGAGAGAGAGAGAGAGATAGATAGAGAGAGATAGAGCTAGAGAGATAGAAAGAGAGAGATAGAAAGAGAGAGATATATAGAGAAAGATAGAAAAAAAATTTGATACAGTAACTTACCAATTTGGTGGATGGAATAATAACTATCTTTTTTGTCCAGAAAAGCTGTGAGGATGTTTAGATATTCTCCTTTAGGTTTCTGTTTGTCCCATCTCCAGTCTGAAAGTTAATTCACCAAAAAATAGTTTGCCACGCACTCAAGTATTTTTACATTTAAAAGTCACTCTCAGGTAACAATAGTGGCTGTCATACACATGTCCTTATATACTATTAGTGATTCCCTCATGCTGTTCACTAATAAAGCCTGGAAGAAAAGGATGGTTAGTGTCCCGACGCTGATATTCTTAAAGGTTAACTATTATGAAAATGTCATTTATGTATTAGAGCTCACTCTATTAAAATCAACAGAAATCCTGTCTCTCTATATGCAGAATTTGTGCAAAAGGCAGTTGTTTGTACTGGAATCCGTTATTTGAGTGAGCTCTAATACATCTGTTAGGAAAGGGAGCCCCTCCTATAAGATATATTGGATCATTCATCTGACACCCAACTGCTGCATGAAGACAGAAAGAAGAAAAACAGATGCAGAGAGAGGAATAGTGAATATAAACTTGATTATTTCAGGTTGCATTTAGAAAGTTTCTTCATACTTCAGTATGAGGAAGCTTATATAAAATTTTCATTTTCGCAATAGTTCCCCTTTAATTTGTGGAATGGAAGTCAGAAGGCGTCACAATGAGATTAGGGCATCTCATTAGGATACACATAATAAAGTAAAATTGCCTTCTATAACAATAATAGATGAAAGGTAGGGATGCACCGAATCCACTATTTTGGAACCAAATCTAATTTGCATATGCAAATTAGGGGTGGGAAGGAGAACACATTTTTAACTTCCTTTTTTTGTGACAAAAAGTCACGTGATTTCCCTCCTCGCCCCTAATTTGCATATGCAAATTAGGATTCGGATTGGGTTCGGTCGGATCGAAATCCTGCTGAAAGAGACCGAATCCTGGATTCAGTGCATCCCTAATAAAAGGACAAACAAAATTAATTTGAATGCTAATTTGGGGTCATAGAGTATTCCCCAGACTTATTCTGATCTCCCTATTCTAGCAGGACACTGAGCTAGTTTAACATCCCTTAGCTATCAAGCTGACCCATGATCACATTACAATAATAGTGAGTTGGCTTGCTTTCATTTGAAACTGAAACGAATAGCACCTCACTCAAAACAAAGATGTTTTAAAGCTGGTAAGTTTACTCCATCTTACCTCTTCCTACATGTCTGCAGATCAAAGCTTGAGCAAAGATCATCTGGCCACAGCGCAGCATACAGCCCCAGCCCGTGTCAGACGTTGGCCCTGTGCCCCCTGAGCAGAAGGCAATACACAAGAGCCTTACACACAGTAGATATCCTGATATTCTATACGCAATAATATTTTGAAAATCAAAAGCACAATTAGTTTAATGGTAAAGCATTTACTGTTCGAATTACTCTTTTAAATTTTTAAAGATCTGTCTTGGGCCTGACTTAGCTTTTTACTATTAAACATTTATTGTTTTTTCACATATAAATAACAAACATATGTATTTTAACTCCGACAACAACAATTATTATAAAACATATGTATCAACAAGAGTTATGGCATCAGGTCTGGACTGGGAGTCGAAATAGGCCCTGGCAATCAAGTACACAGAGGGCCCACAGAGTAACTCTGAGAAAGTTCCATGGGGCACGAAACGTGTCAGCAGTAGTTACTTAATGCACTGGAACAAAGCGGACATGCTTTTACTGTATGCAAACAAATAGACATTTTTTATTCATCTGGATGTAACATGTCAAAGAAGTCCGTATATGCGAATTTGGTAAAGGTTCCACTGTCAGGAAGTTGGATGATGAACAAGTGATAGTCTGGAACCTATCAGTGAGCTCCACACTGGTGAGATTTTTATTTATAGAGTTGCGCCTGCCACGCCCCCTTCATGACATCACTGCAGGGTGGGCGAGCTGAGTGCGGGTTGCGTGAGAGCAGTTAGGGTCGGGTGCGGATCCAGAAAATCACTAGCGCCTACTAAAATTGGCTCTACTCGGTGTGAATATGATTGGTTACTTAGATCTTAAGCAGACACTAACGTGAATAATGTATAATCTCTGTGAAAAGCAATGAGGAACACTGTTGGCAGTTCTAGACTGACTACAACATTTAGAAATAGAACCACAGCAAGCCATGGGAGGAGTTCTAGTTTCCGAAACGCGTAAGGCCATGTATACCTGCAGGATTCTGCAATAAACCTGCCTTTTAACTGGAGTTCCGTCCTTTATTGGTTCTGTGATACAAACTTGAATGGGCCTATCAGTCAATCCATTGGTCAATCCCACCAGGGTTTGATCAGCATAAACTCTTCATGGGACCAACACACAGAGTATGGCTGGAAATGATCTATCATCAGTTATCATTTTGAAACAAAGGCATACCCCCTTATGCAACAAAAAGGTGCAACGGTTTGCTGGGTGCTATAATTAATAGCAATCAATAAGATGTAATTGTAAGTCGTTTTCAGATTGCAAAGATGCTGAAGACGATTAGACCTGTAGCAAACGTTGCACCTTTTATCACTTAACCCCCCATTGGGGGTGTAGATAAGACAAGTGTGTATTTTAAAATGTCTGACGAAGGGGCATGCCCCCGAAATGTTACTCTGCAAATAAACACGCAGGGCTTTAGTCCTGAGTGCAGGCAATTTTCTTTTTTACCCACGTGTGTATTTTACCCCTACAATCAAGGAGCTGCACTTAATGTTTGCAAATTTGATGGTTCCTACCTATTGCTTGAAAGTTTCTTCTGTAGGTGAACCAGAGCCTGGATGTGATGTCATTCAGGAGCTGCTCTTTCTCTGCAAGGAAAGAACAGTTACTGCATTGGGTTTCAAGTGAAAAGAGGGGTATGGTGGTCAGTACAAATTATTTTCACAACTTATCTCCGATTCCTCAATGGTTGCTCTGTGCTGCAACTGCTACATGCGATCCAAATATAAATGAAGGAAAAGGATTACTGCAAACAATCTTTTTTATATTTGGACTGCATTGGGTTTCATAAGGAAGGAGGAGGAACAGCTCCAAACACTATCTTGCAACCAACCAAATATAAAAATACATAGTGTTAACCTTAAATATAATTATTTTAATATTGTTTATCTTTCTACTTCAGGTCTTATACTATACATCTTACATACAAAGTGATGAGGCATTCTGGAACAATAATTTACATAATCACTGTATTCACAAATAGATTGTGAATCTGTTCTTCTACCTTCCATTATAATTCCAATAATATTTTTTATTCCAATTTCAGTTTATTCACCCCCCGAGTTTAAAGGGATACTGTCATGGGAAAACCTTTTTTTTCAAACGCATCAGCTTATAGTGCTGCTCCAGCAGAATTCTGCACTTAAATCCATTTCTCAAAAGAGTAAACAGAGTTTTTTATATTTAATTTTGAAATCTGACATGGGGCTAGACATTGTCAGTTTCCCAGCTGCCCCAGTCATGTGACTTGTGCTCTGATAAAATGCAGTCACTCTTTACTGCTGTGCTACAAGTTGGAGTGATATCACCCCCTTCCTTTCCCCCTCAGCAGCCACAACAGAATAATGGGAAGGTAACTAGATAGCAGCTCCCTAACACAAGATAACATCTGCCTGGAAAGATATAATAACAGCAGTCAATAGTAAAATCTAGGTCCCACTGAGACACATTCAGTTACATTGAGTAGGAGAAACAACAGCCTGCAAGAAAGCAGTTCCATCCTAAAGTGCTGGCTCTTTCTGAAAGCACATGACCAGGCAAAATGACCTGATATGGCTGCCTACACACCAATATTACAACTTAAAAAAAATACACTTGCTGGTTCAGGAATTACATTTTACACGGTAAAGTGAATTATTTGCAGTGTAAACAGTGTAATTTAGAAATAAAAACTTTAATATAAAAATCATGACATAATCCCTTTAAGATGCCTGATCCCAGTAATGGCATGATCCTTTTATAGGCTGGAACATTTGTTCTCTATCCTATGAAAATATTGCAGTGCCCCCAACTCAGGGTGACGTAGAGAAGCTGCTTTCTCAACAGATCAATGGCAAACCCAATTGACATGGAGAGATGTCAGACATGAGAGATGTCAGCTTGCAGCACTTGGTTAAATAACCCATCACAGTGGCCATTACCTATTATAAGGGCTAGTTTGTTAAGCATTATATTGACTAGTGCTATAAATATTGCTTAGAGCGTTTCATTTATTTGTAATACTATGTCTGGGAAGCACTGGGGTGGAGTGTATACTGGTAAAACTACACAAGCCAGTTCTTTCACTAGAGACCAGATCCTCACTGGTGCTTATGGTTGCTCTGACACAAAACAGTGCAGCAGTTTTAACTAATAATCTACCAACTAATAATCTACCAACTAATAGGGGATTACAGTGAAACAAACCATATATGGATAAAGAGGAGACATAGCAGAGTCCGTTCAGGTGCACAGATTAAAATAAAATTCCATAAATAGGAGTACCTGTCAATGCACTGTACTTCCTCCCCAGCACCCAAACTGGCTCCGCTGTTTCAGGAAAGTCTGGAGTATCGGCAAAGCGCAGAGTATCGTATGTGAGCGTAGCTGAGGATATAATAAGCAAAGGATAGGATTTGTTAAAATACCAAAAACAGTTTTGCAGAAAAGAGATCAGGCATACTTTATAAAGAAGTCCAGTGCCCTCTTTATGTCTTATATTGGTTAGTTGTTGTTTTTGTTTGTCTTTCTGTATGTTTAATGTATAAGCCCAGCTATTGTAAAACATGTGTTATATGTTGGCAGCTTATAAATACATAATCATAATAATAATAATAATAAGTAATGTCTACAGCACTGATCTGCAGGGGTGGTTCACTTTTAAGTTACATTTTAGTATGAATGACTAATGCTAAGCAACTTTTCAACTGGTCTTCATCTGTTGCAAACTGAAAAGCTAAATAACTCAAAAACCACAAATAATAAAAGATGAAAACCATTTGTAAATAGTCTCAGAATATACATCACACTAAAAGTTAATTTAAAGGTCAAAACACCCTTTAAAATTAATGCATAATAGCTTGAGAATGGGCCAAAGTTGCTGCACACAGTGGACTGGACTGCCGCCCTAGGTGAAACCAAAACTCACAGTCAGTGATGTTGGGGCATTTCAACCACCATGGTGCTCTCACAAAGAACTGAGGTGGTAAATATGCCTTGTATTGTCTGTTACCGCTTACTTCAGGGGTCCCAAACTATTCTTTGAAAAAGAGAGTTGGGGAGCAACATATGCATGAAAAAAACATTTCTAAAGATGGGCTTTGATTGGCTATTGATAGGCCCTATATGGACTGGCAAACTACAGGAGACTGCTTGGCAGTACATCTGGTTTTTATACAACCAAAACTTGCCTCCAAGCCAGGAATTAAAAAATAAGCAGCTGCTTTGAGACCACTTGGAGCAACATCCAAGAGGTTGGTGAGAAACATCTACTTTTGTCCTCCAAATGCTTCCCTTCCAGTGATAATGTAATATGCAGTGTGACTAATCACTGTGTGTCATTTCCCTTAATATGCAAGAGGCTTTCCTATTATCTCACAAATCCCAAGTTCCTCAGCCATAAAATAGAGACAGTCTTCAGCACTATCTATCATGCCATATTTGAAAACCATGGCATAAAAGAAAGCTTATGAACAAGCAGAATATAAGTTAAGGGGGTCCTACACCCAAATCCAAAAACTAATGTTTTCTTGGTCTGAATCTTAAAGCTATGTGGACCTTAAAAATGTTAAAGGGGACCTGTCACCTTAAAAAAAATATTCCAAATCCTATTTTATCATGTTCATCAAGCAAAATTAACTTTAATTACACTGTATAAATTATTTGACTGCTGTTTCCTTCAGTCTGGGATGTCCTTATTATAGCAAGCAGACAGGAGCCATTTTGTGGACACTGTTATTAAGGCAAGCCTTGCATCATCTCAGAATCTTGTTTGTGCACCAGAATGGGAGACCCGATGTCCATCCCCATGGATTGGTTACACAATTAAATAGTTAAGACAATGGTGGGGAATGTGGGAAGAGCAGGGACATCTAGGAAGTGCTGAATGGAAAGTGAAAGTAACTGCCTGCCCTGCCTCTATGCCTAAGGCATAGAGGAGGGGCAGGCAATATTTGATTGACAGCTGAGATTTTTAAAGATTTTACAACAGCTATAAATGCTTTAATAAAAAATAAAATTTGGATTTCATGTTTAATTTGAAAAGGACTTTTATTATACATGTTTTCATGTCTGGGTGACAGATCCACTTTAAATTGCTTTTCTAAGCACTTTTGCCATTTACATTACCGTATATACTCGTGTATAAGCCGACCCGTGTATAAGCCGAGGTACCTAATTTTACCTACAAAAACTGGGAAAACTTATTGACTCGCGTATAAGCCTAGACACAACTACAGCCCTGTCTCCCAGCAGCGCACATTCTGCCAAAGCGACCCCCCCAGCGATCAACCGGACTTCTTTGCAAAGCTGATGGTGACAGAGAATTGCCAAACGGATTACTGTGTGCATTGTCCCACTGTCCCACTACCATGTGCAGAGGGTGCTGTTTGATATTGCCATCACTGTTAATCTTTTGTATAACCAACAGAGGGCGCTGTGTGATATTGCAGTCACTGTTATTCTTTCATATAACCAACAGAGGGCACTGTGTGATATTGCAGTCACTGTTAATCTTTCATATAACCAACAGAGGGTGCTGTGTGATATTGCAGTCACTGTTATTCTTTCATACAACCAACAGATGGCGCTGTGTGATATTGCAGTCACTGTTAATCTTTCATATAACCAACAGAGGGCGCTGTGTGATATTGCAGTCCCGGTTATTCTTTTATACAACCAACAGATGGCACTGTGTGATATTGCAGTCCCTGTTATTCTTTCATACAACCAACAGATGGTGCTGTGTGATATTGCAGTCTCTGTTATTCTTTCATACAACCAACAGATGGCACTGTGTGATATTGCAGTCCCTGTTATTCTTTCATACAACCAACAGATGGCGCTGTGTGATATTGCAGTCACTGTTAATCTTTCATATAACCAACAGAGGGCGCTGTGTGATATTGCAGTCCCGGTTATTCTTTTATACAACCAACAGATGGCGCTGTGTGATATTGCAGTCCCTGTTATTCTTTCATACAACCAACAGATGGCGCTGTGTGATATTGCAGTCCCTGTTATTCTTTCATACAACCAACAGATGGCGCTGTGTGATATTGCAGTCACTGTTAATCTTTCATATAACCAACAGAGGGCGCACTGTTATTCTTTCATATAACCAACAGAGGGCATTGTGGGATATTGCAGTCTCTCCCCAAGTGTACTGTTGGTATAGGAATGATTAAAAGTGACTGCAATCTCGGCTACTTGGGTCAGGTACCGCTGACCCGCGTATAAGCCGAGGTAGACTTTTTCAGCACATTTTGGATGCTGAAAAACTCGGCTTATACCCGGGTATATACAGTAATTACAATCAATGTAAACTGATATTGCTATTCCGGAACAGTTCTCTATCTTGCTTCTGAATGTCTCTCTGTCTATCGTACAGTTATGGCAATTGATGGTGCTATAGTTACAACATTCTTATGAGCAGTTAAAGGGGTTCACCCTTAGGTTAACTTTTAGTATGTTATAGAATCGCCAATTCTAATCAACTTTTCAGTTGGCCGTCATTATTTATTTTTTATATATTTATTATTATTTGCCTTTTACTTCTGACTCCTTCCAGCTTTCAAGTGGGGTTCACTGACCCCATCTAAAAACCAGTGCTCTGTAAGGCTACAAATGTACTATTATTGCTGCTTTTTAAATTACTCTTCTTTCTAGTCAGCCCTTCTATTCATTTTCCAGTCATGTATTCCAATCAATGAATGGTTGCAAGGGTAATTTGGCTCCTAGAAACTGGGCTGCGTAAAATGCACACTGAGGAGCTGCTGAATAAAAAGCAAAATAACCCAAAAACCTTAATAAAAAATGAAAACCAATTGCAAATTGTCTCAGACTATCAATTTCTACATCATACTAAACATTCATCTAAAGGTAAACCACCCTTTTAATAAACAGTGTAATAGCTTTGAAATAGAAACGTTACTGTAAATTGTAAAAGTGCTTAGAAAAGCACCCTGAGCACTTAAGTATAAGTATAATACTTATTCCAATTACCTTCTACTGTCTATGTGTGACTGTTTTTGTAACATTAAAGTGTCATTTCTCACCTACTAAAGCAGCTCTGGGAGGAGGGGGTCGCTGACCCTGTAAACTGTTCTAAATTGATACATTTCTTATATTTGTCCCTGCAGAGCAGAAGCCCTGAGTTTTATTACAGACAGATGTTAGAATTGATACAATAGTTGTTAACACTCCAGATGTTGCTGAGAAATGTATCAACTAAAAGTTGCAAAATTGTAACAGTTCAGAATCTGCACCTGAAATACTGAGCTGCCACACTGAAACACCAGGGACACGAATATTCAACTTTAAACTTAGATTTTAGAAAAACTGTAAAAAAAAAAAAAAAAAGGGAAAGTAATTGAAAAAAGTCTTTACTTCTGGTGAACAATCTGAAAACAACTGAACTGAAAAAAGAGGGTGAACAAACCCTTTAAGTTAATTACTAACCGTCAATAATTTTAAAGTTCCTTAGAATTACATTTTCTTTTACTATGCAAAGAGAATATTTATTTTTTTAAACGTTAACTATAGGTCATGCTGATTGTTTTTCGCTGAGAGGGCTGTTTTTGTAAGTAATTGTTAGTTGAAGTTCCTAGACCTGACTGTTTTGCAGTGTCGGACTGGCCCGGCGGGATACCGGGAAAAAACCCGGTGGGCCCCAACCCCTAATGGGCCCCCGCCGGGCCAGTCCCCCGTTTCGATCGTAAAGAAAAAAAGTTTTTTTTACGTGCCGCGCAGCGTCATTTGCACATGCACGCGGCACCTTTTACTGAGGAGCGGCGCCTACACGCAGGCGCCAAGCAGCACCTTTGTGCAAGCGTGCTCGGCGCGTCATAGTAGGGAGGCAGGGGGGGTCGGAGGGGGCCCTGGACATTAGGCCCGGTGGGCCCGGGCCCCCCAGTCTGACCCTGCTGTTTTGCCAACTTGACTGTCCCATCTCAGCCAGTCAGTTAAAGTTTCTAATGCTAACGGACTCCTGCTGCACAATAATGGCAGCCCCCTCATATGATTAACATGTATTTATATAGCGCATATTGCATAGCACTCATACAGGTAATGTAAAAGCCTTGTGCAAATACTTTATGGCAAAATTATAAGTAGCATGCAAAGCCAATATTGTGATAGATGTAAAAAAGGCATCATTTCTGGTGTCACTATCTCTTTAAAGGAATTGTTCTATTAAGTTAAATTGGTATGATGTAGAGAGTTATATTCTTAGACAATTTGCAATTGGTTTTCATTATTTATTGCTTGTGGCTTTTGAGTTATTTAAGCAATCTTGTTGTTAGGGTCCAAACAGTGTCGGACTTGGATGCCAGGGGCCCACCAGAAAACCTTAGACTGTAGGCCCACTTTCCAAAGTATTATTCCTTCTCTCTTCACTCAGCCTCTTTATTCTCCTAGTCTTTTAGATCTACTTACTATACTTTATTCTTCGCACCTTAAAGAAATAGGGAATTACCATGAAATAGGCAAAATGGTTAGAAGCAAGAGGGCCACTGACTACTGGGCCCACTGGGAGTTTTCCTGGTATCCAGTGGGCCAATCCAACACTGGATCCAAATTACCCAAGCAACCCTGCAGCGATTGAAATTAGAGACTGGAATATGAACAGGAGAGAACCTGAATATGAAAAAGGAGTATTAAAAAGTAGCAATAACAATAAATGTGTAGCCTTAGAGAGCATTTAATTTTTAGATGGGGTCAGCGACCCCCATTTGAAAGCAGGAAAGAGTCAGAAGAGTAAAGCAAATAAATCAAAAACTATAGAAGAGAAAAAACTAAGACTAATGTAAAAGTTGCTTAGAATCGGCCATGATATAACATACTAAAAGTTCACTTTAAAGATCATAACTGTGTTCATTTTAGGGTCTATTAAAAATGCACCATTCCAATAGTTGTGTTGGGATTATTTCCTGCGCTTTATAGATTAAATAGTAATATTATACACTGCTTAGGTTTATTGCGGTTTTATAGACTTGTAACTACCTCCCACTTGTAGAATGGGATCTCCCAATGACATCAACAAAAGCTCCCGTGTTATTCAGCCCAAAAGACAAGCGTGAGACATAGTGTCATGTGTCCCCCCTTCTCTATCATATGACTGGAAGCAGAAGCAGCGACCAGTCGGGATGTTGAGCAATCTCACTCGGTATCCACTGCTCCATGACATGCTGATGTTTATAACGCGCTGCTGGGAGTTACAGAGGCCCAGAAGGCTCAACAGAGTTAACTAGCAAACCTCATTTAGTAATGCCCACCCAGCACCACTTTACTGTAACTGACACCCAAAGGTAAGTCACAGACAGACAAGCTGGGACAGTCTCTCGCCAGACTCACCTGCGTCCATCATTCCCTTCACTTCACCCACTGATATAGAAAGTATCAACCTATCCTGCTCGCTGCTGCTGTGGCAGCTTATCCGAAAAGATCCAATCAGAAGCAGCCTTGCAATTTGACGCCTACGTAAGCAGGCATGACGGAAGTGTTGCGCTTGTTAGAAGGAGCCATACTTTTGTACGAAACATATTCGCTGGTTTAGAAACCTGGACTTTAAATTGTACGAATAATATTCTCGTAAAGAAATACTTCAACATTAACTCCAGATATTTAATGTCGGTGGTAGTTTGTTATCTGAACCGCCTCATAATTGTTTTCCGTACAAGTAGTCTGTTTCCGGTGGGGTGGGTGACGACATCTTGTTGTACGGATAAGGCTAGTCATGGTGATCTGCTGCTCTGAGTTGTAGCAATCGTCAAGGGAAGGGGAAAAGGGAGATGTGTCTTTCCACAGGTACGCTGGTTCTTCTTCTCCTGCAGGAGAATTATACCTGGGACTAGGGTTGCCAGGTCTAATTTTCAAAACCAGCCCATAACTAGCCAAGAGGCACTTCGAAAGTAGTCCAAATGTAGCACAATATGTGCAGTGAAAAAAGTCTAAGAAATAAATGAACGTATGTGAAAATACGCCTTTTTCACTGTTTCACAACTCTTTCCATGAGGTAAAATGGAACATATTTGCCCATCAACGGGGTAGGGTTGCCACCTGGCCTGTATTTTACCTGCCTGGCCGGTAAAAATGATGGCTGATCATAATAAATAGGAATGCCGGTATTTTTTTCCAGAAAAGGTGGCAACTCTACAGGTGTGTAACTACAGAGGGGGGCCCAGGAGGTATAGGAGCCCCATGAGGCCCTAATTCATATACAATTTCAATAAATATTGGTAAAACAGCTCAACCTCTAGATATTTTGGTGGCCAGTAGATTTTTGGCCAAAATTGTCTGAAATTGAGGAAAGTCACCGGAAAATTCCTAAGTGTGACTGGAGACTGGGGTACAGAGCCCAAAACCTGGTAACTCCCAACTTCTACACAATTCAATCCCCATTGCATGCTGGGTATTGTAGTCTTATATTACACTTGGCAGCTGACAAATTGTTAAATAAAAACTACATTACCCAACATGGGCATGTAAAAAACACAGGGCAGGGCAAGAAAAAACTTTGGCTGGTTTTCAAAGTAAAAACCAGCCAAAGGCCCAAAAAGTAGCCCATATCCGTACCTTGGCTAGTTTGTATATTCAAAACCCGCCTGGGCTTTAAATTAGTAGAGTTAAATGTTATATCTACCACTCTCCCGCCTTTTCACTTTCCTGCACTGGTGGTGCTGGCTCAACATTTCAAGGTATCCTGATGAAGGGAGGTTGAAACCCCCTAAAATGTTGATCATTGTGGCGAAAAATCAATAAAAAGAGGGGCACGTCCCTGACTGCAGATAAATAGAGTGTGTGCGGATCCGTGAATCTTCTACTGTCTTTAAATTAGTAGTCCAATTTGGCTGGAGACCCGCCAACCTGTCAACACTGCACCTGGGACCAGGGCAGCCATCAGGGGGGGACAGGGGCGAGAGTTGTAGGGGGCCCTGAAGGTAAGGGAGGCCCCGCCACACTTACTTGATTAGCCAGGCCCCCAATCTATTCTGAGAGCTGCTGACTTTGTGAAGGCATGGACGTTTAAGGTATTTTTTAATGGGGGGGGGCCCTGGCCACAAATGTTTTTTTATGGGGGGACCTTGACCACCAATAACTTTTTATTTTTTATTAACATGTGGGAACCCTAGCCACCAATATTTCTTTTGTTTTTTTACTGTGTGGTGGGGGATGGACCTGTGGGGTGTGGAGGGCAGACCTGTAGACAGGGGCTTGTGGTGGGTGCAGCCCAGGGGGCCCAGGATATTTTGTCATATGGGGCCCTGTGATTTCTGATGGCGGTCCTGCCTGGGACTAGCGCAACTGGTGTGCGTGTTAAGTGCGTTGAAAGGGAGTGGCTAGGTCGGATATTGATGTCAGGAATGACCAATCAGTGCTGAGCAAAACTTAAGACTGCAGAATAATTGAGTTTATCAGAAGCTGTATGGGAGCTGGTGTACAAGAACAAATAATGACACAGAAGTTTAAAAATAGATTTGTATTGTTATCCCTTCAGGGCAAGAGACAAAGTGCAATTGGTTTTTATTTGGGGTTTTTTGAGTTGTTTAGATTTTTATTCAGCAGCTCTTCAGTTTGCAATTTCAGCAGTCTAGTTGCTTGGGTCTAAATGACCCTAGCAACCATGCATTGATTTTAATTAGAGACTGGAATATGAATAGGAGAGGGTTTGAATAGAACAAGTAATTAAAAGAAGCAATAACAATACATTTGTAGCTTTACAGAGCATTTGTTTATTTTTAAATGGGGTCAGTGAACAAGGCAAATCATTAAAAAATAATTGTAAAGTTTCTTAGAATTGGTTAGTCTAAAAGTTAAAGGGGAACTATACAAGCTTCATCATAATGAAATAATGAACTTTTTAATACAATTAATCAAATATTCTGCATTGTTTCCGAAATAACCAAGTTTTCATTATCCCTCTCTCAGCATCTTTTTATCTTCATTCTCTCTTCATTCAGGAGTTAGGTGTCAGATAGTCATTGACATTTAAATCCAATATATCTTATAGGGGGGTCCCTTTCCTAGCAGATGTATTAGAGCTCACTCAAATAACTGATTCCAGTACAAATAAAATCTAACAAATTAACTGCCTTTTGCACAAATACTGCATGTAGAGAGACATGCTGTCTTGTGATTTTAATAGAGTGACCTCTTATACATCTTCTAGGCAAAAGGAGCCCCCCTATAAGATATATTTTGATATAATGGTCAATGCATGAACACAGAATGAAGAGAAAGAGATGCTGAGGGATAGTAAACATAAACTTGATTATTTCAGAAAAGATGAAGAATTTTTTATTGATTATGTCTAGAAAGTTTCTTATTTTAGTTTGATGAAGCTTATATTAACTTTTCGTTTTCGCAAAAGTACCACCCATTTAATTCTGTATTTTATTGGCATAGTTTGTTGCCATAAATGACTTTTGAAGCAAAGGAAAGCAATGACAGGCTGGTATTTTTTTACTTCAGGCAAAAGTGTCCATCCTATGAGTTTCACTACACCCTCTTACATCATAAATCGAGCATCCTTGGAGACATACCATCATGGCGCTATAAACAACTTGTTCTTGTCTGGTATAATATGGCAACCTTCATTTTTTCTTACCTATTAATGATGTTAACAAAATTTTAGGTGATAAAGCCTATCTTCGGAGTGGTTCAACGGTACCTCTCCACTGAATGATGAAAGGTGGTGTGTATTAATTATTCTGTCTTCAGCGAGTGAGGAGTAAAAGTACTGGCATAGGAAGAGATCAAGTTATTGGGTTATTTAGCTCCCTCATTCAATGGCAGCTTCTTTGCCAACTTTTCCATTAATTAAATAAGGACATGTATGCCATATTTCCAATCATAACCTGCTCAAGTGTCTACATTTAGTAGGAAGTGAAATGGTTCCAGATCCATTGATATGTTTAATGGCCTTCATTTTTGTAGGTTTCCTCTGAAGGATCCTGTTTGTCTTTCTTTCTGAACAGAAATATTACAATGTGATAATTGGACTCCTGGACCTTATTCTTTCCTCTGCAGTGACCACTTTAGTCCAGAGAGCTTTGTCCAGTGCATGCCAGACCAAAGCCCACTTCTTACATCAAATGCTTTTTGAAAAGTAAACATAATTTCAAGCAACTTTGCAATATACATCAATTTAAAAATATGCAGACTTTTCATGATTTTTAATGGTTTGGAACAGTTCCCTAAGCCTAGCCCCTGCTCTGCTGCTGATCTGTCTGACTACTTTGCTGAGCTGGCTGACTACTGTTACTTCAGCAGCCATCTGTCCTCAGCCTGCATCCTCCAAACCCCACAATTCCCTGCACACGTGATTTCAATAAGGAATGGAAAATTGCAATGCAATGCATTGTGGGTTATGTAGTTCCTGCATGCTGTCTGTAAGCTGTGGAGAAGTTGTTACAATTTGTAACATCAGTGTTTAGTCCCTCCTTCCCTGCCAGGATTTCAAATGATGGAGAAAGAGAAGAACTGTTAAACAGCTGGATTTCAGCATAAAAAATGACATTTATTCATACCTTTTGAAGAAACAGGTAACCATAATGGGTATATTAGTGGTTTCTGTGTTATTTGGGCCTCTTTATCAAATATTGGTTCCCCTTTAAAAATGTAATGGGTATTTATTTGTGAAATCTTATGCCATAGCATGGTGCTACTAGACATGCACCATTGTTCAGATCCTCCTCTGTGTTATCTGCCTGCACAAATAGTATTCCGTGTCATTATGCAACTTCAAATGGCATGCCACCAGTGTTGGATTGGATATTTAGATCCAGCTCCGGCAGGTCCAAGCTGCCCCTGAAAGATCTTACAGACCTCAGATGCCGAGTGTTTCTGAGTGAGTTCCAATGTATATTCTGCTTTATGTCTGGTTCTGTTTCCCGTTTTGTTCCTGACCCTAATTTTGTCTGGTACCTTGTGTTCCTAATAGTGCTATTGCTCTGTTTGACTACATTTTACTCTGCCTACTCTGATTTTTAAAGGCAAACTAAACTTATGGCTAGAAATGCCATATTTTTTATATTGAACTTATTGAACCAGCCTAAATGTTCAATTACTCTAGCAGTAATGATACACACCTTCTAAGTTGTCACAGGAGTTTTCCACCTTGGATTTTGTTAGGAGTGTCTGTGACATGCACATGCTCAGTGTGCTTTGATCAACTGTTGAGAAGCTTACGTTTGCCTTATAAACCGATGCTACAGGGCTGTTTGATAAATTCTGATGCTAATTGTGCTGGTTTCTGAGCTGCCATGTACCAATAATTATTTACTAATCAGCCTCAGCCTTATATTGGGACATTTATATTATGTATATTCAGTATCTTGTGTGTCGGTCCCTAAGATCAGTAAGCAGCACAGAGCATGTGCACTGCTAAAGAGCTGTGGTTGCCTTGGGCAGACAAAAAAAACCAAAACATAATGTTCCACATTTCTGTTTTTCGCCTTCAGTTAAGCTTTAGTTCTCCCTTAGTCAGATTGTAATTACTGGGAAGTCTGTAATGTGTGTCAGCTGTAATGCCCTCTGCTCATCTTTAGTAGGGTTGCCACCCGGCCAGTATTTTACCGGCCTAGCCGGTTAAACACCTGCTAAGGCCGGGGTCGGTATTACAAATTTATCGGCAATGTAATTTTATTGGCCCGCCTTCAATTTGCTTAGAACTTTTTTCAGCCTTTTGGCCATTGCTCGATGTGGCTCTTCCCCATGTTGTGGCACATTGCTTGGCCCACCCCCTTTTGCATCACAGAACGCCCCTTTTTGTTCCTGCCCTCCCCCCCTTTTGAAAAAGGTGGCAACCCTAGTCACAAGTGATTGCATATAAAACGCATCCAGGACTGGCAAGTGGAACTCAAAAGTACTAACTCTGATATAATATTTTGATATTTAATATTTGCTGGAGCAAACTCAAAACCATGTGCTCACAGGCCTGGATTTGTGGCGAGGCCACAAAGGCCCAGGCCTATGGCGGCAAAGCATCAGGGGCGGCCGCTCCGGCCACTTTCTCGGGAGCACTGGGGACACGCAGCTCACCAGTGCTCTGTGCTCCTCGAATGACGCCTGCCCGTCAAATCCGGCCCTGTGTGCTCTATAATTTCAAAATCAGGGTTTTTGGAGGATATGTTATATTCTAATATTACTGTTTTTATTTTGTACTGAGTGATAGCATTTAAACAACGTTTATATTCAATTAGCTGTTAATCTATGTTAAACTGCAACTCCTAAGCACCTTCAAGGTGCCTCTTCCTGCCCTATTATGCATATCCATTTCCATGGTTTTGTTCTGATAAAAATTATCCTACAAGCCCTTCTATAGAGGACATCCATCAAGAAGACTACGGTACATCCTACTGCCCTAGGCATCCAGTTGCAGAAGAATGGCTGCAAAATGTGTTCTGTGTTGGTGAACAGACTGAGGGTCAGACATCCCTTATTACATGATTTTATTTCCTTGGATTTGGGCCTCTAATCTTCCTCCATCACCCAGTGCCCCCCTTTAACTCTATATTGGTTTTTCAAGGGTAAAAGTTTTTATCCAAACCAAGGAAGTATTCTTCCATATTGCTGCCAATTTTACTTCTGGAGCTGCTTACAGTAAAACAGTCAAGATCAGATGATATTTGTTACACATAAAATAGGAATCGCTGTCTCCCATTATGCACTGCTTTTGTATGTCCTCACTTCCTGTCTAGCAAGGGAACCAGTATGGCAGGCTTGTCTTATACAGAAGGTACAATGTTTTCAATTTAATTAGTTTTTTTCAGGTCATTTTCAGGTGCATAATTGATTCACTGATGTCTGTAACAAATGTGATTTGTAGCAATTATATGATCACTGAACATTACAGAACATGGCTTCAGAGGCACCAGCCAAGGGTTTAGGGAGTGTTTAGCAACAGGCGGGGTCTTGCAGTTTCCCAAGTGCCTCTGTGTAGCTGTTCCCTGGAGCTCAGAAATAGTAGGAGTGTGTGGGGCAAGGACAGCTGACATCTAAGCATAAATATGCAGAATGGTGTATTACATATCCAGCTGACTAGTAGAGTGCAAATAAATTGTGGTTAATGTGTGGCAAAATAGTCACCTTGCAGTGTGTGTATATGAGCAAACAGTTCATCAGTGGCCCTGTACCATGAGGGGAGCCAAAGAGCCATAGTTACTACTGCTTCTTTCTGTAAAAGACTCCACTGATCAGTGCTACTGTAACAAAACTGCAAGGTCCCAATAAAATAGCAAATATAGGCAATAATGTACAGTAAAATTTGATGTTCATAACAGACATACCAATTACATTCTAGGTAGGATGGCAAGAAGTTTCCTTTAATGTGTTGTGCTAATGAAATTATTAATCCAGCTGGGACTTTCCATTAATTTTTTAGAGCCGACATTGGTCTCAGTCTCTTGCCTGGGTAGAGCTTGCAATCTAAGTCTTTCACACACACACTCTCTTTCTCTGGCACGTTTAGTCTATTCACCATGCTCCAGATCAATGCCTCTCTCCTTTACTTTTAAAGTGGGTCCCAGTAGAAGGGAGGGGCCCAAAAAGAAACTACATTGCCTAGGACCCCATTTAGTCTTAATCCGGCTCTGCTCATCACATAGAGCCAGGCCACATGCATGCAATATAGAGTTCATGGTATATCATTCACTCTTTTGTTCCATTGCTTATATACTATGTCTGGACTGTAGTAAATAAACATAAATTAGGAATATAAAACATTTTAAATGCCATATGTTGAATTACTTACTAACCATTAAAATGCATACTGCATGGCTGTGCAGAAATCAGTGCAGTCTACAGAGATGTGAAGGGGTTGTTCACCTTCGAACACTTTTTCCAGTTCAGTTGTTTTCCAATAGTTCATCAAAAATAAAGTATTTTTCCAATTACTTTCTATTTTCTATTTGTGACTGTTTCTAATATTGAAATATAAAGGTAGATTTTCACCTTCTTATGTCTTTCTAAAGCAGCTCTGGAAAGGGGTCACCTACTCTGTAACTGTTCTAAATTGATACATTTAGTTGATACATTTCTTATCTTTGTCCCTGCTGAGCAGAATCCCTGGGTTTCATTAAAGGCAGCTGTTAGAATTGATACAATAGTTGCTAATATTCCACAGAAATGTATAATATCTTATATTTTAAAATAGTATATAGATATTACAAGTGAATTTTTTTTAAGTCCATTGTGCGCTGCTTATAACCAAGGACTAGTGAATATTGACATTGCAGCAGCACCCGATTCAGAATGGGTTAATAGAGTGTGAGAGACCCTGTGGTTTTGTTTTAGTTATATATAGTGAAATAAAGTACCCCCTCTTGTAAAATATAAGGATATTATAAGTTACAGAGGAGTTTCATGACCATATAAAAGTACAAGGCCGAAGGCCAAGTGCTTTTATACAGGTCATGGAACTCGGAGGTAACTTCTAATATCCTCATATTTTGCAAGTGGGGGTACTTTATTTATTATAATACACAAATTTCAGTGAGTCATGTGACAGAAATGACATCAGAACTCACCGTTTATAACTGACGGCATCAGAACTCACCGTTTATAAGAATATAATTTACAAGATATTCATAGCTTTTGTGTATTACATATATGTCCTACAGTGCCCGCACTCAAACCAAATAAAGCCAGAGGTGCACAATCAAGTAGGTAGTAGTATATAAGTAGAAGATCAGCACTCGCTGTAGTATGGTGAAAATATGTTGATTTATTTCACACAATTTTACATCTTATCCGACGTTTCGGATAAGAATATCCTTGAGAAAGGTCGGCTAAAGGTTGGATAAGATGTAAAATTGTGTGAAATAAATCAACATATTTTCACCATATTACAGTGAGTGCTGATCTTCTATATTTATATATATATATATATATATATATATATATATATATATATATATATATATATATGTGTACATATATATAAATATACATATATAAATACATATACACACACATAAATATATATATATATATATATATATATATATATATATGTACATATATATATATATATATATATATATATATATATATATATATATATATATATATACACACACTCACAATGGCCCAATAATTAGGTGTAGAAGCATAAATCAAAAAAGCATTGCCTTGCTACTATTCTGAATGGCAATTTGAAAATGTATTTCATTGGGTTGCTACCTCAATCCGGTTACGGCCCCATATGCAACCTACATGCAGAAGTGCGTGCTATAGACTGCTTAGGATTTAGCCACACATTTATTCCTAATCAACCATACAGCATGTGGGTGAGGTGCATGCAGAACTAGGTTCTCTTTTAAAAGGGTGGCATCAATGATTTCATGTGCTTGTGCATACCATGTTATTGGAACTCTGCCCAATTTCATATTTACATCTACAATTCCTCTACAGTACAGCATCACCATGGCCTGCCACACTCCCTGCATTTTAAAAATTAACATCATGATATCTGTGTATCAGCAGCTTTCTGATCATCACTGTGGGCATTAATTATGATGTTCACTATATTATTTTAAATTTGTAGTATTATTCAGTGGACTTTCCGGGACATATGTACAACATGTTCGCATGCTGTCAATGTACATTGGCCCAGGGGGGAATTTATAAGGACATACCTGATTTTCAAGGTAATCTGCATTTTACATGTGATAAGTCATGGAGCCAGATTTAAACAGATAAACTGGCATTCTATTTGGAAGATTATTTTGCTGCAGCCACTGGTTCTGCAGAGTTGAAGAACGTTTGTATAAAACAATACAAAAACTACAAAATCCACGTTAGATTACATGACAACACAGGACCCAGTGCAGTCTGTATATTCTGATTATTAATCAGTCTTGCTGTATCGGCTTCTGGCAGATATTATTTGACTTGTGCGTTTTAATAATTTATGACGACCCTAAGCTTAACCTCCAAACTGAAGCCCAGACCACACTGAGCATGTGCACAGTCTTGGTCTTGCAAAGATTGTTAACAAAGTTACAAGATGGTGACCCCCGTGGCCAACTTTGAAAGCATAAATCATTTGTTTGTTTAGGCTTGTGGTGCAGTAAGTTTATGTTCAGAATACAAAAATACAGCATTTCTAGCCTTATTCTGTTTTAGACTTTACTTCCCCTTTAAGTATTTCCCTTTTACATCTCTTGCCTTCAGCCATCATTTGGTGATGACTCTGTGTGCTGCACGTAGGACAGCCAATGCTTCACATCAACTTCACGTGAGTGTACTATGCACCATAGCAACCTGTGCATCACACACAGAGATCTTTTGCAGTTAGAATAAAACATTTATGGATAAGTATGTAAAATATTCATAGTATTGGTAAATGAAGATTAATAGGGGATGTTTCAGCAAGGCGTGGGAAAGAAGCTTCCTTGCGCTCCTGTATTCCTGCTCAGGAAGTTGAAGTTTAATATGTAGGGCAGATAAGTGACCAGGCAGGAAATATAAGCACAAAGAGAAGTTGTGTGGAAGTTACCACATATGCTTTTCACATTATGGCATTGTAGCAGCTGCAGAGAGAATATTCTAAAAAGCTGCTGCTCATCCAAATTTTGTGTTAAAATTAGCTGACTGGATCACCCTTTTATCTTGAGAAATTAAATACACAAAGACACGCAATTTAGGCTACTCGAGGGCCATGTAACATGGAGACAAAGTTTTAGGAAAGCTTCACTGCTTGCAATTATATTTTTGTCCCCTTTAGCTCTGTGGGCTGTTCTCTATGTTTTGAAAACATTTGATTTTATAGGGAATTATTAGGGCATTTTTTATGTCTGCCTTTTCCGTAGGGGTCTCCAAACAACAACACCAGCTGAAATACATAATCCCAAGCATTTAACCATTCAAAGACTTGATATAGACAAGAAAATACAACGTTGTCCTAGAAAACATTTACTATTTTTTATACACAGCCCGGATTAAAGTGGTGATTCACCTTTAAGTTAACTTTTAGCATGTTAGAATGGCCAATTCTAAGCAACATTTCCACTGGTCTTCATTATTTATTTTTTGTAGTTTTTAATTATTTGCTGCCTTCTGTCTCATTGCATCTTTCAAATGGGGGTCACTGACCCAAATTAAAAACAATTGCTCTGTAAAGCTACACATTTATTATTGCTACTTTTTATTACTCATCTTTATATTCATGTCCTCTCCTATTCATAGTCCAGTCTTTTATGTAAATCAGTGCATGGTTGCTATGGTAACTTGGGCCCTAGCAGCTAGATTTCTGTAATTTCAAACTGGAGAGCTGCTGAATCAAAAGCTAAATAACTTAAAAAACACAAATAATTAAAACGAATTGCAAATTGTCTCAGAATATCACTCACTACATCATACTAAAAGTTAACTGTATGCCTCTGATGCTGAGACAGGGAAGCCAATGCAGAGAGTGTAGGTTCATCCGAATCAAACCTGGCACCAATTATGTGGCCTTCATTAGTGCTCAGAACACAGCTATAGCCCATGCTCTATAGCCCATGGCCCTAGCAATTCTTTCAAAGTCGATTGGTATATTCAAATTAAAAAGTAGGAACAGCAAGAGCATATTTTTCACAAAAAATAGTGCATATAGTTTAGTGCATTTTACACTGTATGCAGTTCCACCTATTAAAGAGCAGTCTTGTGAAAGCTTTGTCATGGTATACACATTAGCCATTATTAACAACACATATTCATAAAGCACAATTATACTATGCAGCTCTGTATGCTCCGAGTCCTTATTTTTTAGATCTGGCCAGTTACCTAATCCACTGCCAATGATTTAGCCATATACTAAACGGAATCCAACCCCTAATTTGCATAATCCTGCAAAAAGTGCTACAATTTTGGATTTAGTACATCCATAGTACACACACTAATTCATATTGCAAAAAGTGTGATTTTAACTCCCTGAAAATCCGCTGAAAGCTGTAAAATTTACTGTGCAATAAGTAACAATTTTGGGGTAGATTTATCAAAGAGTGAAGTCAGAGATGGCTGTAGTCCGGTAGAGGGAAATTCCGCCACTATCCATTCATTTCTACAGGATTTTTAAAAGAGTATTTATCAATGGGTAAAAATTCTCCCTTTGATAAATATGCCTTTCAAAATCCCATAGAAATGAATGGAGAGTGGCGGAATTTCACTCTAAAGGACTGCAGCCATCTCTAACTTCACGCTGTAATAAATATACTGTACCCCTTAGTGTTTTTGGAAAAGACTTCAGTTTTCAGTAGCCAGCGCCGAATTTCTTTTCCGGCCGCCCCTAGGCCGCGCGGTCCGACCAGGCGGCCGCGCGGTCCTAGCGCCCGCCTTCCCAGCACGCCGGCAAAAAAACCGCCGGCGCAGCTGGTGTAGTTGAACGGGGACGCGAACATCCCCATAATGCGGCTGGGCGGCATGCCGCCCCTATTTTTTTGACGCCCTAGGCCCGGGCATATGCGGCCTTGAGCAAATCCGGGCCTGTCAGTAGCAAAAGGTTTGTAGAAAAACAAACAAGGCGCTAGAATATCTACTCACCCTTTTCCTGTCCCTTTTTCTGTCCTAAGGTGTTGTGGAGGTGGAAGAAGGAGAAGTGGAAGAAGAGCAGCTCAGTCTGACTTCACATTCAGTCAGCAGAATCAGTTTTGCCAAAGATCCTCATGTCACACAGGTAGGTAACTGAGCTGGCAGTACACCCAGCAGTATCAGCTGTATGTTGTGGTGACCCTCTCAGAGTCTATGCTTATTTTCATTAAATAAAAGTCATACTACTGGTCACAGCAACTACAAAGTATTTAAATCATTTTAATTACCTTTATGATCGTATTAGGTAGCTCTTCCCATGCTGAGGAACAGAGACAGAATGGATAACAGCGATTCATAGGATTGGATGGTTTACAAGAACGTTACCTGTAATTTTCAGGGGACTGATTTAAATGCCCTGAATGTTTGGTCCACACAACCATTACATTCAGCATGCACACTTATGGCTTTATGTAATGTAAATTCAAACCTGTACAATATAGGTACTGATCTTTATTCCTCCACCCTTTTCCTTTTCACATTTCCTTTACATTTTACATATCACGTAAATTCCGCCTGACTCCCGAGGGCAAACTGGAGCAGACTGTACTTATGGCCGCTGGCTCACAGTCTTTGGCTCCCCATTTACATGTAACATACAGGAAGGTGACATTCAGGCCCAGACTGGCAATCTGTGGGTTCTGGCAAATGCCCGAGGGGCTGCTTTAAGGTCCCATAGAGAGTAAGTATTTAGTGGGCTGTGGAGGACTATTTGGGCCTCTTTCTACATGGAAAGCCAGGGCCTATTTTGACTCCCAATCCAGACCTGGTGACATCTTAAGGTTCAGGGCCACGATGCTGCAAGAACATCTGTGCTGATTGCAAGACTATGGCAGAATTTCAGTATATACACAACGGTTCCAAATCCTAATAAAATTGTGTATTTTTCCAAAAACTCCTGTGCCAAGTGTATAATTACTAGCTACGGATTAAATTCTGAGGCATCATAGCCAAGATTCAGTTTGGGATTTGGCTGAATGTTATCATTTTTTGTAAGACCGAGATTCAGCCAAATACTTAGTGATCTTCTGAATGGAATCCAAACACTTAAAACCATACGACTTTCTGGACAACTCAACACATGACTGATAGGACCTGGAATGGCAGAATAATCTCTAGGGTCTCATTCTGAGTCATTTCCCTTCAATCCCACCCTAGTTTATGCCCGCAATAGTAATTTCTATTCCATCTGCACTGCCTGTCTGTCTAGTTTGTATGCCTCTTTCTTTGTTCTACCCCTATTATCTAGTCACTGCCTTCCCTTTTTCTCTAAAGCCACCATTAGTTTGATTCTCCCTCTTTCCCTAGCTTCCATCTATCCAGTTCTGCCCTATTTCTTTATTCTCCCCCACTATTACTCCCCTTTCCGCATTTTTGCTTTCCCATCAAGTTACAGGAAATACCAATTTCTTTGATGGAAGTTTGTGCATAAGGAATCTGTATTATTCTCTAGATATTGAGTTCAAGTGAGTTTATTCTTTTCCCTGGCAAAACCACTTGGCAGAGAAGTCAGAATTTTAATCTTTGCATGAAACAGTATATTTCAGTTAATCATTGGAGCAGACACAGCATTTTGTTTATAAGAAAAAGGAGAAAAAAAGGGAATTGCTTTACTATTAATATTATAATAGGCTTATTTGATTAAAGCAAATCAATAAGAAAATAAATAACACGTACAGTATGGTCTCTAGGTTTTTAAACTTTGCACTGCATACAGTTACCTTATAAAATCCATATTCTCATACCCATGAATTAAATAAAGTTATTTTATTCAGTATATAATAACAGTTGTTTTAAAAACCCAAATGGTGAGTGTCCTGCATGTATTTGCTGAGCACCCCTTAGCTCATAGCAAGATTATAGATACATGAACATTTTGTAATATTAGGGCTATTACAAGAGAGCGAGTCTCCCCCCAGTGAGTCTCTATACAGCTAGTGCTACTTCCTTGAATACAGTTTGCACTTCATGTAATCTTTGTTGGTGCATTAATCACAAAGCATCCTGTGCCTATATCAACCCATGTAACAATTTGCACATGAGATGATTAAAAAAAAAAGTTGCAGAAGAGAACGAGTCTTATTGTACATGTGTATTTTACAATTTCAAGAGCAAGCCACCAACAATGAAGAGCCTTTTCCCATAATTCCAGCATCATTGTGGCTTCAAGGGGGTGAAGCCCTTTTGTCATAATTTCCAGAACTCTGCATCAAAATGACACTGGATGCTGTGGAAACCCTGGAGCTATCACCACCTTCAAAGGTGTAAGGATTTTTGCACAATTACTGCGCCTAAAGTTGCACGGGTTTAGCTGCACTGTGTGGCTGTAAATGACCCCTCAAATATTCTTACTTGTATACTTTTTCAGCTGTGTTTGTAAATAAAGTCTGAATATCTTTATATGATAATGTCACTCCGCTCATATAACTTTATTCTCCTGATAATAATGTAATGCCCTGATACTGTTAACAGTACAGTATGTTCCAGTGGATGTCATCTGAACTGCCTGTTTGGTATATTGGGCTTTTTGTAGCTGGAGGACTGTTCTCACAGTTATTTTACATCATTGTTGTTCTCACATTGACTTTATTCTTTATACTTCCTCCTTTAATGTAGCATTAGCACTGCGCAATCATTTCTCAGGGCGAGGACATTCTATCTGAAAATACAATCTCGAACTTGCCAAAACAATCATCTGAAAATTATAGGTCAGTGCTTCTGTTTATATTGCTCATTTCTTTCCTGTAAAATATACAAAGCTTTTCCATCTGGACGTTTAACATGTTTTTTTCCAAACACATCAGTTAATAGTGCTGCTCCAGCAGAATTCTGCACTGAAATCCGTTTTTCAAAAGAGCAAACAGATTTTTTATATTCAATTTTGAAATCTGACATGTGGTTAGACATATTGTCAGTTTCCCAGCTGCCCCCAGTCGTGTGACTTGTGCTCTGATTAACTTCAGTCACTCTTTACTGCTGTACTTCAAGTTGGAGTGATATCAACCCCTCCCTTTCAACCCCCCCCCAGAAGCCTAACAAAAGAACAATGGGAAGGTAACCAGATTGCAGCTCCCTAACACAAGATAAGAGCTGCCTGGTTAATTAACCCTCGATATTCGACTGGTTACCGCAAATAGTTTGATAGAAATCCTTCATTCGTTTAGAAGGATTTTAATCCATCGATTGACGATTTTTCTTCGACCAAAAAATTGTTAGAAAGCCTATGGGGACCTTCCCAATAGGCTAACATTGCACCTCAGTAGGTTTTAGGTGGCGAAGTAGGGGGTCGAAGTCAAAGAAACAGTACTTCGACTATCGAATGGTCGAATATTGAACGATTTTTAGTTTGAATCGTTCGATTCAAAGTCGAAGGTTGAAGTAGCCAATTCGATGGTCGAAGTAGCCAAAAAAAACATTCGAAATTCGACGTTTTTTTTATTCTATTTCTTCACTCTAAAAAGTAAATGTGCCCCTTAATAGTAAAAGCCGATTCCCACTGAGACTGATATTAAGTAGGAGAGATAACAACCTGCCAGAAAGTAGTTCCAATGTTAAAGTGCAGGCACAAGTCACATGACTGGGGGCAGCTGGGAAACTGACAATATATCTAACCCCATGTCAGATTTCAAAATTGAATATAAAAAAATCTGTGAATTGGATTTCAGTGCAGCATTCTGCTGGTGTAGCACTATTAATTGATGCATTTTGAAAAAAAAAACATGTTTTCCCATGACAGTATCCCTTTAAAGAAGTACACCTCTCCTCCCTCCTTGGCCTTAAACTCTGGAGAAAAGAAGACAGAGCAGTAGGCACCCCAGCAGATATGGATTAATTGCTGCAGTTGTTATGGGACCCTGCTTTACCATAGGCCCACTTTCTTAGGACCACCCAGTTGCCCCATTCATACTAATTCAATTAACGGACGCAATAGCAGATGGTTTGATATGCAATATGTAGAGTGCCAGGGGATCCTGACCAACAGTACAGGGCCCATAATGTTTCTATAATGGGAAATAAAACACAAGATAAACAACGGTTATAAAAACTGCATTTTAAATTATTGCATCAGCTACACAAGGCATAGACATGAGGAATCACAATGTACAGTTAAATACGTGGGTTTTACATTTTAAAGTGTGAATTACCAGCAACACCACTTCTATAAAAACTTTTGATCTGGTTCCAGATATCTCAAGCTGAAGCAATTTCAAGTTACCTAAGGCTTTTTTTATACCAACAGAAAAATCTGTGTCGGTTCTCTACAGACTTCAGGCTACGTACACATGGAGCACATGTACATACATATATTGGGCCACAGCCATACATAAGATGGTCTCATATATTGGGCCACAGCCATACATAAGATGGTCACAGTACCAGGGGCGTAACTATAGAGGAAGCAGACCGTGCGGTTGCAGGGGGGCCCAGGAGTGTAGGGGGCCCAGTGAGACCCTAATTAATTAGCAATTTTAATATATCTTGGTAAAATAGGCCAACTTATAAATATTTTGGGGCCCTAAATTGAATTTGCTATGGGGCCCAGTAACAACTAGTTATGCCACTGCACAGTACCCTGGTCAATGCATTTTACAATATATATTTCACAAACCCATTATTCATTTGAACACAGTTCCAGTGCGTTCAAGCAGCACTGATATCTCAAACACATGAAACTTTCACCTGTGTGTACATGTGCCTTATAGCAGAATGCCAAACATTCAAAGACACTTCCAACATAAACAACACTTCCAACATAACAACTGCATTTAAACTGTAACATTTCAGGACCGGCTAGCCTTCATCAGAAAAGGAGCAAAGATGAAGAGGAGTGGTTGGTCCCTAGAATGATACACTCTGGGGCAGATTCACTTAGGGTCGAATTTCGAAGTTAAAAATACTTCGAAATTCGACCCTCGAATTGAAATCCTTCGACTTCGAATATCAAAGTCCGAATTTATCTCAACATTTCCAGCCACAAACTACAATCTAATCCGCACAGGTTTTTTCGTAGTATTTTTTTCATTAGATTTTCCTGAAAAATTTCTTTGCGGGAAGAAAGCAGAATTTCATGGTTTTTTTCGGATTTTTCACCCGAAAACTCAGATTATGTATGTTTTTTTCCCGAAAACTCCGAAATCTTCAGGGTATTGCACGAAACCCAGCACACATCAAAAAATCATAGGGACTTCACCCATTGACTTACATGCAACCTCAACAGGTCTGAGATGCCGTATTTTCTGATTCTGACTTTTCCATCCTCTGGTTATAATAAATTCTGAAAAATTTGTGATCTGAATTTTATACTAAAAAAATCACAAATTTTATGAGATTTTTGCCCTCGTAGTTTAGTAAATAACCCCCTTAGTGTGTGTGCAGCTCCTCAATTCTCTCTATCTCTGGAAAACACCTTGCTATTCACCATTTTGTACATATGCTATAGGGTGCTACAGCATGCACAAGGGTCAGCTACAGTATGTCCTATCTATTCCTGTGACATTCCTTCCCAAAAACTAGGGGGGTTATTTACTAAACTACGAATGCAAAAATCACGAAAAATTTTTGATTTATTTTAATAAAATCTGACTCTTAAAAAATCACAAATTTTCTGAATTTATTAAACTCTGAGGATGGAAAAGTCAGAATCTGAAAATCCAACATCTCAGACCTGTCGAGGTTGCATATAAGTCAATGGGAGAAGTCTCAATGGTTTTTTGATGTTCGCTGGGTTTCGTGCAATACCCAAAGTTTTCTGGTGAAAATTCCAAAAAATTGTGAAAATCAGATGAAAAAATCGTGAAAATCTGATTTTTTTCAGGAAAATGTAATAATAAATAAGCGTAAAAAACCCCATCGGATTTGATCGGAGTTTGTAGCAGAAAATATTGAGATAAATTCGGACTTTAGATAACTTTTAAATAACCCTCTTAGATTCCAATTTCTAATGTGTTTCAGGAACCATATTGAAAGCAAATAGAGTCATAATTATCCCTTCAGAAGGCAGCCCACCCAATGCATATGGGAACACTATGATAGTGCTGTGGGATCTATGCATTAGTGACCCGAGTCACAAGTATATAATACTGACAAAGTAAAGGCAAATTAATAACTAAAGCAAATGGTCCACATCAGTAGTTTAAAACTGCATATTATTATGAGCCGTCGTTTTTGGTTCAAAATTATTTAGAAGGTGTGTTTTACAATGACTTTCTGTTTGCCAGTCTTGGTCAGAATAAACACAGATGATAAGAAAAGCCATCGGACAGTGGCATCTCTGTAACAAATTATGTCCAGGCACAATGCCCACTTTGCATCCATTTTAGGCAAAAATCCCAGGCAAATTCAAAAGATGGCAGTGGTTATCGCTCACGGAGAACGAAGAAAAACACTGCTTTCAAAAAGTGGCCAAAGTTGCAAGCACTGGAAACCAACCAATGAGCCCGAAGACCTGGATCTGTGGTGACAACGCATTTCGTGATATCCGCCTGCAAAGGAAACATACGTAAGTGTTCAGAAATTGTATACTGAGATGTACCTAGTTTGGATTGCATTCTCAATCCATGCATCTTCTAGTAGCTGATACTGAAGCCATAGCTGGCTCTCTGGCTTTGTGTGTTCATGATGAACAATAATGGTGGAAGGGTTATATATGCAATCCTTGCTGTTGTCAATCTTTGTATTTTTTCAGGCTGAGAGAAGCAGATCTGCTCAGTGCCCCTGTTCCATTGATTTGAATCCAGTCAGCCTGTGCGCAGTCACACACAGTGGAGATGAAGCTGAGGTCAGTATGTTGGGTGACCGCCCACAGGCTAATCAAATTCAAATCAATGGAGCAGGTGCACTGAGCAGATCTGCTTCTCTCAGCCTGCAAAAATACAATGGCTGACAACAGCCACTGACGACAGCCTGTGTGTGCCCATAGCCTTAGGTAAATACCGCTATCCCTATAAATAAGCACTTAGATGTACTTTAGATGTGAAGTACTTTAAAACACAGTTAAGACGTTGATAAGATAGTAGACCATGGCTACTCTGGATTTCAGAAAACCATGGGTTCTGGAGGGCATTTATACAACATAAACTCCAAGCAATCTGTGAAGAAAATGCATTTGTTCAGCCCTATTGGTGCTCCTCTTAACAGTACCTGGGTGACCTTAAAGGGGATCTATCATGAAAATGAAAGTTTTCCAAATATAATCAATTAAAAATTCTGTACCGTTTCTGAAATAATCAAATTTATGTTCACTATTCCTTTCTCAGCATCTGTTTCTCCTCATTTTGTCTTCATGCAAGAGTTGGGTGTCAGATATTCATTGACAGTTAGTTCCCATATGTCTTATTTCTATTACCTAGAAGATGTAATAGAGCTCACTCTATTAAAATTACCAGACATCATGTCTCTCTACATGCAGGAAACCCCCTCTATAAGACATATTGGATATCACACTGTGGTTTATACACAATACAGCGTATAGAGTATAGCCGGTCCTATTAATGTCCCACTGGTGTCCCCCGTCCTAGCACCAAATAAACCAATGTAAAACTTCGAAGTGGAGGACAAAGGGACGACAATGCAGAAAACATGTCGTGTGGACTGCAATAAATTCGCACATTAGCAGTAAATCTGCTTTTGTCCTCCACTTCGAACATATATTGGATCTAACTGTTAATAAATATCTGACACCCAACTCCTGCATGAAGAAAGAATGAAGAGAAACAAATGCGGAGAGAGGGATAGTAAAGATGAACTTGATTATTTCAGAAACAATGCAGAATATTTAATTGATTGTATTTAGAAAGTTTCTTATTTCAGTATGATGAAGCTTATATTACATTTTAATTTTCGCATTTTAACTTGGCAAGTAATCTTTTTTTGTTATCAAGAAAGAAAAAAAGCTGTCTAACTTGAGTTACTATTGCCTTCTTTGTATTTAAACAACATCAGCAGCTCTGTAATCCTGCTTAACATTTATTTGATATTTGAGGTTTATTTAATTTGTTGTAATTCTGTTTGTTTCCTCTGCTTTCATGTGACAGAGACGTCTGTGCAGGACAAAGTAATAGACTACAGGGTGGCCCGGGAAGCTGGGATCATGTCATTGCTAAAGCGTCAGGCACTACAGTGCAACTTAGTTATACACTTCTATATACATTTTTTTTCAGAAAATAAATTAATATGTGTATATTGATAATTGTGAAGTAGTAATGGCAAATTGTTTGGCTTTCATACTTACTAACTCCCTGTAATAAGTTGTTTCTTTTAATTAGTTATAATGAGCTCTGTATGAACATATCCCCCTTGTCACCCATTTTATTGTGACTTCTTTGGAACATTAGGGGGCAGATTTATCAAGGGTCGAATTTCGACGATAAAAATACTTCGAAATTCGACCATCGAATTGAAATACTTTGACTTTGAATATCGAAATCAAAGTTTTTTTCATCAAATTTGGGTATCCTGCGGTCGAAGTAAAATCGTTGATCGAACAATTAAATCCTTCTAATCAAACGATTCGAAGGATTTCAACGATCAATGTCACTGATGATGTCACAGGGGGTTTTTTTTGGTGCCATTTTTCTGCCTTTAAACACGGGGTGTATGTTCTATGTCTTGAGAAAGTTCCAGACTGGACCGAAGCGTTGACAAATAAACTTCACTTTGCTTGATCTCAATTATGAAGTCCTGGAGTGCGTCATTCCTTGGAACACGACTATATATATATATATATATATATATATATATATATATATATATATATATATATATATATGTTTATCTCTGCTGTCATTAGAGTATATCATCCCTCTAAAGTAAAGCAAGTTTGTAGGCATCATGAAAAACCTGAATTGCTGCAGCAGGTTTGTGCTACAGATAATTATGTAATACGATTCCAGTTCTGCAGGGCAGAGGAATAAACATAACATAAACTGCACTGAAATAGGTGTGTGATGATAGTAGGAGTAGGGAGCTATATAGGCCATTTAGAGTAAATAAGACTATAAAGGTAAATACAAAACAGCAAATGTATCGTGAATGGGATGTGCTGGAAATACTTGTATAACAGCAAGTCAAGTTGCATGATTATGTAGTACATGCTGGAACAGTAACTTACCCATCCTCCTCTCCTTTTTAACCAAGTAACAAGAGTCTTTCGAATAAATTCTCCCAAACAGTCCACAATTATCAGAACTAGTGCCGGCTGAGACTGCTTCACACAGTCCACTGCTAGACCAGCTGCCACTGCATATAATGACACCACCTTACCCCACGTAATACCTACAGAGAAATAAGAGCAAGGGTTAAGTTGGCCTATGGGTTGGGGTTGCGTTTAAGTGAGAAAATACTGATCCATTCTAGTTTGTGGTGAAACTTAAAGCTGTATTTATTTCTGGTACATGGGGGCAGATTTATCAAAATGTGAGATTGGAGCTCACCCATTTTCTATTCATTCCAATGGAATTTTTTTAATCATATTTATCAGTTGGTTAAAAGTAAAAGTTCAGTTCACCATTTGATCAATACGTTTCTAATAATCCCATAAGAATGAATAGAAAGTGGCTGATTTTTTTTTTCTATGTTGCGCTCCAATCTTATATTTTGATAAATCTTCTCCATGGTGTTTGGAGCAGGAGGAGGGAAATTACACCAGTAAATAAAAAGAGAAGAGTTGTATGTGGAGATATAGGAAGAGTTTGTTGGCAGATGAAGATGGAAAATGGAGCTGTAGGACACGTGAGATGGATGTTGGGTAAAAATGAAATGTGTATATAGGAGTCAGATTGATGGTTGGAACAGTTACATAAGATGGTCTATGTTTCAAAGTTTGGCTAGGAAATATATAAAAAAGAGAAGGCAAAGAAATAATGTTCTGTAGCTATAGTGTACTAAGGTATAAGGAAGAGACAATAAAACACATTGGGGTATATTTATCAAATAGTGAAGCTAGAGATAACAATCCGCTAGAGTCAAATTTCGCCACTTTCCATTCATTTCTATGGGATTTTGAAAGGCATATTTATCAAAGGATGAACTCTCAAAAATCCCATAGAAATGAATGGAGAGGGACAGAATTTCATTTTAGAGGACTGTGACGATCTGGAACTGGAACTTCACTCTTTGGTAAATATACCCTTGTGTGAAAGTGGAAAGATGTGTCATTTAATGAATAACATGGATAACATGGTTTTATTGATTATTGGTGATTTTTGGTGAGTTACAGTGAACAGTTCTGTTTCATGAAAGTTGTAGAAATGTAGGTATTGGAAAAGGAAAAAATTACATGAGTGACTATAACAATCAATGAAACAAAGAAGAATTTTTTTTGACATTTTGTAGCAGGAATGGTATAGAGATGTATAAAGGCTGGAGTGACTGGATGTCTAACATAATAGCCAGAACACTACTTCCTGCTTTTCAGCTCTCTAACTCTGATTTAGGGGGGCCACATGGGACATAAGTGTTCAATGAGTTTGCATTTGATCCTTAGCATTCAGCTCATTCAGCATTCAGCTTCATTAAATGACACATCTTTCCACTTTCACACAAGGGTATATTTACCAAAGAGTGAAGTTTCAGTTCCAGATCGTCACAGTCCTCTAAATGAAATTCTCCATTCATTTCTATGGGATTTTTAAGAGTTCATCCTTTGATAAATATGCCTTTCAAAATCCCATAGAAATGAATGGAAAGTGGCGAAATTTGACGCTAGCGGACTGTTAATTTTAGCTTCACTCTTTGATAAATATACCCCAATGTGTGTTATTGTCTCTTCCTTATACCTCAGTACACTATAGCTACAGGACATTATTTCTTTGCCTTCTCTTCTTTATATATCTCCTAGCCAAACTTTGAAACATAGACCATATGACTCCTATATACACATTTCATTTTTACCCCACATCCATCTCACGTGTCCTACAGCCCTCCATGAGTAGGGTTGCCACCTGGCCAGTATTTTACCGGCCTGGCCGGTAAAAATGATGGTTGATCCCAATTTTTTTAATAGGGAAAAAAGATAAATATATATATATATATATATATATATATATATATATATATATATATATATATATATATATGGCAACCTTACTCACGAGCCCCCTCCTCAAGTCACTAATTGGTTACTGCCTGGTAACCACTCAGTGTAAACTAATAGAGCTGCAAAGCAGGAAGTAGTGTTCTGGCTATTATGTTAGACATCCAGTCACTCCAGCCTTTATACAATACATTTTTGGCTAACTAACTATATTAGAAACATTTTTTATTTTTCACAGCCTATCTATTTAGCCAGTTTTTATTTTTATACTGAACAATTCCCTTAATGGTATCTTTTTCTTCCCATAGCCAGCAAGTGCAAATCTGATTCTCGGTGCACCACTCAAAAGCAACAGGGCCAGTATTTATGGTACAGATGAAAAATGAAATATAGTAGCAAAAAAGTACATGCAAGAAACGAGTCTAACCTGCTGTGAATATCTCTGCAGCCACTGCAAGAAAAGCATCTGATAAAATAGTCTCAGAGGTCAGAGATATGTTCAGCTGCCGTGCAATGTTCCTGTACACAGCCGGTCTCATGTACTCCAGCTCATCCCCTGCAATGCAGCAAAGAATGAATGAAAACAATGAGTCCATAGGAAGCAATGGAGGATGATATTTATATTACTTGCAAAGCCGCATGGCACTGAAAAGTATAGTAACACCCTCTATAGATGTACAAGTGCTTGTACAAGCAGGAAATTCTGGCCATGAGCCCAAAAAGCCACAGTGGCTGATATCAGTATGTATAAGTGTAAGTGCATGATCTATAGTACTATAATCACTCTCTCTCATGCCTCTTCCCCTCTCTATAATTCTTAAGAATTCTGGGTATTCTCATTTAAAATCTTATAGCAACTGGGTGTATCTTGTGTATGACTATTATCTACCTTTCCACCAAGCCATTAAAGGAAAACTATACCCCCAAAATGAATACTCGAGCAAAAGTTTATATCAACTTTGGGCAAAAAAATTGTTTTCAAAATGAATCAGTTAATAGTGCTGCTCCATCAGAATTCTGCACTGAAATCCATTTCTCAAAAGAGCAAACAGATTTTATTATATTCAATTTTGATATCTGACATGGGGCTAGACATATTGTCAATTTCCCAGCTGCCCCAAGTCATGTGACTTGTGCTCTGATAAACTTCAGTCACTCTTTACTGCTGTACTGCAGCTGCCAAACAAAAGAACAATGGGAAGGTAACCAGATAGCAACTCCCTACCACAAGATAACAGCTGCCTGGTAGATCTAAGAACAGCACTAAATAGTAAAATCCAGGTCCCACTGAGACTCCTTCAGTTACATTGAGAAGGAAAAACAGCAGCCTGCCAGAAAGCATTTCTCTCCTAAAGTGCAGGCACAAGTCACATGACCAGGGGCAGCTGGGAAATTGACAAAATGTCTAGCCCCATGTCAGATTTCAAAATTGAATATAAAAAAATCAGTTTTCTTTTGAGAAATGGATTTCAGTGCAGAATTCTGCTGGAGCAGCGCTATTAACGCATGCGTTTTGAAAAAAACATGTTTTCCGATGACAGGATCCCTAAATATTGCCATTTTACATCTCTTGTGTTGAACCACCATTTTGTGATGGTCTGTGTGCTGCATCAGAGATCACCTGACCAGAAATACTACAACTATAACAGGAAGAAGTGTGGAAGCAAATGACACAACTCTGTCTGTTAATTGGCTCACCTGACCTAACATTTAGGGGCAGATTTATCAAGAGTCGATTGAAATTTTGAATTTTTAAATTTGAATTTCAAGTTTATTTTAGTGTAATTCAACTAGACAATAGTCCAAATTTGATTTGAGTTTTTAAAAAAAAAATTGAAATTATTTCAAAATTTATCATACAGACAGGACGATGAATTTATCATTCATCATACTGTCCCTTTAAGAATTCAAATTTGACTATTCGCCATCTAAAACCTGCTAAATTGGTGTTTTGCCTATGGGGCCCTCCTACAATCAATTTGGAGTAGTTTGGTAGACTTTAGAAAAAATTCCAATTTTTTAATAAATTTCGATTGGTCATTTATTTTTTCAAGTTTATGGGAGTTTTTATAAACTCCCATAAACTCTAAATTGGACCCTTGATAAATATGGGTGTTTGTGTGCACCTTGAATCGTAGGATCCCAGGAGGTGGCCCTTATTTTTTAAAATGGCAATTTTCTATTTATGATTACCCAATGGCACATACTACTAAAAAATATATATTATTATGAAAATGGTTTATTTACATGAAGCAGAGTTTTACATATGAGCTGTTTTGTGCAATATCTTTTTAGAGAGACCTACATTGTTCAGGGGGTATAGTTTTCCTTTAAACCAGGTTAAACCAAGCTCTTTGGCTGACTGTACACAGGGCTCATTCCCATGTAAAAGCTGGCTGAATACAACATGCTTCCCACATCCTGCCCAGTTATCAGCAACCTGACAGCTGCTATTATCATAGGCACCACTTCTCTTATCAGTAGTTAGTCTCATTACTAGTGTGTAAATTGGGTCCTACTGGCACTTTCCTGTTTGCAAGGTGTTTCCCATTCCTGCATGTGCACAGAAATGCTGCTAAATCTACCCCTTGGTTTCTAGGGATACTATTATCCTAACATTTCCCTTTTAAAATGTTTATTTTATTTTCAAGGACTTTTACTTCATTTTAATAACTATATCTAGCTTTCAGAGAATTATATATTTTGAATATATATTTTTAAATGACTTACAAAGCTTTTTTTTATCTCAAGCACTCTAAGGCTAATGGCATGAACTATGGGGTCCATTTACTAACGTTCCTGTTTTTTTTGTTTTACAGAATCATATTTTTTAGCGCTAAAATTTGTGGGGGGGTTCTGATTACTTTTAGCCATGAAAAAATTATGATTTATTAAGCATTAAAACCATCATCTAAAAGCTGTCATGGTCATATAGTAAAATCATAGGAGCTATCCTTGTCCAGTTGTACAGGTATGGGATCCGTTATCTGAGAGCTCTAAATTACAGGACTGCCATTTGCTATAGACTCCATTTTATCCAAATAATCCAATTTTTTTTTTCCCTTTTCATGGCATTCATGGTTTTAGAGGAGGACAGTACTAGATATCTGCCTGAAAATGTAATTCTAATTCCTCTGGTTTTTCATTGTTGACAACGGGTGTCTGGTTCTTGATGAGAAGAAGATACAAAATGTAATTCTGAGTACTCTCTGAAGTGATCAGCACAACTTCTTCATTACTGATGGACTTGAAGAATACCTATTTTCCCCCTGTGTGTCACTCACTGTGAGTATTTTCTTAGCAATAGGATGCCTATTATTTTATATATATTAAGAAGACCCGCCAAATATAAAGTGACAGCTGTTAGAATGATTGGCCATGCACAGAAGACCAAGATACTAACCCAGCCTCAAGAAGGTGGTGGATATATCTGCTAAACGACTGCCTGATGTATTTGACATCCCATGTTCTGGTTTGCTCCATCCAAGTCCAGCTCGCTGAAGTCGTGCCTGAATAAAGTCCCTGCAGATGGCTTTGCCCTGGGAAACCAGCTCCTTATCAGTTGGGGATCTGTCAAATGCCTCGAAAACCTCAGCAGCAAAAACAGAAGATCGTCTTAGCATCTCCATCCTAAATGTAGAGGTCAAGTGCCCTTGGTTTATAGAGTAAGGCCCATTCTGAGCAACACAGCAGGGTCAGTTCCTTGCCTGGCTCCTTGTAAGGTCAGTTCCTTGCCTGGCTCCTTGTAAGGTCAGTTCCTTGTCTCTGGAGATGTAGAGAGATTATGAACTGAGAGAGACACACTTTCGACTGCAGAATGGCATTTCCAGACCTACAGTAAAACAACTGGAAAAAGCACAACATAACTACAATTAGAATTTGATACAGGTCAGTGGAAATCTGCTTCTATTCATACATATTCCTGTGCTTAATATAGCTGAATACAGCAAAAACTTTGTTTTTGAATTGTGTCTAAAAATAAGAGACATTATTGCATGAAACAGAAAAACCCAAGCCCAAAAATCTGATCTGAATCTGACCACTTGGGTTGGTTTTATGGCATGGGGGGTGGTCAGATTCTACAGCAGTTGGGCAGTTGCACACAAGTTGGACAATAGAACACAAAACATTGTTGTGTGCCCAGATAATATTTGTGGAGAGACAAAAAAATTAAACTACAACATTTACAAACGACAGTATAAAATGTGTACAATTTGTAATACTTTATTCTGTAATTGCTGGAACTCTGCCACCATACTGTACACAAATTACATAATATTTTTAATAAATTGAGCAAAATAATTTTTGTGCACACACAGTCTACAAAATTAAATTGAATACTGTTCCAACCAAACAGAAAAAGCATACCAAGTACCACATGTATAACAGGGGAATGCATTTGATACTTTCATGTAGCCAAATCTGAAATTACATCAGGTAACGCCCAAAAGAACACCCAACACACTTGATTATGCCCCAAGTCATTGTGCTGAAACTCGATTTTCTTATTAATCTAAGCTTGCCAGAAACCTTGTTGATGAGATTTGAAAAACAAGGCACATGTCTATCAATTTCAACCCTTTAATAAGATAGTTATTAATTAGATATAGATATGAGACCTGTTAGCCAGAATGCTCGGGACCTGGGGGTTTCCAGATAAGGGATCTTTCCATAATTTGGATCTCCATACCTTAAAGCGGACCTGTCACCCAAACATAAAAAGCTGTATAATAAAAGTCCTTTTCAAATTATACCTGAAATCCAATTTCTATTTTTTATTAAAGTATTCATAGCTGTATTTAGCTAATTTAAAGATCTCAGCTGTCAATCAAATAGTGTCTGCCCCTCCTCTTAGGCATAGAGGCGGGGCAGACAATTACTTTCAATTTCACTTTTCATTCAGCACTTCCTAGATGTCACTGCTCTCCACACATTCCCCTGTTCTCTTCACCATTTAATTGCGTAACCAGGGCATGGGGATGGACATCAGGTCCCCCATTCTGTTGAACAAACAAGATTTTGAGATAAAGCAAGGCTTGCCTTAATAACAGTGTCCACAAAATGGCTCCTGCCTGCTTGCTATAATTATGCATTCCCATGGAAACAAGATTCAAATAATTTATATAGTGTAACTAAAGTTCATTGTGCTTGACTAATGTGATAAAATCAGATTTTGAATATTTTTTTTGGGTGACGGGTCCCCTTTAAGCCTATTAAAAAATAATTTCAACATTAATTAAACCCAATAGGCTTGTTTTGCACCTAGTAAGGCTTAATTATATCTTGGCTGGGATCAAGTACAAGGTACTGATTCTTTTCTATACAGAAAAATTTGAGTTATAATGGAGTCTATGGGAGACTGCCTTTCCGTAATTCTGTGCTTTCCAGGTAATGCATCCCATACCTCATATATTCATTTAATCTTCATTGTATAAAATGAAAATATTCCTTCCTCCAAGTCCAAAATGTCAGTTGGCACAGTCCGTAGAGCAGAGACTTTTTGGGTTCAGAATCCCTTAGCAGTCAAACTTTTAGATGGACCCCCTTGGCTCATAATGTATTTAGATAAATAAAAGCATGATCATAATAGTCGTTCTCTTATGGTTCCGTTGATGTTCAAGACCATAAACATTCTCCTTCAAATTTCACCATAATTAGACTACATACTGGGACCCCTTTGAACTAAATTGGGCTCCCCTAGAGTGACCAAACACAGTTTCTCCTAGTGGGAGCCACTGCCAGAGCCTCCCACCCGTGTACCTTAAATTTATATTTATTTGGTTGTGGCCATGATAGAGACCAGGGGGGAGTGTCAGGGTGCAGCACTTCTGGTGGGGGTGGAGTGGGTCTGAGTTGGCTACGTTTATGATGGCTGGGGCCTACCATGTTTTTTCCCAGTGTCCTGCTGGCCCAGTCCTACTATGCGACCAACCTATTCTTGAAGCTATATGTATATATATGTATATATATATATATATGTGTGTATATATATATAGATATATATATATATATCCTTGAAAAAGGTCCAAATGTGGACCGAAACGTCGGATACTACAGAATGATAATAAAATTACTAAACTTTTAAAGGGAGTGCTGGTCTAAAGATTTTTGATTCAGTAATCATGATAAGAAACAACTGTAGGAAAATGTTTGGGATTTTCACATCTCTGCACTAGCGGCTATGCACTGTAGCCTAAACAGCTACGTTATTTAAATGAAAATGAAATGTGATATAATGCAATGCTATTTTTGGATTATCCGTGTTCTGGGAAAGATCTTTAATGTTTATTTGAGTTGTCAGCTTCTAGAACAATCTGCTTAAGTTTTTTTGTTCTCTTGATCTTTTTTTTTTGTTGCAGTCCTGTCATGCATAGAACTGTTTTGAGTTGTGCAGTTCTGTGTTAACTAAATAAGACATAGTTTCATTACCTTTTTTAATTTAATTTCACTTTATGTCAAACCAACTATACGCACAGACTGTTGTGTTACTTCCTATTAAAGGAGGACTAACTTTCTTATATTAATGTTATATCTCACATCTCTTCGCATAGCTTCGCATTTATGCAAGCTTGTATCCCAGATATTAGCAGCTACATGATGGGTTATAGCCCTACATTGGTTGTCTCCTTCCCTTGATATCTCCCATGTTATTAACAGACTTAAATGTATACAGTCTATGCATAGTTTATCAGCTCTCCTGGATTACAAACTTGATCTACATACCTCCATATGGTCACCTTGGGATAAGTTTCTCTCTGAACAACCATAGGATTACTAACATCCATACTGCAATCATGATTAGACTTTGCATGGTTTGTTTTAGTTGTCTTGTTTAATTTTTTGTGTATATTATTTTTGCCTTTTCTTATGTACTATTATGATTTTATTCATATGTTGATAAATATTATAAATAAAGAGTTATGAAAAGAAATCCCATATCTTGAAAATTCCAGGTCCCAAGCATTCTGGATAATATATCCCATAACTGTACTAATATTATTTTTGGCAAGGAAAGAAGCAGAAAGAGTAGCAGGAATTAAATGTTGTATGTATCAGCCATTGACCTCACCCCCCTTCCCATTTCCAAAACTAAATTTATAAATGTTTGTTGCCAAGAGTGTCTCTTTCATGTTCAATCCTCATTAAACATTTTCCTTCTGCTTATAAATCCAGGGATTCAGGGATTTAAGATTTCATAATGGTATCAGTCTGATCTAGTTTATAACACAGAGAGTGTGATTCCAGCGTTGCAACGCTACATTACAGTCCAATGCTCTCTGCATATTATTTAGGGGCAGATTTATAAAGGGTCGAATTTCGCCCATCGAATACGATAGTCTGACATTCGAAGTCGGAGGATAAATCGTACTTCGAATTGAACGATTCAAACGATTTAATCGTACGATTACAAAAAAAATCCTTCGACTTCGCAAAGCTGGCCAAATACTGGCTATAGGTTCTAGGAGGTCCCCATAGGCTAACATAGCAATTCGGCAGGTTTAAGGTGGTGAAGTGTTGAAGACAACGTTTTTTAAAGAGACAGTACTTCGATTATCCAATGGTCGAATAGTCTAAGCATTTTCACTTCGAATCAAAGTTGAATTTGGCCTATTCGATGGTCGAAGTACCCAAAAATTACTTTGAAAGCCGAAGTTTTTCAATTCGAATATTGACTTCAAATTCACTTCGACCCTTAGTAAATGTGCCCCTTAGATCTTCGGATGATTAAATTCAAGGATTATTTAAGGAATCTCAAAACTCAAAATATATCTAAATATATCTTGACATTGCTCCATACAGACCATTTAAGCTGGCCATAGATGTAAAGATTTTTAAAAGATCTTTTCGTTATCGTGAGCCCACGATTATCTCAAAACGATCGTTTAAATGTACAATTTGTCCGTCAACTAAAAAGACCATTTTAAGCGTTATTGCCAGGAAAACCGAGGGTAGCTGCCTGCTTGTCCCTGCAAACATAGATAGATTGCACTGGGGGCAATAACATTTTTTTAACCTGGCCGATCAATTTTCTGAAAGATGTCGGAAGAAAAATCATAAGATGCACGATCGTTCGAATCCCACTAACTTCACGATAATTTGACGGATTGGTCGGATTGCACTGAAGTCGATTGTTCACCAACGAAATATCTTTGCATCTATGGGGACCTTTACCCTAGCTTTCTGACATTTTAACATAATTTCCAAAGACTCTTTGTTTTTAGACCATGATGTAAGCATTCTCACCAACACAAGTTCTCCATCATATCCCCTTTTTACTTTGGCCATTCTATCACCCCTTACTATTTTTTTATCCTGCTATCCCCCATTTTTTTTATCGCAAAACTATTCTGGATATATCACCTCTCTCCCTCTTTCTCTTTTAAACCTCCCCCATTCCTGATCTTTACCTCCTTTACTTTCTTATAATACCCCTTTTTAGAACAGATTAGAACAGAAGTCAGTACCAAAGTACTGTGAGTATTTCCAAGCAAATACAATGCATAATCGAGCCCTTGGATCTAACCACTTTGTGTATAATATTGCTAAAACAATGGTTACCCAACCTGCAAAAATGACAGGAAACAACTGACAAAGAGCTAATGAAAAAACAATGAAGGGCTGTGGTCAGCATTATAGAAAGAAGACAGTGATAATATTTTATAGAAATTTTATAGAGAGGGGATAACATTACTGATCAAATAAATAGTTGAAAATATTTCTTAAAAAAGTCTCAGTTCCTCTTTTGGCAGAATATAGTTCAATGAATTTAGATGTTTGATATCCCATGATTTTCAGTTGCTCCTTTTTTCCAATATTCTTTAGAATGAGTATAGAAGAAAAAGGGCTGCTTAAAATGCTACCCTCTATTGGCTAACTGATTTCCCTTTTTTCTCTCCGCTTTCCCTTTTTTGTTCTGTCTATCTCAGAATGTACATCTCATCCCATTCTGATTTGAATGTCATTTTCTGCATATATAAATTTGATGGTACGTGGTATAAATTGTCCAAAGCACTGACCTGGGAGAATAAATGTGACACCCTGTGATATAATTCGAATCGTACTCCATTGGAATGTACAGCAAAGAATCACATTGATCACATTAATACAGATAAGGTTTAAGAAGGGACCTGCAACTAATACTATCCCTTTGCTCGCTCAAATCAGACATTATTATTATGAACAAAAATATTAATTTTACTGATTTTTAGGTGCTGCTGAAAAGACAAATTAAAACGCTGGTGTGAAAAACAAGCCGTAAATATTGAACACATTGGCTGCAAACTCACTGACCTGCACAACTCTCTAATCACCTCTCATTGGACTGAGATATTTGCAAATTAAACAGAGAAATGCAAACAGCATGGCATGGGAACTGCAATAAGTGCAACAGGTCCCAATGTGATTACTGCTCAAAGTCCCTTAGCGACTCTAACAGAGTCTGTAGTACAGTCATAAAGTACTGCCTCTTTCCCTGTCATATTTAAGTACCCTATAACAGGATGGCTGGCACAATAAGAGGCATGTCACTGTATTTGCTCCCTGTTACAAGCACTCTTACCTTATAAGCAGCCAGCTCCTGCTCCTTCCTTTGCACTGCCCTAAGCTTGGTTTGGCTGCAGCTAGAATAACCAAAAGCTCTGAGACACAAGGAGGGGGTGGAGAGAGGAGGGAGCTTCAGAGCTTTATCCTTCTAAGGAAACCAGCAAGAATGCAAAGAAGGAGGGATCAACGAAAGACTTTTAAAGGTGCAATCGGTGGCATTTTGTTTTGTAAACATACTATTTCATGGACACTTGGTTTTTATTCAGCCACTGATGTAGTGTTCAATCCCTGGCATCATGCTGTAGATAATTCAGAGTGATCATGCAGCATTCTTTATTATAATAATAATAATAATAATAATTAGGTGTAGAAAAGAATAAAATATAGAAGAGCCGGGAACAGTTGGCTAATTACAAATGGCACATCCTAGTTTGGAAATATAGCACTTCAAATCAATATTCTCTCCGCAAAGCTTGTTTTTCAAGAAAGACAAACTAGAGGTTGCTAATGTAAGGATACACAGGCTATATCAATCCTACATACCGTATGTGTGGTTTCCTTTTTGGGTGCTATGTAAAACTGACCCCCTCACCAAACTGATTAAAATACAGTTGCGGGACATATTATACAGAATGCTTTGGGACCTGGGGTTTTCAGGATAATGGATTTTTCTGTAATTTGAATCATCATACCTCAATTCTACTAGAAAATCATGTAAACATTAAATAAACCCAATAGGCTGGTTTTGCTTCCAATAAGGATTAATTATATCTTAGTTGGATCAAGTACAAGGTACTGTTTTATTATTACAGAGAAAAAGAAAATAATAAAAAGAAAATAATTTTTTGGATTATTTTGATAAAATGGAGCCAATAGGAGACAGCCTTTCGTTATTCAGAGATTTCTGGATAATGGATCCCACCTGTACCTCTTTTAAACCATCTGTCAGGTGTACAAAGTTAAAACAGAACCCCTTGGCTTGTGTTACTTGTGATTTTGGGCCACATTATACATGCAAAGCTATTAAGCAGTTCAGGGCTGGGCCAGGCCTGTGTGTGCCCGACCACAATGAATGGGAGCGCGATAGAGCAGGGAGGAGAATGCAACGGAGGGGAGGGAGGAGAATGCAATGGAGGGAAGGGAGGAGAATTCAACGGAGGGGAGGGAGGAGAATGCAACGGACGGGAGGGAGGAGAATGCAATGGAGGGAAGGGAGGAGAATTCAACGGAGGGGAGGGAGGAGAATGCGATGGAGGGGAGGGAGGAGAATGCGATGGAGGGGAGGGAGGAGAATGCAACACAGGGGAGGGAGGAGTATGCAATGGAGGGTAGGGAGGAGAATTCAACGGAGGGGAGGGAGGAGAATGCAGCAAAGGGGAGGGAGGAGAATGCAACACAGGGGAGGGTGACAGGAGGAAGGGGAGAATGACAGAGGGGTGGTTGACAGAGGGAAGAAAGGAATAAGACTGAGCGGTGGGAATCCAGCTATGGGTAGACAGAAAACAACTTTAGAGGTAGACGCCCAGCGCCCCCCTATCATTGCTCCCTAGGCAGCTGCCTCTTCTGCCTACCCCCTAGTTCCGGCCCTGAGACAGTAACATTACAGTATGACTTTGGTGAGAAGGATTAGTTTTTAGTATGTAGTTTTACCACAGGATAATATTGTCAGGGAGCCAGGATGCTCCCACCAGGGAGGTTGTCAGGATCAAGGAGGAAGCCCACCAGGGAGTCAAGGTCGCAGTGTCCAAAAGGGGTAAACCAGAAGATTAATCAGAGTCCAGGCAATGGTTCAAGGGCAGGCAGAATAATCAGCAAAGTCCAAAGTCCAGGCAAGAGGTCGGCAACAAACAGGAACAAGATTAGTCTCAAAATAGCAGACAGGAAACCCAGGAAACACACAGAAACGAATCCTATACTTGGGCGCCATTCTGGCGTCTTGGTAGGGCTTTTATATTTGAATTTGGCGCCATAGTGACGTCATCTGCGTCCTTGCGCCTACGTCGACGCGCTGACTTCATCTTGCCAGCGCCGCTACCCACGTGGCGGCCATGGGCGCCACCATTTTGGGAGCGAAGCCGGCAGGGGAGGACGCGCCGCCCGGAGCTCCTGGAACTGCTCTGTTCGGCGATTGTGACAAATATGTCCCAAATGGTATTCAAGTACTGGGAGAAAAATATGCAAACATTTTGGGGGGTATCACTTTAACGTGAAGGGGATTGTTAACCTTGTTCTCTATAGTTATATAGTGGTGATGGATAATTCATGGAACTTCTGGCTTTCTTGCCTAAAATCATTGCTGCTCCAATAATGAGTTTGTTTGTTCAAACACTTTATTTACTTAATTAAAGTTGTTGTTTTACACAGTTTTTTGTGGGTCATATCTGGATAAATGGTGGCAACCATATTATGTGGTATAACTTAAAATGTTAGGGGTTTCAGTAAGCCGTATGTGTTAGACAGCCTTATCCTCAATATTTTTTAGGGAGGTTTCTCTGTATTTTTGGGTTTCTGCAATGTTATTGTGTCACAAAATATTCAGGTTTCATATCTGCTTCTTGTGCTTATTTTATTATAATTAGCCAAATAAAGCTGTAGGTAGTGATGCAAGTGATTGGAAATGACTGGAAAAGGAGAACCAACCTGGAATTTCTAGGAAATTCATTATTCCACCCCCAAAAAAAAAAAAGTTCTGGGAGGCAATGGTAAATATAAATCTAGTTTTGATGCTGGTCTTAGTCTCTAAATCTTTATTTTGTCCACTTTGATGGGAAAAAGAAATATGTAGGTCTCATATGTTAATCTCACACCCCTGCACTAATGTTGATACTGGGGGAGGATAATACAAATACTAAAAGGCTGGTATTTTTCAGGAAAAGGTGGCAACCTTACATACAGGGAGGGTCTACAGGTTGGTTGCCTTTCCCACTGCAAATCTGTTCTTATTGGCCTTGGGAAAAAGTGTTTCCCTCATAAACTACATCATGTTAATATATTAAGTTGATCAATCTGCCGTAAACAGAACATAGACTGATAATTCAGCAAAAGCACAGACCGGCCAGGAAAATAATACATTGAGTTCATATGTAAGGTTGATTATACCACAAACAGTTATTATAGCCCTAACTGGAGTGAAGCGTTTTCTCCAGAACTAATTGTATATAATATCACTTTATGCAAGGCCTCCTTCACACTACAGTGTAATTATTATTTCAACCTATTCCAGAAGCAACCTAATCAGATATTACCAAATTTCTAAATGATTTCCCATCATAAGATTTCAGTGCTACTCAATGGGCTGCAAATTACTGAAAAAAAATAGTTGTATACTTATAATAAAGCCGTTCTGCAATGGCATTTTTGCATCACATTTCTTATCTTTTAGAATCTAATGAGGAAGTTCATGAAAAGTAGCACTTTTGTACTGAAATGTACGGCTGCCCCTATATGTGCCTTGTGTGGTTATGGGAAAAAAAAAAAAAAAGATATTCCGTTTGCTTAAAAGAAGGGATCCAACTTTCCACTTAGACAGTCAGTGCAGCTTGACAGGACTGTCTCACTCTCTCTCTATATATATAATTAGTGATGTGCGGCCGGCCTGCAGGTTTACCTGGTTGGGTTCAGGCCGACCTCAGCACATTATTTGCAGGTCACGGGTGGCTAGGGTTGACACCTGCCCGGTTTTGACCTGGACTGCCCGGTTTTTTGAAAGGCTGCCTGGGTCAAAACTGCCTGCCTGCCCGGTTTTCAAAATTAGGAAAACCGGGCAGGATTTTCATATATTTAACGCAGCGACCGGCCAATCCTGTCGCATTTCCCGGGTGATTTGCCCTCTTTCATTTGAAACAGCTTTGGGGGGTATTGACATATCACCCATGTGTTAGTGTTAATCACCTGACTAGTGCTTGCAGAATCAGTGGGGGGAGGGGTCACTGCCTCTCTGGGGCATAACTACAGAGGAAGCAGACCCAGCGGTTGTAGGGAGCCCCAGGAGTGTAGCGGGCCTAGTGAGGCCTTAATTAATGAGCACTTTTAATATATCTTGATAGAAGACCAACTTATCAAAATTTTGGAGCCCTAAATTAAATTTGCAGTGGGGTATAGTAAAATCTAGTTACACTTCAGCTGTGTGCCATTGCCCTAAATGGGGTATGCATGCCAAATGGGCATGATCAAAACGATCAGACTAAACATTATCTAAGATATATAAAACAAGTAAGAACAACATCAATTACAGTAAAACCCCTCTGACGCAGCGTCTTGTGGGGACTCCAAATACCCATGTGGTTATACAATTTCCGTTGTCTGACTGTAAAGTGTCCAGCACAGCATTCCACGGTTTTCACATCTCCTGCCAGAATTATCTTGAAGGACAACAAATACATTTTTCTTCATTGAAAATAATACTAGCACACAGAGTCTATATACTGCCTCAAATAAAGCACCATTTATGGAGGTTTTTAGCTCAACGTACTTGTTTTTTATAATAAATAACGTATCCCTACTTTAAAATATAAAGGTATTAAAAGCCTCTTCAGGTGCTCCATGACTTGTATAGGAGCACCTGATCTGTGGCCATGTCCCTTCATACAGTTCTATAAAAGTTTATAGTTCATACATATAAAGGGACATGGCCACAGACTAGGTGGCTCTGTTTTTCTTTACATTGCAATTCCTCCAAGCCACAGTAATTTAAAACCTAACCACTATACACACTAACAATGTAAAAATATTATTGCAAATATTTATTCTTACAGAAACTGGTTATAGGCAAACAAACCTCCTAGCTAATGGTGCATGGCAAACCGTAACCTTACAATGGTCAACAAGTAACATGATAATTTAATAAACAATTCCATTATATATCCCTGCAGGCAATGCTTAAGAAATCAAGGCTTCTACTTCACTTAACTGGCTCAACGATTAATCATTAATCATGTGAATATATACACACACACACATATATATATGCTGCTATCATATTGTGTACATAGATATTATCTTACATTCCACATAAAGGCTCATAGGTTCACTACACACACACGGAGGTTGCTTACATGTACAGAGGCACATAGACTATATGGCTAATAGTATTCAGACACCAGTGGATCCCAATGGAAAGGCTTGCATCATTGAATTAGGCAAAGTATATTATTTAATTACTGAGTACAGCTTGGGAACATTTAATTGCTGAGTACACCTGGGTACATGGTGCAATTTTATACAAGACCTCTCCCGCCACCCCAGGCACATTCCACCTACATGACTCAACACCTGAGTGAGGATTTCTCTATTTCTCTCTCCCTGTGTCTGCCCAATCACTCCTAGTATTTTGGCCAGTTTAGTCAAGTTGTAGCTTTTAATTGTTCAGCATTCCAGTCTTAGAATTCAGTGCTGCTATATTAATTGCTTCTGAGTATATATATATATATATATATATATATATATATATATATATATATATATATATATATAAAATATAATATAATTTACAGGATATTCATGGCTTGTTCAGCACCTTCAGCCTCATGTTTTTATATGGTCATGGAATTCTTCGCTAAATCATGCTTATATTTTACAAGAGGGGGTACTTTATTCACTATGTATAATACACAAAAATCATGAATATCCTGTAAATTATATCCATATAAACGGCTTAGGGATGTCATCAGTTATATACGAAGATGTCATACATAAAGTACCCCTTGTTGGAAATTAGGGATGCACCGAATCCAGGATTCGGTTTGGGATTCGGCCTGGATTCGGCCTTTTTCAGCAGGATTCGGATTCGGGCCAAATCCTTCTGGCTGGCCGAACTGAATCCGAATTTGCATATGCAAGTTAGGGGTTGGGAGGGAAATCACGTGACTTTTTGTTCCAAAACAAGGAAGTAAAAATGTTTTCCCCTTGATTTGGATTCGGTTCAGTATTCGACCGAATCTTTCACATAGGATTTGGGGGTTTGGCCAAATCCAAAATAGTGGATTCGGTGCATCCCTATTGGAAAGATGAGGATATTAGAAGTAACCTCAGGTGTGACCTCTGAGTTTCACAACCTATAGAAAAACATTCTCTTTGGCAACTTATATTGTCCTTATATTTTATATATATTTTAATGATCTCACAGTGTGACTTGTGATCAAATTGCTACTCAGTAATTGCTAATCTTTATTTTGAAAGAAACAGAAGCTTAAACCTCAGTTCAGCTTGATGCTATTTATATTTCCCCAGAACTTTAACTTTCACAAATATCTTTTTTTTTTTTTACAAAACTTATAGTAATTAGGATTTGCACTGCTTACAACATTAGGCTAACTCTCCTTCACTCTGCTCTTCAGTGAGTCTGCACCCAGTGTTCACTGTGTTGCTCCGTGAGTCTGCACTCAGGCTGAGGCAGTAGTTCAGGGAGCAAACACACCAGAGAGCAGATCTGAGTGGAGGGCTGGTTTCTCAAATTCACTTATACACACCCTGTGCGTAGATACTTTTGGTAATGGTCGGCTGCCTTGAGGTATTAGTTAAAATATACCAGAAGATTTACTGCAATATAAATTAGTGATCTTCAGTTTGTATATAATTTCACATCTGTAAGACCTAGAAGATATTTGTTTTTGCATAAATAATCTCACTCTTAGTCACAGCTGGCCAAGGTTAAGTGAGGTGCTTCAGTAAAATGAGGATTAAGAGCTGAACTCCATAGGAGATTTTGTAGGATGGTATGGGATCGACAAAATGCCTCCTATGCTTTTTCTTCCTATTGAAATACTGTCGGATGTACTGTAAATGCATTATTATTATTATTATTATTATTATTATTATTAACATGTATTTATATAGCGCCAACATATTGCGTAGCACTGTAAAGTAAATGTGATTATACAACTAAATCACGTAAATGATATACATAGAACATATGGAGTTACATACATCACAATCAATACCGGTATTAAAGATGAGGAAGGCCCTATGCAAAAGAGCTTACACTCTAAAGGGAAGGGAGTAATACACAAGGTGTGCGAGTGGGCAAGATCGAATTAAGTGGGTGAGAAATGTGGTATTGTATGTGGTGTTGCGTTTGGTAGTTAAGCAGAGTGAGGGTAGGCTTCTCAAAAGAAGTGCGTTTTAAGAGATTTCTTGAAAGCAGAAAGGTTGGGAGAAAGTCGGACAGACCGTGCACCAGAGGAGGGGTGCAGCCCTTGCAAAGTCTTGAATGCAAGCGTATGAGGAGGTAATGAGAGAAGAGTTGAGTAGCAGGTCAGTAGAGGAGTGTAGTAAGCGGTTGGGTGAGTATATAGAGATGAGTTCAGAGATGTAGGGTGGGGCAGATTTATGAAGTGCTTTGAATGTCAGGGTCATTAATTTGAATTTGATTCTGAAAGGTAACGGAAGCCAGTGCAGAGATTGATAGAATGGTGAGGCAGAGGAGGAGCGGTTGCTGAGGTATATGAGCCTCACAGCAGTGTTCATTATGGACTGGAGAGGTGCCAGTGTCTGGAGGGGAAGACCAATTAAAACAGAGTTACAGTAGACGCGATATGATGAGAGAGTGAATAAGAATTTTGGCAGCATCTTGGGTGATAAATGATCGTATTTTGGATATGTTCCTTAGGTGGATGTGACATGATTTAATAAGTGACTGGATATGAGGAGTTAATGACAGGGCAGAATCTAGGATAACCCCAAGGCACCGGGCCTGGGGAGAGGGGGTAATAGTGGAATTGTTAACTATGATGGATACTTCCGGGATGTTAGTGGTGTTAGTTGGAGGAAAGAGAACCATTTCAGTTTTAGAGAGGTGTAATGCATGAACAAACTACACCATCCGACTTTATCTGATCTTATTTTACATTATAGAAACGGGGGATCAGATTTTATAGGATCCTACATATCTCGTGCTGTTGCATGGTTTTGGATGGCATAAATGGCCATAGAATCTGATCAAAATCTCCCATGTAGTTTTACCCTATGTCAGTCACACATGGCAGCAGCATTAGCTGAACTATGTTCCCTGTTGTTGGCAAACAATGGAGTTTTGCCATACCTTATAAAATGAAGTACTTGTGGAAAAAAAAGACAAAAATAAGAATTTTAATAAGATCGTCTGACCATATAACCAAGTTGTGAATATCCAGCTGCTGCTAGAGATGGCGCTTGGGAACTGGAGGTGCAACTGGAAAGCATGCTATCCACTCTATTGTGCGTGACTGCACCATGCACATGAATGAAAACTAAAAAACAATTATGTCTCCTAATCAAAGAACAAATCAGGGATTAAAGTGCGTCCTGCCAGGCATTACGTAATCACCTTGAGGCAAAGAAGAAAAAAGGTCATTGTGATGTGCGGTGAGAGCGATTACCAAGTAAAATAACAAAATGTAAACGTGCACACTGGCTAAATGCCCTGTTTATCTGCAATTTAATCCTACATACATCATTTAACTTTCCATTTCTTCATTTCATTCAAAAAACATAACCCATCTCATGATAACTCTTACCAAAATGGCTATAAGTACTGAGCCAATGCAGTCCTCTATCAAAAATCAAATCTCCCTGATCAAGATCTGGACCCTTTAAATTCGGGTCTAAAGGACCGGAATGGGCAGCTTTAAAGGAGAACTAACCACAAACCTAAAAATGAATGTGGCTCAAAATGCCATATTTTATTTACTGAACGTATTGCACCAGCCTCTCAATAGCAGCAATGATCCAGGACTTCAAACTTGTCACAGGGGGTCACCATCTTGGTGTCTCTGAGCAGCTGTTGAGAAGCTAAGCATAGGGGTCGTCACAAATTATCTTGCAGAAAATGAGGTTGGTCTGTAATATAAGCTGATGCTACAGGGCTGATTATTAAATTCTGATGCTAGTTGCACTGGTTTCTGTGCTGCCATGTAGTAATTATCTGTATTAATTACTAATCAGCCTTATATTGTGACTTTTCTATTCTTCATGTACTGTATAATGTGAATGGGTCCCTAAGCTCAGTAAGTGACAACAGCATAGAGCATGTGCAGTGAATCAGCAGAAGATGGGGAGCTACTGGGGCATCTTTGGAGTTACAGATCTTCCCTGCTAAAAGTCTGTGGTTGCCTTGGGCTGATACAGAAGCCCAAAAGATAATGTAAAACATATCTAGCGACTTCTTTAGTTAAGCTTTAGTTCTCCTTTAATCTGCTTGTGATTGGCCAATTTAAGGCATGGATTTTGAGTATAATGTTTCATGCTTTGTTTAATATCCTAATTTACACTGGACTTTATTTGTACCCTAGACTCAACCTCCTTATGGGCCCCTCACAGCTGCAGAGTCAGCTCCATGAGCATTAAGGTGGCCATACACCACCAGACCTCTCATTGGCAACCTTGGGGCTTAATTTCGGACTAATAATGCATTGTGGCCATAGAGACCCACTGGAGTATCTTTCTACCCTATTCTTATGATATTTGTTTATCTACTCTTATATTTGTTTCACTTATTCTTACTGATTTGTTCATATTATTCTAGATTCTAGCACACAGGACAAATACTATGCGTTATCAGTTTTACCAAACAGACCCAGGCACAAATACATGGAACTAGATGACTAAAGTTTGCGGTTGATCAGTTTATATCAGCAACATCAGCAATAAAAAGCAGTTAGGGCTAGGGCCACCTCCTGCGATTTACTACAGTGTTTACGTATTATATTATCAGGTGCCCTGTTCTTGGCATCTTCTGCCATCAAACCTTAGACCTGTTTCCACTTGTATCCTGACGCAGAGCATTTACATCAAGATAAACAGGGATCTGTTTGTACAGTTCATATACTGTGTTCCTTCTACAGTGCACAGCTGCCACACCAGGTAGGAGCCTCTCCTTGCCCTGAGGTATCTCTGTGTGATCCCTACAAAGAGTATACGAGTGCCAAAGCAATAGTGGCTTCTCTGCAGCATTTTTTATGGCAGTTTATCTGGTTTATTTAGTGTCTGAGGTTTTACAGAGAGCTGTATCACTTCCTAACAATTTATTTTGTACATGTTCCCACGTGTTACTTCTCTTTCCAGCTATGACTTAACAGCACTTTAAGTACTTAGCACTAAAAGCAATTTATCTCCGGCTACATCTTGGCTCTATGGAAATGTCACAATTATATTCCTGTTAGTAATGTACCATCCCTTAGATGAGTTGGTCAGTGAAGTGTAAAGATTGGACAGGATGCCCTATAAAGCCACTGTTAGTTCTAATTTGCTTGGAAAATTGTTCTAAATACACGGGAATGCTTATCATGAAAAAAGATTTATGGTATTAAATTACTCCCAACATTTGAAAATACAAAGGTGGTACAATTCAGGTCAGATGCCCATCCACATGACCACGGCCATCCACTTCCTGACAAATTCTACCCTTTTAGGGGTTCGCAAATCAGGACTGTTCCACCTAAATTAGGGGCATTGGGTGTATGTTTTATTATCTACATGTACAGGCTTTGTGAAAACCTAGAACTTTCCGGGATCTCTGGTATCTCTAGTAACATTTACTTTTATTATTGTAACAACATGTAGCACGGTGGATATTTGATTTAATGATTTACAATATATATCTGATTTATAGTGAATCAAATCTTAAGTTTGAGTAAGTATAAGATTTTGGGATAGTTATTTGAATCCAATGTCCCTGATGTAGTTATATTGCTGGGCAAACATTCTATAGCAAACACAGGCATTGTTGGCCAGCAAACATCTTTAAGAATGAATAAACAGACAGCAGACAGATAAGACTCAGATTGAGTAACAAACTGTGTCTTGGTGAAAGAGATACAAAGTTCTTGCTGATCTTTTAGAATTCCATGGACAGCATTTTGGGCTAGCTAACTATATTGCCTAGGTCAGCATTTGGGGTTAAAGGTCTCTGTAGCTGTTGATTATAAAGCACACCTTCACTTTACATGGGTAGCTTCGCCTCGGACCCATGAGTGGGTGCCAGGATTTGGATCATCGCTTGATTATCGGGAACCTGAGGGTGATGAACCAAAGGTTGTGGGGCTCCCCGATTGTGCAGAACTGGCTATTCTTGTAATTACCATCATATGAAGTTAAGTAAACGTTTTTAAATTCTACCTTTACTTGTGTGTGTATAAGTTATTGCTCACAAGCAGTATATCAAAAGGTTTAATCATTGATCCTGTATATTTGTATTAATATATTTATTTTAATTAATACAAGTATTATTATTGATAAAGGTTTACTCCTTTATTACATTTGGCGCTGTGAACAGGATTAACCCTTTTATTGCTGTGAAGTGCAGTAATAACTTATAGAAACTTGTATAAATTGTAGAATGTATTTATAGTTCAACTTTGTATGCTAGGGTAGTGGCAGTATTGTAGTGGCTTGTGCAAGGCAAACATACTGTTGAAAGATAGCAAAAAATGTTCCGCTTGTTTAAAAATAAAGTTAGAGGGGTAGATGATCAAATGAGCACCCTTCCCACATGGGCTAGTTCCGGACCCTGGACCCATGTTGCTCATGAATTGATTAAGTATCAGCAACCTTTTCAGGTGACTAACCCCGGTCACCAGTTGCTGAATTTGGATTTGTCTCGATATTCCAAGGCAGAGCAGAAGTCTGCAGCACAAGTGGGTTGGTTGTGTTTTCAGGCGCTAATGGAGGAGACAACCAAAAGGGAGTCAGTTGAACTTGAACTGCAGGCAGTTAAAGATCAACTATTTGTGTTAAGAGAATGTTTCCGCTCTTCAGAAAAGCACCGTGATGAGATGGAAACAGAGTTTTCACAATATGTAGTGAAAACTGTTAATAAACAGCACAAAGGGAAAGGGAGAAAATCATCAGAAAAGTGTGCATCAGTTAAAGTCAGAGCTCTTGTAAATAAAGGAGACTGGGGGGAGTTAGCCCAGTGGTCAGGAGCAGATTCAGATGAGGAAATTGAAATAGGAGATGATATAGAAGAAGGAAAACTAAGGCCAATAGTAACTACTAAACAAAGGAGAGAAGTAACCCAAAGAGCAGGCAATACTAACAGAGATCAGGATTACAGAGGAAATGCAGAAGCAGCAGAACAGCAATATACAGAGGAAACACGTTCATATACTGCAGGAGAATTAACAGAGTTGGGTCAGAAATTTGCCCAGAAAGGAGGTGAAAGTATCCTTAAATGGATCTTGCGAGTGTGGGATTTAGGTGGGGATGGTATCATGCTTACTAGCAGGGAAGCAATAGGATTAGGCAGTATTGCTAAAGACCCTCGGGTGAGGCTTTATTTGAGGAGAGCACGTGATACTACTGTGACCTTTTCCCTGTTACATTTGATAAGGGATTCAGTTTTACAAGTGTATGATACGCCCACTGAAATGATGGATTCTACTCCATGGCGTACTATAGGGGAGGGAATACAAAGGTTAAGAGAGTATGGATGTGTGAGTGGCTTGATTGCTGATCCGTTAGCTTCAGCACCCCCAAATACACCTGCAGTAAAAGAGATGTGGTCAGGGCCAGATATGGCTCCTTTTACTGCACACATGAAAAATAAATTGCTTGTAGGATCGCCCATCCATTTGAAAGTCCCATTGTTTACAATGTTAAGTGCTTTAGATGCCAAGCAGGGTGTTATTCATGAAGCTGCTACATTGCTTAGTCAGCTGGGTGAGTTAGAACGCACAGGAGAAACCATTGTTAGGCAGCGGGATGTAAAAAAAAGGGGTACAGAAAGGTTAAAAATCAGCCGCAGGCAGATGTTCTTAAATTTGCTTCAGAGTGGAGTAGCGAAGGTTGAAATTGATGGCATTCCCACTGCTGATTTGTTTAAACGCTGGGAAAAACTGAAACAAAAGGTGAGGTTGAAATTAACCAAAAAAACAGAATGTAGCAACCGGCAACATAGAGGACCGTGTCACACATGCAGTCCTGCTAATGAAGGGAAATAATTCATCCCACATAGGGAAGAGGACTTGCTTTAACATAAGGAGAGGATCCAGGAGATTAGATGATAGAAAGGCAGAATGTGTATTATAAAAGTTTTTTTTTCGTTTGTCAAAACAGGATTGCAGCTGTTTTCTGTCCCCTTCTATTTCAGTTTTTTTTCAGCCATATGTTAAGTTGTAAAAGGTGCCTCTCTCTCTGTGTTAAGAACAGAATTGTAGCTACTCTGTGCCCCTCCTTTTTTTAGAGAGATACAAGTTCAACTAAGGGAATCAGTTGTGTAGTGAAACTGAAGTAATAAAAGTATGTTAACTTGTTAAAATTGTTAGCTATGTTAAACTCATCTTTGTGTTCAGATAATATAATTATTTTCTCTGTTTCAGGATGACAGTTTAATTTTGGATTTGAAAATTTGATAATTTTTCTAATGAAATAAATATTAATAGATACATTTGTATGCTATGACTGTTATTTCATTTGGCAATACCAAATTAAAACCATATGGTATCAAATATGAGCTCATTCATAAACATTTTCAAATAGAAGTTCTGATCCTATATTATGTTTGACAAATTTTTGTTTTGTTTTTAAGTGCACAGATTTTTGACTACAGCCCTTAAGACGTCTATTTTGTTTTTAAAGAACTATGATAAAACACCTAAGTGTGAAACTTGCAAGTTTTTAATATTTTTGTTTTGTGTGTTTCTGAGTGTGTGTGGGCCCACATGAATGTATTATGTGTTTAAATGTTTTTTGGTTTTTTTTGTCTTGTCTTACATGTGACAGATACTTAAAACCAAGTCTGCTGATTATTCTTGACAAATTTATAGAAAATCAAGAAAGTTGACAAAAGATAGTGTTTTAAGAGCAGGAGACTATGATTTCTCCTCACAAAATTATAAAATTGATAACAGTTGACAAAACAGATCTTAAATGCTAAGAACTGATGCTGCCTTGATCCTTTGTTTTATAGAGGTTTAACATGGAAGTAAACAGCTGCATCAACCAAGATGGTTTGATCTTAAAACAATGGACAGTAAACAGAAAGATTTGGACATTGTTAATCTTCAACGGACATCAGTTCAGTGAATAAAGATCCTGGGACCTATTTAATGTTGGATGGAAACTTCAATGGACATTGGTTTATCATCAGTTATCATCAGCATGGACTTTATAAATTAATATTTGCCTTTTATTCAACTGTTATGCAGACTGTGTACACTATTGTATTATTGTTAACACGACTATTATAGATTGTTACATGAGCTATAAAGTGCTAGTTAAGTGGGTTTAGAGTACAGGCAGCACCACTGAGCTCTTTATCTCATATGGCAGTGCTATCAAACTTATTAGGTTTAGTGAGTCAAACGTTTTATGCAACATGTTTCAGGGACAGATTATTTTAAAATGATAATGTCATACAATGAAGTACAGTATAAAGAGCCAGTGAACAGACTAAGGGCCATAAAAATCCTCTGGAGAGCCACATATGTTCTAAGGTATATAACATTGTGCAGTAAACCTGAAGCATAGAGTATGGTGTATCTTAAAGAATTTAGTATGTGAAACATTTTGATGCATAGAAAGATAACCAGGGTAGTTTATTATCCTAAGAGATAAATTGCTATGTAAACATAGCATTATGGAATAAGTAATTATTGCATATGTGTAAATAGGGTAACAGTATATGTGTAATGTAATGCTAATGTTATGGGTTGGTTTGAAGAGAGATATCTCTATATGATTGAAATGCATAATACTGGAATATACAATTCTGCTGAAGGACATAGTAGTTTACACAAAGTCACTAGACTTGATAGTATCATCCTAGGTGATTTGAATACACTGAGCGATGCACACCCTTATGGTTGAAGTTTGTGGCTACTAGTGATAGATTGGTATTTTGGAAAAGCATTGGCAGAATGTGTTGCTGAACTCTGCTGAGCTGAATTCAGTTGCCATTGTTCCATAAGGAGACAGGTTCAGTAGAAATAAAGTGCATGGCAGATACAGTGACTAGTAAACATATTGTTTCCTGAAGAAGCGCTGTTTAACTAGGTGAACTGTAAAGCCCGTAATGTAACCTGCCCTTGGCTAAAGTATTTTAGCAGCTGAAAGCTTGTAATGATAAAGCAGAGCAAAAGGGATGCTTGTCATATGTTTTCCCAAGATATTTGTCTACACGTAGACATAGATTTTGTCATGGGGCACTAATCATTACAGAAGTATTTTATGACTTGGGATGTAGTTGAGATTTCTTTAATCTTTTACTAAATGAAGGGTCCTTCAATCAGAATTACACAGTCTCATTGTATAAATTGTTTCAAGCAATAGTTAAATGGGTATGTGTGCATAATATTATTTGGTGGGGTTGTGGGAGCAACTATTAGCAATATATATATTAGCAAATTTCCATCACCAATTATATCCATTATCAGTATATTTTGTAAATCAAGGGGTGGAATGTAGCACGGTGGATATTTTATTTAATGATTTACAATATATATCTGATTTATAGTGAATCAAATCTTAAGTTTGAGTAAGTATAAGATTTTGGGATAGTTATTTGAATCCAATGTCCCTGATGTAGTTATATTGCTGGGCAAACATTCTATAGCAAACACAGGCATTGTTGGCCAGCAAACATCTTTAAGAATGAATAAACAGACAGCAGACAGATAAGACTCAGATTGAGTAACAAACTGTGTCTTGGTGAAAGAGATACAAAGTTCTTGCTGATCTTTTAGAATTCCATGGACAGCATTTTGGGCTAGCTAACTATATTGCCTAGGTCAGCATTTGGGGTTAAAGGTCTCTCTAGCTGTTGATTATAAAGCACACCTTCACTTTACATGGGTAGCTTCGCCTCGGACCCATGAGTGGGTGCCAGGATTTGGATCATCGCTTGATTATCGGGAACCTGAGGGTGATGAACCAAAGGTTGTGGGGCTCCCCGATTGTGCAGAACTGGCTATTCTTGTAATTACCATCATATGAAGTTAAGTAAACGTTTTTAAATTCTACCTTTACTTGTGTGTATATAAGTTATTGCTCACAAGCAGTATATCAAAAGGTTTAATCATTGATCCTGTATATTTGTATTAATATATTTATTTTAATTAATACAAGTATTATTATTGATAAAGGTTTACTCCTTTATTACACAACATTAGACCAATATGGACCAGTCTTGAAGCACTGGGTTATATGAGAATCAGTTTATATAACACAACATGATTTATCATTGTAATTACAGAGCTACTGCACTCTATATACATTCATTCCAGTGCAGCGTTGGAAAAACACACTTTTATCCTTTTTTTATTGTGTAAACTGGGAGGCTTTTTCATTGGAGTTTTACCCAGGCAGGAGAGCTAGTAATGCAGTTCCCCTCATAAGTTAGTCATGCTAAAAAAAAAACTGCTTACAATAAATACTACTGTCAGGAACCAAGGGGCCCCCATGCTACTAAGTTAGCCCAGGGGGCTCCAAGACAGTATTTCTGGTGATTTTAAAAGAGTGAGCTCTAAAACCAGTGTTCCAGGCAAAAGGACTGTATTAGACCTAACTGTTATTCAAAATCAGGCTCTCAACTCCTGAATGAAGAGAAGAGAGACAGATGCTGAAATAGGGAGAGTGAAGATAAACTTGATTATTTCAGAAATGGATCAGATTTTTTTTTAGTTGATTATATTTAGAAAATTTCATATTTCAGTAAGATGAAGCTTATTTTACATTTTTATTATCGCAATAGCATACCATTTTTCGTGGGACAGTCCTGATTTTGACCGCTCAACCCGCAGTCCTAGATTGTTACAGAAATTTCCCAACTTTCTCTTTGATCTCCTGCACTGAACAGCCAGAAAATGATACAAAGTTTCTAAAACGTATTTAAATAAGAGGCTTTTGACAGAGAGCCCAGAATACTAAACAGCTGCACTTAGATACATTTGTTACAATTTAAGATAAGCAAAGAAATTATTGTAACAATTTAAGATAAGCAGGTCTCTTGGGGAAACTGTGACATGCAGTTTAAGAGTAATTCACATAAACTGTAATAACACATAAAACTTGACCCTAAAACCCCCAGAAATGTGGTCAAACTTTCCATAACCTATTTTTGTATAATGGATGTGGTATTTAGGGATGTGGCCATGAAATGGACATGGTCAAAACATTTCGCCCTCTCAAGGCAAATCTTTTTGTCCCTCTTTCTAGTATGCAATAGTTCCCCTTAAACAATAATTGGTTGAATTGTGTTTTAGGTCTTTTGGTGGGGTTTAAAAATGAATTCAGGTGCAGATTACAGGAAGTAGAACATTGGGCAACAGAGGGGGACAAAAAAAACGACACATATAGGGATTAGGGTTGCCATTTTAGTGGTAAAAATGATGCTTAATGTTATCAATAGGGATAAACCATAAAAATATAGGAATACCATATCAGGGATCTGTGTCTCAGAGATGCTTCCATATATAGTGCCTGATCAAATAACAACTGCATACCTCCCAACATTTTGGAAACACAAAGACGGATAAAAAAAGTTGCCGCGCTTAGCTTGGGAAAATGTTTAGACCACGCCCATTTTGTGGCCACACCCCCTAATTACAATGTTCATTTTACAAAATTTGGCAGGTTATGAAAGTTTGGACATATTTCTGTGGTTTTTTTTCAGTTATTACAGTTTTGCTAATGAAGGTGAATTGCCTCAGTTTCTCCAAGAAACCTGTTTATCTAAATTGTTACAATTACTTATTTGCTTATCTCAAAATTGCTACAAAAGTATCTTAGTTGCACCTGGTGGCTGTTCTGGGCTCTCTGCCAAAAGCCAATTAAGTTAGAGATTTTGTTTCTTTTTCTCACTGTTCCGTGCAGAGAAAGTCGGTACTTTTCAGTACAAACGCTGAACTGTGGATTGAGCTGTCAAAAGCAGGACTGTTCCACTGAAAATGGGACAGTTGGGAGGTATGCAAAACTGTATCAAGGGTTGCCACCTGACCCCTTTAAAACCGAACACATATGGAATACACAGCCTGCATGACTAATTAGCAACTCATTTGGATGCATGATGCATGGCCGCACATTAGGGTTACCACCTGGCCAGTATTTTTTTGAGACACAAAAAAACAGTTTAGATAAGGAGAATTATTTTCAAACTTTTCATAACCTGCCAAATTTTGTAAAATTAACATGGTAATTAGAGGGTGTGGCCACAGAAAGGGGCATGGTCAAAAAATTTGCTACGCTACATGCAAAAATTCTTCTCCCTCTTTTTACTTCCAAAATGTTGGGAGGTATGATTAAAGTTCTCCTTAGAGAGCTTTAATAAATATGTCTCATATGTACTGGCAGACAAGACATTAGCCCATGCAATATATAGCGCTGTCCCCTTAAATCGGAGACAGCAGCTGGTCACATGTTCTTTAATTCCTGTTCCTATGCCATTCATGTATAGATGATACAGGGCTCCATCTTACAGGGGGTGGCTATAAGTGGCTGCATTAACCCTCAGAGAAAGCTTAATTCTTTAGTGCATAGTGCAAAGTGTTTTGTGTGTTCCTTGTGTTTCCTGCTTCCTCCTCATCCAGACGCTCCACTGAGTCTCCAGTGTCAGAGATCTGAAACAGTGTTAAAGAGGGACAAGACATGGTGCCAGCATCTGAAGAGCAACATGCAGTGATCTACAAGCAAAGCACCACAGGACTGAATATTCAGGAATGAAGCAGTTTAACTCTCAAATCCCATTCTGTTCCCTGGCAACCTGAGTGGGAAGTACTGCAATATCTGACTCTATAGCTGTATTACTTGTATCTGACCGACTTGTAAATATTCACAGGAAATGGCCAGTTTGTTACATGCTATAGGGGAAGAACTCTTGGGGCTATATAATAATATCAATATGGTATAGGACAGGCCCGGACTGGCAATCTGTGGGTTCTGGCAAATGCCAGAGGGGCTGCTATAAGGTCCCATAGAAAGTCAGTATTTAGTGGGCTGGTGGGGGTTGTTTGGGCCTCTGTGTGGGCTGAGTGGGCCTCTGTGTAGCTGAAATGCCAGGGCCTATTTTAATTCTCAGTCCGGACCTGGTATAGGAACAGGGCAGTATCTTCAGTCTGTGCTGCTATAAACACTGTCCCTACAAGGCTCCCTCCCTATGGCAATGTAGTGCTCATGAGCTTTTTGCCCAGAGTTGAAGGACCCCAGCTCTGGCACTGGATTTGACTGCAATCTTGGCAGAAGAAAGGATTATTTTTTTAAAGCATTTTATATATATATAAAAAAAAAAGTATAGGCACCCAAGAGCTGCCACCCAAAATACAGACCCTCGAGTGCCTGTACATAACTTTACTATGGTCATGTATATGAGACTCCGAAGAACCCACAATGCTTGAACTGCGGGCACAATGTGTGGGCAACCAAGTGGAGCAGTCATGAACTCTGCTGCCATCAAGTTGAAAAACTCGCCTCATTCGCCTCTTGTAGTGCAAACAGCCCAATTTTCCAATCAAAGGAGCGTCGTCTCAGGGGGCAAATGGTCTAGCCATGTCGCTGGGTGCAGTGATTAAAGGAACAGTAACACCAAAAACTGAAAGTGTTTTAAAGTAATGAAAATATCATGTAGTGTTGCCCTGCACTGGTAAAACTGATGTGTTTGCTTCAGAAACACTACTATAGTTCATATAAACAAGCTGCTGAGTAGCGATGGGGGAAATTGAAAAACGGCTATATGGCACAGGATAAATAATGGATAACAGATAACATTATGTTCTACAGAGCTTATCTGCTGTGTAACTTGAGTCTTTTCTCCTTTGAATGGCTGCCCCCATGGCTACACAGCAGCTTATTTGTATAAACAATAGTATTGTTTCTGAAGCAAACACAGCAGTTTTACTAGTGCAGGGCAACACTGCATTATATTTGTATTACTTTCAAACTATATCATTTTTTGATGTTACTGGTCCTTTAAATTGCTGCCTTGTAGCCAGGGCACAATCTGTAATCAGTTTGTATGTTTTCTCTGTGCTCGTGTAAGATCCCTCCAGGTACTCTGGTTTCCTTCCACACTCCAACAACCTACAGGCAGGATAATTGAGTGGCCCTTGATTGTAAGCCCAATAAGTGCAAGGGTTCGTAATTAAAATGATAGATTTTTGTGTTGTTCTAAAAGTAGCAACTCAGACGGGGGTGTGGGATGGCAGGGCTATAAAATCTGAAGTACAAAGATAAGATGTGAGAAGAAACAAAGCTGCAGTGGTTATTAGCCAGCTACAGTATTTGGGTAAAAGCCTAAAATGAAACATTGACGTAATGTGAAGGGACTGAGCCCCCCACAAAAAAATGTTCCCTGCTTCTTCACACAGCATCAACTTCTCCTTCATCCCAATCTTGGCAGATCCCCCCAGTCTGGTCCCCCTTGTCCCCCAGGCCAATATGCGGCTGAGGTGTCTACTGTATTGTAGTTAAGCCATTGTGCAACAGTTTGTCCTTCATAAAAAGGGCCGCCATCAGGGGCACAGTGGGTACAGTTGTCCTGGGCTCTGTGGGTATTTGTGTCTTAGGGGACCCCGGCCATGCTACTTAGCCTGCCCCCTCCCCCAGCTGGCAGGGAGCTGCAACTTCAGAAAGGAGAGCGGGAGATCTTCTGCATCTTCTTTACTCTTAACAGCTTTTCTTTATTGCCTTTTTAGTAGATTATTTCTCTTACTTATATTTAACTCTTTGCATTTCCAGAGCTCTAGGATGGATCCTGAGCATCTTTTCACCAAGCTGGAGCGCATTGGGAAGGGCTCATTTGGAGAGGTGTATAAGGGCATAGAGAATCACAGTAAAGAAGTCGTGGCCATCAAAATTATTGACCTGGAAGAGGCAGAGGATGAAATTGAGGACATACAACAGGAAGTGCTGAGCCAGTGTGACAGTCCTTATAACACTCACTGTTATGGTTCTTACATAAAGGTAACGGCTTTTGAATAAAAGAATATGATGTGCCTATGACATGGATGACATTTATGGTGCCAGGTTTTGATTTTTATCTTTATATGGTGACAGTTACTGCAGCAAAGCAAATGTAGTGCTGAAGTGTTCAGCTGGGATCTTTTTAGGATTGGAGATCCATTGCTCTTTTAGAATCTCTGCCTGCTTGTGACACATTTTCCTCCATCCTCAGGAATCAAAGCTATGGATAATAATGGAGTATTTGGCAGGAGGCTCTGCTCTGGACCTGGTAAGGAAATATGTCCTTATTGTGCCTTGCTTTCAGTCTTTGCTATTGTTTTGCAGAATTATTAAATTTTTTAGATTTTTGTATTTAAATAAGGATACCACACGTGATGGTCTGTACCTGTTAATGGGCATTCAGACTGCTAGTGTGGTCCTTGCAGCATTTCTGATATTGATACACTCTCTGTTCATTTGCACTGTAAATAAATAAATACGTTCTGTTTACACAGCTGAAACCAGGCCCTCTGGAAGAGGCCTATATTGCCACCATACTACGAGAAATCCTAAAGGGACTTGACTATTTGCATTCGGAAAGAAAGATCCATCGAGACATTAAAGGTAAGAGACTGACATGGCATCAGACAAGAGCTGCTATTACAGTAGCTAGAGGGGATTATACAGGATCTACGCAGAAAAAAGTCTAGGGGGAAGTACACAGAAAACACGCTTTAGGGCTGCAAGTTTACTTCAATAAATCCGTATGAGTCCAGGAGACGTAGGCCCTCTGTTTATTGATCATGTGTAATGTATTCAATACAGGATCACTGCATGCTGTGTGTTGAACAGCATATCGTCTACAAAAAAAATAAGGATAATCTTGATTTATCAAGTGCAATGACTACTAGATCACCACAGACACTGCTTCCAATAGCTTATGCACTTTCCCTAGGTACATATAAGTTATAAATAGTAAATTAAGAGCACCCATCTCACCTATATCCTTGCTTGTGCGTAGTTCCATAAAAAAACAAAAAGATCATACAGTATATATAGTGCAGATGGTATTTATTAGGTTGAATTATTATAGCCAGCTGATTACTCTCAGTGTTACAAGGGAAACTAGTGTGATAAGTACACGGGTGCTAATACATTCACTTCACAAACACCATCTAGTCCTAGTAACCTCTTGCTGGTAAAGAAATAGATCTCCTACATGCACAGCTATATGTTTTGTTGTGAATACATCTCTAGTTAGCCAGAATATAATAAATACACTCACTATAATATTGTCTTTTGATTACTTTGCTTTAAAATGGACAGCAGACACCAAAGCAACTGTGAGAAGTGATATTTAATGGATTTGCTGCCTACACAGATAGTTAAAGGGATACTGTCATGGGAAAAAAAAATTTTTTCAAAATGAATCAGTTAATAGTGCTGCTCCAGCAGAATTCTGCTCTGAAATCGATTTCTCAAAAGAGCAAACAGATTTTTTTATATTCAATTTTGAAATCTGACATGGGGCTAGACATTTTGTCAATTTCCCAGCTGCCCCTGGTCATGTGACTTGTGCCTGCATGTTAGGAGAGAAATGCTTTGTGGCAGGCTGCTGTTTTTCCTTCTCAATGTAACTGAATGTGTCTCAGTGAGACATTGGTTTTTACTATTGAGTGCTGTTCTTAGATCTTAGGCAGCTGTTATCTTGTGTTAGGGAGCTGCTATCTGGTTACCTTCCTATTGTTCTTTTGTTTGGCTAATGGGGGGGAGGGAGGGGGTGAAATCACTCCAACTTGCAGTACAGCAGTAAAGAGTCATTGAAGTTTTTTAGAGCACAAGTCACATGACTTGGGGCAGCTGGGAAATTGACAAAATGTCTAGCCCCATGTCAAATTTCAAAATTGAATATTAAAAAATCTGTTTGCTCTTTTGAGAAATGGATTTCAGTGCAGAATTCTGCTGGAGCAGCACTATTAACTGATTCACTTTGGAAATTTTTTTTTTTCCCATGGCAGTATCCCTTTAACCTCTACTCTGTTGTCACAGCAGCACTGAATGAGAGATACTGAGCTGAAAGCCTGGGATTAGCAGATAAAAACAACACTAACATTTCGGAGCACGTGTATATTCAATTTTGGGTTTAGACCCTCTTTAAAGGGGTGGTTCACCTTTCAGTTAACATTTAGTATATTATAGAGTGGCAACTTTTCTAATGGCCTTCATTTTTTCTTTTTTATAGTTTTTGAATTATTTGCTTTCTTGTTATGGCTCTTTCCAACTTTCAAATGGGGATCACGACCCCATTTAAAATGCTCTGTAAGGCTACAAATGTATTGTTCTTGCTACTTTTTATTACTCGACATTCTATTCAAGGCCTCTCCTATTCATATTCCAGTCTCTCATTCTTATTAATGCATGGTTGCTAGGGTAATCTGCACCCTAGCAATTGGATTGCTGAAATTTCAAACTGGAGAGCTGCTGAATAAAAAGCTAAATAACTCAAAAACCACAAACAATGAAAAATGAAAACCAATTGCAAATTGTCTCAGAATATTACTCTCTACATCATACTAAAAGTAAATTTACCATGAATATCCCCTTTAAATAGCGAGATAACCAAATGAGTAAATCCAGTATAGCTGTCAGGGAAGTACTGTACTGGTGCTACTACTTGTAGTACTAGTTAGTGTATCTGAAGGGCATCCACTTTGGGATTATTAGGTATTAGATATTTCAAGAAACAAAAAAGGAAAGATCCCCTTTCGTCTTGCATCACCAGAGCTATAAGTGAAAAAACAATAGCCACTAGGCCATTCACACCAAGTCACACCAATGGTAAGTGGCAGTGAATATCCATGTGGACCCTTGCTTCCAATTTATCTTCCCTGACAATATGTTAGATTCCCACATCGGTGTTATGTCTTCTCCATTGTAAGACTTCACTGATCGCCAGGCATGTTCCACCATAATAGCTGTTATTGTAGGCTGCTGAAGGTTTAAGTTGCCCTTTTTAGGCACAAAAGAGTTTTTCCATGTTTTTATAAAAGCTTTCCTGCCAGTGTCTACTGTATCACCTTTTTGTTCTTGTTCAAACTATCCTACCTGAGTACCAGAGGATTTTCCAGTAGGCCCCAGCACAGAATTCCTACTAGCCCATTGGTATTTCCACCATGGGTGTTTATAAAAGCCTATACCATTTTGGAAATGTTGATCTGTTCTCTGGTGGGCTTTAGGAGACCCAGTTTGAGACCATCTATCTTCCTCTTGAACCTTTCCCTACATATCCCCACTCAATCATTCTCCATCCCATCTCCCTCCTTGACCTGCTCATCCTTCATTTCCCTTCAGTGCTACAACTCCATGAACCAACTTGAGATGGAGGAAGGATATGATCTGTCCCTTAAAACATTTTAGTGCAAATGTATTTTTGGAAGGCTGCTTGTAGTTAGAAGTACCTACCAAATCTACTTGATTGCTGTAGCCTGTAATAATGATATGATAGTTTATTGATTAATGAATTATGATTATATCTTTATTCCCCATCTGTGTTTTTCCAGCGGCAAATGTGCAGAGTGATGTAAAGTTGGCAGATTTTGGTGTAGCAGGTCAGCTGACTGACACAGATAAAGAGGAAAACGTTTGTGGGAACCCCATTCTGGATGGCGCCTGAAGTCATTAAGCAGTCGGCCTACGACTTCAAGGTTGGAAAAGCAAATGCAAACACTGCACTTGTCTCTGGTTTACAAAGAGCTAGATCAGGCATTGCCAGAATTTGGCTTTCTAGTTGTTCCTTGTATTATCTGACAGCTCACAGCTAGAGAGCCAAAGATTGTCCATGTCTATCGTAAATAAATACGGTTCATCGCATTTACCTTACTTTTCTTTCAGGCAGACATCTGGTCTTTGGGGATCACAGCCATTGAGTTGGCCAAAGGAGAGCCCCCGTACTCGGACCTTCACCCTATGAGGGTCTTGTTCCTGATTCCTAAGAACAGCCCTCCATCTCTCCAGGGCCAGTACAGTAAACCATTCAAAGATTTTGTTGAGGCGTGCCTGAACAAGGATCCCCAATTGGTAAGCTTCTTGCTTTATATAGAGAATTGTAATCACACCAGATATAGCGGCTCAATTACTTATTATTCTAGTGCAGTAACCCACAGCAACCAATCAGCAATTATATAGTGAATAAAGTACCCCTTTTGTAAACTATAAGGATAACATAAGTTACAGAGGAGAAGGTCAAGTGTTTTTCTATAGGTCATGAAACTCAGAGGTTACTCCGAGGTGATATCTAATATCCTCATATTTTGAAACAGGGGGTACTTTATTATAATACACGCATTTCGGTGAATCACTTGACAGAAATGACATCACTAAGCAACATTTATAAGGATTTAATTGACAGGATATTCATGGTGCTTGTGTTCTATAATTGTAATTCTTAAGAAACCTGAGATGGCAAGCCTTAGTCCAATTAAACACAATCGAGTCAATCACCCATAGGCCTAAATGTCGGCTTTATAACTTAATGATATAGATTTGCATACCATCTGCCTAAACTCTCGCACAGTTGCAGGTAAGTGCATGATTACTAGCATTTGAGTACTCAGAGGTCAACAGAATTCTTGTGTTGAATTTCTTTTTTTTATCTATCGGTTAAACAACAACAAATGTAGTGTATGTAGTCTCTATTACCAATAGGGTTGCCACCTTTTCTGGAAAAAAATACCAGCCTTCCTATATATTTGTTTTTTCCCTATTAATAACATTGGGATCAACACTCATTTTTAGTGGCCAGGCCGATAAAATACCGGCCAGGTGGCAACCCTAGTTACCAACCCTAGAGCAATTTAATCCCTGGCTTCACTTGCCCAAATCTCATCCTCAAGCTTGATACATATTTACTGCTGAATTGTTATGGGCTGGATCCATCTGTAATTCTAGTCAATTGTGAAATGACTTATTTATAAAACATCTGTCCCAGTTAGTGCAGATCCTATTATATTGTAAATAAACATTTTATTCCTCTGAATCAGCGCTTGCCTGCAGGAATAAGCCATTGTGATTTATATTGCTCACTATTGCATAATATATGTGAGTTTTGGTTTCGGCATAAGGCCCCTTACATAATGCAATGCAATAATTGAAAGGCAGATACATTTATAAGAACATTGCATGACATTTTAATACCCTAGAACAGAAAACCAGTATATAACACTGTTATAAATATTTCTAGTGCTGGCATATGTTATATTTACTAAGCTTAACATGGACACACGTTCCATTACACTGTGTTCCCCTATGGTCTGTATATGTGCAGTAATGTGCCCGCAAATGTGCAAAGTGAGTGATGTGAGCAGGGCTATGTACTATACAGTATACTTTGATATTTTCGTGGTGCTGCTGCATCACTGGGACTATGGCACAAACACACCCACCCATGAACAAGCACAATTCCAACTACTGCTGAGTATGAAGGAAAAGTAATGTAGCAAGGTTCAAGTAGCCATTTACCATAGCTTAGTTTTTGGGAATAAGTCGCTATGAATGACATATACAAAAAATAAGTAGTCACTGGGTTATTTCCAGACATGATGCAAATATATATTGGTGTGATAGCCCATAGTAGCCAGTGAGTGGTTAGCTTTCAGTGGTTACTGCTGTGGTGCAAATGTGTACCATATTAGTAAATATGTAAAAAAAATTGTAGATTAAGCCCATTATCCATTTCAGACCCCTAAGAACATATCTCAATTGACATTCCCCTACTGAAAGCAGCTGAATAGTAACTGTTCACTGCAGATGGACTCATATGGCAAGGTCACCATATCCTGCGAGGAGCCAAATCAGGCTGATACACTGGGGCTACGGAGAACCATCAGTCAAAAGCCATTTCAATTCGTCATTTTTTAGTTAGATATCCTTTGGGCATGCCTGTTGATGGACCCCAACCCCATAGATGCCCAATAAGCTGTTGATACAGTCTGGAGGGACAGAATCTGCAACTTTTATTGGCCTGTGTATGGCCACCTTTTGATCTGCAGTCAAACAGCTAAGCATCCAAATTAATTATGCAACCTTTCTGTAAGAACCAAGGCTAATGGCACACACAGAACTTTCTCCATCTGCGCTGAAGGTGACGAATAGGCTGATCCACTGTCTTTGGTGCGTGTTCTGTGTGGACTGATAGGCACAGCATGAGTCTGTTAGGGCACACATAAAGCAGATTTCGACACAAAAATGCAAAATATGCATTTTCATGACAGACACAGCATCTGTATATTGGGGCACACATAACCTGCAGAGGAAGACAGAGAAGAAAGAGTGAAATTAGAGATCACCACTGGCCTCTAGAGTGAAATTCCGCCCCTCTCCATTCATTTCTATGGGATAAAAAAAGTAAAAGAGTATTTATCAATAGGTGAAAGTGAAAGTTCACCCTTTGATAAATACGCCTTTAAAAATCCCATAGAAATGAACGGAGAGTGGCGGAATTTCAATCTAGTGGACTGTGGTGATCTCAGACTTCACTCTTTGATAAATATACCCCTATGAGTGCCACTAGCTTAAAGGTGGCCATACACGGGCAGATATAAGCTGATGATTCTTCCCTCTCAGACCAATTCAGCCGCTTATCTGCCCATGTATGGGACCCTCAAATGGCCTATCCAACTAAAAATGACTTGAGTGTCAATCGGGCAAGTTTAAATTTCCTGTCGGACCAAGGACCACATCTCCGTGTTGATTCAGTCCTCAATCTGACCACCAACATAGCAGCATTAAAATCTGCCTGCATATCGATAATGATAACTAGGTTGTTGTTACTGCAAACCATTGGCTTGTTTTTGTGAATTGTGGGGCTGCAGCCATCTATGCTTTTTGACAATGTATATTTGCACACATAGAGGCCTACGGCACGGGAGCTGCTGAAGCATCGCTTCATACTACTATACACTAAGAAAACATCCTTCCTTGTGGAACTGGTGGAAAGATACAAGCGCTGGAAATCCCAGGGCCACCGTGAGGATTTTAGCTCAGATGAGTCTGACATGTAAGTATAGAAATGTAGAAATACTAAATGAAGTCAGCAGGGCCAAAGATAAGAAATGAATCAGCTAATGTATCAATTTAGAACACTTTACAGGGTCTGTGACCCCCTCCCTGTGATGCTTTAGAAAGACATAAGAAGGTGCGCAATGCACAGCGTGATGGGCACAAGTTTGGCGGTAGGAGGGTCTCGGCATGCAGCATCAATGAGAAGATGGAATCAACACAATGGTTCTAGGTGCTGGCAGGACACAAGACTAATGCCGTGTAAGGGCTGATTCTCAGTGTGCGTATTTCAGCATTGTTATTGTATTTGAATTAGGGTCTAATGGGGCCCCTATACCTCCTCCCCCCCAGCAGCTGCAGGGTCTGCTTCCACTGTAGTTACTCCCCTGGGTCAGGTGGGTATTGGGTGCTGCTCACCTCCTGAGAAAAGGCCCTTTCCTTTTGTGTCTAACCCACTCAAAAAAGGTTATTTCCAGTTGACATTTTGCTGAGAGGCCCTTGTCCTGGCCAAGCCTCGAAGGTGTAGAATTCGGCGTATTGAGTGGCTCCCTTGCAGGGGGGGTGGGGGTCTCTGGCAGGTAATCTCAGGCAGCTGTCTGGCTGTTCTGGGAAGGAAAAGGCAGGGAGGAGACTGCCCCCTGCTGCTCAGAAGGGAAAAGTGCAAAAGCTTAAGACACCTGGTATTCCTAGGCGCTCTCCCATCCAAGTACTAACCAGGCCCGACACTGCTTGGCTTCCGAGATCAGACGAGATCGGGCACTTTCAGGGTGGGATGGCTGTAGGTGAGCACAAGGTTGACTATTTTTGCACTCAAACATTCTCAGTGGGCTCTGAGCAGCTGTTGAGAAGCTAATCTTAGGGGCCATCACAAATTATCAAGCCGAAAATGAGGTTGGTCTGTAATATAAACTGATGCTGCAAGGCAGATTATTCAATTCTGATGATAGGTGCACTGAATTCTGTGCTGTCATGTAGTAATTATCTGTATTAATTACTAATCAGCCTTATATTGTGACATTTCTATTCTATGTGTACTGTATATTGTGAGTGGGTCCCAAAGCTCAGTAAGTGACAGCAGCACACAGCATGTGCAGTGAATCTGTAGAAAAGAAGGTGATGAGCTACTGGGGCATCTTTGGAGACAGATCTTTACTGCTAAAGGGCTGTGGTTGCCTTGAGCAAGTACAGAAGCAAAAAACATAATGTACAATATTTCTAGCTACTTCTTTAGTTAAGCTTTAGTTCCCCTTTAAAGGAGAAGTAAACCCCTTATTAAAACAAAACCCCTACATAAACCCCCCTCCCTGCTCCCCCCCAGCTTAGCTGCTACCCCAGGCAAATGCCCCTAACTTTTTACTTACCCCTTGGTGCAGATTCACGGCATCTGAGTTCACGGGCGCCATCTTCTTCTGCAATTTTTGTGACTTTCGGCGCAGTTGACAAAACCCTAAGACTGCTCCAATTGCGCATGTGCCGATATTTACTTCCCGATGAAGACCGAAGAGAAGAAGATGGCTGCTGAGAACTCCAAATCTGCCGTGAAATAAAAAGTTATGGGCATTTGCCCGGGGTAGCAGCTAGGTGAGGAGGGAGGGGGATCTATGTAGGGTAGGGGGTAAGGTTTTTTTTAAATAAGGGGTTTACTTCTCCTGCACATAGACGTAACAATTACCATGTTTCCTGCAACCATTGGTTGCAAGAAATATCTTTGGTTTTCAATATAAACATGTTAGAGCTGAATCATCAGATATACAGGTAGAAACAATAGAATTCTCCTTGTATATTATGATTCAGCAATAAACAGTGGGCGATGTTGGGGCGCCTATCAACATTTTCTGACCTGCCCGACCGAACATCCAAACCTTCTGCCCATATCGGTCGTTCCTTCTCCCGCCATAAATGCACTGACTATCACACACAACGTTTTTACGATATTATCTGTGCGTCGTTTGCAATCTTTACGCTTCGCTTACATCTCTTTATGTATTTCAGAGACAATGAAGAAGAGCGGAATCAAAACCAAACTCCCATCTGGTCGTTTCCAGAGACCATCTGTGCCAAGTCCATGAGTGGAATGCAGTGGGTCTGTCAGTGATGTTTTATGTTGTGTGGGCACCTAGCAATGTCCTGATATTATTATAAGAGCTTTGCCATTTATATCTTGTGTCCAACCACTTCTAATTACCAGCACTCACTTTCATTTGTACTAAAAAAGGATCCCCCTGCTTGTGTGACACAGAAATGAACATCGAGGGGTGTTCCCTTGCGATACCCTGGCCTCTATTTGATACCGTTTTTGCTTTATTTCCTTTATACCTTTTGCTGCTTGTGTTATTGGTTATTTCCTGCTGATCATGTGACTCATAGCCAGGCTTACAATGGAAAACTTTATTTAATTGTAAATAGTATTTCTATGGCTTCAAGAATTATTCGAAACAGATTGAAAATATAACATTTATTCCATGCTAACACTTCATGTTGCCTTGTCTGCAGCCAGCAGAAGTCATTCATCGCGTGCCACGGTCACGTTGTCTATCAGCCCTAGTAACGCCAGTCTTCCAAGAGGTGACTTTTTTTGTATTTTTTAATGTTATTTTTTGTTGTTTCACAGTTCACATTTGTGGGGTGATTGGAAGGGGAAAGGTAAGTTATGGACTGGGGTTTCAGGGAAATGAGATGTATAGCCATTTATTTACTCTTTCCAGGAGTCCCATATACAAGAGGTGAGAGCTTTTGTGGGTTGTAGATAACGATGCATTTCTAAAATATACATGCAAATAGTTTCTGCAAAGCCTGGTTCCTGTCTCACATTTTGAAAACACGTATTTGGGCTTATTATCAAATAAAATGTACTTGCTATTTACTTTACACAGACAACATACTTTTAACCGAATCACATTGGAAGCACATGTAGCTGTTCTTTGCCTGTATATATATTTATAAATATATATATTTGGACTGATACTGGGTGCATGCAGGCAAAGGACAGCTACATGTGCTACCTATGTGATGCAGATAAGAGCATGCACACCATCATTGTTCCATGTTTTTCTCATTAACACCAACAATTGCCAATCGAAGAGACACCTTTAATTCCTGTTAGCCTGTGGTTTTCTGAGTATTTTCTTATTTTCAACATTTTTATTGAGTTTTCCAAAAAACAAGCAAGATTTACTTATCACAGCGCAAGTTGAGTGTGATTAAGCTATTTAACTGCATGCATACATCATGCTGTTTACAACACAAAGGCATGTTACACGCGGTACTTTGTATTCCGAAGTCGCCTGGCGTAAGCCATTCGGGGAGATTAGTCACCCCAAAGAAGAGGCGATTAGTTGCCAGGCGACTAAATCTCCCTGAATCGCCAGGTGTGCCCTTACTCTTAGGGTAAGGTCACATTGAGGGTTTCGGGGAGATTTAGTCGCCTGGCAACTAATCGCCTCGTCTTTGCGGCAACCCCGACTTCGGGTGACTTCGGAAAACGAATCACTGCGTGTGATTAGCGCCGGCGATTTTTCATTTTAGCCAGCGCAGAGTGAAGGAAGGTGTTCGGTGAGATTGGTCGCCGCAAAGACGAGGCGATTAGTCACCAGCTGACTAAATCTCCCCGTAACGCTCAGTGTGACCTTACCCTTAGGATGGAACTACTACTGATGGTGTCTCAGTGGGACTTGGCTTTTACTATTGAGTGTTGTTCTTATATCTACCAGGCAGCTGTTATCTTGTGTTAGGGAGCTGCTATCTGGTTACCTTCCCATTGTTCTGTTGTTTGGCTGCTATGAGTTATGACTTCCACAAACCTGGATTGTTCATATCAGACTTGGATAGTGCAGAGCCAGATTTCTGTTCTTCAAATAAAGCATGGCCTCCCACCTGATCATCACCCCCTCATTTGAAATTCTCTCATTTTCCATCCAAATTAATTGAGAATCCTAGAGAGTCACGTGCTTTTGCCCCACACACAAATACGTAAACTGGGATCGTTTTTCTGAATAAATAAAAAAAAACGAGATTTTTTTGAAAAAACAAAACAAAAACACCCCTACCCATGTAGTGTGTTCTTCTCCCCTTCTATTTATAAACAAGCTGCTTTGTAGCCATTGGGGCAGCCATTCAAGCTGGAAAAAGGGAGAAAAGGCACAGGATACATAGTAGATAACAGAAAAGTGCTGCAGAATCCCATTGTATTCCACAGAGTTTATCTGCTATGTAACCTGTTCCTTTTCTCCTTTTTTCCAGCTTGAATGGCTGCCCCCATGGCTACACAGCAGCTGGTTTATATAAACTACAGTAGTCTTTCTGTAGCACTTGCATTAAATTGTGTTAAGGTGGCCACAGACTTAACAATTACGTCCAAGAAAGATCGTTTGTTTCAGTACATGTGTAGAGCTGAATCGTCTGATATACGTATAGAAACAATAGAATTCTACCTGTATCTGATGATTCAGCACTAACAATGGCCGATGTTTGGGTGCCTTCAAAGGCACGCAATCAAAATTTTCTGTCCAGCCCGATTGATCCAAGTCTTCTGCCGATATCGCTCGGCTCGTTCCCCACCACACGCACCGAATATTGTACGACAATTCGTTTCGTGCGATATTATCCGCCGGCCTGGCTTTGTTTAAAGGTCACCAAGGCCCCGGCCTAGGGCGGCAGGATTTTAGGGGGGCGGCATGCTGCTCATTCATTTAAAAACACTGGGGATGTGCTGGAGATAAAATAATTGTTTTAATTTCCCGTGCGCAAATCCCCATTGCTCCAGTCCAGATGATGAAAATTTTCATGAATAAAGGGGAGGGGACATGGGTGACGAACGGCAGTGGGCCTAGGGGCGTCCACTATGTAAATCCAGCCCTGATTATCCGTGCATTAATGGCCACCTTTACTGTTTCTTTAAAGCCCTGGCAGATGGCTAGAGCAAACCTAAACAGGTTTTAAGTAAACAGAGGGTTGGGAACAGTGCAACCTAACTCAGCAGCTCTGTACACTTCTTTCACATGTAAAAGGAATGAGTGTTTAAAGGTCTGTGATAGAGCACAGGTCTGTTTGTGTTCTTTGCTCGCCAGCTAAGAGAACATCAAAGTGCCGGAGCATTTGGTTCGGTGCAGGAGCTGGAAAATGCGTTTAGCCTGGCAGAGGAGTCGAGTCCTGGAATCACAGATCTGCTGATTTCTTATCTGGTGCAGAGGTAACAGATATTTCCTTCCAATTCTATCCTGCACCATTCTTCCATGTAAAATAATGTAGAGAACACTCCTATTTGTACACCTGTGCTATATAACTAGGGGAGGAGTATTTTCAGGCAGAGAACAGACTTGATACCAAGATATGTTCATGAAAGCTTTGGAGAAGGGGGTAAGTCCAGGTATTAGATATAATCCCCTCAGTACAACTATGGAAATATGGAACTGCATAAAAAGACAGCTGTCTGTGTTCTTGTTGCACTATTAAGTATTAATGGGGTTGTTCACCTTCCAACACTTTTTTCAACTCTATTGATCTCAGATTGTTCATCAGAAATAAAGACTTTTTTCAATTACTTTCCATTTTCTATTTGCAACCATTTTTCTAATAATGAATATTAAAGGTTCATTTTTCACCTTTTGAAGGCAGCTTTGTGAGGGGGGGGTCACCGACCCTGTAAACTGTTCTAAACTGATGCACTAAGTTGATACATGCCTTGTGTTTGTCCCTGCTGAGCAGAATCCCTGAGTTTCATTACAGGCAGCTGTTAGAATTGATACAATAGTTGATAATACTCCAGAGATGCTGCTGAGAAATATATTAACTAAATGTAGCAAATGATATGAATTGATACAGTTAAATGTATCCGTTCAGAATCTGGATCACTGAGCTAGAGTCCTGCGCGGGACCAATTTGTTAAACGCGACCCTGACCCGCATACTTACCCGCTTTGACCCGCAAGTACCTTATCCGCAACTCGATCCGCTGACCATCAAGAAACAGGAAGTGCTGTCATAAACCGGAAGTGACCATTAGAAGTAGGTGTGATCAGAAAAACAGCATTTAAACAGGAAGTGCTGTCATAAACCGGAAGTGACCATTAGAAGTAGGCATGATCAGAAAAACAGCAGTGTTTTTAAACAACAAATAAAAGATGGAAAGCAACTGAAAAAAGTCTTTATTTCTGGTGAACAATCTGAAAACAAATGAACTGAAAAACGTTTTTGAAAGGTGAACAACCCCTTTAATGGACCCCGTGTTCTGCCAGTGGGATGTGTCGGGCTCTGACAGAACTGGTTATAACTGAACACAGCAGCATCACAATCCTGACACTTTACAGAACACAGAGAAGACTTGCTGCAGACAGAGCAGGTTTTTGTTTTTTTTTAAACCAAATGCAAAAGGTGTAGAGTACATTGTTAGGAATCCAGTTCTACCATTAGTTCATAATTTAAACCTGTTTAGTTGTCAAAAGGGTTTTAAGACTATTTTTTGTTACTGCTGCAATAACAGAGTTCTTTGTCTATTCTCTTGTTTTTTAGCTTCTCCAAAGCACCATGAATAAATGTATCCAGCCAAAAGCTAAACCTCTGCATGTCCTGTGGAATTATGGGATTGTACTGTGACTGATCAGACATACAAACCATGCCATAACATATGAAAGAATGTATTCATTATTTTTCTGAAGAGGTTTCACTTGAGCCAGCAGTGGCGGAACTACCGGGGGAGCAGAGGGGTGCGAGCGGGCCAGGGCCCGCAAACCCTCAGGGCCCCCCGGCAATGCAGTCCAAAAATTGTGTACGGAGGGGGGTGGGGGCCCGGCTGCGCGTCACGCACCACGACCCGCCCCCCTCTAGTTCACAATGTGTTATGTACAAATACATTTGTGGAAGAGACATGACTTTTTCCTACTTTAATTAGAAAAACAACCACTTGGGATAAATAGAAGCTGGTAGAAATACAAAGAATTAAATAATAAGCACACCTGCAAGAATTCCATTGAAGTGGTCACAGTTTTTATATCAGAAAATGTGCAGCTGGATTGGTTGGAGGCAGTAGTTATTAATTATTGCACAATGCCATTACGGACAGCTTTTTAAACATATGAAATAAGGAAGATACGGGGGAATCTATTAAAAGTCGTTAACGGAAAAACTATTTGCAATGTGAAAAGTTATGCCTTTGTGCGAATTTAATATAGCTTTTGCCAACCCAGAAACTGTTCAGCGACCACTTCCGACAGTTTGCGAATTTTATAGTTTGCGCCAATGCACAGTCAATGTCGCTCTTTGCGACTTTTATTACATTCCCCCAATGCTGTTTTAATATTACTTGGAGAAGTGCGGCGTCAGTCCTGAGTCTTGAGAAACAGAAGCGGTCGGAAGCTGTCGCCGAGTGGGAGCGACTAGGAACCCGCGCTGGAGTTCGGGAGATGGTGGTGAGCTCCACAATCGCTCATTATAGTGTTTACACAGGAGATTTTGATCAGATTTTAGGAGTCTGTTTTATCTTACCCATAAAATATTGTCGGCAACTGCATAAGATTTTGTGGGATACTTCTCAATCTTATCCCCCCCCCCCGGCTGTAATGTAAGTTGGATTAGATATACAGTTTGTCGGATGTAGATGCATTAAAGGACCAGTAACACCAAATTTTTTACTACTTATTTCCCCCCAAAATAACTTATTATAGGTAAGGCTTATTTCCCCTTGGATTTTTTCAAATCTTCAGCTTGAATTTGATATGCAAAATGCCCCATAGTAGAAAGGCAATGGCAGCTTGAATTCCTGTGTGTGCTGAACCAGAAGTCTGCTTCGTACCCATAACCTAAAGCTTTTTTTTCAGTGTCTGCAGCTTAAATTGATGTTTCTATTCCTTCAGACAACTTTGGGGGTAATGATGTGATTATATATTTAAGCTGCCACCGCTGAAAAAAAAGCTTAGGTGCTTTAGGTTATGGGTATGAACTATGAAGCAGACTTCTGGTTCAGCACACACAGGAATTCAAGCTGATGACGCCTCTTCTCCTATAGGGCACTTTGAAAGTCAAATTGAAGCTGAAGATTCGAAAAAATCTAAGGATAAGTAAGCCTTACCTATTATTGTAGCTGATTGGAGGGGAATTAAAGGGCATGTAAAGGCAAAAAAATTAAATCCCATTTTTACTTTCTTTAATGAAAAAGAAACCTATCTCCAACATCCTTGAATTAAAAAATGTGTACTGTTTTTATAAGAAACCTGACTGTATGCAGTGAAATTCTCCCTTCATTTACTGCTGTGGATGGGAATTGTCAGATGGTCCCTAACTGCTCTGCAGGGAAACAATCATTCTTATGAACAGCAGGGGGAGCCCCCACCTTACTTCCCAGCCATGCAGAATTCAAGCAGCTTTGTTTCCCTGTAGAGCAGTCGGCAACTGTGTAGAGATTTGTATTGGATTTTATTTTTGTCTTTACTGTTTCCAACTCCAGCTGCAGGGACATGGAGCCAGATTTACAGATAAACTGGGATTCTATTTGGAGGATTATTTTGCTGCAGTCACTGGTTTTGCAGAGTTGGAGAAAGTTTGTATTAAACAATACAAAAACTATAAAATCCACATTAGATTACATGACAACACAGGGCCCAGTGGAGTCTGAATATTCTGATAATTAATCAGTCTTGTTGTATCGGCTTCTGGCAGATATTATTTTACTTGTGATAATTTATGTTAACTTCCCAACTGAAGCCTAAGCCACACTGACCATGTGCGTGGTCTTGCAAAGATTGTTAACAAAGTTACAAGATGGTGACGCCCTGTGGCCAACTTTGAAAGCATAAATTATTTGTTTGATTCGGCTTGTGGTGCAGTAAAGTTTATGTTTAGTATACAAAATACAGAATTTCTAGCCTTATTTTAGACTTTACTTCCCCTTTAAGCACTAAAAAAATTGGTGTTACTGTTCCTTTAACAGAACACACAGTCAGTGTATTTCAATGAGAAGGAAAAGTCTCTCTGACACTCAGATTTTGTTGGATGCAGAGTTCCTTCCAATATGCTTTTCCTATCATTTGTTTTGAGCAGTGCAACTATATCCAACTTGTAGTGAGCAATCTGTCAATCTGACAACATCCTACCCAATCTGCATGTAGTTCAGCTCTAACACTTAGTTTAACTTCTTGTGTTCAGCCCAGTAGTTTCTGTACATTCACATGAACACAGAGCAGCACTGGAAAGAAAACAACATAGACGTGTGATTGGCTACACCGCACAGCTCCCGTCCTCTGTCAAATATCCTATCTTCCCCGGAGAACTGACCCCGCGTCTAATCACCTCCATCCACCTGAAAAGACAAAGAGAATTCCAATGTAACCTACAGTCAAATACACTCGCTTGTTGGAATGAGGAAGATGCACATTAGTTGTTATACTCGCACAAGCATATTATATGAATAGAATCAAAATACTTACATTCGGGTTCTATTTCCAAATGTTATACATTTTCCTGTGATGTTGGTGCATAATTCACATGATTTATTTATTTTCAATTAAAAGGTAGAAAAAGCTGGGGGAGGGGGCATCAAGTTTTTAGGCATTGTCAGTAGGGATGCACCTAATCCACTATTTTGGATTCGGCTGAACCCCCAAATCCAGAGCGAAAAATTCGACCGAATACCGAACTGAATCCAAAGGGAAAACAATTTTTTACTTCCTTGTTTTGTGACAAAAAGTAACGCAATTTCCCTTCCCGTCCCTACTTTGCATATGCAAATTATGGTTTGGCCGGGCAGAAGGATTCAGCCAAATCTGATTCCTGCAGAAAAAGACTGAATCCCTAATTGTCAGACAGTGATTCTAGTTGCCAACCTCCTACCCTGGGCTGGTGTTCTATTTCATAAAGAAAATGCACCTGCTCAGGTACTTTTTTCTTGAATATCCCAGGCATTTCTTGGTTGAGCACATGGATGGAAGAGACCTTCTTTGGAAATTTGTGTAATAGGCATGTGCCCAGGTTGAGTTGCTGCAGGGGAAGCATGTGATGCCAGAAGAGAATGGTCACAAGGAGCTCACAGGAGAAGGACTTTTAAAGAGGAGGAGCATGGGGCACAAGGTGACTAGAATCAGAAGAGCTTCCAAACAGCTTGTCACTTCCCAATGACTCTGCCTTTCATTCTCCTTTTAGTCCTGACTGGGATTCAAGTAGAAACCTATTTTAAAAAGTCAGCAGGACCATCCAACACTGAAACCATTGGCCATATGGGAAGAGCAGCGCAGTGGCTTAAATGTGGCAGAGAATCCGCTCTCTTTAACTGATACTGCCAATGAAGATGGCCAGTGATTCTCACTAACAGAAGAGATTATATACACACACACATGGAAACAAGGTATTTTCCAATATTATATTATATATTTAAAGGGGTGGTTCACCTTAAGTATGTTATAAAATGGCCAATTTTAAGCAACTTTTCACTTGGTCTTCATTTTTTCTTTTTTATAGTTTTTTGATTTATTTGCCTTCTTCTTCTGACTCTTTCCAACTTTTACAAAGGGGTCACTGACCCCATCTAGAATCCAAATGCTCTGTAAGGCTATACTTCAGCTGTTATTGCTACTATTTTTTTTACTCATCTTTATATTTGGGGACTCTCCTATTTATATTCCAATCTCTTATGATCATTTGGCCCTTGTGCAAATATTACCAGCCAATTTAAATGACAATAAAAGGATTAATCACTGGGGGTGCCAATTTTTTAGAACCCCTCCCCCAGTGATAATTGCTAACGTTTGACCCTAGACTTTGCCTAAAAAGCGCACCCGCCTGGGGATACTATTTTACGGAGTAAAGCACTGCCATCTTGTCTGGTGTGTCAGAGATAGGTGCAGCTGCTTCAGCAGGAGAGTAAGATGCGACTGTTCTACAAACCTTCTCCACGTATACTCGCTGTCTGTTCTGAAGAAGTACACGTGTGATTTGAAGTGGAGTTTGAATACGTTCTGGCAGCTGACAGGATCTGAGGTGGATGGGACGCTCACGGTGTATCCCAGGAGAGGCAGAGAGGCGAGAGGTGCATCCTCCTGTTAGTCCAATATATACAGTATATTAGATATATATTAGCAGTTTCCCAGCTGGAAGGATATGAGCACAAAAGTATTCACATGATGTTCCAGCACAGGACGTGATTCAGCACAACATGGCGGCTCACAACTCAGCCGTCCAACTCTGCACTTGGCACGCGGGTGATGGGATACCTTTTGGGAGTCTGTATGATATGTATGTGCGGAGAGGCAAAATTGCTTGGGAGGATTCCCTCCCCTATAATCCCCTCCCCTATAATGGGCTTTTCATATACCGTTTCTAAGCCAGTAGCTATACTAAAAATGGTCTTAATTTTAGGTTCATCGGTTTGAACTCCTCCTGTGCATTCAAACAAGTTTGGGGTACATTAGCTAAATGTTCTATTTCTAGGGATGCCAATTGTACATGAATGAAGACTTGCTGCATTAATGCCTGTCCATTAAAAGTACTGAGGGAATGTATTTAACGTACCAGTGCATTATACTCATTTAGATATAGAAGAATTGTGCTTAAAAAAGTAGTGTTTCAGGCTGATTTATTGAATATTTCTGCAAAAAAACCCTAATAATCCCTCCCTTCTTTTCCACTTCCTGATCCCTGAATTTCCAGGCTGTGCAGGGGAGCCGGCGGCTCTCAGCTCACTTCACTGTAAAGACAGGAACCAATCAGCAGCTAGCAGGACCTGATAGGGAACTGAAGCCTGTCTGTACTTGTGTGACTGCAGGGCTGTGATTGGCTGTCCCCCTCCTACTGTGCTTCTGGCAGGGACTGTTAGGACAAGCCCACCCCTCATTGAAACATAGACAGGGACCAGAGAACATCTATAGGGAGCTCCAACAAAGAGGTGATTTTTAAAGATAATATTAATTATTTGCAAAAGTAACACCATATATTACTTATAATTGCCTACAAAATTAGGGTTTTATCATTTATCCTATATGTCTCCTTTAATACTGTTAGGCAGGCTTCAGCTGAACAGGTTTTTATGAAGGTCCAGCGTGTCAGCGACCCTGTTGATGCATTTTCTGGGTTGAGTTCAAACTGGGTTTGCAGAGTCTCAGTTGAGCCAAAAGCCTGACATTAGCAGTCTAATAATTCAAATATCTGTTTAGAAAAGCACCCTGGGCAAGTTTACCTTAATTAATGTTTTGGCTTTAGATTGGTTCTTAAAAGGTTTCTGGAAATGGATAGAAATAATTTCTTGCAGCCAAAAAGAAGTGTTGAGCCAAGGATACAGTATATGAAGATAATGGGCACATGAAGGAATAGGTGCTTATTAAGCAGGATACCCCCACCTGCAATTCACTGCAAAATAACACACTTTTTTAAACATTTACCTGATGGGTTTTGTAGAAGAAAAGGCAAAAGTTGGTAAAGACCACCCACAGGCGCTGCCACCCATTGCTGTTCTTAAATTTGCGAAGAAGATAGCCGGAGAGCTGGTTCTGCAGACACACAAACCTCATTTTAATCTTTTAATATTCCCTGGCAAATACCAATGCACAGAGATATATATATATACCGGGAATAATGGACCCCCTATTGTAAAATATCAGGATATTACAAGTCACAATGGGGTTCCAGGACCATATAAACGTATTACTATTATAATACAATAAAATATAAAGTGTCAGTGAGTCACATGGAAACATGACATCACAAATGAATGGCTCTTGTGTATTTTATATTGAAACATGTAACCCCTGTTGTAAAACATAATGATATTCCAAGTCACTGAGAAGTTTCATGGCCATGTCATTGAACTCCAAGATGACTTCTAATATCCTTATATTTTACAACAGGAGCAGGGGGGTATTTACCATATAGGCACTCGAGAGCCAGTGCCTAGGTTAGCAGCATTAAAGGAGCAGTAACATCAAAAAATAAAAATGTTTTAAAGTTTAAAGTAATAAAAATATCATGTAGTGTTGCCCTGCACTGGTAAAACTGGTGTGTTTGCTTCAGAAACACTACTATTGATTATATAAATAAGCTGCTGTTTAGCAATGGGGGCAGCCATTCAAATGAGAAAAGGCTCGGGTTAGGGCAGAGACACGCTGCTATTTTGGGAGATTAGTCACCCAGCGACAAATCGATTCTTCTTCTAGGAAACTTTAGGCGACTTTAGAAAGCTGAAGAGATCCGAGTGCCATCCCGCCGGCGATTTACATTCTAGCCAACAGGAAGGCAGTTCAGGGAGATTAGTCACCCGAAGAAGCGATTTGTCACTGGACGACTAATCTCCCGAAATAGCAGCGTGTCCCTTATACAGCAGATATCAGATAAGCTCTGTAGAACATAATGGTGTTATCTGTTATCCACTATTTAACCTGTGCCATATAGACTTTTTTCAATTTCTGCCATTGCTACACAACAGCTTGTTTATATGAACTATAGTAGTGTTTCTGAAGCAAACACATCAGTTTTACCAGTGCAGGGCAACATTGCATGATATTAAAACACTTACATTTTTTGGTGTTACTGTTCTTTTAAGGGGGCAGCCCTCGGATGCTTATATGGTAAAAACTTTCTTGGAAAAAGAAACCCTGCTGCCAGGTGCTTTCCTATCAAATCTGGAGTGGTAGGGGGTGGGGTAGGGTGGTCCCTCTAGCAACACACCTCAAGAGTGATGTCACGCAGAGGGCACTCACAGGTATTGACGCTATTGAACAGGAGATCACATTATTGTATTATCAGGGCTGCCAATAGAAATCACGGGGCCCCATACAACAAAATTTTTGGGGGCCCCTGGGCCCCAAAAAACTTTCAGTTGTCCAGCACACTTTGTACACTCAGGGTTTTTTCCTTTGTAGGGTGCCCGCAATGGAATGTGTTCATCCTCACATACCTTTAACTGTAGATATACAAAGATTGCAGCACTCCAGATGGATAATAAAACCGCCTTTATTCCAAAGATAGCATAGCGACGTTTCGGACCCACACGGTCCTTTCTCAAGCTAACAAAGACTCATTAGCACCACCCTTTTTATACCCTCAATCAACTAGTAATCACCACCCATAGGTGCATATATTAGAATTTAAACATACATATCTCTGGGTTTCTTATAATTTATACACATTACCAACATACGAAATTTCATATATTTCATCATAGTATGTAATAATACACTGATACATAAACGACCATCTATCCTTTTGTTCCTGTGTGGTCAATGAGATGATGTTATCTAGAAGATAAAGAGTATAACACAATTAAAACTAGTTTTGTTAAAAATGTTTTTTAAAATTCTGAAAAAATTAAATTAAAAAACACCATGTATCATATTTTATAGTACTGCACTTAGATCATAATCTTTATTCATTCCCCTAGGGGCTAAAGTCCCCAATCTATGAATCCAACCTGCTTCACATTTTAATAATAATTTTACTCTATCTCCACCTCTCCTTGGTTTTGGGATATGCTGTAAAACTTGAAAACGTAGTTGTGATACAGAGTGGCCAACCTCTGCGAAATGGCTAGCTACAGGACTTTGTTTGGCTTTGCGTCTAATATCAGACTTGTGTTCCCCTACCCTTTCCTTCAATTGCCTTGTGGTTTGACCCACATACATGAGTCCACAGGGGCACTTCAGGGCGTATACTACATATGTAGATAGACAGGTATGATACCCCTTAATCTTTATGGTTGTACCCTTATGAGGATGGTATATAGTGTCCCCTTTTAAACAGCTATTACAATGTTTACAGGACAGACAGGGAAAGGTACCATTTCTCCTTGTGCCTATAGTATCTTGTCGCAATGTTCTTTCAGGACCCACATCTGCCCTGACTGGCCCCACCCACACTGACGACCAAGCTCCACCCCATATCCCGCCCCCACTCCACATTAAAAGACCACACAGACATCAGCGCTAAAAAAGTAACCCCCCCACACAAGTTGTAAAAAGCTATTGATGGTCAGGGCCCCCTTATAAAAAATTGGGGCCCCCAAAAAAAAAAAATTTAATTTTTTTTTTTTTTTAAAAAAAAAACATTGGTGGCAGGGGCCCCCTTATAAGTTAAAAAAAACTTGGGGCCCCAACAAAAAAAAATTTAAAAAAAACTAAAAAAAAAAAACATTGGCGGCAGGGGCCCCTTTATAAGTTAAAAACAAATTGGGACCCCAAAAAAATGTAAAAAAAATTTTTTTTTGAAAAAAAAAAAAAAACTGGTGGCAGGGGCCCCCTTACAAGTTAAAAAAAATTGGGGCCCCAAAAAAAATGTTTTAAAAAAAAAAAAAGATTGGTGGCAGGGGCCTATAGAATATTAAAATAATACATTGGTGGCCAGGGGATTAAAAACACACAAACTGGTGTTCAGTAGAATTGAACTCATGGCTTCAGTACTTCAACTTCGGGTCTTTTCACCGCTTCAGGACTTCAATTTCGGCTTTTTGCGTGACTTCGGGTCTTTTCGGCGCATCGGCTTCGGCTTTTCGGCACTTCCGCATTCGGCAACGCAAGAGGCAAGACGTACAGCTCGGGCGCTCGTAAGGGGGGCCCGGATCTTCAAAAAATGCAGCGCTGCCGGGCCCCCCTTCATGCCCGGGCCCGGTACGCTTGTCCCCCCTGTCCCCCCCTGATGGCGGCCCTGTGTATTATAATACACAAGAGCCATGAATATCCTGTAAGTTATATCTTTATAAATGGTGCTTAGTGATGTCACCGGTTATAATTTGAGCTTAGTCGATCTTTCACATGACTCGCTGAAACGTGTGTATTATAATAAATAGAACAAACGCTCCCACTCACTGCAATTCAACGTGATGTAGCTGGCAGGGTCCGAAAATGAGTTGGCTGGGTGCAGGAATCCCTTGGTGTCCCACACAGCACAGAATATGGAGGAAGAAGTAGAGTTACCTGGAACTCTGTCTTCTTCCTCCATATTGTAATAAAATACCCCCTGTTGCAAAATATGAGGATATTAGAAGTCAACTCAGAGAGCCTTCAGCCTTGTACTTTTATATGGTCATGAAATTCCTCTGTAACTTATAATATCCTTATATTTTACAAGAGGGGGTACTTTATTCACTATATATATATATGTATGGCATATCAGATGAGAGTTATGTCACAAGATTGTATCTTGAAAATCAATTCGCCAATGAAGATGCAAATTTGTGACTCACACTATACATAGCAAAATAGTCACAAGATAGTCTTGTCTTGGTCACTAGAGACTAGAGTCTGTTCTGTGTCTAAGGCTAAGGGGACCCTGGAATTGACAACAGCCTAAGGCAGATAAATCCAGGGGTTCTATCTACACGCTAGTCATCACTATATTTAAATAGGCCCAGGGTGATGAAATCAAATGTCACACATAAGACCCTGGGAGGTCTAATCTGGAACATTTCTACATGTACAAGTAAGACACTCTTTTGTATGACTGATAACCATGTCTGCAGATTGTTACCTCCATCATAGTAAGGTGATCAGCGAGGGAGACACTCTGGTTCCGATACCAGCAAACGTGGCTCAGTGTGTTAGGATGATGGCTTTCTCCAGAGGATATGATAACCGGCTCTGTTGATAATATACACATATTAACACATTCAGCTTCCACTAAAGTCTGTACACAATACAATGTTACAGGGCAACCCTTCTGAAATAAAAACATAAAAAAAGTGGTATAAAGGTGATACCTTTATTGGCTAACTAATCTAATCATAGCAAGCTTTCAGAACATTTTAGTTCCTTTTTCAAGCTGATTAAAAAACATAAAAGCTTGCTATGATTATATTAGTTAGCCAATAACCTTTATACCACTTTTGTTATTTTTTTTATTTCAAAAGGGTTGCCCTGTAACATTTGAACTGGCTAATACAGTACAGCAACTTTACCTGCACCCAATACTACATTCAACATTTGTTCCTAAAATTCCAGTCTTCATTCCTCAATCCTACAAGCTCCAATACTCTTCCTCTACAACTCCATTCTCAATTCTCCACTCCTACAGCCCCAAAATCTATTTTCCCTGCTGTTGCAGTGTCAATCTCTATTCCTACAGCAACAAAACCCTTCTCCACACACTTGCCATGCAGCTCCAATCTCAACTACTCACTCCTTCATCTCCAGTCTCTTTTTTTTCTCCACCCCTACAGCTCCAACCCCATTTCTCCAGTCTCTTGCCATGCAGCTCCAATCTTAATTCTCCACCTACAGCCCCAAACTCCATTCTTAACTCCTAGAGCTTCAGTCTGTGTACTCTGATGTTATTGCTCCAAGCTCCATTGCTACAGTTCCAAACCCCCTTCTCCCCTCACTGTCCATGCAGCTCTAATTCTCTACTCATTTGCCATTGCATCTCCAATCTCATTTCCATGGCTCTACAGTTCAAATGCCATTTTCCAATCTAAAAGCTTCATCTGTGTTGCCTGCTAAAATCTCTATACTCCATGCTCTGGTCCTGGAACTATACACTAGCCTAGATACACGGTGATATGTATTTCCTGGGCTGCTATCAGCTGAATTTGCAGAAATACATAGGCAACTAAATTGCATGTCAATGTGGGCACTTTTTGGGATGCTTAAATACATGACACCCTGCATCTGAAAGCGTGCCTTGAGCATCACCCTTGAAGTGATTCATTCTTGTATGTGACACTTTTTCAACATTTATTAATCATGTCATTGTGACCCAAGTGTTTGCTGTGTTAGTAGCACTAACTGTCATTTCTTTCTTTCTAAATGGCACCTTCCTCTGTTATAGTGACCAGACATTGGACTACAACTGTAAAATATATATATATATCTATATATATATATATAGATATATCTATATCTAGATATATCTATATCTAGATATATCTATATCTAGATATATCTATATCTAGATATATCTATATCTAGATATATCTATATCTAGATATATCTATATCTAGATATATCTATATCTAGATATATCTATATCTAGATATATCTATATCTATATCTAGATATATCTATATCTATATCTAGATATATCTATATCTATATCTAGATATATCTATATCTATATCTAGATATATCTATATCTATATCTAGATATATCTATATCTATATCTAGATATATCTATCTATATCTAGATATATCTATCTATATCTAGATATATCTATCTATATCTATATCTATATCTATATCTATATCTATATCTATATCTATATCTATATCTATATCTATATCTATATCTATATCTATATATATATATATATACATATATATACTGAAAGAAAAGGGAAAGATTATAATGTTGTTTATTATAGAAAGTATTTTTGTAATTTAAGTCAATACTAAGGACTGAAAAGATCCAGTGGTTTAGTAATGGATTGTTTAAAAGTAGAATTAGGAAGACTTACGCTGCAGGGATTGGGCAGAGAGTTCACTGTATCTGGGGGCACGGCTTATTGCAGCGTTCAGATCATCCAACCAGCGCCTCATATCCTGCTGTGAACTGCAAGTGAGAGACAATGGGATGGGCACAAAGAGAGTAAGAATGAGGCCAAGAAGAAACAAGGACAAAAATATTAAAGAGATGGAAATTGATGCAAACCAACGCATTTCATGCAAACAAGCTGACACTTAGGTTAGTTAAACAGTCACATAACAATATAGGCATCGATTTGCATGAGTTGTACATGTGATAAACTTTGTTGCACAAGAGGCAAAGCATTAGAAAGTTCACCACAAAAGTGTGAATGATACACAAAAAGAAAGACAAGATAAATGTGCAAAAAGGTCTCCGCATGCTGAACTGCACCTGTCAGTACTGAAATTTGGGGAAATGGTTTCTTCTGTTGGAGGAGTGGGTTACTGCAAAGGGGTGGCTTAAATTCATCTATGGAGAGCAAACCACCCAAGTCTGTTGACGCTTTGTATCCACCTGAATGGGAAACATATTATGGAGTATGTGTGTCAGTAACACTGGGGTTTCCTCAGAAATACTGCCATGTATTCCCAAACACTCCCTGCTTCCCTAATAGCACTGTCTAGAGAGGGTTACCCTTTATATATTTTGGGGTATGTACCAGCTTTTGTTGCAGGCAGATTTGCTCTTGGCTGTTCAGTGATAGTTGGACGATCCTACTGCATCTCACTCTTCTGTTTTTGTAGAGACAGAAACAGGCTCTTTTGCAGCATTTGCCTACACTTGGCACCATTCATTCTTCCTTCTATTATTACAAGAGGTCAGGGACAATGCCTCTGAAAAGAACAATTCCAGAATAACATACAATGCAGTTACAGGGTTTTTGAGATGTGAACAGCATCACACACATTGCTTTGGACTTTGGCTAAAAAGCTCTGTCTCATCTGTGTCATTCTCATTCACAAGTGCATTTTCTTGGTTTCTTTGGAGAAATTGTTTCTTTTGTGCGCCCCCCCCCATACAGGCCAGTGGCATGCAGAGCTCTTGATATGGTTGACTGGTAGCTTATGCACTCTTTAGCTCCTTCAGAGTAATGGTTGGCTTCTCTCCTGAGGCTCCCTCTTGTTTGAAGCACAACCTGGGTGGTGCTTCCTTTTCCTGTTAACTGAACCATCCGTGCACATTGGGGCATCCAAACACTTCCATGTTGGTACTCTTTCCTTGGTACTTTTTATGCATCAGTATTTCTTTCTCTGTCATTTATTACTATTCACTGCAAACTGGGCCTTCTAGGGAGGATCAGTGACCTCACTTAACACTACTATAAGTTAAAATGGCGCCAAACATGTAACGCTTATATATTTGGTCCTGGGAAAGCCCCTGAAAACTTACACAGGCATTGGTAAAGATTATTTGTGGGTCTTTATATATGAAGCCATTTGTAGTTTAGGTTGTGTACCTTTAACTGGTCTTTGGAATTTCTATTGTCAAACTGCAGTGGTTGGACTCACCTGGCTGCCACTCCTATAGTTGTCTGTGCTGAGTAGATAGTGAAGCAGTGAGGGACAGAACTGTAGCTATCCTCAGCCTGTGCACATGATTAGAAATGGATGGTGAAACAGACACTAACAATCGGGGTTCAGCAACAGTCACAAGGATAGGAAACCCACATGACACCAATATCCATAAGGGGAAGTACAACTATACTAGGGGTCCCTCTTTGCCTGGGCCCTAAGAAGCGATAACTTGTACTGCTCCATAAGCCACAGAGGTCCAACACACACAGCAAGTGGGTTTTTAGGATGACACACCATATATAGCAAGGTGGCTGCAACCAATCACACATGCTGCACATTAAAAATCACAAATATACTCACAGGGGGATCCAAGACCATCAGCTGCAGGGGCAGTTAGAGAGACAGGGGGTGCACAAAGATAAGACAAATGAAAGAAGAACATGTGTTAGTGACATTGGGAGGTGTCTGTCCATGTATACATTGCTGTGTGCCAAAGGGCAGAAGCATTTCTGCCCTTGGTGGTTTCCCAGCATGCATTACACTCTAGTTCCTACTCACCAGCATGCCATGCAATGGAAGGCGTCCATGCACCCGGAATTGATTGGTACAGCTCAGGCCCTTTCGAGTGTACAGCAGCATATCTGAAAACTGAACAGAAAGTATATGAGCAGCCTGTTCACACTGCATTCTAAATGATTCCTCAAATTAGTACGTATTGTGTGTAGTTAAAGGAAAACTATAACCCCCAAACAATGTAGGTCTCTATAAAAAGATATTGCATAAACCAGCTCATATGTAAAATCCTGCTTCATGTAAACAAACCATTATCATAATAATATACTTTTCTAGTAGTATGTGCCATTGGGTAATCATAAATAGAAAATTGCCATTTTAAAAAATAAGGGCCGCCCCCTGGGATTGTAGGATTCACTGTACTCACAAACAAACCATACTTGTTAGGTAACATGAGCCAATTAACAGACAGAGTTGTGACTTTTGCTTCCACACTTCTTCCTGTTACAGTTAGAGTTGTAGTATTTCTGGTCAGGTGATCTCTGAGGCAGCACACAGACCATCACAAAATGGTGGCTCAAGGCAAGAGATGTAAAAGGGCAATATTTACTTAAATATATATTCCAGTTTGGTAAGATTCTTTAATATGCCACTTAATATGATATGAACTATCTGTTGCTTAAGTGTTCATTTTGGGGGTATAGTTTTCCTTTAATCATTACCATACATTAAAAAAAAGGTAACTATTTATACTGGGGAAGAAAATCCCCTAGTTAAAAAAACCCAACCCAAAAATTAGCCAACTCAATTCTCTAGCCAACTCAATAACTCTAACTATACTGTATATAATAATGGCATGCATAACTCTGGGAAGGGGCAAAGCAGAAGAGTTGCTAAAGCTGCCACAACTAGAAACGATCGCATTGTGCCCAGTTGGTTAATGCAGTTTTCTTTTTATATGTAAACTTGGAATTGTATACGGATATTATTCCATGTATATTGCACAATAACCGGATGAAGCTGATGTAACTACAAATGTGTCATTGCTGAACATTTGAACTAATTTTTCTTTATTCTTTTTGTTTATTATGGAAAAAAAAATCTCAAAATCTCAATAAAAAGAAAGTTATAAAAAAAAGGTAACTATTACAGCACCAAGCATTACATAAAGCCAGTAAATGTGGATGGATTCTGGGAGCTGCACGACACAGGTTTCATATCCTTGAAATATGCAAGTTACAGAACACGAGAAGAACATTTCAACATTTTATGTGTAATTAGTTGTTGAATCCTAGACTCAGACTTCTCACTCAGTGGTAATTAGAGAGTTTCTCTCATGTATCTGCACTACATTTAGAACTACAGGTATGGGAGCTGTTATTCAGAATGCTTGGGACCTGGGGTTTGCCAGATAATTGGATCTCCATATCATAAGTCTCCCTATAAAATCATGTAAACATCAAATAAACCCAAAAGGATTGTTTTGCCTCCAGTAAGGATTGATTATATCTTAGTTGGGATCAAGTACTTGTAAGAAAAAGGAAATCATTTAAAAAAAAAATGATAAAACAGAGTCTATGGGAGATGGCCTTGTTGTAATTTAAAGCTTTCTGTATAAAAGATCTTATACCTGTACTGGGGTTCTCCTGCCATGGCCATACCTACCAGGTAGAACATGCGCTGCTGCAGGCCACTCTTGGTCAGTTTGTACAGACAGCCCTCACGGATAAACTCCTGCAAGAAAAACAAAAACATTACAGAATTTTCCTATCTCCAGCAATATAGGAATATGTAGTAAGTAGAATCAGCACCTAAGTGGACATCTAGTTTGGTTACAGCAATGCAAAGCTTTGTGTTGTTATATGCACAAACCCGCCCTGGAGATGACAGGTGGTCTCCTCCCAGCAGATCCCTCTGCAACTGATCCAGTCTCTGCAGATTCTGTAGGTGTAACAGGCGGTGGCGTAGTCTGGAACTAACTGCACTGGCCTCAACCAATGCCCCTGCAAAATAAATAGTCATTTCAAGAGAAAAGCCCAGAGATCTTGGATGGTATTGAGAGACCTTTACCAGATCAAGAAAGCATTGGAACAACAATAGCAAGTACTGATTTCCAGTGCTATTTGCCTGCAATAATCTACTCAAGTAGAGGAAAAAGTAACTGCCTAACCCTCACCTTCAGCTGGTCCTCAATCTTTTTTACCCGTGAGCCACAGTTAAATGCAAAAAGAGTTGGGGAGCAACATAAGCATGAAAAAAAGTTCCTGAGGGTTTCAAATAAGGACTGTGGTTGGCTATTGTGTAGGTGCTTTGTGGACTGTCAGCCTACAGGAGACTCTGTTTGGCAGTACATCTGGATTTTATTTAACCAAAACTTGCCTCCAAACCAGGAATTCAAAAATAAGCTCCTGTTTTGTTGCCTTTGGTTGAGGATCCCTGCTCCACACCTTCATTAACACTTGAGTAAAATGGTGAAAATGATGTGCTTGTTTTATTTACCTCAATGAGCTGAAAATAATCATGTCTGGGTACTGAAATGTTACTGGGTGTGCTTTCAGATAGGACTTATAGGCATGTTCCCACAAACAGAAAAAGTATGTCATTCAGCACTTTTTAATATAAATTATTAGACCTATTTACCTTAATTACTGGGAATAACTAGAGGGTGTGCCCTAATTTCCTAAGTCATGGGAACTGTAATAGAAAAAATGCATTGCCAATAGTGATGTTACTAATTGTTGCAAAGTTTCAAAGCTGGAACTACTGTTCTCTTTTCTCAGACACCTACATCCTAAACCTCTAACAATAGTTCCCCATTAAGGAGCATAAATAATTAAGGGCCCTTTCTCACCATTGCACCGCCCTCTAAATCACAAAGTCATTCTGGTAACTATAGTGTAGATCAGAACCCTGATTCAAACTCCAGGCTTAATGGTACTAATGACTTACGCTGGCAGTTGTTGTAGTCATGGTGCAAAGGAGGGTAATGGCGGCAAAGTCTCTCTAGCAATTTCTCATACTGCAGGGGGCGCTGTAAGGGTTTTAGCAGGAGACAGCTGAGGGGTAAGTAACAGACCCTCTGCTGCTCAAACTCCTGCAGAAAAACATCCACCTCCTGCTGCCCTGGGGATTTTCTCTGCAGTTCCAGGAACACGTCTTCCAACTTGTGTAGGTGAGGCAGCAGAGCCTGAAAAGGTAAAAAAGAATTAGTACTGAAAAAGAGAAAATTAACTTTCATACATACAGAAGGATGCATAATGTGAACTAAAATCATCAGCATATTAGGGCCCCTTCTTGAAAAAGGTAGAATTGGATCAATGAAAACAAAAGAGGATAAATTGCCCAGATGTGAAAAATGTATCATCTCTGTTAAGCGCTGTCAAATATGTCACCACTTTATATAAGTGAACTATAAAAATGGCTTATATTAACAGTGGACAGAAAATGACTAGATAAACTGGCACCAATCACACAAGACACTGTACAACAATTATTAAAGGTGGCTGATTGGCCCAGTTGCTGCCACAGACTCTGGTAGGTGTAGGTTCTATTCCTGCATGAGCCCAATGTGACTATAGGTAAAAATCTCCCTGTGTCTGGGTCACAACTAATATATTATACAACCTATAGGGGTACTCCTGCTTAAAGGAGAACTAAAGCTTAATCAAAGAAATAGCTAGAAATTGTGTACATTATGTTTTGGGCTCCTGTACCAGCCAAGGCAATCACAGCCCTTTAGCAGTAAAGATCTGTGTTTCCAAAGATGCCCCAGTAGCTCCCCATCTTCTTTTCTGCAGATTCACTGCACATGCTCTGTGCTGCTGTCACTTACTGAGCTTTGGGACCCACTCACAATATACAGTACACATAGAATAGAAATGTCACAATATAAGGCTGATTAGTAATTAATACAGATAATTACTACATGACAGTACAGAAACCTTTGCAACTAGCATCATAATTTAATAATCAGTCCTGTAGCATCAGCGTATATTATTACAGACCAACCTAATTTTCTGCATAATAATCTGTGATACAAAACATGGCATTTTTAGCCATAATCATTTTTAGTGTTTATTTCTCCTTTAACCATACCATTACTAGTGCTATAAAATAAGCGGTAAAGAAGATAATTCTAGCAGGTATTATATGGTAACATATTGCATTCTGACTTTACACTCAGAAACAGACATAAAGGAATGAAGAGTCTCACCCGTAGAGCGGTCATATTCCTTAGCACTAGGTCCCCAATGATCTGGGTATCCTTGGCATGTACAAATCTCCCCTCCCTGGCAAAATACAAAAGAGAAATACATATCAAAAGCCAATTCATTTTTATGTATACAATGGTCAGTGTATAATAAGTCTACTGATACAAAATGGAGAGTAAGAAAGCAAGGGTTCTTTGGGGTGTCCAGTGAATTGCAATGGAAAGCCTTTGTATAGCACCATAGTTCACCATAGTATCGGCTATTATCTCTGTGCAATACTATGGTGAACCAACAGCCCCTTGCGCCATTAGCATTATAAAGAATCAACAGGCACATAAAAAACAAGAACTAATTCTATTGGACTAATACAAATAGGAAAGGCTGAAAGGCTCTCTAAGTATATTGGTTAGAATGCATTATGGTTACCAGAGAAGAACAACATCCTCAAGCTGCTGCAGAAAGTCCTTGTGAAACTGCTGCATGGGTGCCATGTTTGAAAACAGAGGTTTCATCAGCTGCTCAACTGGCCCCAGAAGAAGACCGCCTTTACTGAGAACTTTGTGCAGCCACTGCCAAGAAACAAAGTCAGGATTATGGGGCCCATTTACTTAGCTCGAGTGAAAGAATAGAATAAAAAAAACTTCGAATTTCGAATGTTTTTTTTGGCTACTTTGACCTTCGACTACGACTCGAACGATTCGAACTAAAAATCATTGAATATTCGACCTTTCGATAGTCGAAGTACTGTCTCTTTAAAAAAAACTTCGACCCCCTACTTCGCCACCTAAAACCTACCGAACCTCAATGTTAGCCTATCGGGAAGGTCCCCATAGGCTTTCTAAGGTTTTTTTGGTCGTAGAAAAATCGATCGATTAATTAAAATCCTTTGAATCGTTCGATTCGAAGGATTTAATTTGTTCGATCGAACTCATTGCGGTAAATCCTTCGACTTCGATATTCGAAGGATTTACATTCAGCAGTCGAATATCGAGGGTTAATTAACCCTCGATATTCGACCCTATGTAAATCTGCCCCTATATGTACAATATCATTCTCTGCTGTTACAGAACTCCGGCACTGCTCATGTACAAGAAGGTGCTGCATTTATTGTGCGCTGCTTTCTCTGTTCCCACAGACTGGGGGTCTATAATGATCCTGAGTGCTCACATGCACCCAAACTCTTAAAGCTTTGGACAAATGAACATAAACATTTTTTGTTTTGTTAACAGATGACACAATGTTTCTAGATCTCTCTCTCATAGAAAGATATGAATATGGGGTATTGATTTGGTTCAGCATTTGGAGGAATCCAAATACAGTAGAACCCCAATTTACCGTTTCCCAAGGGGCAGCATAAATTACGAGAAAACATTACATTCGGGAAATAAAAAACAAAGCATGTCTGTATGGGACCACAAAAAAATGGCATACATTTTGGGAAAACATATTCCAGGGACATAAAATTGGGGATGTACACTATGAAGGATTTTCTACATCCCTTATAATGCAGATAATTGTTTAACAGGCCCTATTGAGCAAGATGTAGATTTAACATACTCAGAACAGTTCCAATTGGTTCACATAAGGGCTTCATTATATGTTATATCCAGTGGTATAGGTTCAATGCTGTACAATAAAGTCTATACAAAATTTGGATAGGCTGGGGTCAATGAAATCCAGGGGTGTAAATAGATGTCACTGGGTCCCACAGGAAATTAATTTTAGGGGCCCCAATATATCCAGAGGTTGTTATGCTTTACCAATATATGTTGAAATTGCTCATTAATTAGGGCTTCATGGGGCCCCCTATACCTCCTGGAGGTCCCCTGCAGCCACAGGGTCTGCTTCCTCTGTAGTTACGCCCCTATGAAATCACTTGGATGGTTGTATCTATTTCCCAGGCTGCAGTACAACAGCCCTAGTGTAAACACCCTATATTTACATACCTGCCATTCTACAAACTTACCACACTAATAACCTCTATGTCCTTTAGATGAGATGTCTCAGTGCTTAAAATTTCCTTGGTAATGTAATATGCTTCATCCATTGGCTGAAAGACAACAGAAAATAGTCACCAGGTTACTTTTGCACCTCAGATACCAGAAACAGTAACAATAAACTTGTGCACCTGACAAACAATGGAAAGCATCCCTGGGATTTGTGTACTTTGTACACCAGAGAATGTTACTTGCAGACTTGTGCACCTCATATCATAAGGATGGCCACAAGGTGATTTAGGTACTTCATATTCCACTAATAATCACTGGGGTGACTACAAATCTCAGTAACCTATCCGCAACATTTTAAAAACTGCAACGTTGTCTAAGTTTTTTTTAATCAGTGGTCAAAAGCCTTGGGCTGGTGTTCTGAAGTGAGAGTCTTGCCCTGCACAGACCCAATGTGTCCAACTGCAACACTGACTACCAGTCTAGTAAAATATTTCATGCACTGAAGCCTTTAGGCCAAGAGCCCACACAGTGGATCATCCACTTTCTTCCACCAGCAAATTCACTGTAATGTGCTTCTTCCTATAGCGCTATATACAGGCACTTCATGCAGCACTGGGTTCTAGGTTTGATTCCCGCCAGGGCACAATCTGCATGGAGCTTTTATGCACTGCCTGTGTCTGAGTGACTTTTTTCGCACTTCAACATCTTCATTTGTTGTCGTTTGAGAAAAGAAAAATGATGGCTTCAGTGCAACCCCAGCTAGCGGTATGTGTTGATGTATTTACCCACCAACTTTCTTATGAACCCTAAAACACAAAGGGCAGTATAACTGTATAGCTATAATCTAGTTTTCCTCCATGTAGGTTTTCGATTTCTATGTTGAATTAGAGCAGTGATCCCCCAACCAGTGGCCTGTGAACAACATGTTGCTCCCGAACCCTTGGAAGTTGCTCCCACTGGCCTCAAAGCAGGTGCTTATTTTTGAATTCCAGGCTTGGAGGCAAGTTTTGGTTGCATAAAAGCAGTTGCACTGCCAAACAGAGTCTCCTGTAGGCTGACAATCCATACTGAGTCTACCAAATGGCTAATAACTGCACTTATATTGCACCACCCAGGAACATTCTTCATGTTTGTGTTGAGCATAACTCTTTTTACATCTAAATGTTGCTCATGGGTAAAAAAAAGGTTGGGGACCCCTGGCTTAGAGAGTGTGAGCAGCATAGATTCTCACCTTTCTCTCGGTACAGTATTCTGCATCATAAGTTCTGGTACTACCAGTGTCACTAAGAGCTGGGCTCAACAGAGGTGAGCTACCAATTGGCATATTGGAATCAGGCAACCTCAGAGTGACAGGTGATAAGCGACGGCCTGAAGAAATGGAAAAAATATAAAAGAATTAGCATGTGCATGGGACAGGACCTTGCATGTTGCATATATTACATTTAATGAAGTCAATGCATTTATAAATACTTTCCTTGGAGTAATCATGGAGGAAAGGTAGGTGTTAGTAATAAGTAAAAGCAGCAAGTAGAACAAATAGAAAGGAATATAACAAGAACTGGAAAGCCATAAATAAGCAATAGCGATCTTTAAGAAAACCTTAGATTCGGGGAAACAGAAATTCCCTAGAGAAAGCAGCAGAAGACGAGTCAGAATTGACAAAGAAAGGCAGAGAGAGTCTGAAAGCAGCAGCCATTGGTTGGTTAGATTGTTAGGGTTCCGGAGGCAGTCATACCGCATATGTAGAGGTGCATCCTCAGATGTCTGTTCCCCATGAAAATGTTTATTAACCAACAATGATGGGTTCCTGGAGTATTCAGATAAAGGAACATATGTTCTTGCTCATTCCCCATTCAAAGGCATTGCATGTATGTGACAGATACCAACTGCTTCAAAGTGTTTCACAATTTCACTTGCAGACTGTCATTTTGTCATGCTGCTCCAGAAAATATTCCAAGGTGTTCCGCAGATGGAGGCATTAGCCCATGTGTGCAGATTTTCCAAAGACCTCAAGGTGCTAGTATGCTTGCTGTCCTCACACAGTCAGGCTTTCTCAAATGTGCAGCTTACCAACACTTATAAAGAAGCCAAAGCTGAATGTTTAACATACTGCTTATTTTGAACCCAAAATAAGTCAGGTTTGAGTTAGAACGTATTGTGCTTCTGTTGTAAGAAGACGTTTCATTTTAGGATCATGGAGACCAACCCTTAATAGCAAGGTCCTGAGCAATAGGTTGAGAATCCCATATCTGCAGTCTCTGGGGTAAGGTACAAAGCATAACTAATCTGTTATCAGGAATTTGTTATACTGGGAGATAAACAGCTTAATGCAATTAGCTCTATCAATAAACACTTTGGCAACTGGACAGATGAAATGTGTCTATGCTGCTTTAGAATAGTGTTGCTAAAAACAATTTTAATATTCTTAGGTACAATAAACACAAGGCTGCTTTTGGCTTTGGCAGTAAAACGTTATTGAAGGTGTCATGGGGCCCTTTCATAGAAAAACAACTGTCCTCTATTGAAAAAGTTGAGGGTAGTCAAATAAATGGGCAGCAATCTTGAATAATTAGTTAATTTCCTCACACAGGTCTTTCTATTTTTAAGATCTGTCTGTAAGAATCCTCTACTGGCAGTGGCCCTGTAACACCATTTCAACTGCAGTAATGTTCTTCAGGTAGAATCCCCTTGCTCTCTGTTCTTTTCAATGAGTCCTTCAGTGAAGGATAAATGGCAACCACTTAACATGTGTGTGTGAAGCTCCATCATCCCCCTATGTATATGCCAATTTATTTCCTATGTGGCGGAGCTATGAAAATGGGCCACAATGAGTACGCAAAGGAATATTACATTAGAGAAACACACACAATCCTGTTATAACATATAGTTTAAGGGAGAGTACATTTAAATGTGACTAATAGCACTCTATGTAGCCAGACACACTAGCAAAAACTGTCACATTCACTTGTGACCCTAGTGTGCTGGATATACCCATAGATGCACTATTTTTGGTCGTAACTTCCAGCTACTGATCCATCCACTTCATTTAGTGAACAGACAACCTAGTGAGCCAGTCCAAATACTAGTTATGTCTTAAGGGCACACCTGCCAATCCAACGTGAATAAAATAACTGTGCTATAACTTTAATTATCCTACCCTGAAAGAAAATAACTGGCAGTTGGTTTATGATATGACGGAGGAAAGTTGTTACCATTGTCCTTCTTTATTTCCAGTAAATCAACTATGAAAGTTGTTTTTGCCTGAGAAATGCCATACTGCTTAACACATGAAATAAATGGAAGTAAATAACAACACCTGTCTCAGAACACTATGGCGCACTGATCCTTATTCAGACTGCTATAAAAATCAGCTTCTTCAGCTTGTACTTCGGGGTGGCGTTAAGGAATTCAGCCTGTCTCAGCATAAAGACAACCCCTCCATTAAAAGAAAAAAAAAAAAAAAGAAAAAGAAAACGGCAAAACGGAAAAAAAAGTGTAATAGAGGAGAGAATCAACACTCCCCGTTTTATTTCATATACAATCAGGAATAAACATTATGTCAATGTTATAAAACAAAAAGAATTGAAAACACTCCCTTTCCTGCAGAGATATTGGCACCAAAAAAAGTTACAGAACACAGGCCCAGTATGTAATTCCGCAATCAGGATGATAATATTAACGGCATAAACGTGCAAGAACCAAAATACATTCCCCAAGGCACATAATAATATTTACTATACGTTAGTGGGGCATTTGAGACAATCGGGCACCCCAGTCAACATATTTTCTAGTGAAGCCAGCACCGTAACCTGGCACCATGCGACCCTGGGTGCTTTTGTTTTTACTATTCTACTATAGGTATGGGTTCTGTTATTCAGAATGCTCTGGACCTGGCTAATGGATATTTCCGTGATTTCAGTTCTTCATACCTTAAAGGCTACCAGAAAATCATGTTAAACATTAAATAAACCCAATAGTCTGGTTTTGCTTCCAATAAAGATTAATTAAATCACAGTTTGGACCAAGTATAAAGTACTGTTTTATTATTACAAAGAAAAAGGAAATGTTTTAAATAATTGGATTATTTGGCAATAACAGAGTCTATGGGAGATGGCCTTCCCGCAGTTCAGAGCTTTCTGGATAATGGGTTTCCGGATAACGGATCACACACCTTTACTGCACGGAGCTGTAAGTAGGCTTTGCATCCTCAGTGTCAGTAGATATTAGGCAATCTGTAGCTCAGAAGCAGAAAGCATAAAATACAGCATGGAACTACCTTATGTACATAGTACTTGCAATTAAAATTGGACTGGCAATCTGTGGATTCTGGCAAATGCCAGAGGGGCTGCTGTAAAATGTCATAGACACACACTATTTAGTGGGCCTGTGGGGGTCTGTTTGGGCCTCTGTGTAATTGAAATGTCTGGGCCTATTTCAGTCTCACTTTGGAAGCATTTCCATAGTGCCCTGAACTCCATAGTGGCCACAGACATGACCTAGTGCCTCAGAGAGTGGCTTATAACCAAACTGTGAGCAGTAGCCCTATATGAAGGTAGGCCCATGAGAGTGAACTGGTATCTAGCTGGATGGAGAAAAACAGACAGTGGAAGGCTGAGTGCAGCTGCCAGACCTGCAAAAAGCTGTACTGTATCCAAGCAATTCTTCTATAGAGCTGTACCAACAAAGCATTCGTTTTGCATTCATTCTACTCGACATTAGGCTTATGTATCTTTCCCAATCCCCCCCGTCTATTTATAATTCTGACGGTGCTTCAGTGCCATAAGTATTTGGCGGTGAAGTCTTCACAAGTCTGCATTTGTGTAATAAAGTCTCTGAACTTGAGGAGACTTTATCTGCACAAAAGTCTTGATGGCCACTGTGTATTTTTACAGCCTACACTAATGTTACTATGTAATATAAGTAGCAGGAAAGGAGTTCCTTCTTGCAAACAGAAAACATAATTATAACTTATTTAAAATAAAAATAAGGGTATCCCTTTCTGAATAAAAACAACACTATGAGCATAAAACTCATAAAGGACAGTCATACCACCAGAGTATGGGACACCATTGGTACCCAACATACTGTTGTGCCACCAAATCCCAAATGATTTTGTTCTACTGAAGTCTCTTTGGAAAGTCCTGCCTGTCACTGGCTCTATCCAGCTCCACATCCACCTCTAGCCAGGAGGCTTTAGTTTCATGACATTTCATGATTAGAAGTATGTTAATTATATTTTACATCTTTGAGAGACTTTAGGTGCACTTTAAACATATGCAATAGTGTCTTTTCAAAATCCTAATTTATTAAGGACATACAGGAGCACAAATGACAATCGTGTGTTTTGTTCTTGGGCTCTAGATCTGCATACAACCCTTAGCATGACCCGACAGGATAACAGGAGTTGTAGTCCAGTAACGGCTGGAAGGCCACATCTAAGAAATCCCTACACTGCACATTCTCTTACAGGAAAACCAGGTTACGATGTCAGTAAACTAAGCAATCACCTAATAAAAACCCAGATCGAAAAGGGATTCTATTACTTGGAGCTGAATGACTGGTACACCAATGTTTTCCTATATCTTCAATTTTACTGGTGATATTAAGTTTAAAAGAAGCAGAAATTAAAGTCTTAGAATTTTTTGTGACCAAGAGGAAATCGGGAGAAAGAAATGAATGGATTGTGGCTGAGGTGATATTAGTGATATATGAAATAAAAGTAGGATTTATTAAGGTTTCACTTAATAGTAGTGTTTTGCAACTAATCTGATTATCAAAAAGTCTTTTGATAATTTTCTTTTCAAGCAGGATCATTCATTTCTTAACCCTGTATAAAAGGAAGAGCACGGGGGCACAAGCCACTGACTGCACAGAACATTCATTGTATTTGTATTTACAAGTGGGAGCTGGCATATTGTTGGGATAACTCTGCATTGCCATAAATAGAACAGCACCATCTGTTGGTCACCAACAGTGGTGCTGTCAATGTGTGTAGCATCAGAAACAGAGCAGCGACCTATAAAGTAATATTGCAAATACCATAAGCTATTTGTCATGCTTCGCAACCTAAAGATGAATGGAAATAAGCTTGGTTTATGAAAAGGGCAGACACATAAAGGATTTTAAGAAGCAAAGCCAAGGCAATACTTTGCAAAGCAAGGGCAAGTGAGCCATTGAGAACTTAACATCATTTAGAACTGCAATTAAAAACAATAATAAAACATAAACTGAATGCAGGTAGTGTAAACACTGCTTTGTGCAGCAGCTCAAAGGCACCTGATACTTAACTACAGGCAGTTATCAATTCCAAGCAATGCCATGACAAAGTAAGCAGATCCCCTATTTAAGCACTGAGAATTTCATACAATTTTGGGAGATTGAAAGAATCAAGCATGTGTAAAGGAATCAAGTTGGGGAAAAGAAGCAGGGAAAAGGAAAGAAAGTTGGCAAATCTCTCACATGTCCTATTGGAGAATGCTGGGATATTAACTCACAACAGCTGAAGACTTGAGAGCAACAGACTGGTCTAAAGTGGAACATAAGTGCAGGATTAGTGATTTAGGCTTTGTGTAGTGTTACAGTGATGCAAGTGGAAGTCGTGATTGTGCAGGAAGCAGTATGTAATAGTAAAGTATAGTATGTGATTAAGGGTATACAGGCTACATTAGCAAATAATCAACAAAAAAAGGCAATTGTGCGGTGCAAGTAGGTAAGTGAAAGACCGTGAAGGCAAGCATTTGTATAGCAGTAATAATGTATAAATGAGGACATGTTCAGCCTGCCATATTGTGACACTGCCTCGCAAACAAGTTATGCTTCATGATTTACAAAGTACCATGTTGATGTACACAGTAAATTACACTGAAAGAAATCATCTCGTTGTTGTACCGTTGTACAGCACCAATACATATTTTCCACAAAAAGAGATTCCTGTGATTTTATGGAAAACTACTTAGTTAAGGTTTAATTTGTAGAATTCGTGTTAGAACCTAAGTAAATGATATTTTGGAAAGCTCTTTTTCATTTTAGGGATCGGTTTCTCCCTTCTTATCTGGCACCCCAAGCTGGTTTAAATTGGCATGATAATTTATCAGAGGATTGCTGAAGAATAAGTTTATGTCAAGGGGTGGCTCCCCATCAGAGTCCCAAGAGTCTTCGTTGGAGCTGCTGGAGTCCTCCGTTGTTGTTGGGGGGTAACTCAGCTGCTCCAGCTGGTCCAAGATGTCACCAAACTGGAATGCAGAGCTAGATTCAGATCTCACAGAGCAGGCTGGGAAGTTGATCATGGAACTAGCAGTGGAGTGGTTGGCAGAGCGGGAGAAAGGAGGCATCCCATTGAGATTGGAAAGGGAGCTGCTTTCAGAGCGATGGTGGAGCAATGAGCTGCTCTCTGAACGATGTTGAAGAAGGGAGCTGCTCTCTGAAGGGCTCAACAGACTTTGCATCAAACTAGCCTGAGCTTTCACTTGAAATAACTCACTAGCATCTGTGGGCCTTGAGTTGCCATTGAAGTCACTTTCATCTTCCTCCTTAAGGTAATACTCTTGTGGTGAATGGTCCTCATCAATAGATGGTAACATATCCCCACCATAATCATACAGCTCTGCCCCTCCACCAAAGGATATGTCAGCTGGATCATCATCTATGTATTCTTCTGTTGGGAGGAAAGGATCAGAGACTCCTGACACCCATAACCTAACATTCTCATTCTGAGGGTCATTATCTGTATCTCTGATTCCTTCTGAATCCTGCTCACTACTCAAGGAAGGGATAGGGTGGGGGCTAAGACCTGGTAATGGTGAGTGCACTGGTAGTATGGAATCCTCTGCAGCTTTCCTGACAGGTTCTTCCTGCGTTCGAGATAACACAACATCATCATTTCTGGGCATGTTCTTCTGAGGTGATGGCACAGTTATGCTGGAAAATGAATGAAGGGGCTGGTTGGTTGGGAAAGATGACAGAGGCGTCTTCAAACTCTCAGTGAAAGTGAGGATCTGCAAGGAAATAAAAAAAAAAACAAAGTGTAAGAAAGACTTGGAACGCAAAGCCATGAATAGGAAATTGCATATGAGTGCGTGAAGCTGGAAAATATTCAGCACAAAGCAAAGTGCAATACAGCCAATGAGAAGCAGAACTAAGACACAGCACGGCTACAGTATAAGCTTGAAATGAGAACTTGTCTAAAGGAAAGCTTAGTTTTAAGCACCAAAAGTCACAACAATGATTTAGAAAAGGGACATCCAACTTATGGACTACCCATTGTGGGGGAAGAAAGGGAGTAGGAAGCATCAACAAAGGGAGGACATGAAGCTGGACACCCCTGATTAGTTTAAACAGTAAATCATGAAAGGCCATAGAAAAAGCTTAGTCAGAGGTTGGTTAAACAAGAGACACTAGAACCAAATTCAACAAGTTTGAGCCAGAAAATAAGCGAAGCAAATAGGAATGAGTCTAAGCACTACTGCACAAGCTCGACAGGATTAACTAAGCACAGAGACCCAAGCGAGAAGGGCAGCAAAGTGAGAGGCACCTAATGCTTTAAAGCTACACGCACCTGCTTTGGAGGGTCAGGGGTCGCAGTGCAAGGGGAAACTCTGGCTTTGCTGTGTCTCCTGTGGAACAAGACAGCAATGCAGTCAGGAGAGTCCCACTGACACACCGAAGCCCAGAATTAATCCAGCATTAGGTATTACATAGCACTTTTAGAAATACAAGCAGTGCTAAGGCAAGCTAACACAAATGAAATAATGCACAGCTCACAGTGGGACTGATGTCACACTGCGGATCATGTCATTCTCATACTGCAAACTGTTTACCGATCATATTATTGGGTGTAATCAGTGACTCTTAAAGATGCACTGATTAGATTAGGTAGACTGTAATACAGTTACACACAGTATTGGAAATCTAAAGAGTCTGCGTGTGTCTCCAAGCCAATGCAGAAGGCAGCATTATTTCACAAATCCAGCTGAACAAGCAGTTCTTGACTGGGAGTCAGTCAGCCTGACCCCTAGTAACAGGGGCTACATTAAAGCGGCACTTTCAAGGTTTAGTGGCCTGCAAGAATGAAACATTCAGCTTAACTGAAATTAAACAAAAAGCTCAGGTCCATGGGCTATAATTAGTAAAGCACACACGATTAAAACAAATGCAGGGAGTGCATCACTATGTACTTTTAACAGAAACAAGAACACTGTATACTGTATGTAAAATATGATGTACAAGATCATTAAGGAAACCATAACACAAGGACTCATTTATTAATAATATGCAAGACACTGGCGAAATTTCTGCATTGCTGTGTCTGTTCAAAATTCAAGGCAAATCTTTGTGCCTGATGCTAGAAGTGCAAATAAGTGTCCACAGAGCATGTATTTGGGTGCAAGTTGTACCCACTATGAAAAGGCCAGGATGTGGTCATCTATTCACATCCCCTTCAAATACATGTTGTTAACTATGTGCAATTGCAGAGGCCTATATGCACAACACGGTATGGAAATAACCCTGTATTAATAGGTTCTTCTGTAAGGTACACTGGGCATGGAGAGGTCCTACTGCAAAGTAGGGATGCACTGAATCTGGATGAATCCCAGAATCCTTAGAGAAAGATTCAGCCGAATACCTAATCCTAAAGGTCTGGGAAAGGAAAAATATGTTTTACTTCCTTGTTTTGTGATGAAAAGTCACATGATTTCCCTTCCCACCCCTAATTTGCATATGCAAATTGTCATATGCAAATTAGCGTTCCGATTCGGTTCGGCCAGGCACAAGGATTCTACAGAATCCTGCTGAAAAAGGCTGATTCCTGGATTCAGTGCATCCCTACTGCAAAGCTCAGACAGTGCAACTTTGCACCCTTTATTGCACCTACCAAATGAGCTATACAAGGCTCTAAATAGGATATAAAAGTGTAAGTGCACTGCTTCATGTGGCCACAGAACACATACTTCAGAAAACAGAACATCTACTTTTTGGGACAGGGTTATGTATCCTATTGAAGTCATAGAAGACTTTAGCAGGGCAGCAATATTACAGCTCTGACTCATTTGTCTTAATAGAAATGTATACATATCCAGAGAGTGTATATAAAAAGTGATGGTATATTTATTCTTTTTTTATTGATTTTTATTAACATACATGGGAAACCATATGAAATAGAATGTGTAGAAAGTCTATTACATACAGTATAGAGCTAGGGTTTACATTTACTTTTTCTTATAATGTTCATCATACTGGCTCAAGTCACTCTCCATAAGACTCCTTGATTATTTTTATAAGAAGGAACTACCATCAGTTTCTCAGCTTTGCCCATTCTTTCGATGACTGTTCATTCATGCTCATTTACAATTAACTGACAAAAGTACTGGATTCGATGGCTTAACAACCTGGCAAAATGACTGTGTTGTGCTCACCATAATGGCATCAGATGACAAAATGCCATCTTGCTTGGACTGTTGCTCAGAACTGCTGACATCATCAAAAGGGGAGGATTTCAGGTTTTGTTTCCCAATTTTGAAGCCACAAAGTCAGGTAGCAAACTGCCCAAAATTGTGTTATGTGCCATAATCCTTAGTTTGCCTACACTTTTTCATCAACTGTCTATAAGCAACTTTCTTTATAACCCCTCAATAACACTCCTGCTGTGATCGAATTCTCTTTAGAAGGAGCCAACAGCCAGGCCCAAGGTTGTATGGTTTGACATCAATGGGGTTCTGCTAGGTCAGAGATAAAAATGTAAATATCCAGGCCTAGGTAAAGCAGGAACAGCACCTCCAGTTTTTAGCAGTGCAGTATCCCATACAATGTTTTAAGCACTGGAACCCTGCCCCATGGAGCTTACAATCTAATTCTAATCCATAAAACACAGAAAAAGGTTATAATTTTCTGTGGAAATCACTATAATCACCATCTCCAGCAAATAAGCAGCCATGGTTGATTTTACCTCCATGTTAAGACTCAGGTGCTCTTCTAGTAGGTTCCAGGAAGTCCACGTGTAATAACATCATAGAGGAAAGGTAATTAAAAAATGAAAAATACAAACGGGGGTATAACACTGGGTGCATAGGATAATCCAGCACCATTTGGTGCACGGAGGCAAGAAGGCTATTTCCATAGCCAATGAGATAAGCCAGATACTAATTAGTCATTAGCCATAGAGTGTTTCACATTATTACATATGTATAAACATTGTTGAATGGCATTTCAGTTTAGTTCTACCCATGAATGCGCCACTTTATTAACTATATCATGTTTAGCAAGTAAAGCAATGTGGAGCATTTGGGAGCCAAACAAAGACAGTATTTTGTGCACAACACATAAAAAAAATGTGTATGTCATTGAGCAGAAATTAGACAGGTATAAAGAACAGCTATCAATGTAGCCAGGGATCAAGAGAAATAGGATTTAGCAGTATATATGGGACCTGTTATCCAGAATGCTTGGGACCTGGGGCTTTCCAGATCTTTCCATAATTTGGATCGCCATAGATTAAGACTTCTAGAAAATCATTTAAACATTAAATAAACCCAACTGTCTGGTTATGCTTCCAATAAGGATTAATTATATTTTAGTTTGGATCAAGTACAATGTACTGTTTTATTTTTATGGAGAAAAGGAAATCATTTTTTAAAATTTGGATGATTTGCATTAAATGGAGTCTCTGATCTTTTTGGATAACGGGTTTCCGGATAACAAATCCCACACCTGTACAAGCTACTGTTTTATTATTACAGAGAAAAAGAAAATTATTTTGAAAAATTTGGATTAAATGGCGGGCATCCCATAATTCCGAGCTTTCTGGATATTGGGTTTCCGTATAATGGATCCCATACCTGCGTGTGAATATGAATATATATATATATATATATATATATATATATATATATATATATATATATATATATACACACACACACACACTTCTCTTAAGAGTATGTACAGCTCTTAAAAAAATAAAATAAACATCTTTAAATACTATACTAGAATAACTGAAAACCTTGGAATGAAGCATACTGTCTGTGGAGCTGTGATGCATACTGTACATGAGAGTGTGTTATTAAATTTATCACAGTATAGAACTAACCTCTCATATGATGGTCTCTTTACACCCGTGTCTCGCATATAATCAATCAGCTGCTTCTGTGTTCGGCCGCTGGAAGCAAACACACTGTTCATGAAAATACTTACTGCACATATTTCGTAGTGATGCCCATGAATAGTTGCTCTGCTTTCCCGGGCCGTATTTTTTCCCCAGATTGATTATTGTACAGAATTTTGAGATAACATTCCTTTTTTTTTCTACATGAACAAACATATGAAGAAGTGCTGCCATGTCATTTACTTTGATAACTTGTTTACGGTGAGATATAGCAAGAGTTTGGATTCTGGTTTGAGCCTGTGTGATTTTTATTAAAAAGGAGTGGGTCGACTTTAAAGGGATACTGTCATGGAAAAAAAAAAAAAATTCAAAATGAATCAGTTAATAGTGCTGCTCCAGCAGAATTCTGCACTGAAATCCATTTCTCAAAAGAGCAAACAGATTTTTTATATTCAATTTTGAAATCTGACATGGGACTAGACATATTGTCAATTTCCCAGCTGTCCCAAGTCATGTGACTTGTGCTCTGATAAACTTCAATCACTCTTTACTGCTGTACGGCAAATTGGAGTGATATCAGCCCCCTCCCTTCACCCCCCAGCAGCCAAACAAAAGAACAATGGGAAGGTAACCAGATAACAGCTCCCTAACACAAGATAACAGCTGCCTGGTAGATCTAAGAACAACACTCAATAGTAAAAACCCATGTCCCACTGAGACACATTCAGTTACATTGAGAAGAAAAAACAGCAGCCTGCCAGAAAGCATTTCTCTCCTAAAGTGCAGGCACAAGTCACATGACCTGGGGCAACTGGGAAATTGACAAAATGTCTAGCCCCATGTCAGATTTTAAAATTGAATATAAAAAAAATCTGTTTGCTCTTTTGAGAAATGGATTCCAGTGCAGAATTCTGCTGGAGTAGCACTATTAACTGATGTGTTTTGAAAAAAACATGTTTTCCGATGACAGGATCCCTTTAAGTTAACCTTTAGAATTGTCAGTTCTAAGCAACTTTTCATTTGGTCTTCATTGTTAATTTTTTTAAATAGTTTTTGAATTATTTGCCTTCTTCTGATTCTTTTCAACATTCAAATGGCTGCAGCTGGAAAAAATGAGGGAGCTTTTAGTTTGTTCCACAAACACATTTAGGATAAAAAGCCAATAGGCATTACCTAAATTTAAAGTCCTGCTCAATGCAACATTGTAAATTACTGACACTAATATGTCTCCACCTCTTAACAAGAAACCTGACAATTATATGACTTTATCATGACCTCACAAAGAAAAGAATTCATCCCCCATGCTGCCTTTATGGGACATATTACAGACTTTGTTCTTATTCTGCTAGGGATTAAAAACCCAGAATACTATGAATAGGAATGTGGTTACATCTATTTAAAACTTGAGGTTAACAACACATGGAAACAGTTTCAAATGCATTCATATGTAATAAGTGCCTTCACTGTTTGATCCAAGGCACAGTTCTTTCTGCTATGTGGCATTAGGAATATAGCATACTGCAAATTCTGTTTAACTGAAAGCTGAAATGTAGACTTACTTTTTATATAATATTTACACCCTCTTCCAAATCCTCCTTAAATAGCAGGTAAAATCCAAAAATGCAACTTAGGATAATGATTCTATTCATTAGCATTTAATGAAGCCATAATGCCTGGCTTCTGAAAGCTGCACCTTGAAAAACAGAGTGTGTTCCATCTATGCCCTCTGTCCCACCTCCCCTGGACTGCATGTTATGTGGATCTAAATTTTGCATGGCTAATTTCAGCTTTCCTACCTATATCGGAAAGAGGAACCCCTGCTTAACAGGACTGGTCTGGATTTCGGTTTGGGCTGATCTTGAAGGCGGAAGAAGCTGTGATACTCCACACAAATCTTCCAGAATCTCTTGCATGTGTCCCGACTCGGCAGCAGAAACTCAAGAGCATCTTGATATGGACCCTACAACGTGAAAGGAAACTCAAACAAGTTCAGCATTTAGCAGAATTCCATATACAATCAAGCCATGATAATTATTTAAAGGAGGGAGTATGATTAAAAGGGGAAGTAGTATTAAAGTCTTCCATTGGAGCATGCAGTAGAACTACATACGGTAAATCATACGAAAACCCCATAAAGCATGTTGATACCAAAGGGAAATTCCATTATATATATATATATATAGTCTTTCCCTTTTTATTATTACATTTTTGAATGTCACCACAGTTGAACGGGTACTGTGGAGCGGACTGAGAAGAGCTTTCTTATTACTTACATGAACCTCTGGGTGCAGCTTTATTAGGAAGCGTCTCCTTTTGAAGCTCAGTTTTCGAATCTTTGACCAGTTGAAAGTGTTTATCTTTGTATTGCCCTGCAGGAGGGAAAGAGCAGAAGTGTAATTCATACAATAGAATCCTTTAGTTAAATGACAAATTGCCTAATGAGAAGGTAGGAAATATACTTTATATTTATAATGTACCAGTTGGGAAGAGAAAAGTGGCAAGGGCAACAGATATAAATCAGTGCAATCCACTACTCTCCAGAACCTGCTAAAGACAACTGCAAGCATGCCTTTGATAGTGTTGGGAGTTTATAACTCCTTTAAGAGTTGCAGCACAGCATGCTACATCTGTAAGCACAATAAAGCAGGGCATGGTGAGTTGTAGTAAATATGAACATCTTTCAGAGTACTGAGAAAGCTAATCTTGGTCTGAGATACCCAGAATCCATTGAATTTGTAGTTATGTACCTGGAAAACCAGCACACCCATGTGTGACACAGACAGGTTAATTTTGGCACCTTCTCGGTCAGAAGCCAGATGAAAACGGGTCCCATACAGATCCAGCCTCCGAGCAATCTCAAGGATTTGAAAGTCTGCATCTCCAGGAGACATGCCGCTGCAACAAGAAAGACCTTGTTTTCTATGTGTAGCAGGCAGAATAAGGATAATTGCACTGCACAGCAAGATGAGACCAGGATTCAGTACTTGATACACTCATAAAGGAAACAATAGACAACACAGAAACAGAACATGTAAATACAAAAATCTATAAATGGTTAAATCTGTGCACTAAAGGGAAATACCACACAGGGCAATTTAAAGGGATGATTTTTATGATGTAGTTTTCATTTCTAAATTACACTGTTTACACCGCAAATGATTCACTCTACAATATAAAATTGCATTCCTGAACCAGCAAATGTATTTTTTCTAGTTTTAATATTAGTGTGTAGGCGCCATCTCAGGTCATTTTGACTGGCCATGTGCTTTCAGAAAGATTTCACTGGTCATGTGTTTTCAGAAAGATTTGACTGGTCATGTGTTTTCAGAAAGAGCCAGCACTTTAGGATGGAACCGCTTTCTGGCAGGCTGTTGTTTCCTACTCATTGTAACTGAATGTATAGCAGTGGGACCTGGATTTTACTAATGAGTGCTGTTATATCTATCAGGCAGCTGTTATCTTGTGTTAGGGAGCTGCTATCTGGTTACCTTCCCATTGTTCTGCTGTTAGGCTGCTGGTAGAAAGAGGGAGGTGGTGATATCACTCCAACTTGCATTATAGCAGTAAAGAGTGACTAAAGTTTATCAAAGCACAAGTCACATGACTGGGGGCAGCAGGGAAACTGACAATATGTCTAGCCCCATGTCAGATTTCAAAATTAAATATAAAAAAATATGTCTACTCTTTTGAGAAACCGATTTCAGTGCAGAATTCAGCTGGAGCAGCACTATTAACAGATGCATTTTGAAAAAAAAAATAAACATTTTTTTGGACATCTTGTAGCAATGAGAAAATGCTCAAAATTTGCCCTCTGTTGAATGGCAATTCTAAAATGTATTACTGTCATTCTGTGAAGCCTTGATTCAACCGAGGCTGTATCTAATGTACTCGAGCACAAAGCTGACATACACTTAATAAACAAGTTAGGCAGCATTAACACTACGGCACTTGGTCATGGTGGTTAACTTTCATAGGTAAGTAGAGAAAAGAAAAAAGCTATTTTTGTGCATGACTATTCTGTCACACCCTTACACAGAAAAGAAAAGTAAAATTTCAGTGGGGCAGAAGGAATTCTGCTGAATTCACCTGAACACAGGTAATAACACAGTGTATTTGTGACAAAGGTTACCAGGTGGGGATTGGGGAGCTTTCCTAAGAAGGGCCATGTACACATTTATGAAAGGTTGAATTTTAAATTCATGTGAGTTTTTAAAAACTCCCCTAAACTAACATAAATGCGACCAATCAAAATTTATTTAGAAAATAGAAGTTTTTAAACTCAAATGAATGGAATTGACCAGAAAACGCAAATCGAATTTGAATCAAATTCGATTCGGGTTTTTTCTCCGAAAAAAAACTCACATGTCAGGAAGGCTGCAAACAAATCAAAATTGATCCCTGAACCTCTCCCATTGACTTAAACATCAATTTGGCAAGTTTTAGGAGGCGAATAGTCGAATTGGAGTTCTTAAAGGACCAGAGTATGATAAATCTCGAAAATCTAATTTGAATTTTTTTTAAAAAACTGGAATCTAATTTGAATAACTCCCTAGTCAAATTTGACATTTCTGACCATAAAAATATGGAAAAATTAGAATTTCTAATTTTCAATTTGACCCTTGATAAATTTGCCCCTTAAACATGTTTAGGATTCAAACATACTGAGGGTCATTTATCAACACTGGGTAAATTTGCCCATGGGCAGTAACCCATGGCAGCCAATCAGATTGCTGCATTCATTGTTCTACTTGCAGATGGCTTTAACAAGCTAATCACTGATTGGTTGCTATAGGTAACTGCCCATGGGCAAATTTGCCCAGTGTTGATAAATGAGCCCCACTGTTGCTTGTGACAACTGCATGCCATAGTTGAGAACTGGGGTAGGTGGGGAAACCACTCACATGTGCTGCTGATGGTACTGCATTATCCGATCTTCTAGGCTGTGCTGGCGCTGCACATAGTAAATATCCTGCAAATGTTCTTGATCTACTTTCTGATCATAATCCCCGATCTCCGCTATGATAAAGGAAAAGTGATAAATGAAGGTTTTGAGATGCACACACTGGTTGCACTATGTATACTGAAATATACCTGGCAGGCTCATGCTTCCTTCTACAATCATTAGGGTGATGGCAGTTGGGGAGATTTGTCACCCACAGTTAAAGTGATACCGACACTAAAAAACGACTTTTTAAAATATGAATGTACATTAAAAGTTAACAATAGGTCACGCTAAAAAAACGTTCAATTTCTGGTGTCAGTATCTCTTTAAATCTGTGCTACCACAGACCACAAGTCTCCTGAAAATGCTTTCCCACCGCCAATAATGTAAATCAGAGCTGGAAAAAAATTACATTTCCCTGTTGCTGTAAATTTCCTTGTGAGGCAACTACAGGTGACTTTGGAAACCAAAGCACCGTGTATGTTTTCCCACCAGCTAGTTACTTTTTTTTTGCCAGTGGGATGGCATTTTCGGGAGATTTGTTGTCCACGGTAGCACAGGTTTAACTGTGGGGGACAAATCTCACCGTCTCCCTTAGGAAAGCATCAAGGAAGAACTTTGGCACGGTTATGGGTATGGTGCAAGTTGAACATAAACAAGGCTATAAGATCTGCAATTTGACTGTATGGAAACCAGTTATAACAACCTATTTATTACTGGCATCTCACTTAATAAAACACATACACAGTGAACCACTCACAGCACTACACTGCTCATTACTTACACTGCAGGAGCAGGGAAATCAGCAGCGATGTTGTATTGTCCAAGCAGACCAGTTTCTCCTCCTCAAGATCCCTCTTGATCTGCAGAGCAAACAGGTACCTAAAAAAAGAACAATATCATGTATATATTGGCCATTGCTGGTGTCCAAACTAAATATAGACATAAATCTAACTCTTACCTTGTATATTCCTCTTGCAGCTGACCAGGATCTGGAGGGAAAAACTTCACAGCCAGGCGCAGTTTAGCATTTTTTGGTTCTGCACAAATTTAAATAAACATGAATTGAAATAACCACATTAAGAAGCCTACTAAATGACTGCAATGAGCATTGTACAGTTAGACCCCCACAATTAATCTCCTCTAGTACAGGCAACTAATCTTCCCCAAATTCTTTCCCAACGCCAATAAAGTGAATAGCTGGTGGGAGTCACTTCTGCTTTCCAAAGTCGCCTTGTGACTTGTCCATGGTCACAAGGAGTTGCCACAGGGAATACAACCAGTGTCTACCACATCAAAGGCTGACCATTTAAAGGGGATCTGAACCCAAAAGTTGAATGGATGTAAGCTTACATCTTTGCATTTGCAAACTTCTAATACCGAGCTTTTGGCACAAGTAAGAGTTAAGAAACCAAGGGTTAATGGAATGTAGGACGTCAATATGCAGGGTGGGTCGCTGACACTCGTGGCCCTTCAAAAAGTTAAGCCTGCTTTAGCAGTCTAAGGCTAAAACTGCTAACATTGCCACCAATTTATTTTTTGTTGGGGTTTAGAACCCCTTTAACCTCTAGGCCACTTAAAACACAACTCATATAACATAAAATCAGGGTCAAGTCACAGAAAGAAGGAGCAGGCAGTAGAGAGAACAGGCTTATTAGAGGCTTATTATGAGGTAAGGACAGCTGATAGCACTAGCACAGAAAGAGAACTAGGAGATTTAGTAGAAGAAAAGCTGGACAATATTAGGATATGTATTAGGATTTTTGAAGAACTGCAAAATAGAAAGTGATGGTTTGGACAATGTACTGAATAAAAGACGCATGGTTTGGACAATGTACTGAAAGAAGACACATGCTTTTGGCAATAACAAAAGAAAAAAAGGAAACAAATGTTTAACTGCACAAAGTCAGCTGAATTTCCATCTGCTCCATCAGTGATAACAGGAAAACACTGGGAAATGGAGACGGTCCAGCTGTCGAGACATCTCCTCCACACTTAATTAAAGAGCAGCCGATTCAGTGAGGATTGGCAAAGGAAAGCTTGAGATCAGTACCCAAATATGAGAAGCTGAATCAGCAGGGGAAACATATATATTAAAAGGGACACAGCAAGCGAAAGAGAGTCTTACTGGGCCTGAAATCACACACTGGCTTAAATGGAAAGGTGTCTGATCTTGCTGAGGGCATTGTCAGCTGAATCATGCTATCCATAAAAGAATTGTAACAGTAGTAGCATGAAATCCACCTCAGTCGGATACCCCTATACTGAGCACAATTCATAACACAGTGGAATTTTCACCTGAAGGCATGTCTAGTGGAAGATGATACCTTTACACAAGATGTTTGTTTGGGGTAAATCAGCCATCTTGTCAAATCTGCCATCTCCAGCAAGCAAAGTAGCTTGGTTGGTACTGTTAGGGTCAGGGCACACAGGCAGACTCAGCGAGATTAGTCGCCCGGTGACAAATCTCCTCTTCTTCGGGGCGGCTAATCTCCCTGAACTGCCTTCCTCTGGGTATAATAAAAATCGCAGCCTGGAAGGCACTCGGAGTGATTCATTTTCCGAAGTCGCCTGAAGTTTCCACCCCGAAGAAGAGGAGATTTGTCGGCGGGTGACTAATCTCCCTGAATCTGCCTGTGTGCCCTAACCCTTAGCAACTGCATGATAATTAAGTATTGGAAATAATAAACAGTACACATGGGGACAGGATGCTAATAACATTGAAGATAATTGCTAAATTAGACTATCTTTCTGAACTTGTTCAGCCCTTTTCAGTTCATGTACTGCAGGGAAAACATGCTGACCTACCTTACCAAAATATTGTATGCCATGGATTTCTGAGAAATCCCTAAGAAATAGGGAAATTGAAATACTTGGACTCAGATTTGAAAATGTCCCAATACTACACTGGGAATGCTGGTATACCTGTTATTGGGCTTTTCATTTGCAAACAACCACACACACTATGCATATATATGACTGTATAAGAACTATATAACAACTGTGAGACACATGAAAATATACATTTAAACTGGCAGAGGGCTCCTGTGCCCCCATACTAGTACCATAGCCCTGTGCATAGAGTAGATCACTTCAAGCCTAAACCTTGGTCTTTAAATACTAACATCAGCCTTTTCAGAGAAATGTTGACATTGGCTATGATACCCATCATTATGACTAGACTGGCACAGTAAGTAATGGAACCCTAATAATGAGTGTCGCATAAGTACATATATATAAAAAATACAACTGATGCAAGAGTCTGAAAAAAAGAAGCCTGGATATAAAAGAAAAAGCAATATTTAAGTATAGAGGTTAAAAATGAAGGTTGTGGAGGGAGGAAGCTTTGTACATTAGAGTAATATAGCAGCGAAGTACTGTGGAGCAGTATTCTACATAAACTGCATAAACGATAAGTTAATATGATGCAAAAGAGAAATGGGAAAGATTTATTAAGGATTGAATTGTATTTTCCACAAAAAAAATTCAAGCTTTCAAGGTGATTTTTTTGGGACTAAAAACAATTTTTTTGGGTTAAAAAATTGAATTTTTTGAGTTTTTTCGACATACCTCGAAGGAAATAGCTTGAATCTAAACCTCGAACCTGTCGGGGTCGTGTAGGAGTCAGCGCCAGAGGTCCCTCGAACCATTTGAAGATGTAAATAGTCTTCATGACGTATGAGTTTTTTTCAGAGGGTTTTGCCTGAAAACTCAAATAATTCAAGCGATTCGAGTTTTTTGTACCTGAAAACTACATTAATTTGAGTTTTTGGGTTGCTAACACTGAACTCACTGAATTAAGTATTTCGAACCTTCCTCGTTGGAGCAGCGCCCCTGCATCTGAGATCTTGGGAAGGCTAGGGCCATACAAATCCCTTGGAGAATAACACTGGAACAGCACTGGCAGCCCTTTTACTAGTATAGTTCATACTAGTAGTGTGGGCCCTCAGCCACATTAATAGTGGCAATATTCTTTCTCTCAAAAAAAAAGGGTGAGTTACTTACTGCGCAGCTGCTTGTTAACAGATTTCAGAGGTTCCAACCAGACCTGGAAGAACAACAAGAATACCCAAGATTGGCAAAGTATTTGGACAGAAATAATATCATATTAATGATACATTGTATGGATCTTTGCTTTATACAGCCATATAGACATCTAAACTTTTGATTGTTTGATGCAAATACAGTATGTCTAAGAGTGGAGATATGTATTTAACAGTGAAATAAAGGGTGAATAATAAATTAAAGAGGCAGTAAATCCCTTCTTCAATGTGTGTTCAATTAAAGGGGTTGCTTACTTTTAAATTAACTTTTAGTATGATGTAGAGAGTGATATTCTTAGACTATTTGCAATTGGTTTTCATTTTGTATTATTTGTGAGTTTTAAGTTATTTGGCTTTTCATCCAGCAGCTCTCAAGTTTGCAATTTCAGCAGTCTGGTTGCTAGGGCCAAAATTACTCTAGAATCCATGCATTGATTTAAATAAGAGACTGGGATATGAATAGGAGAGGCCTGAATAGAAAGATGAGTAATAAAAAGTAGCAAAAACAATACATTTGTTTGCTTTTGTTTTTCGATGGGGTCAGTGACCCCCTATTTGAAATCTGGAAAGAGAAGAAGGTGGCAAATAATGCAAAACTATAAAAACAGAAAAATGAAAATTAATTGAAAAATTAGCCATACTATAACACACTAAGGGGCCGATTCATGAAGCTCGAGTGAAGGATTCGAATTAAAAAAACTTCGAATTTCGAAGTGTTTTTTGGGCTACTTCGACCATCGAATGGGCTACTTCGACCTTCGACTACTACTTCGACTTCGAATCGAACGATTCGAACTAAAAATCGTTCGACTATTCGATAGTCGAAGTAATGTCTCTTTAAGAAAAACTTCGACCCCCTACTTCGGCAGCTAAAAGCTACCGAAGTCAATGTTAGCCTATGGGGAAGGTCCCCATAGGCTTGCCTGAGATTTTTTGATCGAAGGATATTCCTTCGATCGTTTGATTAAAATCCTTCGAATCGTTCGATTCGAAGGATTTAATCGTTCGTTCGAAGGAATAATCCTTCGATCGCAGGATTTGCGCTAAATCGTTCGACTTCGATATTCGAAGTCGAACGATTTTAGTTCCTAGTCGAATATCGAGGGTTAATTAACCCTCGATATTCGACCCATAGTGAATTGGCCCCTTAAAGTTAATTTACAGGTGAATCACCCCTTTAATAGTGCTTGGGCTGAACTTGCTTTTTGCCCAATGTTTTAATTAATCTTAATAATGAATATTGTTTTTTGTTAATCTTGAAGGACAAGAACTCAGATTAAATATACTATACAAACTGCCTGTTGCTTATTAGCTGCCAAATAACAAGGCCTAACAAAGGCTACAGCTGGGGAGATGAGTTTGTTTAAACAGAGGGCTTCTCAGTGGACTGGTAAAATGTATTCATCGGCGCATACAAATAATCAAGTTGGAATAGGACTTTCCTAAATAAAGCCCCCACCTGATGTAAAGAAGCTCCACGGAGCAAGGCAACTATCGTAAAATGCATAAAACTAACTAAGTGCAGCATTATCATAAATCGATAAATGTGATTTATTTGGAAATATGTTAACTCATCATCATAGCATTCAGCCTGAGGTCTGATCTTGTATCTTCAATCATGCCTATACAGAGCAATACACAATGTATCACCCAGCAGGCTGATTATGCCATTATGTTCTACATAAAGGGCTTTACTGCATTGGTAGCCCTGTCTTTATGGTTCTAGCAACATGCTTGTTAAGCCATACAGGTATGGGACCTGTTATCCAGAATGTTCAGGACCTGGGGGTATTCCCACATAAGTCATCTTTCCGTTATTTGGATCTTCATACTATATGTATTACTAATGTAAAAACATTAAATAACATTCAATAAGGATTCATTAAATCTTAGTTTGGAACAAGTACAAGGTACTGTTTTATTATTATAGATAAAATGGAAATTATTTTTAAAAATCTGGATTATTTGGATAAAATGGAGTCTATAGGAGATGCCTATTCTGTAATTCAGAGCTTTCTGGATAACGGGTTTCCAGATAACTGATCCTATACCTGTGATTCAAGAACTATAAAATATAAAAAATCAGGGCCAGTTGAAACGTTGTTTAGAATTAGCCATTCTATAATGTACTTAAAGGTGAACCACCCCTTTAAAACCTCGTGTGTTGGTTTACTATTGTTGTATTTAATGTTATTATAGTGTTTGTGACAAGCTAGAGGACACCAGTGGGAAATTTAGTCTTGTTTAAGGGTGCAGCTTACTGAAAGACTGTCTGGTGCATGTAGTTAAGAAATCAAGAGAGATTTATGAACATGTAGTTTGGATTAAGACAAGAGATTCTTTGGCAGCTCACTTCCAATATTACCCAGAGAGGGGATGGCAAGCTACAACAGCGATCAGACAGGGTCGGACTGGGGAGCCCGGGGCCCACCGGGACTACTGTCCAGGGCCCCCCTCCGACTGACCGTGACGCGCCCCCCTACTGTGATGCCGAACGCACATGCATCCCACAAAAAACTTTTTTTTTGTAGATCGGGAGAGGGGACCGGCCCGCCCACCGGGTATTTTCCCGGTACCCGCCGGGCCAGACTGACACTGCGATAAGAGCTGTGCCATAGATCTGGCAGGTTTTAGATTTAGAAATATGGATAAATGGAGAGCACACCATACAATTAGATATTTGGCAAAAATAAGCGTTATAGGTGCAAAAAACCAAGGTCACCCATATATAGAGTGGCCACATAATCAATATACCATACAATAGGTTATGCACTCTTAAAAATAAAATTCAATCATAAACTCAGGTGGTATCAAAAAATCTTTTACTAACAATTTGGCAAACAAAAATTCACTTTATATAGCAATGATATACATAGCAATAGTATACATACCACCCAAAAGGTTTGTGTGAAGCAACAAGGAGAGTATATACTTGCCACAGATGAGAATAACCCCAGCATTTCGGCACAAATGCCTTTATCAAGGGGATTCTGATGTGCCAAGAGATCGCCAAACGAATAAATTCCTTATTCAATTAAGCGTCAATCAATCTCTTTCACAAGCCACTCGAACTTCCGGGTCTGTGATGTCACAGGTGCCTGCGTCATTTCCGCAGATGACTCATCCAGCCAGGTTTTAGATTTAGATCTTATTAATAATGAATTCCTGATTTACAGCATGCGTTTGCCAGCTACTCTTGTTGCTCTTGTTTTCATAGGAAGAAATATAAAGCATGTATTGCTTTCTACATCAGTAACTAGCTGGTATAACTCATGTTGATGAGAAGCCTCATTTTCTAAAATACTGTATATTTTACTAAACGGATTTGAATATAGTAAACTAGAATACTTTTCCCATGAAACATATATATGAAAAACATAGCAAACTCCGAAAAGGAAATACAGGTTGTCCAGGTGATATACTAAAATAAGAAACAAGAGTGGGAGACTTCCTTACACTGCTGTATTTGCCTCATCTATCCAACAAGTCTTTCATAAATGCAGAAAGGGCTGCCAGGCCCAGCTTTCAATACATCACTGAGTGACCTTGGTGTAGATGTGTTTTCTGTTATTTTCAGGCACATCACACTGACATTGAGACAGTAGAAGATAATAAATGGGCCTTTATGATAGCTGTAAAGAACTCTCTATAACCGAATGATATCCTACACACTCTTGCAGAGAATTGCTTTTAGTGTAACTGGGAGACTCGGGCAATACCAAGCACAGGCTCCATGCAAGAAAAGAACTGCTAAAAGGGAAGGCATCACCATCATGATGTATTTAATTGTGCTGTGTGTACAATGGGATCTATATTTCATCCTAACAAACAGTAAAAAGTAGGCAAATGGGACAGTAAAAAAAAGTACAAACAGAAAAGGAGCGTGACAACATGCATCATTGCACTTGTTTCTCAGAACTGCCCGTTCACTTTATAACTTTGCCTTTAAAAATAGCTATTTACAGCTTAAGCTATTCTAAGAAAGGGCCAGTGGTCTTTATTTTACATATTTGAGAGAATCTTACTTTTCCTAGCCATTCTAATATACCTCTTTCCATCCAGCAACAGAAAATGCTGTTTGGTTGCAAAAATAAAAAGGTAGACATCCGATATATGACCACATGTATAGTAGAGTAGTCTGTTTGGGTTTGTGCCATTTGGTCAAATACAAAGAGAATCAGCCAGTGTTCGACAATGTTTAACCTATAAAAACTGTGGGCTGCCTTAAGGTATAGAAGAAAAGTAAATCACCGGCACAACTTGGGAAATGCTAGCAGGGAGATCCCCTTGCTAGCAAGGGCGTTTGGTGCATAACCCCTTTGTCAAGCATACCGGATATCGGTGCACATAGAATTTAAAAGTATACCAATTACACATAATTAGTGGGTGTGAAAGTAGACAGTGTAAAAATTGATTATATAAATAAAAATTCATATTAAATAGTCCGAGGAATAGTTAGGAAAGATTACCTTCTCCATACGTGTAGGGTAAGATAGAAGCGCAAGTATTTTGTGACTGTTAAATATGGACATATAGCACCTTCCATTTTCATTTTTTATCTTTTGAACCTTGATACTTTGACATCGATTTATGTATTTATAAAATTTGTTACTTTATGATGTTTCGGCACTACTAAAGGAAACAATGTATTTTTATTCTTTCACGGTTTTTACATTGCACAGGACACTTTAGCGCATTTTGTATTATTAAATACTTTTACTACTTAAATGAATTATTCACAAGGTCCGCCACTGGAATGATATATTCGGAAAGTAAATCCATTATTTGCAATTACATTGCACGGGACACTGAATCGGTTTTACAATTTATAGAAATTTTTCTTACATCAAATATTTCGACTCTCACTTGATGGACATATGGACTTTTTTTGGTCTTTCCTCTGACTATTTAATATGAATTTTTATTGGCCTTTTTTTGCACTGTTTATATAATCAATTTTTACACTGTCTACTTTTTAATCATGATCATGTGCGATCACGCCCACTTATGTGTAATTGGTAAACTTTTAAATGCTATGTGCACCAATATCCGGTATGCTTGACAAAGGGGTTACACCCCGAAACGTTGCATCCGCAATAAACGAGAAAGGGGATCTCCCTGCTAGCATTTCCCAAGTTGTGCTGGTGATTTACTTTTCAGCTATACTGAATTTGAGGTTGCCAATTCCTCCTTCATTGAGCACCGGAAATTCGGATTGATTGGACAGCCAGGGTGTGCGAAGGTAATTCCTTTTTTCCTGCTCTAAGGTGGTCATATACGCACGAATATCATATGAAATAAAGTTTCCTACAATGGGTGTATGATGGAAGATGAATGGACCAATATCTGCAAAATACTTGGATAATGGTCGGCTTGTCGATTGGCAAAGACAGAAAATTTTGAACATTGGCCAGGGTTTACTGCTGAATCATCAGATAGAGGTAGAATTTTATTTTTCTACCTGTATATCTGACAATTCAGCTCTAAAAGGGGTTGTTCACCTTCAACACTGTTTTCAGTTCAGTTGGTTTCAGACTTTTCCCAATTACTTTCTATTTTCTGTTTGTGACAGTTTTTCTAGTATTGAAGTTTCATTTTTCACCATTTTATGTCTTTCTGAAGCAAGACTGGGAGGGGGGTCGCGACTCTATAACAGTTTTAAATTGATACATTTAGTTGATAAATGTCTAATATTTCCCTTCTGAGCATAATCCCTGAATCCCTAAAGGCTGCTGTTATAATTGATATACCGTATATACTCGTGTATAAGCCGACCCGTGTATAAGCCGAGGTACCTAATTTACCTAAGAAAACTGGAAAAATTTATTGACTCGTGTATAAGCCTAGGGGTGAGAAACTCCTCCATGCTGCTGCACATACTTCTCCCCCCTCCTCGCTTAATTCTGCTCCAGCCCTTCCCCTCTCAGCTCTTGTCAATCAGTCCTCCCTCTTCAGCCCTTCCCCTCCGTGCTCAAATGACAATGGTAGCTCTTCTTTCTGACAGGCACCATAAAGTATTTCAAAAGTACCGTATAACTCCAGAGCTGCAGCCCCTCCCGCAACTGAAATCAGGCTACAGGGAAGCGCAGGCTACGAACGGAATGTCCTCCTCCTTTCCCCCTATTACGAGGCTTCAGCGTCCCAGGGCAGCGTCAGAGACTTCCTGTACAGGTGCGTGCTCGTATCACAGAGTGAGCGCGCACCTCATCCCGTCTCGAGCGCTCCTCTTCTAAACTCTTGTGCGCTCCTGCGCGCAATACGGTAATGCGCACACATTGCAAAAAGGGGAAGGGCTGAGGCGCACTGTGTGACGAGAGCTTAGAGGGGAGGGGCTGAGGAAGCCATGAGCGGGGAAAAGTACGGGCAGCACGGATTAGTCACTACACACACTGAGTAAGCGTCAACTTTTTTAGCTGACCCGCGTATAAGCCGAGGTAGAGTTTTTCAGCACATTTTGGGTGCTGAAAAACTCGGCTTATACGCGAGTATATACGGTAATAGTTGCTCATATAAAATATATCAGTATATAATACCAGTTGTGCACCTGAATTACTGAGCTGCCAGACTGAAACACCAGACAGGAACATTAAACTTAAACGATGGAAAGCAATTAAAAAAAGTCTTTATTTCTGGGGAGAACAAATCAACTGAAAAAGTGTTTTAACGCCTATAACGTTTATCGTAATTGTTACGTATCTGTCACCTTTAGAAACACTACTACAGCTTATCTAATAAGCCCTTGTGTAGCCATTGGGGCAGCCATTCAAGCTGAAATAGTGCAAACATTTGCACAGCAGACAAGGTATGCAGAACACAATGGTTTTACGTCGTACACAAGGAGATAAACTAAATGACATTCATGGCTCTCTCTAGAATTACAGAATGAAAATCCCATAATAAAATGGGGCGACAGGATATTTACATAGTAAGTTAGGTTGAAAAAAAGACACACGCCTATCGAGTTCAACTCTATTTTAACCTGCTTAACTGCTAGTTGATCCAGAGAAAGGCAAAAAACCCCATTTGAAGCCTCTCCAATTTACCTCAAATGGGGAAAAAATCCTTCCTGCCTTACATGGCCTTCAAATCAGACCAGTCCCTGGATCAACTTGTACTATGAGCAGTGACCGCCCGGGAATCAGCCCGGAATTTGTGGCGTGTGAGCTGCCGGGGGGCCCTGAGGGGGTGCGGGCCCTGGCCCAATCGCACCCCCTGCTCCCCCGGTAGTTACGCCACTGACTATGAGCTATCTTCCATAAACCTGTATTCCCTCGCTTTCTAAAAAGCCCTCCAACCCCTTCTTAAAGCTATCTAATGTATCTTTTTTTGCCAAGAGTTTATTTGTAGGTGCTGGATGAAGATACAAATGTAATATTAAAAAAAATGATATAAATATTTTGACATTAATATTAAAAGTTCATTTAAATACAATCAAATAAACAAGAATCAAGCAATAAAATACATTAAACTGGTTTGGTTGATGCTGCAGTACTTACAGTTTTGTTATATGAAACATTATATATGACTGCCAATTTTAATCATCTTCATAACAAAAACCTGGGTGTGTTTATTTTCCAATCTGTTCCAACATAACTGCAAGCCGACACACCCTTCTCAGTAATAAGCTCTTATTTTATCTTGTACCGAGGCACCTACAGAACACACTGAACAATAACTGCACTGTTACACACATTTCTCTTTACTTTTCCATCAGGCCTTGAGCGGATTTCCCAAATCTGCTGAGTTTGCACTGGAAGCTTACACGGGACCTTTCTAAGAACTACTTTTCCTGCTCTGCACTTAACTCAGCATTCCTCGTGAAGCACTATTTCACAGAGCAACTCAGCAGAGCAGAAATGTCAAAATCCAACAAAATGGATTATTAACCAAGTTAAAAATGCTACAACTGAAAAGCTGTACTGCACAGTCCAAAGGGACATAATTTGTGAAGGTGGAAAATGCTTATGATTGTCTCTAAATTCTCTGAGGCAGATTCCCTAAAGGGCAAAGTGACTAACGCTATCAAAAATTCGCCAGCATGATGTTATTTCTTAACTAAGCCGATTCCCTAACGGGCTAGCGAAGGAGATAGATGCTAGCATTGCTTTGCACTCTAACACCAGGCAAATTTTCCCTTTGGCGAACGGACGTAACTCAGTAAATTCAGTAATTACATTTCCTAACATATGGAACCTAAACTATACACTGAGCTCATGTGTAGGGCATTATAACAACTCTATTTTATTTTATTAAGATTCCCTGGGCTTGTGTAATGTAATGTATTTGCTGCAACATATACATCCATTCAACTTTCACTTTCCGCCGCATGCAAATTAGCCAACATTAGCGCAACTTCACTTTCATCAGGGTTAGTCGCCCTGGACGCAACTTCGAATTTTAGGAAATTAGCGTTGTCCTGGCGAAGTGGGCGGATACATTAGTTGTTACATTTCTTTACTTTTGGCCCCCTGAGCAGAATCCGTGAGTTTCATTAAAGGCAGCTGTTGATATAATAGTTGCTAATATTCCACAGACGCTGCTGAGAAATGTATCAACTAATGTAGCAACTTGTAACAGTTCAGAATCTGCAGCTGAATTACTGAGCTTCCAGACTGAAACACCAGCGACGGGAACATTCAACTTTAAACTTCCATTTTGGAAAAAGGTCAAAAGTAAAACACCAAAACAAGAAAAAAAAGTCTATATTTCCAGTGAGCAATCTGAAAACAACTAAACCGAAAAAAAGTGCTTGGAAGGTGAACAACCTCTGTAAAGGATTTCAATGATACAGCATCACTACTGGCCATATAAAATGCAATGTTTTATTGAGATCTGTTAAGGAATCTTCTGCCAATGCATTTATAAAAAAACAAATATACAGAAAAGGGTTGTTTTGTGCACACAGATCAAGTCACAATTTAATAACATGCTATAGCCAGGTTATATTTTAACTGCTCTAGGTCATAAATTGCTCACAAGATGGTTACATTCCTCTACATGTACATATGAAAAATAGATCATAAGACTTTTGAGCTGCTAATATTACTTTGAAGTGATTTATATTCATTTAATAAACGGTTTTTGCACTGTGTAAGCCCGTTGAGAAAGTTATAGGGAAGAGCTTTTGATATGGAGCATAACAAAAGTGGTGTAAAGGTGATACCTTTATTGGCTAACTAAGATGATAATCACAGCAAGCTTTCTCAAGCCAATAAAGGTATCACCTTTACACCACTTTTGTTATGCTCCATATCAAAAGCTCTTCCCTATAACTTTATTAATTAATAGAAAGAGCAGGATAGGGTTAGAAGAAAGCTCAGAAACCAGTATGTTTGTACCTACCCACTGTGACTGCGTAGACTCAAACTCAATGCCAAAGTAGTCTGTCTCCACCACATTCAGATGAGTGAACAGCTGTCTCAGCAGGGCTTGTCCTGTGGTCTTGGGCTAAAAGCACATACAAATTCAAGTTTAAAAAAAGTGCAAACTGAAAATGGGCACATTCTCATCTTACCAATAATTTAAAATACAGGCAGTCTCCGGGTTACGTACGAGTTAGCGTCTGTAGGTTTGTTCTTAAAGGAGAACTAAACCATAAAAAAAAATATGGCTAAAAATGCCATATTTTATATACTGAACGTATTGCCTAAGCCTAAAGTTTCAGCTTGTCAATAGCAGCAATGATCCAGGATTATAAACTTGTCACAGGGGGTCACCATCTTGGAAAGTGTCTGCGACACTCAGAAAATTAGGTTTACCTGTAATATATAAACGGATGCTACAGGGCAGATTATTATTCCGATGATAGTTGCACTGGTTTATGTACTGCCATGTAGTAATTATCTGTATTAATTACTAATAAAAGTCAAACAAACCATAGTGTGTTAGTGTAATAGCCCCAGTCTGTAAACTAAAACGGTTTACTTCAGCTAAAAGTTTTATTGCAAGGTGAACATATAACATAATACTTTTGCTTCAATATATGGGCCAACTGGCTACTGACTTGGCCACCCTTCACAAAGACATGGCATACCAACAGGAGAATTCACCCTCATTTAAAAGGTCCATCTTTATTATATTTATACTAAAAACATTGAATCACCAATACTAGGAGCCATCTGCTTAATGCATTTTGCAGCAACAGACCCTTCCTCAAAAACAGCTTAACACTCATAGGGGTATATTTAGCAAAGAGTGAAGTTCACCACAGCCTGCTAGAGTGAATACAGTCACTCTCCATTCATTTCTATGGGATTTTTAAAGGTGTATTTATCAAAGGATGAGAGTCAAAGTTTACCATTTGATAAATACCATTTGATAAATACGCAGCGGACTATGGCGATCTCTAACTTCACTCTTTGATAAATATACCCCACTATCTCTTATGGGATTGCCATTTTAAGCAAATAATTTATTTAACAAATTTAAATATATATAATAATATATATATTTTTTTAAAGGATTACAATTTTCTTTGTAATGATAAAGCAGTACCCTGTACTTGATCCCAGCTAAGATAATTTATTCCTCACTAGAAGCAGAACAATCATATTGGGTTTATTTAATGTTTACCTTTAAGTTAATTTTTAGTATTATGTAGAGAGGGATATTCTAAGAATATTTGCAATTGGTTTTAATTTTTAATATTATTTTTAGCTTTTTATTCAGCAGCCCTCCAGATTGCAGTTCCAACAATATGGTTGCTATGGTCCAAATTACCCTACCAACCATGCATTGATTTGAATTAGAGACTGGAATATGAATAGGAGAGGGCCTGAATGGAAAGATTAGTAATAAAAAGTAGCGATAATAATACATTTGTAGCCTTTCAGTGCATTCGTTTTTTAGATGAGGGCCAATGACCCCCATTTGAAAGCTGGAAAGAGTCAGAAGGTGGCAAATAATTATAAAAATAAAAAATGAAGGCCAGTTAAAAAGTTGCTTACAATTAGCCATTCGATAACATACTAAAAGTTAACTTAAAGGTAAACCACCACTTTAAATGATTTTTAGCAGACTTGGTATGAAGATCTAAGTTATAGAAAATCCTCTTTGTCATTAGTTATGGAAACGCCTATAATATAGCAAGAAAAGGTAAATGTAATGCTTTAATGCGACAGCAAGAAAAGGTATCTTGCCTAGTAATGGGCGAATTTCTCCCGTTTCGATTCGCAGAAACAATGAAAAATTTGTGAAGCTAGAATTCCGATGCACATTAAAGTCAATGGGCGCCTTTAATTGTTGCCTGCGTCAAAAAAAAATAAATTACGCCGGCAAAAATTCGCAGCAAATTCACAAACTTATTCGGCAGTGGCAAAGACACAGAAATTTGCCGCAAATTTGCGCCTGGCAAATAAATTTGCCCATGACTACTCTTGCTGAATGAATCCTGAAAAAATTAAGTAAAGAGGTTTGTGATTGCCAAACCTCTTTACTTAATTTTTCAGGATTCATTGAGATCTGGCATAGTGCCGAGAGACTGGCGAATTGCTAATGTGGTGCCTCTATTCAAAAAAGGATCCCGTTCTCAGCCTCAAAACTATAGGCCAGTTAGTCTGACGTCAGTGGTAGGAAAGCTTTTCGAAGGGTTAATAAAGGATAAGATACTGGACTTCATAGCAAATCATAATACTATGAGTTTGTGCCAGCATGGTTTTATGCGTAATAGATCTTGCCAGACTAACTTAATTTCTTTTTATGAGAATGTAAGTAGAGACCTCGATTCTGGGATGGCAGTGGATGTGATTTACTTAGACTTTGCTAAAGCATTTGATACAGTGCCACACAAAAGGTTACTGGTTAAATTAAGGAATGTTGGCCTGGAACATAGTATTTGTACCTGGATAGAGAACTGGCTAAAAGCTAGACTACAAAGAGTGGTGGTAAATGGAACATTTTCTAATTGGACCAGTGTTATTAGTGGAGTACCGCAGGGCTCTGTACTAGGTCCCTTGCTTTTCAACTTGTTTATTAATGACCTGGAGGTGGGCATTGAAAGTACTGTTTCTATTTTTGCAGATGATACTAAATTGTGCAGAACTATAGGTTCCATGCAGGATGCTGGCACTTTGCAGAGTGATTTGTCGAAACTGGAAAACTGGGCAGCAAACTGGAAAATGAGGTTCAATGTTGATAAATGCAAGGTTATGCACTTTGGCAAAAATAATATAAATGCAAGTTATACACTAAATGGCAGTGTGTTGGGAGTTTCCTTAAATGAGAAGGATCTAGGGGTCTTTGTAGATAACATGTTGTCTAATTCTGAGCAGTGTCATTCTGTGGCTACTAAAGCAAATAAAGTTCTGTCTTGCATAAAAAAGGGCAATAACTCAAGGGATGAAAACATAATTATGCCTCTTTATAGGTCCCTGGTAAGGCCTCATCTGGAGTATGCAGTTCAGTTTTGGACTCCAGTCCTTAAGAGGGATATAAATAAGCTGGAGAGAGTGCAGAGATGTGCAACTAAATTGGTTAGAGGGACGGAAGACTTAAATTATGAGACTGTCAAGGTTGGGGTTGTTTTCTCTGGAAAAAAGGCGCTTGCGAGGGGACATGATTACACTTTACAAGTACATTAGAGGACATTATAGACAAATAGCAGGGGACCTTTTACCCATAAAGTGGATCACATGCAAATGCATCTCGGGCTCACTACTATAGACAAACACCTCCACCTCATCGATCTGCCCCATGCCTTTGTAACACAGCAAATGCTTTCTGTCTAGTAAAAGGTTTCAACCATCAATGTTTAGGTAATTTCAACCATTTTCTACCGCTCATTTGCATCCACTGCTTCCAGCTCACCCATCAACCAAAAACCTATGAGACACAAGTATTCTAAGCTGAGCTGTGGCCCCATGCTTGTTGCACAATAGCAAATGATTATTGATTTATACTGCACGGACATATTCCACAGTGCTTTATAAAGATTATTCACCATTTATATCATTATAGTGGTCCTGCCCCAGTGAAGGTTATAATCTATGGTCCCTATCACATGCACTATAGTCCCTTATATATATGAGCCACTTAACCTGCTTGTATGTTTGGGGTAAGACCAGAATACACAGAGAAAACCCATGAGAAAAACAAAACACTATACTGGCAAATAATCTGCTGGCTGGAATTGAACTAAGGAGTTTGGTGCTGCAAGGAAGTAATGATAACCATCACACCAACATGCTGGTTGCTTCCTTATTAAAAGCAGTTATATGACTCTGTCTGTCCCTATAGTAGAGGCCACATGTAAGACTCCTGATATGTCAAATGCTGTCCATCATAGCCTAACAGTGGTTAAATCATGTTGGTCATTTTTAAAAAGGCGATGGCTTCCTTCTGCCAGGGAGTTTTACACAGTAAAACATCTACATACTCAAACATATGCATAGTAAGTTTTGAGACTTTTGTGTGCAAGAATAGCTGTCTTCACATCTGGACACAATTCTCTCTGGAATTCAGAATATTCACATCACAAATGGAAATAACAGAATCAGCCCATTACAGGCCTAAAAAAAAAAAATCGACAACGTTAACTCTCTTACAACCACAAGGACATGATGCATTTCAATGACTTGCTTTGTGAACTGGTGGAGCTAAACTTCAATGGTTCATTGAGCCGTACATAATGCAAGAAGGGGTGCCTGCAAGGGATTTTCTCCACTTACTATCCTTAACTCTAATTCTTATATTAACTTTTTTAAATTGTTGCACGCAAACCAGAATTCAAGGTTCATATAAACATAATTACAAACAGAATCCACGATTTGGTTTATCTCAGATACGTTACACTAAGCACTCCCAATCTAAACCAACTTTCTAAGTTCTGCCCTAGGTGCTAATAGGTTCCATTTTGGCCCCACAGTCAACCTTATGGGAACATAAGCAAGGCAAGATAAAAGCAAAGCAAACCATTATTCCCTTTGAAGACACCAGTGAACACATAAAAAGCAACATTGTGTTCACTAAAAAGCTCTACACAACAAATGGTGTAACATCTTATAATAGGAAGGGGCAGACAGACTGTTGCTTTCCAGGAGGTATCTGTGATTTCCTGCACTTTAGCAGTCGGAATTTCTCCTAATGTGCCCTGAGATGAGCTCACTGGCTGGCTTTCAGCGATTCAGGATTTCTCAAACCACATTTTTACTGATGTTGTCACTTCTTCACAGTTAGGAAATTATATCTAGGAAATATCAGATTCTGTTCTGGACAGAACAGAAGACTTGGGCAAAAGCTTAAAGTGATACTGACACTAAAAATTTTCTTTGTAACCACAAAAGTTACCTATAGGTCATGTTGATCATTTTTCACTCATAGTTCTGCTTTTGTAAGAAAATGCTACTTGAAGTTCCTAAACCTGACTGTTCGGCCAACCTCTCCCTTCTTAACCTGTCAGTTAGAGTTTCTAATGCTAACGGACTACTGCTGCACAAATATGGCTGCCCCCTCATAGAGGAATAAGGTAGTAAGAAAGGTAATGTAAAAGCATCTGGCAAATACTTTTATCGCAAAATTATAAATAGCATTCAAAGACAATGTTATGATAATAAAAAGGTTACCTTCTGATGTCAGTATCGCTTTAAGGCTAGGTCAACATGAAGCCAAAATCAGCCTGCTGAGACCTACAAGCCAATTTAAGGCTGTCAGTATCATCCTCATGGTCGGACTGAGCAGGCAGGACACCGGGGAAAAAACCTGGTGGGCCCCCAGTGGCCCAGACCTCCTCCCGGGCTGACCCATAAAGAGAAGCTGTTGCGCCGTGCATCTTTCGCTCGTGGGTGTGTCATTCAGATGCTTGACGATGCTCTTGTCATTTGCGCATGCATGGGGCGGGAGTTTGAAGGTCGGAAGGGAGCCCTGGAGACTGCTAGTAGGGCTCTTAATTTTGCAACCCCGGTGGGCCCCAAAGGCTCTAGTCCGACCCTGATGCTCATTCTTCCTTTGCGTCCGGAAACCACTATATCAGCTCTGGTTCAACATATTTGGTGGATTTCAGAGCTTAATGCAAGGTCTCACGCTTCCTCTACGAAACTCACCAATTGTGTTTGCCTCATAGCCGACACAAAGAAGAAGGAGGCAAAAGAAGAAGGAGGATACTGCTCATGGTAAGGGCTGAAATCGGCCTGTGAATTTCAGCAGGCTAATTTCAGCCCTAGTCTTAGGACTTAAAATGTCCTTATCATGGTAAGCATACTTGCTGAATGCTGAAATGTGTAATAACCACTTGTACTTAGCTGGAATACTTGTTGCTGAGTCCCAAGCTGTTTACAAAGGCAACATCAACACAAGAACTATTTATAATAACAAGGGGTTCCGAGGCTGAGCAGCCACACTTGAGCCTAACTTCAACCTACACAATGCCAAGTGTCAGCTGGTGTATATGTCACTCAATTGGATCAGTTGAAAAGTGTGTTCAATTCACACTTTTCCACCTGGCAGTCTGATGGATAAGTCTGAGTTTGGTAGATGGTAGAAGAGGGATTACTTTTTCTTTTTTGCAAATATAATTCTAAGCAACTTTCCCAAATACTTTAACTGAAATATTTTTTTTTTAAACTCAGGTAGTTTATTGAAAACATAAAAGGACAAGAATCATAGACGTTCTTACATCAGGAGCACAAACAAAAAAAAACATATTGTCCAACAAGTCAGTAACGGGATACATGCATGTAATATATAGATGTTACACTATACATCAACATCAGTACAAAAGACAATATGAGAGAGCTACACAAATCAGACTGGTACAGAATTATCAGGGAACATGCAGCAAGAGAACTTTACAGTCATAATAGCACCATAGCACCTAAACAGTGATTCACCCAGGAGTCAAGCGGCTATGTGGAAGGGGGAATTCATCCAACCAAGGACCCCAAATCCTACTAAATTTAGCAGGGACCCCCGTTTCAAATAGACGAGTTGTTCAATGTTGGATACAACTATCATAGTTTGCTTCCAACAAGCAAACGTAGGAGGAGCGACGTTCCTCCAATTCTGAGTAATAAGTTTCTTGGCCAACAATAAAGCCTCCTGTAAGACAAGCAGCTGATGCTGGTTAAGGTGGAGATCCTGTAAAATAGCCAAAACACACACTTTTGGCGATCTATCTATCTGTATTTGCAAAACCCTATCCAAGGTGTCCAAGATAGACCCCCAGTACGGCACAATCTTGCTACATTAACTGAAACATTTAGTAGTTTTTTTTTTTTTAAACTGACAAGTTTTATTGAATATCATAGCATCAACATCACAGTTGAGAGGGTAATCCGCAACATGCGGTATCCCAGTCTCAATATTAGCATATGAACACAGGATTAATGGTTGTGAAGGTATAGCAGGATAGAAAGAGGGAGAACAGAAGAAAAAAGAAAAGGGACGGGGAATAAAGAGAGCTAAAATAAAAGTATGAATTAGCTGTTAAAGCAATATGAATGGCATGAATATCAGTATGGCGGTGGGGCACTATTTACTGTCCAACCAGGTAGGGTATATATAAATTAAATATTTAAGCAAAAATATTTAGTAGTTTTAATGTTAATTGTAATTGCTTTAAAAAAAAAATCTGTTTGTTTAAATTTCTGCACTACTGGTTCTGATGCCTGACATAAAGTAGCAGAAAAACACGGATTAAAAGATTTTGAGGAAAACTAACTTCTGCTACATTGTTTCAAGACTCAGAAAACAAATACTGCTTTCAAATGCACTAACATTTACAAATATTTTTTTAAATCAATGGAATTTATTAATTAATGTATATCAATGAAAAATTGGAAATTACATTTATTTCTCCTTATGTTTTTGGTTGAAGAATCCCTTTAACAGCATGCTGGGAGAGCCACTTCCATTCATATGGATAAATGCAAATGCACAGATGGGTTTTTGATGTATATTTATATGGCTATACCAAGCATCTAGGTACAAGCATCTGGGTTAGTGCAGTTGCTTCTGCAATGCAGCCTTGAAAAATACAATATACACTGGTGAGTATCGGGCACGGCACATGCCAGAAGTTGTCAGCTTTATGATTTTCCCCGCAGGTAATATAAAAGTTGTTTTAGTGTAATTCAGTGTGGGTGTCTATGCTGCATTCCTAGACACTCACGTGATGAGCGAGGGCACATTAATGAAAATTCTTGCATCAAACTAACTGCCACTGTACAACAGAAATGCCCAAAGGCAGAATACACAAAGGTGCTATTGTGCACAATAATTTGTCAATAAACAAAATATTTCCCATATTTCTATTTACTTTTCAAATCTATTCCTGTCTCAAAGTGGCCATACAGGGTCCAATAAAAGCTGCCAACCTGACCCCTCCAATGGCCTACCCAAACAGTTCTATAGCAAAGCATTGGATATCTTGAATCCATGAGCTGTCAATGGTAATCAAAACAGGACATCTGCTTTACCCTAAAATTAAGTACTAGCAGCAGCGTAACTACCGGGGAAGTAGGGGGTGCAATTGCACCAGGGTCCGTTCCCCCTGGGGCCCGCCGGAGATCATAGGCGCAGCGCGAAAGGTAATAAAATTGCGTGTCTAGAGGGGGGGGCGGGTTCACATCCTGCGCCGGGCCCGGACGGGCTTAGTTACATTACTGAGTACTAGCCCTGATCATGCCTTTAAGCAGGTGATTTATTGGGTTCTTAAAGGAGAATTCAACCCGTAACTACAAAAACCCTACCCCCCTACCCTACGTAGACCCCTCTCCCTCCTCCCCCCCAGCCTAGCTGCCCCCTGGGCAAATGCCTCTAACTTTTTACTTAACCCTCAGCACAGATTCAGGGATCGCAGTTCACGGCATCCATCTTACTGGTCTCCGGTAAACTGGTGAGACTGAGATCGGCGAAGTGGCGCATGCGCAGTTGGAGCAATTTACCTGTTTGCAACAACCGTGCATGCGCCGAAATGGACAGAAATTCCCAAAGCACAGGAAGAAGACACAAAAACCAGAAGATGGCTGCGGTGAACTGCGATCCCTGAATCTGCACAGAGGGGTAAGTAAAAAGTTAGGGCCATTGCCCAGTGGGGCAGCTAGGCTGGAAGGGAGGGGGGCCTACGTAGGGTAGGGGTTATTTTTTTAGTTACGGGTTGAATTCTCATTTAAAGGGATCCTGTCATCAGAAAACATGTTTTTTTCAAAACACATCATTTAATAGTGCTACTCCAGCAGACTTCTGCACTGAAATCCAGTTCTCAAAAGAGCAAACAGACATTTTGCCAATTTTCCAGCTGCCCCTGGTCATGTGACTTGTGCCTGCACTTTAGGAGAGAAATGCTTTCTGGCAGGCTGTTTTCCTTCTCAATGTAACTGAATGTGTCTCAGTGGGACATGGGTTTTTACTATTGAGTGCTGTTTTTATATCTACCAGGCTGCTATCTGGTTACCTTCCCATTGTTCTTTTGTTTGGCTGCTGGGGGGGAAAGGGAGGGGGTGATATCACTCCAACTTGCAGTACAGCAGTAAAGAGTGATTGAAGTTTATTACAGCACATGACTTGGGGCAGATGGGAAATTGACAATATGTCTAGCCCCATGTCAGATTTCAAAATTGAATATAAAAAAATCTGTTTGCTCTTTTGAGAAATGGATTTCAGTGCAGAATTCTGCTGGAGCAGCACTATTAACTAATTCATTTTGAATTATTTTTTTTTTCCCATGACAGTATCCCTTAAGCTTGAACTATTTTAAATCAAATTGCGACTTAATGCCATGAATATCGTTTTGCATATACAAAGCTAGTGGAGCTTTGGTCACATGTATTGCTTTCCCTAAAGCTTTAAAAGGGACCCGCCGCACAAAATTTCATAATGAGTGAAAATTAAATTCTAAGCAACTTTCCAATATACATTAATTACACATTTTCAATGGTTTCAACGTTATTGTAATGTAATTGCTGCTGAAAACAGTGTTTGCCATTTCTATTCTCTGGGTCTGACTCTGCTTTCAACTGCACTACGCCTAGGCACATATAGTGGCAATGTTTACAGCAGATCTAGTAAGCTATAGCAACCAATACGCATTTTCTGGTTATTTGTCTGAAAGCATAGATCTGATTTGTTGATGGTTATAATTAACCACAGAGCAGCATCTAATTTAGGGTATTTAACAAATCTTCATTGTGTAAGGGCAGTAGGGCACCCTTGGTATAAATATAATTATGTAAGTAGAGGTGAGATAAGGACATAGTGATAAATGTGCTTAATCTGCAGTTCGGTGAAGGGATTCAGCCCCCACCCATGACACAAAAAGCATATTCAGCAATAAAATGTACCAAAACTGTAGTGAAACCAGTGCAGGGGGAAGGAAGGGATCACTAGCAGTGGAAAATAAGGACATAGGAAAATTAAAGGGTGGATACTGTAGGAGATTTAAAATGGAAACAGATGTTATAATGAGCAATCATAGCTTTTGTAACCAATATTAGTCTTCTATGGTTTTCCTTTGATAGTGAAACAACAGGAAGCAATGGCTCATATATGTATTGGCTGTTAAAAGCACAAGAGTTGATAATTATTCCATTTAACCTAGGAAGAACAGCCTGTTTGACAGCTGTCAGAATTCAGGAAAATATATAATCCGAGAATATTGAATTGAACCTGAATAGGGAAATAAGTAAATGTAAGAAAAGCTTCTAACATATTTTAAGTAATCATACCTGAACTAATCGCTTTATATGCAGAGAAAGTTGTGAAAGTCTATTAGGACCCTTATTGTAAAGGAGTTGGTCAAGTTAAATAGAAATGCTCTATGGAAAAGGGCTCAGAAAACAAAATAATGCATAACATTTTTTAAAGGGGTGGTTCACCTTTGAGTTAACTTTTAGTATGAGACAATTTACAATTGGTTTTTATTTTTTATTATTAATGGTTTTTGAGTTTGCACTTTCTGCAATCTGGTTGCTAGGGTCCGGTTTCCTAGAAACCATGCATTTATTTGAATAAGAAACTGGACTATGAATAAAGGAGGACCTAAATAGAAATATGAGTACAGATATAGGACCTGTTATCCAGAATGCTTTTTTTATCTTCATACCTTGTGTCTACCAGAAAAGCATGTAAACATTAAATAAACTCAATAGGCTGGTTTTGCTTCCAATAAGGATTAATTATATCTTAGTTGGGATCAAGTACAATGTACTGTTTTATTATTACAGAGAAAAAGGAAATCATTTTTAAAAATTTGGATTATTTGGATAAAATGGAGTCTATGGGAGATGGCCTTCCCGTAATTCCGAGCTTTCTGGATAACAGGTTTCCTGATAACAGATTCTATACTTGTAATAAAAAGTAGCAATAGTAATTAATTTGTAGCCATAAGGGAAGTGGCTGATGGGGAGATTTGTTGTCTATTTGTAAGCTGGAAAGAGCCAGAAGAAAGCAAAAAATAAAGGCTGCTTAAAATTAACCTTTGTAGTAACATTAGTTACATTTAATCAGTAATTATCAAGGCTTAAAAAATCATACTGAAATGGGACACTGGGTTTTTATTAGCTGCAAAATCACAGACCAACATCATTTTTTTAAGATGCTAAAAAACCTGGGTGATTAAAAACCAGTTAAGGAATTTATTCCTTTTTATAAAGGGAAAACCCAGGCACTATGGTAAAAGGATTTGTAGGCAGAGATAAGCAACAAGAGCAAATCTTGTTAGAGCAGCTTATCCCGTGTCCATCTGCTTGCCACTCACAGACAACCTGTACAGGAAGATGGGGGACAGCTGCAATCTGACATACACACCCAGGGAATGGGCGGAGTCTCCTGACTGAAATAACACTCCAGCCCAGAAGGTCTACAGTGTAAACATGGAGATTCTTATCTGCAGCTACAATATAATCCACTGTTTAGGTTACAGCAATATAGAAATAGCTTTAACATTCTAGCAGGGGATGCTGGGAGCCTTAAGTTCAGCTGACACATGGGCACATGAGGCATTAAAAACACAGAATTGCTGCTGCTTCTGTAAAAGGGAAACTATACCTCTAAGCATTGCAGGTCTCTATAAAATCATATCACATAAAACACTTTTAGTGTCGGGCACACGCTGCTATTTTGGGAGATTAGTCGCCCAGCGACAAATCGCTTCGTCTTCAGGCGACTATTCACCCGAACTGCCTTCCCGCCGGCTCGAATGTAAATCGTCGGAGGGATGGCACTCGGAGCGCTTCGTTTGTCGCATGAAGTTGCCTCACAAGGAAACTTTGGGCGACTTCGGAAAGTCAAAGAGATCTGACTGCCATCCTGTCGGCGATTTACATTCTAGCCGGCGGGAAGGCAGTTCGGGGTGATTAGTCACTGGGTGACTACTCTCCCAATATAGTAGTGTGTGCCCTGACCCTTATATAAATAAAGATTTTACAGGAAAAACAGATTTTGCTAATAGCATGCACCTACACACAAACCAAGGGCACTCATACATGCTAGGTTACATCAACCAATGAGGAGACACAACTTTCTTTTCCTTCCACACGTCTTTCTGTTAGAATCTGTATTTTTTCCCCATCACGAGTTCAGTGGCTGACTCTGTGGCTTACATCATAAAATGGTGACTCAAGTGAATACATGTTAAAGGACAATTTGTACTGATATGCGATGGCAATTTGATAAGATTATTTAATAGGCCACGTATTAGGAGATACATGATCTGCTGGTTAAGTTTTCATTCAGAGAGTGCAGTTCTTCTTTAAAAATTATGTTTGTTCAAAGCTGCACCCAAAGGTTAGTGCCACATTGGGGCTGAAATCAGGCTGCTGAAATATACAGGCCAAACATGAGCCCCTATGTGGGGATTAAGGTGGCCATACACAGGCAGATTTAAGCTGCAGTTTCAGGTCCTTTACACCGATTCTGCATCTTATCTGCATATTTATGGGGCCTCTGACATGCCTCCCTGATCCAAACCTGGCCCAAAACCGGCATGATCTCAATCGGAGAGGCTTGATTTTTGTTGGATCAAGGACCGCATTGATGCAGTTCTCACTCCAGCTTTTTTAGGGACAAATGATTGCATTACCACAATATCGCCCACCCAAGGTGGACATGTTGGAGGGAAGATTTGCTCGTTTGGCAACCTAGCCAAAAAGAAAAGATGGTTTTAGGAATAAATGTGGACACATTCATTTAATGTGATCATACGACATGTACCTGTCGTTAGCCCATGTGCTATAATAAACAACATTTCAAAAAAAAAAATCCCTCAATAAAATATGAATTGCACTCAATCTGAACACTTATACAGGTATGGGATCTGTTGACTGGAAAGCCATTACCCAGAAAGCTCCGAATTACAGGAAGAGTATCTCCCACAGGCTCCATCTTAAGTCAAGTCATTCAAGTTTTTAAAAATGAATTCCTTTTTCTCTGTAATAATAAAACAGTGCCTTGTACTTGATCCCAAGTATGACATAATAAATCCTTATTGGAGACAAAACAATATTTTTTTTGTTGTATGAAAACTACAGAAACCCCCAGGTCCTGAGCCTCCTAGATTAACAGGTCCCATACCTGTATTTTATTAACTATATTTTGATAAATAAACTATCATCATATGTTTTTATTTTGTATCTGTCTTTTATACATATGGGTGAATCTATAAAAGGTATTTTACAATGAGGGAAGTCTTCCAGCTCTGGGATGCACAGCACAGTGTAAGTGCCTGTTGCTTCAAATGCAAGGCAGTCTGTATAAGTCAGCTTTCTACTTAACTTTGCATGTGCCAGTTAAAGGAACAGTAACACCAAAAAATGTAAGTGTTTTAAAGTAATGAAAATATCATGTAGTGTTGCCCTGCACTGGTAAAACTGATCTGTTTGCTTCAGAAACACGATTATAGTTCATATAAACAAGCTGCTGTGGAGCAATGGCGGAAATTGAAAAATGGCTATATAGCTGACCATAGACGTAAAGATCCAATCGTACGAATTGAGGATACGTATGATTTTCGGACCATTTGTGGAGAGTACCGACATTTGTCGTCTGGCGGAGATCGTTCATTTGGTCGATCAGACAGGTTAGAAAATTTCTGTCGGCTGCCAATAATATCTCTGCTTGTATTGCCGATCGTAGGATTCTCAGTGGGAGACTGTCACTAGCTTTGTCGGACATAACTATCGTACGATTGCTGTCAGGGGCAGAACATCGCTGATCTGTTCTTTTGTACTTTATTTGATCTGAATGGTAAGACCTTGATCTGAATGGTTAGTGGCAGGTCGGGAGATGGGGAAGTCCGATCGTACGTTGATTCGTGCGATCAAATCTTTGCGTCTGTGGACAGCTTATAGCACAGGTTAACTAATGGATAAAAGATAACACCATTAGACAGACAGAGCTTATTTGCTATCTGCTGTGTAACCTGAGCCTTTTCTCCTTTGAATGGCTGCCCCCATTGCTACACAGCAACTTATTTGTATAAACAATAGTAGTGTTTCTGAAGCAAACTCAGCAGTTGTACCAGTGCAGGGCAACACTGCATTATATTTTTATTACTTTAAAACACTTTTATTTTTTGATTTTACTGTTCCTTTAACCACCAAAGGAGACAAAAAATGGGAATAATGTTAGAACTCCTTACAAAAATGTTTTGCTGAAAGGAGAAGTTTTATCACAACAGCATTTGCAGGCTAAAAATGCTCCTTAAAGGGAATGTCAACTCAAAATATATATAATTTTTACAAATGTAATTGTAAACATGTTTTTATCCACTAATATTTTTATATTGCTATTAAGTTCTTTGTATATGTATTGCTACTGAAAGCAGTATTTTTCTGTCCCTTTATATTCTCTGCCCTGAGACAGTTGATACAATGTAAGACAAGGCAGCTGATAAACAAACCTGTCTTTGCTGGGCAACCAAGACCTTTTGCAACATTATTTAAAAGGTAACAACCAGGAATTAGGCAAATACTGCTTTCAATAGCAATTGTTTTTACAAATAATTTTAAAATTAAAGGTATGGGACCTGTTATCCAGAATGTTTAGGACCTGGGGTTTTCCGGATAACAAATCTTTCTGTAATTTGGATTTCATACTAGAAAATCCTATAAACATTAAATAAACCCAATAGGCTTGTTTGGCTTCCAATAAGGATTAATGATATCTTAGTTTGGATCAAGTACAATGTACTGTTTTATTATTTAAAATTTGGATTACATAGATAAAATAGAGTCTACAGGAGACGGCCACTCCGTAATTCTGGATAACTGGTTTCCGGATAATGGACCCCATACCTATACTGAAAATGTTTAACAAATATGTATAGGAAAGCTGCTTAGAATTATGTTTCTTGCATTATGCATGAGTTTTCATGCCCTTTAGTGAACATACCAATGAGAGTATTTTATCAAAAAGGTCAACTGACTATAAAAAAGCAAAACAAAAAACAAAGAGATGCTCTCAATTTGTCCTACTTTACTGCAACTTTACAGCCGGGAAAATATCAATTCCATTTCACTTTCCCATAGCTATATCAGAAGGCAAATGACAAAAACTTCTTCAGCTTCTTGGTTTACTCACATCATCATAAAACATAATTTGACTCAGGAAATAGGAATAACAACGATCCACAAAATATGTAGCAAATCTTCATTTTTAGTTAATGTTTTTTTTCTCTGTGATAAGACAATGGCTCATAATAAGCAGTGTTCAGTAAAGAATTAGGGTTGTATTTCAATGCTGCTGCAGCTGCGAAAGTACAGCAATCTCAACATAATGACGTGCCATCACCAGAAGAATGGGTACCGAGGATGGAACTTCTACATTAGATGGAAATTTAATTCTGGTGTCAGTATTTCTTTAAGGATAATATATGTTTTATGAAATACAAGACATTCTAAAAGTTATTTGGGTTGAGCTGCAGGCCAGAACTTTACTTGCTTGGATAAACCAGGAGTTCCAATATTAACTAGGGAAGTTAGCGCAACATGGAAGAACCATATCTCTAGGAAACAGTTTGCCTCTGAAAGTGTGCCGAAGCACTATAGAACTGAAGGCCATTTAACAAAATCTTCCCACAACTGATACTGTACTGTGAGCAAGTGCCAATGAACTTCAGACTCTGTTAATTTATGCTAAAAAGTACAAAGCTCAGGCAGACTTATAGAGGGTGTGGTGTGCTCTTGGCATGCATGATAGATGCAGTTTGCCAAGGAATTCATGAGTGTTGCTTGCACAAATGCATAATAAGTGGCTGAAAAAAGACCTAAGCACATTAAATCCAATCTCTGAAATCCATGTCCACCTTCATCTAATCGAATATTGCATCTCCAAACAAGCTAGCCACTGTTTAAAGAGCTAATGTCAATAACAGTTTAATAAAGACCTGTCATATTTTGTCCTGATGCACAAGACAAGTTATTATAACATTTAGCAATCCCCTATAGTCTTACCCCTATTTCCAAAGGAAGGGTGCTACCGTCCAGCAGCAACACACTGGAGTAAGAGTCATGGTTTTGTGACTTTGGGCTTGTGGTTATAGCTGTACTTAGGTTCTGTCCAGGTTCCAAAGTGCTAATTCCCACATTCTTCTGCATGCCCAAACGAGTGCCCGGCATCTGTAGTATACGGTAAGTACCTTCAATCTCTCCCATTGTGGTCCTGCATGAAACAAAGGGTCATATGATGATCAAAAAAAAGGTGTGGATATAGAAAGAGACTGCAGACAGGATTATCTTTCATACGGTATTACAATTTTTCACTATGTACACTTTGTAAATTAATAAGGAAATATATTTTATATGGTAGTGGAACACCCACAATCTACCCATGCTACCTGTTTCCATTAAAGCCATTGACAGGATGCATTGTATCTCATGTGGATCACTAGCTCTGCTCCTAAGTTTGTGTATATGTGTATGTATACACATATAGGCATAGAAATTATTATGTAATTTAAGTTTTACGTTCTAGCCTATTTTCAGATATTTATTGTCACCGCGATTGTTTTTAACATTTATATGACATGCTTTATATGTTTTTTAACATTTTAATGGTTTTATAGGTTGCACTTTAAACTATTTATATAATATTGTGTGTTTTGTATTCTTTTACAGACCAAAAAACTTTTTGGAAATCACATGTCATTTGAATGAAGGTTCACTTAATGATTAACACACACACCTGCAACAGGGGCGTGGTTTGGTGGTGGGTGTATGGTGGGTGAGTCTATAAATTATTTTCACTTGTCTGCTGATGTATCTTGATAAAGGTCCAAGGTGAGGACCAAAACGTCGATCAACTTTTCACAATAAATCCTGGTGTGCAGCAGCATTTTTCGTGAGTGAATATTGTAATCTCTGTATTGCACCCAGGTATGTAATTTCTTATGTGTGTGCCGTAACCTTCCATTGTATATATATATTAGGGATGCACCGAATCCAGGATTCGGTTCGGGATTCGGCCAGGATTCGGCCTTTTTCAGCAGGATTCGGATTCGGCCGAATCCTTCTACCCGGCCGAACCGAATCCGAATCCTAATTTGCATATGCAAATTAGGGGCGGGAGGGAAATTGCATGAATTTTTGTCAGAAAATAAGGAAGTAAAAAATGTTTTCCCCTTCCGTCCCTAATTTGCATATGCAAATTAGGGTTCGGATTCAGTTCGGTATTTGGCCGAATCTTTCACCAAGGATTCGGGGGTTCGGCCGAATCCAAAAAAGTGGATTCGGTGCATCCCTAATATATATATATATATATATATATATATATATATATATATATATATATATATGGAATTCTTAGCCCATGCTATGCACTGTTTGCATATTTGTAGCACACAAAGTCTATGAAAAGGGGGTTGGATTCACATGATTATCCAACAACCAAACTAAACAAGCCCTTGATTCAGTTAAAGGAAAGGGGACAGGATTTATTTAAATGAAGCAGTGCCCTTATTTTTAGCATGCAACAAGCTGTTTAGGCTAAAATAAGATACTGTCTGGACTCCACATGTTTTCAGTATGAGATGAGTTGCAAAAAGGCCCAGTAAAAATAAAGTGAACACTCCCAAGAATGCATACTTCATGCACAGCTACTTTAGTTATTAGTAAATAAGGGCATCTGCTCAACAACCACCACAGACTGGAACTCTATTGTAAGGGGTGTGAAGGCTGCATAAAGATATTCTAAAATATGAACCAAAACATAAAGCAATGCCTTTTCTCAGCATAAGGTATTCTCTGACATATTCTGTAGCAAGGTGAGGGGAACTTCATTTACAGTACAAGTTTTTCCCTTTTCCAGTTGCAGATCTATTTTGCTGATAAAAAAACATCTAATATCAATCTTCCGACCTACCACTAACAATTCAGAATAAATAACTCTGCCCTTGACAGCAATCGTATGTAAGTTATGTCTGACAAATTCTAGTGACAAGCTCCCATTGATAGTCAGATAAGCAATTATCCTTAGCCGAAAGAAATCTTTTAACCCGTCCGATTGACTAACTGACCGATCTCCATGGTATGAAAAATGTACAAACGAAGATTTGTATGACTCTATCTTTGTGTCTATGGCCAGCTTTGCATTGTCCATGAGCAATGTGGCAGTTACGAGGAGGGTACAGCATTGCAATCACCTCAATCACCACCAAGGTAGGTTGCTGAACCAACAAAATAACCACTTATTTGGTGACCTGGCCGGTCAATCAGGTCTGCTAATGTATGGTCAGCTTTTAAATCAACAAGTAAAAACTTAAAGATTGCTCCCACCTCTACAAAGTAGCTGATATTCGAAGATGTAACCTCTACACTACCTGCCATAATAACAGTATGATAAGTCTATGGTGCAAAAATATCCACTGTATTTTAAAAGTTTCCAACTGAATTAAAAGTGTCTAATTGCTACTCAATGTAGTGCAAATTGCCTACCATCCAAAATATGGCAGATTGCTGTTCAAGAATGTAAGCACACAATGAATTATTTTTAAACAATGATGTCACCCACAAAAAAAATCAAGAGATCCTGGGCATTCTAGAGGCCTTAAAAACCTCTTAGAGGACCTAATTCGTCCCTCCTGCCTGCAGGTGGAGATTCCTATTTTAGATAGTTAAACTATTTCACTCAATTTTCCTAACAGCATTCCCAGGATTTAAGAACTACAATATTTGCTGTAATGGGCTGGATAATCTGTTCATTAAATCTTTGCAGCGATTAAGAATAATTAGTGGATCAGCCATATTAGCTCTACAGTACTGGTGCTTAGCAAACAGATTCCATATGTTCCATAAAAAAAAGTAATCTGCACATAAAGTGACATCAAAATACAAGATCCAAGATCACTAAACATGAATGAACTCACAGCCCTGCATAACTGAATGACAGATTATGAGCAGTTACTGTAACATACCTATTATGTTTTCCCATGTCTGTTCTAGTATGAGATTTATAATCTGAAATGCCTTAAATATAGCAATTTTTTTTTTAAACAAAAGTCTTTTAAGTGCCCATCTATCCTGTGGCAAATCTTCTCTTGCTTTTGGCCGACAGGAATTTGCCTTCAGGACAAAAAATCCTAGATTTTCCAGGATCATAGGATTACCTATCGAAATCAACTCACAATAAATGGTCGGACAGCATGCTTGAGATTGCCCAAACTGCCTGACCAAATCTGGGCATGTATTGTATGATCTTATGTAATTTGTGTGACATTCAGGCATCAAACAGAATATGTCACTCGAGTGTTGCCGGGGCTATGTCTTACAGATAGATAATACTGTAATAGAATACTCAATAGGCATCTCAGGAGAGCAAGTTTTCAAAGTAGAAAATTTCTTAAACAAATCTAAAAATAAAGTAGAATCCAACAAACATTTTTATACATAAATTATGAGGTTTATTATGCGTAATGCTTGGGACCTGGGGGTTTAGGGATATCTGGTATTTTGGTAATTTGGAGCACCATCCGTTAAAGCTATTAAAAATAATATATACTTAAAAAAAAAGTAAGATTTTGACATCAGTATGGATCTTTGCAGCTTTATTATGTTCAAGTGCAGGGTATAGTTTAAATATTACAGAGAGAAAGCGAGCCTATACAAAATAAAGCATTGCTTGTTTTAAATGGATGCCTACGGAAAACTGGAACACCATATTTCAGAGCTCTGATTATGGCTTTCCGGATAATAGATCCCATACCTGTATGTAAGGACACTGTGGATGGAACAGACAATACAAAGGCAGCAGATGAGATTGCCTAGTTTTAATTCTCAAAGGTAAAAGAGCTAATCAAAACGAGCCGTAATTATTCTACAATTAAAGTCAGAGTACATGTAATTATGATGTTGGTGAGACATGATGAGAGAGGATCCAACCTTGGTGATGATGGAGATGTTTGTTCCAAGAAAAGCAAAAGAGCTTAAATAATAGCGGTTTAGTAACTAAATTATTTTTCTTTAGATCTTAAGTGAAACAGTTTGAACACAGCAGAATGGCTTGGGATTTAGATTTAATCACTTGCTTACAACCTGGCTAGCTGTATGGCAGAGTATGCTTCCCAGCATCAGAGCCTCTCCACCCCAGTCACAATATGCCCTCAATAAGATGTTAGGACTTTAAAGACTACTACTATACTACTACTACTACTACTACACTGCTACTACACTACTATTATTCAAGAAGTTATATCAACATGTCAGTATCATTTGCAAACAAGGACCACACTATTCTTAATTTATAGGCCCAACATTTCTTACATGTTCTGACATTTTGCTAAGTACAAATTGCAGATATCAAATACAGAGAGTATCAAAATCCCTCAACCCAGCCTATAAATTTGCGTGGTATTTAAAATGATCGTTGTTACTTTACACAGGGTTTGAACTACCTTCACTGCCTTGGGACCCCCCCCATCCCTTTCCAGGAGCCTAGCATTCTGTTTATTAGATCCTATAAATGTATTCTACCATCTGACTAAAAGTTGACCACTATACCTGGACTTAGATACTGTATAACTCATAGACTAGGCTTTTTGTAGGCCTCTATTTTATACAGTCCCCCTGTGCACAAAAAAAGATTAATTTAGGTTTTATCATCCCTCAGTGCTGTTAAATGTTCCAGACCCCAATTACTATTCCAATAATTCAATGTTCCTTTTTCACGGTAGTAATAATACAGTAACTAAGCTGCACGAATCCATATTGGTGGCAAGCAGAATCCTACTAGATTTAATGTTAATTTATTTAATGGTTTCTACTGAAGGAATGGTGATCCAAATAACAGAACGATCCCTTATCAGGACCCAAGCATTCTGAATAATAGACCTAAAACTGTACTGTATTTTATGCTATTCATGGTACTTTGTACCCAGCATCTGTAGTCTTAAAAGTGGACCAGCCCAGGCTGGCTGATTAGTAATTAATACAGATAATTACAACATGGCAGCTCAGGAACCAGTGCAACTAGCATCAGAATTAATCATCAGCCCTGTAGCATCAGTGTATATTACAGGCAAAGCTCATTTTCTGCTTGATAATTTGAAACTACCCCTAAGCTTAGCTTCTCAACAGCTGCTCAGAGCCCACTGTGAGTGTCGCAGATACTTTCCAAGATGGTGACCCCCTGTGACAAGTTTGAAGTCCTGGATCTTTGTTGTTATTAAGAAGCTGAAACGTTAGGCTCGTGCAATAAGTGCAGTATATAAAATATGGCATTTTTAGCCATATTCGTTTTTAGGGCTCTTTAATTCTCAAAAAAAAATCACTTGTTTAGGGTACAAAGTAAGCAATGTAAGTCAATGGGGGTGGCCCCAGATGAATGGCACTCCCCAGTTAATAAGTCATTCCTCCTAGCTATCCTGCTGTTTGTAAATGGTGCCTTTAAGATGATGGCACTTTTTGCAATGTCTGAAAATACAGTGAGATTGTGGCCTGAGAAAAAAAAAATAATAATTCTTTTTTTTGGCACCCAAGTAAGTTCCCAGCAGCTTGAACCATGGACCATATAATGGGTACACTGGATGCTGTAGCACAGCAACATTTGGGTGGAGCAACACTTTTATGGAAGGTTTATAACCTATTTTAGATATTATTTGTTTTTCCCACAGCTACCTTTATTGTAACCATACATGCTACTGTCTATTATTCTTAAATCCTTTTTGCCTTCTGGTTTGCCCAAATGTTGTATTCAATCTAAATAAAACTAGATTGCTGGTACTGAACCATACCTTTAGCAGCATAAAATCATTGTTTACAATGGGAACTACCAGACTATAAATTGTCCTTTGCTTGAAAATTATCTAATGCACATTTAAAAAATCCCCATGTACCCTCAACATTAAAAGTAATTTGCCTGTAAATAAATGTAATGTTGCTTAAATATAAAGCACACAAACATTAAAATAAATTGGACATCCTGTGGTTTATTTACTACTAACAGATGCTCCCAGAAGAATACATACATTCCATTTCACTTGAGTGTTGCTACAGTGGAGGTCGTCCGTCACAACCATTTGTCTGGGTTTTTTCCATTCAATACTTTTAGAGTAGTAGTAGGAGGACATAAGGTATTAGGTCAGACAGTTTTCTGTCAGACAGAAGTGGCAAAATCTCACGAAATCTACTCTCTTTGCAATTAAAATTTGCTACAGGAGCCACATTTGTTCTATTTTAACTCTACAAGTATTAAAAAGACTGCTTTTACTAGTTTTAAGGTATCCAGGCTGGAGCCCTCATCTGTTACGTTGAGCCCCCTTAGGAGCCCAGTCCCACAGTTTGGGAGGAAGACCCTTGCTGCCTCTCTGAAAATTACAGGAAATAAAACATGATCAAAATTCAACAGCATTGCATTTCCCTCTCTAAAGAGAACAGAAATCACTGCTACTTTTCCAAAAGCCACTGCTATATCCTCATCCTAGAACATCGGGGGACTTCTGGTAAAAGAAGCATGCTAAGAAGGGCCATGAGACGCCTCCAGGTTCATTTGTGACTCACAAAGCAAGAGTCTCATGCTGTTGAATGGATCTTACAGACCCTGTGCAAATTCGATAAGGAGAAACAGCCAAGTAAGCACTTGTGGTCCTGACTATTGTCTATAGTGTGCTTATTCACAAACTTTGTGACTTCCTTCAGTGATTAATCCCTGCAGGAATGTCACCCACTGCGATCATAAAATTGATCTGTTGATCTGTTTCAATAAAGCGCTATGTTGTACCATTCACATAGATCATAGAGTATATGTCTGTCAGGATTACCTTTGCCACTAAGTTAAAGAATATTGCATGCATTGTTTGCAGCCGGCTTAAATGGGTTGTTCACCTTTGAGTTAACTTAGTATGATGTAGAGAGTGATATTCTGAGACACCTGCAATTGGCTTTCATTTTTTTTTATTATTTGTGGGTTTTTAGTTATTTAGCTTTTTATTCAGCAGCTCTCCAGTTGGCAATTTCAGCAATCTGGTTGCTAGGGTCCAAATTACCCTAGCAATCATGCATTGATTAGAATAAGAGACTGGAATATGAATAGGAAATGACCTGAATAGAAAGATAAATGATACAAAGTAGCAATAACAATACATTGATGGTTTTACACGACATTTGTTTTTTTAGATGGGTTCAGTGACCCCCCCCCCCCATTTGAAAGCTTGAAATAGTCAGAAGAAAAAGGCAAATAATTAAAAAAACTGCACAAAAAAACAATGAAGACCAATTGTAAACTTGCATAGAATTGGCCATTCTATACCATACTAAAAGTTAACTTAAAGGGATACTGTCATGGGAAAAAATGTTTTTTTTTCAAAACACATCAGTTAATATAGCTGCTCCAGCAGAAGTCTGCACTGAAATCAAATTCTCAAAAGAGCAAAGATTTTTTATATTTAATTTTGAAATCTAGACATGGGGCTAGACATATTGTCAGTTTCCCAGCTGCCCCAATCATGTGACTTGTGCTCTGATAAACATCAGTCACTCTTTACTGCTGTGCTGCAAGTTGGAGTGATATCACCCCCCAGCAGCATGACAACAACAGAACAATTTGAAGGTAACCAGATAGCAGCTCCCTAACACAAGATAACAGCTGCCTGGTAGATCTAAGAACAGCACTCAATAGTAAAATCCAGGTCCCACTGCGACACATTCAGTTACATTGATTAGGAAAAACAACAGCCTGCAAGAAAGCAGTTCCATCCTAAAGTGCAGGGTCTTTCTGAAAGCACATGACAAGGAAAAATGACCTGAGATGGCTGCCTACACACTAATATTACAACTAAAAAAAAATACACTTGCTGGTTTAGGAATGACATTCTATATTGTAGAGTGAATTATTTGCAGTTTAAACAGTGTAATTTAGAAATAAAAATGACACCATAAAAATCATGACAGAATTAGTGATGTGCGGGCCGGCCCGATACCCGTCGGGACCCAAGGGTCGGGCTGACCTGGCACTCCACTTTGCGGGTGGCGGGCCACCTTCATCTGCCAGCTTCTGGATTTATAGCAGCACACCTGCTCGCCCTGCCCCTATTGTGACCCGTCTATTAAAGGAAGCCGGTAGGCGGGTGCAGGTAGAGAGAGGTCGGGCTTCAGGCGGGTCGGTAAAAACCCGACCTGCACATCACTAGACAGAAGGGTAGTTCAGCTTTAAGGTAACTTTTAGTTTGTTATAGAATGGATAATTCTAAGCAACTTTTCAACTGGTCATCATTAATTATTCTTTATAGTTTTTAATTATTTGCCTTTATCTTGACTCTTTACAGCTTTCAAATGGGGGTCACTGACCCCATTTAAAAATGCTCTGTAAGGCTACAAATGTATTGTTATTGCAACTTTTTATTACTCTTTCTATTCAGCCTTCTCCTATTCATATTCCAGTCTCTTATTCAAATCACTGCATGGCTGTTAGGGTAATTTGAATTTGCAGTTTGTTGAAATTGCAAACTGGAGAGCTGCTGAATAAAAAGCTAAATAACTCAAAAACGCAAATAATAAAAAATGAAAACAAATTGCAAATTGTCTCAGAATATCACTTTAAGCTGCAAGTTGCATCTTAGCATGGTACAAACCAAGAGTCTACAGCAGCAATGTGTGTTATTTGCCACCCTAAGATCACCTAAAGGCTTAAGGCCTTATGCAAACGTACAATTATGAGATTCTGGGTCACTCAAATAACATCCTGTCACTGATAAAAAGGCAACAATGTGATTTTAAGTTGAAAGCCCACCCGAGGCAAAATATTATAAGTAAAGATACATGCAAATCACTGAATAACTGAATGGATTTAAAGGAGAAGGAAAGGCTTGCAGCACTTGGGTGTGATTGTAGTTACTTACCTGAAAACCCAGACCGGTGCTCCTACCAGCAGAAAACTGCCCCGGCTCAGGGTTATACAAGTGAGCACCACAGAGCTATCCACCTCCGTATTCTTCTTCGGTCTTCAAATTTCCCTTTTTAGTTAGGGTAGGACTACACGGATGTTTTTGGCGCGATCCGACGCACTGTGACAAAACGCCGGCGACAAATCGCATGGACGGAAAATAAGGTAAGAGATAGAAATGTTGAATGAAGTCACAGCGGTGATCCGACTAGACACGACTGTCAGATGCAGTGTGCAGTGTCTGCATCCGACGAGACATCAACGCTGCAACTTCATCCGACAATGCATTCACTTACCTTATTTCCGTCACATGCGTGTCGGATCGCAACGCAAACTTCCGTGTAGTCCTACCCTTAAAGGTCGGCTTTTCATTCTACTGCGCATGTGCAGCTGCCAGAAGAAGGAGGAGGATGCAAGAAGATTGCTCCGTGGTGCTCACTGGTATAACCCCGGCCCAGGATTTCAGGTAAGTAATTACAATCACTAAAGGGTGCCTAACATTTGGCACCCCCAAGTACTGCAAGCCTTTCCTACTCCTTTAAAGGGGTGGTTCACCTTTAAGTTAACTCTTAGTATGTTTAAGAAAGGCTATGTCTAAGAAATTTTCCAAATAGTATTCATTTATTTTTAATATTTTTTTTTTTATTTATCTGCCTTCTTTCTCTGCCTGTTTCCAGCTTTCAAATGGGGGTCACTGACCCCATTTAAAAAACAAATGCTCCGTAAGGCTACCCATTTATTGTTATTGCTACTTTATATTATTCATCTTTCTATTCAGGGCCTCTCCTATTCATCTTCCAGTCTCTCATTCAAATCAATGCATGGTTGCTAGGGTAATGTGGACCATAGCAACCAGATTGCTGAAATTGCAAACTGGAGAGCTGCTGAATAAAAACTACTGAAAAACCACAAACAATAAAAAATGAAAGCCAATTGCAAAATTGTCTTAGAATATCACTCTCTGCATCATACTAAAAGTTCAATTAAAGGTGGACAGCCCATTCTTTGCTTTTCTTGTTTCGTGCATAGTACAAGCCGCACAACACACTGTCCCTGCCAGAGGAATGAGATTTAACCTAAGACTTCCTTAAACCCCTCAGCAGTCGACTCCTGTCGGGATTAGCCGAGCCTTCACTCTACCGCTAAAACAATATCACGCAGCCACCATAATATGAGTACAGGATAAAATCGCTACGGGCAAGGGTTAATAGCAAAGCCACGCCTCCTACCTGAGCTCTCTGCCGGTCACCCGTTCCCACACCTTTCTCTTCCGAAGTTCCAAGCGACACTAACCGTTGCACTCAGGATTGGCCACTTCTGTGGCAAAGGGTGGGGAAAGCAAGTGGGCGTGACGCTTTCCTTATAAATAAGGGGTGGCTCCTCCGCCCTAGCAGTTGAGCAAATGCCCTGTACTCCCTTGAGACGTAGGCGTTTCCGTGGAATGAATGATCGGCGGAAGAGATAGACTTCGGACGCGCCGATGATTTTAGGGCGTGGCAGCAAAAAGTAGTTTAGGGTTCAGCGACACGCCCCCCTCTGGTAAAACTTTTCTCAGCGGGTTTCTGGCCGGGAATGTGGCTGCGCTGCGATTGGTTAGAAGTGCGGTGGAAGAAGGTTGTTATTGGTGAATAGGATGTAACCTTGGCAGCCATCTTTGATTTAGGCAACGTCCCTTACGTGGGCTTTCTAAACTAAAACTTTGTATCTGGTGGGCAATTTGCAGAGACAGGGGCGCCAGTATTTTGATGTCTCCCCCTTATTTTATTTTGGAAATATCTTACACTTAAACTGAATATACGTAGAAGCTGAGACTGGTGAGGAGAAGAGGGCCGGTCCAGATAATTAGTGGCAGCTGACGTCACACTGGCAATGGTTAGAAGCCCATACACTGATAGGCTGAGGCCTGTGCACAACTGCTGGATCTTACAACCTCGTCTGGACTGGGTCTGGGACTCACAATAGGCCCTGGCTGGCATTCCAACTACACAGAGACCCAAACAGCCCACTAAATAGTGACTGGAGACCCACACACATTAAAGGGATTGATCACATTTAGGGTCAGGGCACACAGGCAGATTTCGACAAATCTCTTCAGGGCGAATAATCTCCCCAAACTAAATAAATCCCGTAAATATAATCCTGGTGTGGGCCAATAAAAAGGCCTTCACAGTACTTCACTATTTGCGGCCTTTTGTCTAATAGGCATAACTAGGGTTGCCACCTTTATGTCTGGCTGAGACCGGGTGGGGGCATGTCTGTGACGTCAGTGGGTGGTGCTATGAAGTCACAGACAATCAAGGAAAACCGGGCAGGAAGTATAGACCGGGCAGCCCCTCAAAATACCGGACTGTCCGGGTCAAAACCGGACAAGTGGCAACCCTAGGCATAACCCCCGGAGGAGACTCCTGTCCTCATACATTGTTACGAGTGCCATTTAGTACAATTGAATGTCAGTATATCCAATTTGGTAAAGCGGGTCACATAAGACGTTAATACACTATTGGCATATTCTTCTTTTCCTAGGCACACAAGGAGCATTAAAAGCGCATCGCTAACGATTACGTATAATCTCCCCGAACTGCCTTCCTGCCTGCTAAAATGCAAATCGCCAGCGGGATGGAACTCTGAGTAATTCGTTTTCCGAAGCCACCCAAAGTTTCCTCGTGAGAAAACTATTTTCCTTCTTCAGACACTTTTCAGCTTTCAAATTGGCCCCCATCGAAAAGCAAATGCTCTATAAGGCTACACATTTATTGTTTTAGCCACTTTTATTTACTCATCTTTCTATTCAGACCCTCTCCTAGTAATATTCCAGTCTCTTTTTTAAATCAGTGCATAGTTGCTAGGATAATTTGGACCCTAGCAACCAGATGGCTGAAGTTGCAAACTGGACAGCCTCTGAATAAAAAGCTAAATAACTTAAACACTACAAATAATACAAAATGAAAACGAATTGCAAATTATCTCAAAATATCACCGTCTACATCATACTCCAAGCTGACGTAAAGGTGATCAACCCCTTTAATGCTGTGACTTTTGTACATTAGACACTGGCAATTACTTTGTAGTCAGTCAGACTGGCAATAGCCATAATCCTTGTACAGTCTTGTGATTAGGACTCTAATTTTTATTTTGCAAATCTTGTTTGTTTATAAGACCCCTGTTTCTTATAAATCAATGCGCTTGGTAACTTGTTGGCACTATATAAATGTTGATGCACATCCACAATACGTTTGGCAATTGGCAGTGTTTTTACATTTGCACCATTGAGACCAGCAATAACAGGAGACTGGTGATAAATAGAAGTTCGTGCTCAGTTATGAATGTACCTAAAGTGCCAACTAGGGATGCACCGAATCCAGGATTCGGCCTTTTTCAGCAGGATTCGGCCGAATCCTTCTGCCCGGCCGAACCCTAATTTGCATATGCAAATTAGGTTAGGGAGGGAAATTGTGTGACTTTTTGTCAGAAAACAAGGAAGTAAAAAATGTTTTCCCCTTCCCACCCCTAATTTGCATATGCAAATTAGGGTTCGGATTCGGTTCGGTATTCAGCCGAATCCTTTGTGAAGGATTCGGGGGTTCGGCCAAATCCAAAAAAGTGGATTCGGTGCATCCCTAGTGCCAACACAGTTTTGAAATAGCTTGTAGCCCATGCAGAGTTGCGGAAATCTGCAATAACTGGAGGCCTGTGCACTAGTGATGAGGGGATGCCCATACGCATGTTTTGGTAAATGCCAGACACACGTACTATCACACTGGCAATACATTTTACCCCAGGCCTGCTCCCTTTGCGAGGGAAATGAAAAGTAGCAGCATGCTACCATCTTACTTACTTTTATCCCAATTATCTCTAGCATAGAGCAAAACCTGAAAATTTTACTCTGCTGCATTTTACCAGTCAAGCAGTGGTGTAACTATAGATGAACCAGCCCAGGCTACCAATCATTAAAGAGCTGCTTCTCGCTTACCCGCGAGGAAGGAGAAGCAATTCGGGGCAGGGCATGGGCGGAGTCAGGGCAGGATGTGTCACGCCATCCAAAATCTGAAGCTGTAGCCAAATGCATTTAGATGGAATGCAAACAATTGCTCAGCTGCTACAAAAAAAAAAAAATCCGTAAGACTCCTTGTGGTAGCAGTTGCTCACCAGCAATCATAAGTATCCCAGTTGGATACGGATACTGCAAGATATTCTGCCTAACTCTGCAAAACAGTTTTTCTCATACTTCTCAGACTTTGCTTATGCCTTATACCACTTGACTAGATCTATATACTAGATCAGGGGTCCCCAACCTTTTTTACCCGTGAGCCACAGTCAAATGTAAAAAGAGTTGGGGAACAACACAAGCATGAAAAAGTTCATTAGGTGCCAAATAAGGGCTGAGAATGGCTGTTTGGTAGCCCCTATGTTGACTGGCAGCCTACTAAAGGCTCTGCTTGGCACAATACTTAGTTTTTATGCAACCAAAACTTGCCTCCAAGCCTGGAATTCAAAAATAAGCACCTGGTTTGAGGACACTGAGAGCAACATCCAAAGGGTTGGAGAGCAACATGTTGCTCACGAGTTACTGGTTGGGGATCACTGTACTAGATAGAGGGATACAGAATTAACAGTACTGCCTGATTTATTTTAACTTGTGTCCATTTAGTACAGGAGGTAAAATTAGGATTCACATTCGGTTCGGCCGGTCAGAAGGATTCGGCTGAATGCTCTGTAAGGGTGGTGCCAGACAAGGTTACTGGGGGATATTAGTCGTCCAGCGACTAATCTCCCCTAAATGCCTTCCCCCCTGCTAGAATGTAAATGGACAGCGGGATGGCTACTCGTGAGGCAACTTCGGGCAGGGTGCCGTCTACATTCTAGCCAGCGGGAAGGCATTTAGGAGAGATTAGTCGCCCGAAGAAGAGGCGATTTGTCCCCAAGTGACTAATCTCCCCCAGTAGCCTCACCTGCCACCCCCCTAAGGCTACAAATGTATTGCTATTGCTACTTTTTATTACTCATCTTTCGAATCAGGCCTCTCCTATTCATATTCCAGTCTCTTATTCAAATCAACACATGGTTGCAAGTGTAATTAGTACCCTAGTGACCAGAGTGCCGAAATTGCAAACTGGAGAGCTGCTGAATAAAAAGCGGAAATACTCAAAAACTGCAAATAATAAAACATTAAAACCAATTGCAATTATGTCAAGCGTTTATTATCAAATTTAAATTCAAACTGAAAATGTGATTCCTTTTCAGCCTAATTTCCTGTTGGTTAATTGAGAATTTTATTATACTATTGCCATTACAAAGGAAAAGTGCACAATTACAAAGTACAACAATTTCTATTTTAAAGGCACTGCATTGAAATGAGATTTTTTATATCAAAGAATACACACGGATATATATACTCCTGGCGGCAGGATAAAAAAAAGATACACGCTTATCAAAATGTAAAAAAAAAAAGTTCTATTAAAAAAACAGCATTAGCCCTCAAATACTCAAAATCTTATATATGAAATAGAAAAGAATGAGAGAACATCTCTAACCAAATTCCCCCCATGATTTACTGTAGAATATGTTTGGCCCCTGGGCCAACAAACAACTTGTGGAGGAGTGTGATGTGGGTTTCCAGCCTTTCTGTTCAGTATCATACATTTACAAGGTCTACAGAAGGCCTACAGAATTGTCCCCTATAGCTCCATATTTATCTTTGTTGACTAAGGTCTACAGAGGGCCTACATAATTGTCCCCTATAGCTCCATATTTATCTTGGTTGACTATCTTTGATGCTGTTGATGCTCTCTGTTCACTTGGCTGCTTTAGGGCGCTGATCAGTGAGATTCAAAGTTAATCAACTCAATCTGGGTTTCCCAGTACAGTAAGGATATGGAACAAGAGTAGAGGTTATTCTTCAATGCCACAAGGCATCCCCAAACAATTAGGACAGCACTGTGTAAAAAAAATTCTAGCATAAAACCTTGCAGGCTTCAGTTGCCTTGCAGGACATATACCATTTTTATATATTTCCAACAGAATTGGAACAATAGAATCTCGGTAAGTAAAGGGTAGTATGGGGTTATGGCTAGAAGTGCAGAAAGAGGACATTTTTCTGTTTAAAAGATGCAACAGGTAAGCAGATAATAGTATAGTCTATATCTACTGCTCAGCATACATGCCTGGCATCTGGATATAAAGCTGCATTATATTTTTATAGGTTGTGCTTAGAAAATGTGGAACATGTAACAGACAAAACAGACAGCGTAACAGCAAGTGGCATGTGAAAGATCCAAGCTCTGTGTAACTCATGTAAATAGAAAAAGCCGTGACAAATAACTGGATATCAAGACAGTCAATTCACAAAATGTCAGTATGTATAAACCAGAATAAAGCACTTTGTGTACAGTACAGCAGGCCACAGGTGAATCCTTGTTAGCCCAATGCTTTGGCTCTTAATACTGATTGAAGACCTGCATAAACAAAAACATAAAAACATTAAGGGCCACTGTATCTTAAATGTGTACTGCTAAATTGTTATTGGAAGCAGAAAGAAAGCTATACTTTAAAGTGAATTATACTCCATGTTAAAGGGGTTGTTCACCTTTGAGAACTTTTAGTATGATCTAAAGAGTTATATTCTGAGACAATTTGCAATTGGTTTTCATTTTTTATTATGGGTGTTTTTTTTTTAAGTTATTTAGCAGCTCTCCAGCTATAGTTACGCCACTGCTTGACTGGCAAAGTGCAGCAAAGTAATAACCCAATTTGGTTGCTAGGGTCCAAATTACACTAGGAACCATGTATTGATTTGAATAAGAGACTAGAATATGAATATGAGTAATAAGGAGTAATAAAAAGTAACAATAACACTATATTTGTAGCCTTACAGAGCATTTATTTTTTAGATGGGGTCAGTGACCCCTATTTGAAAGCTGCAAAGAGTCAGAATAAGAAAGCAAATAATTTAAATTAAATAAACAATGAAGACCAATTGTAAAGCTGCTCAGAATTGACCATTCTACAACATACTAAATGTTAACTTGAACCACCCATTTTATCAACAACTTGCCTCCACAGACCTTTTTACAGATCAATGCTGGAGCTATTTTGACCAACAACTCGGTAGTTGATGTTACGTTCGGGAGGGGTGGCACTATGTCCCAGTAGGTTGGCACATTGTATACATTTGTCCTAAGCCTGCCAACCTTTATCCCACCCTCCATTCATAATTTCAGATACTGACTAGGGCAGACAGTGGATAAAAGCTGTGTCAGATATCAACCTAAGTCCATAAATGGGGTCTCTGGGGACGCAGCCACATAGTTTATTCAAGGAAAATAAATAGAATTCCTGAAAATTTAAAAAAAAATGACAATTTCTTTAAAAATAATTATTCATTCAACTGGATATTTAATTAGTTGAATAAAAAAAAAAAATATGTTGCTCAATCCTTATAAATAGGTTTGACTCGCAAAGGCTTAGGTAGCTCTACTTCCTTTCTATCTCTACTTTTGTTCCTTCACCCTACCTGTTTTGTTGTAACCTTTAAAGCATTCAATAAAAACGTTAAAAAAAAAAAAAAAATTAGCTACAGTTCGGTATTTGGCCAAATCTTTCATGAAGGATTCGGGGATTCAGCCGTATCACAAATAGTGGATTCGGTGCATCCATATCAGACAGTGTTAAAAGTGCATTTTTAGATTTACATTTAGCATGGTGTAATATTCTGAGATGATTTGCAAATGGTCTTCATTTTTTATTTTCTGCTATTTTTCCCCCCTTTTTTTCTTCAGTAGCTCTCAAGCTTAGAATTGCAGCAGCTATCTGGTTGCTAGGTTCCAATTTACCCTGTCAACCAGGCAGCATCATGAATACCGTATATACTCAAGTATAAGCCGAGTTTTTCAGCCCCCAAAATATGCTGAAAAACTCTACCTCGGCTTATACTCGGGTCAACCGCAAAAACGGTCGCCGGCGCCTAAGAATATTTGCCGGCGCCTTAGAATAGTAGCCGGTGCCTTAGAATAGTAGCCGGTGCCTTAGAATAGTAGCCGGCGCCTAAGAATAGTCATCCAAAAACGAGATTGAAATTTACCAGAAGCTGCTGCATTTCTCACTCTTGGCTTATACTCGAGTCAATAAGCTTTCCCAGTTTTTGGAGGTAAAATTAGGTACCTCGGCTTATACTAGGGACGGCTTATACTCGAGTATATACGGTAAGAATATAAATAGTAGAAGTACTGAATAGAAAGATAAGTAATAAAACGTAACAATAACGATTGAATTGTAGCCTCACAAAGCAAGTGTTTTTTGACTGCTGGAATCAGGGATCCCCCATTTCAAAGATGTAAAGGGGCATAAGAAAAAGGCAAATAATTCAAAACTATTTTTAAAAAAAAGACAATTTGAAAGCTTGCAAATAGGATATTCTATAACACACTGAAAGTTAACTTTAAAGTGAACTACCCCTTTAACGTTAAAAAAAATATTTCCTATTGTTTTAGTTTTGTGTATCTCAATTTTTAGACAGCAGTACAGAATAAGCTGATGCTTTATAAATATACGTAATAATTCTTCTCACCATTACAAGTGCTGTGCATCTCCACTTTGACCTTGGATCTGCATTTGCGCCTGCATCCTCGCAATCATTTCCTGCATGCGACGCAGCTGCAATACACAAATAAAAATTAAACATAACAAAAACACTGAGAATGTTACACTCTTCTGTGGCCAAATATTCAGTTTCTTAGGACAGGCAAACAGCCTGGTAGGGATATCAAATCTGCATTTTCCTGCTGTTGTAAAACTATAGCCTACAGCATTCCCAAAACATTGCCTGGGAATTCAGCAATAGATGGAATGGTGCAGGATGAAGATCAACATACAGTTTGAAAAAGGTGGCAATTAAAGGAATGTGGAAATAGATAGAACTCGGTGTATTATAGTTACCTCTGCTTCCTTCTCCTGGAGTATCTGGTCCTTAGTCACTTCCACATGTTCTACCTTGCTGCTGAAAGGTTAAAAACAGATTGGAAAACTATTAGAATTTTTATAATAAAAAATGCACAATCCATAACACATGTTTTAGCAGTGTCTGCCTGAAGATGAGATATGTAATTACTTTAGCTTTTTCATTGGAAAGCAGGATGGTGAATAAGGATGTTTTGACCACAGCCGTGTGCTCTCAGAACACTGCAGAAGACTTAGGGGCCAATTCACAAAGGGTCGAATATCGAGGGTTAATTAACCCTCGATATTCGACTGGGAATTAAAATCCTTTTTTTTTTAAAATTCCCAGTCGAATATTACAATTTTAGCGCAAATAGTGCGATCGAAGGAATAATCCTTAGATCGAACGATAAAATCCTTCGAATCGAACGATTCGAAGGATTTTAATCCACGAATCGAAGGAATATCCTTCGATCAAAAAAAGTTAGCCAAGCCCATGGGGACCTTCCCCATAGGCTAACATTGACTTTGGTAGCTTTTAGATGGCGAACTAGGGGGTCGAAGTTTTTTCTTAAAGAGACAGTACTTTGACTATCGAATGGTCGAACGATTTTTAGTTCAAATCGTTCAATTCAAAGTCGTAGTCGAAGGTCGTAGTAGCCCATTCGATGGTCGAAGTAGCCCAAAAAATACTTCGAAATTCAAAGTTTTTTTACTTCGAATACTTCACTCGAAGTTAGTGAATTGGCCCCCTAATGTCATGTCTAAGATACTATGGGTCATAAAAACAGACGTGGCACTGGGACCACAGTTTTGCAGTCTTACATTTAAAAAGCTTAGCAAAAATGGCTGTTGCAAATCAAACATGTTTCACAGAAAATCTCTGCACTATACCTGGTAACGCCTTTCTTTAGACGTTCTGAGCGGAAGTTTTCATAGTGCAGATCCTGGGTTACCTCCTGCAGGTCCTGCATGTGTGTGCTGGAAGATGAGGGTATAAGCACATTGCTCAAGACAATAACAAAACCATGGCACAAAACACTTTTAGTACAATTGATTGTGAAAAACTGCAAACATGCAGCAAAAACGGAATAATGTCACAAACAGCAAAACATCATCACTGTAACTGTTTCCATACAAACCACTTATATGGCAACCCCTAATGGAAAACTCATGGCAACCCCAAGCATGAAACCCATTACATTAAAAAGATACTAACACCTGAAATTAAACCATTTTTACATCTATTATACTATTGACTGTTTTCTACTTATAATTTTTCTCAAAAAGTATTTGCTCAAAGCTTTTACATTACACATCTGACTCCCCGTGCCAGTCTATGAGGGGGCTGACATATTTGTGCAGCAGGAGTCCGTTAGCATTAGAAACTTTAACTGGCAAGCTGAGATGGGACAGTCAGGTTGGCAAAACAGCCAGGTTTATGGACATCAACTAAATATTTTTTACAAAAACAAACCTCTCAGAAAAAAAAAAACGATCAACATGACCTATAGGTAACTTTTAATGTACATTCATATTTTAAAAAGTATTTTTTTAGTGTCAGTATCACTTTAATATTTGCAACTGTCACCTTGTAAAATGTCAGCATGGCAAACATGAAAACTGTAGCCAATGTTTCTGTCACTGCAGTACACAGATGGACTTGTCCATTTCCAGAAAAAATTATCGATGTTTTGGAGCAATCCATTCATCCCAGCCTTGCCAAGGAAATAGTTTGCATGCCAACAGGCTCTGCGCTCTTCATAGAAACTGTTGCTATGCCGTAGGAATTGACAGTGTGACTCAGACATGCTCTGGGCTGCTGTAAGTTACCTGCTCTTATGGACCAACTTACAATATCAATTCAGACTTGCATTATACAGAAACAAGTGCATTCAGATTTGGAATTGATAAATAATCAGAACTACTATAACAGAGGATAGATTGATGATTTCATAAACCTTAGCTTCTCAGCAGCTGCCCAGAGCACACTGACAATGTGCAATTGTATTTTTTATGTGTTATAGAACAGTTTGTATTGCTATATTGCGGTTTCCTAAAGCATCTCATGCACAAAGTAGTATAAAATCACAGAAAAAGCACTTACATCAGCATGGTCCTCAATTTCAGGAAGTCATTGTGTTCTGTGTTTTCCACTTCCACCACACCCCACGGGTACAATCGGCCTCTCACCTTTTTACCCTTAGCTTCAATGAGTTGGTTGGAACCAACAACTGTAAAAGGGATGCTGGCCTAATAGAAATATTAAAATCTGTTCAGTTATAGACAAGGCAGGTGCCGAATTAACCTGAAGTCACTGGCTGTGAAAACATGTAGCCCGTCCCCCTTCACCACACAATGTTAATACCTTTTTTTCAGTTCCAACTACTATAAAATGGAAGCGGAAACTGTAATATGTATGTTACGTTAAAGGCATGCTACGTGGAAGATTTGGACTACTTCATGTAGTTATACTGATCGAAACAGCGTTGACCTGTGTGCAGCTACACTGAGCGGATTTTGGAGAGAAAATGCATCCTTTCACATTTTCAGGCTGAAATCTGCTCAGTGTAGCTACACAAAGGACAACTACGTACTTGTCAGTGTAGCTACACCAAGGAGTGGATTCGCTATTCTCTGTCTGCGTACAAAACACAGGTGGAGGAAAGCAGGTCATACACATTATGTACCCTTGGATTTATAGACTTTGTGTTCTCCTCCTGAAACAGTCAGTGGTTTGTTACGTAGAAAATGGGCGGCAGCAAAAGATAACCAAGAAAATTGAGAGGCCATAATAGACTTTTACATAGATATCAGGAAAAGTCTATGCACATGAAGGATTGACCGTGTAGAAATTGCAAAACTGTTTTCTACAATGTTCTTAACAAAGCTATTTTTTTTCCACTGATCTCACTGTAGTGTAATATAAATGCAATTTGCAATGTAACAGTGACATATTTCTTTAGGCACATCACAACATTCTATATAATATGTTAATACAATCATTTGTGTGTTTTTTTGTGTAAAATGACTAAAGCATGCATACATATATGGCCAGTGTCTTATTATTTTAAGATATAAGCGTCAACCAACATATCCACATACCTTTAAGAGTCTTGTTTGCTCCTTAAAGTCCTCGTCTTCATCTGACTCTGCATCTGGCAGCTGGTAGATTTTGATTCCATGTTCTTCTATTTCATCCAATACCTGAAAACACAGACTGCCTTTCACATCACCACCTTCATTTTGCACGGAAACTTTTAGTTACACAGTCTAGGTCAAGGGCGATCTGATTCTTCACAAACATTTCCTATCAATGGACGATGTACTTTTCAAATATTAAGTTTTTTTTAAAAAAACTAAATTTGTTAAAACCAGGGGCTTAACTACAGAGCTAGCAGACCTTGTGGCTGCAGGGGGGGCCAGAAGGCATAGGGGACCTCATGAGACCCTAATTAATGAGCAATTTCAACATATATTGGTAAACAAGGACAACCTTTGGATATTTTGGAGTTACTAAAATAATTTTGCATTGGGGCCCAGTAAAATCCACTTGCACCACTGGTTATAACAGAGAAGGATTTTGATCACATGCACACATCAAAGCAGCATACATGTCTAGCATAATGGGCTATGCAGTACAGGTATGGGATCTGTTATCCGGACACCCATTACCCATAGCCTACATTTTAAACAAATAATTCAAGTTTTAAAAAAATATTTCCTTATTCTCTGTATTATAATAATATTAAAACTTTAGATTGTACTTTATCCCAACTAAGATATAATTAATCCTTATTGAAGGCAAAACAGTCTTCGTGGGTTTATTTAATGCTTAAATTATTTTTTCGCAGATTTAAGTTATGGAGATACAAATTATGGAAAAGCGCCTTATATGGAAAACGCCGGGTCCCAAGCATTCTGGATAACAGGTCCTATACCTGTATATAACCATTAGCTAAAGTGGTAGTATAGCCTCTTGTTCCACATGAATTCAGAGAACAGAGCTTGTGGTAAACATGCTTTTTTTTTTTTTTTTTTTTATTAGTACACAACTCCTCCACCTTTGTTGTGACTGTTTTGTTAGCAGGGGTATTATCTGTGCACTAGTAAATAAATGCCCCTTAAAGGAGAAGGAAATGTCCTCGGCGCTAACCCCCCTCCCTCCTCCCCCCTGGCCTACCCCTCCCGCTGGGCAAATGCCCCTAACTTGTTACTTACCCTTCTGTGCAGGTCCAGTCCACGGAGTTCACAGGCGACATCTTCTTCCACGCGTTCTTCCTCCTTTGACCGGCGCATGCGCAGTAGGATCATTTCGCCGGTACGATCTACTGCGCATGCGCGTGACTTTTGGCGCATGCGCAGTAGATCCGTACCGGCGAAATGATCCTACTGCGCATGCGCCAAAACGCCGGTCAAAGGAGGAAGAAGATCGCGTGGAAGAAGATGTCGCCTGTGAACTCCGTGGACTGGACCTGCGCAGAAGGGTAAGTAACAAGTTAGGGGCATTTGCCCAGCGGGAGGGGTAGGCCAGGGGGGAGGAGGGAGGGGGGGCAATACACGGGAGGGGGGGAGGGGGGTTAGCGCCGAGGACATTTCCTTCCCCTTTAAAAGGAAGGGTATTCGCCAGCATCTGGATCTGTGTGCTCCTTACCCTTCGTTTTAGCCTCTCACGTTCCCGCAATGTCAAAGTATCCGCTTTGGCAATGACTGGGACAATGTTGACCTTATTGTGCAAAGCCTTCATAAACTCCACATCAAGAGGCTTCAGGCTGAAAAAAAAAGTAATTATATTATACAAATGAAAGCATCTTTTGCAAATGTAAAAATTAGTAACCTGGTTTTGAAATGACAAAATAATGTGTATGAATGTTTATTTTAATTTTAGGGATGCAACGAAACCACTATTTTGGATTCTGCCGAACCCCAATCGAAAGATTCGGCTGAATACCGAACTGAATCCTAATTTGCACATGCAAATTAGGATTCAGATTCGGTTTGGCCGCGCAGAAGAATTCGGCCGAATCCTGCTGAAAATGGGCGAATCCTGAACTGAATCCTGGATTCGGTGCATCCCTATTTTATTTATATAGCTCTACATGAAAACACACACACAGCACTGTACAGCAGAACAATACATTAAAAGAACAGTGGGTCATTGCAATAATAAATACAAATAAAAACTATACAATATCGCTCCTAGTCTATTAACCCAAAGAAATTCAAAAAGTAAGGGAGTCGTTTTGCATGAGGTTTTCCATTCTTTCCTATGGCTGTGGTGTCAATTTTGGTATGGGGTTTCTTGTCACAAAAGCTATGACAATTTCTACAACAAATAAAGACAAGATGGAGTTATATAATATAAGTTGCAACGTTTGCTACAGTTCTTATCAGCTATAGCAACCAATCAGCAGGTAGCATTTACTGCTCAGCTGTTTAAAAACAACCATCTCGTTGGTTGCTCTAGGTTACCCCACCTGGGCAAACATTGTGACTTTTATTACATATGGGGTTATGAAGCCTCATTTACAAAGGGTTGATATAATAAAAATACCAAATTAAACTGAAAATAATATTTCAACTCTCACTTCATCAATGCAGGGTTGCATGAGTTCATTTCATGAGATATCTGAGACAAGGATTATATTTTCAGCTAAAACCTACATTCTTTTACAAGCTACATTTTCTTACCAAATATTTATTTTATTTTTATATTAACAAAAACAAAAAAATTATATATATATATATATATATATATATTTTTTTAGAGACAAACTTTTTTTAAAAGGTAATTTTCAGCTAATTTGGTGATTAACTGTCTTACAAAAATGGTAAAGAGACATTTTACACTTATTCACATTCTAGGGTTAGACAGAAACTAGTCTTGTGCACTGATAATAGGCCATTCATTACATGTTACGTTTATGTACTGCAACTGAAAAAGGACTGAAATTAAGTTTTGTGAAAACAATTGCAAAGCAGAGAGATAATACACATTTGATAATGTATTGGACGCACGGGTGTCTGCAGAATATTTTTTGTGGAGGGGGGGGCAACGTCATCAATCACAAACAACCTGTTTATTTAAACTAAGCCTGTATACAATAACTAGATGCAAAGTTTGTATGAAATCAATTTATTGGCAAAACCAATAAAGTCACTCCCAAATTACATAATTGTATTACTAGGGGGGGGACTGTTTAAGCAGTGAGTATAAATCATGAGAATGTGCTGCACTATACATAACACAATATGTAAAACCTATTTGAAGAACATTTGACCAGAAGCAGTCACAAGCGATCCAAGCAGGGACTAATAAAGGCCAAACACTAACTATATGGGCCAGGGAAGAGCCAGAACATTAAGAGACATTATGTGAAATGAGAGAGTGATTAACATACACTGCTGAGGTGCTGGAGGATAATTCAGTGCACCCAGCGTGCCAAGAACATTTTGTGGGTGATGTTTATGAGGGTCCCCTGCAACGTAATTTCGCATGCACACAATGCACAGCAACGTCACTGAAAGCTTACTACACTGTGCAGTGTGCATTCAAAAGGAACTGGGGGAATCCACTTAAAGGAAAACTATACCCCCCAAACAATGTAGGTCTCTATATAAAGATATTGCATAAAACAGCTCATATGTAAAAGCCCGAACTGCTTTTGCTTGTCTTCCCGTCCACTATAATGAAAAAGTCGCCTGCACTAAAGCACACACGGCACTCCGTTTTCCGAAGTCGCCCGAAGTTTCCAAACTTCGGGCAACTTTGGAAAACAAATTGCCGCTTGTGCTTTAGCGCAGGCGACTTTTCATTATAGTGGACGGGAAGACACGCGAAGGCAGTTCGGGGAGATTGTCGCCCAGGCAACTAAATCTCCCCGAATCTGCTCGTGTGGACTGACCCTAAACTGTTATAAATTGATGCATTCATTAATACATTTCTTATCTTTATCCCCGCTGAGCCAAATCCCTGGGTTTAATTAAAGACAGCTGTTATAATTGATGCAATAGTTGTTAATACTACACATATGCTGCCGACAAATGTAACAACTAATAGAGCAAATAATAACAGTTCAGAATCTGCACCTGGATTACTGAGCTGTCAGAAGAACATTAAACTTTATTTTGTATTCATTTTGGAAATTAATACAAAACTGAAAGCAACTGAAAAAAAAGTCTATTTCTGGTGCACAATCTGAAGACAACTAGGGATGCACTGAATCTAGGATTCTCCCTGTTTCAGCAGGATTCATCTGAATCCTTGTGTCTGGCCAAACAGAATCCTAATTTGCAAATGTAAATTAGGGGTGGGGAGGGAAATCACGTGACTTTTCATCACAAACAAGGACGTGAAAAAATGCACACTTTTTCCTTTCCTGCCCCTAATTTGCATATGCAAATTAGGATTCTGATTCAGTTCGGTATCCCAAATAGTGGATTCGGTGCATCTGGACAACTGAACTAAAAAGTGTTTTGTAGGTGAACAACCCCTTTAACATATTATTTGAGAAGCACAAGAGCATATTTATGTAATACATAAAGAAAAGTAAAATCAGAATTGCACATGTCTATAATTTATCCCTTGAGACACATTTTGTGAATATACTCCAATGTTATGCATAGGATGAATATGTAAGAGCTTTACATACCCATGTCCAAAAGGAGAGATGAAGTAAAAACAACAATGGACTCGATTGTCCACAATGTGCCTTCTATTTAAGCCACTTTCATCATGTAGATAACGCTCAAACTGGTTGTCCACATAAGAGATGATCGGTTTAAAACTGCATGAAAAAAAAACAAGATATTAGATATATGGTACAGGTACCTGTACATAGTACTTTGGTGTGTTCACCCATAGCCCATGGTCACTGAGTTGCTACAGTTTGAATAATAAAGGCCATTCCACCACAATTCTAACAATTTTCAAATGGTGACACTCACCAATCCACACAGTTCATGGCATCTCCATAGCCTGGAGTGTCAACCACAGTGAGACGCAGCTTCACACCCCTTTCTTCTATTTCTACAGTGGAAGCTTCAATGTCCACTGTCCGTTCAATTTTATCTAAAAAGAAAAAAAAAAAAAAAAAGATTCAGTAAGGGAATTTAGGGTGCGATATACAGCAGTTAAATATGATCAAAAGTACAATTTAATTTCAAGAAACCCTTTAGTAAGAGAGTATCAGTCGTCCAAACATGGATGAAGCAACTCACTCAGTGGTGCAGAAAAGTGTTCCCTGTGTTTAAAACACACAACACTGAACAAATAAATGATTACTGATTCAAAGAATGTGTATTTTTCCAATAACACAAAAATAAAGGGCTTCAATCATATTGTATTATTTCTTTTTTGACGCTATCGGAAAAAACAGGTCCAAATGCCTCATCATAGGTACATAATGGGTGATGCAAAGGTGTTGTGTGAATTCAGTATGTTCTCTTAATAGTTAGACGAACATTTAGAAATCATTGGCACCAGTCCCTTACTACATTAAGAGTTTGTAATTTTAATTTTTCAAATGTTTTTCTGCTGCGATCACCCAGTGAAAAACACTGGTTATTAGTTAGATCTGTAGGCCCCACTCCACCAGTGGCTTTTAAAGATCTGGTTTGCTCCACGCCATGCGCAGCTCATCAGATCGCGCCAGAATCGTTCATGTAGTCCTACCCTTACTATTACAGAGAAAAAGGACATTTTTTTTTAGAAATTTGGATTATTTGCATAAAATGGAGTCTATGGGAGGCGGCCTTTCTGTAATCCAGAGCTTTCTAACAGATCCCATACCTGTATTTTTAAGCCTTTACCTGATAAAGCTCAGATTGGTGAGCATTGTGCCAACATCTTAAGTATCAAAATGTAACAAGGCTTTAGATCTACATTAAGCTTAAGCGTAATATGGCTGCAGAACAGAAACAATTACCTGCTGCTCCAGGAACTACCCTCTCAGGATACAGATCTGTCAAGAAGAGGCTGTTGATCAGAGTTGATTTTCCCAGCCCTGACTCTCCTGCAAGAACAAAAATAGTTAACTGTGAATATTTGGAACTTTCAGTTCTACTCTGCAGCAGGAAGTGTAGGATAAGAATGAAGTACTAGCCAAGCAAGTTTAAAAAGGAATCTGAAATAGTGGAACAGAAGTCAAAACATAGCCGAAGCTGTCATATTTTTAGAAGATTCTAAAAGTGGAGACCAGGTTTCTCTACCAGTGTCAATTGCATCAACCAACAAACACCTTGCTCAGAAAGCAAAGAGCATTTAGTGTTGATAGCCTAAATATTAGGGATGCACCAAATCCAGAAACCTTCATGAAGGATTTGGCCAAATTGAAAACTAATTTGCAAAGTTAAGGAAGGGTCAAAAAGTATTGATATTAAGCACTCTGTTCAGCCAGGCACTTGGATGTGGCTGAATTTGACTCCTGTTGAAAAAGGACAGATCCCAAACCGGATCCTAGATTTGGTGCATCCTTACTAGATATCTCTTACATATATTGTGCTTAGAGAAAAGACAACAGTCAGCTCTGCCCATCAAGAATTTAAAAAAATTAAACCTGCAAATCACTGCCATTGTAGCACCAGCTCCTGTATCTCCCACTCTGTATCCTACTTCTATATGTGCCACTGGGTTTAAGACAGGGAAACTTCTACAGAAGTACTTCTGCAGAGGTACAATACTCTATATTATAGGCTTCTTTATAAACAACATAGAGCTATGGATTTTCTTTTTATTTTACTGAACATATAGAGCTGGGATGGCTAATATTAATTGATAATTAGAAAACATGCTAATGCCAAAAGACCACTAACAGTTTACCTTTTTGCTCTTGAGCCAATGCAATGTTACTTTGGATCATTGTTCTAATGAAAGAAAAACAGTTGCCTAAACTTCCAAAAAGCAGTATTTCTTTTTTTTTTTTTTTTTTAATATCTATATGTAGTTTGTGTTGAAGAAAAGCAGTCCCACGGGATACTACTATAACAAAGATCCAAAAAATATGAGTCACTGGCAGCTCCAAACCAGACCAAGGGGTAAAAAAACAAGAACAAATATGAAGAGACTTTGTCCTGGAATGGGAGAACACTTTTTTATTATTATTATTATTATTTATGATGCTATGACCACCATACTTCTGTAGCTGTGGGTCAACCATATACAGAAATGAGAACAACACATGCCACTATGCTATAAAAATGACATTAAAAAAAAATGTAAAGTGTAATGTGAGAAAATATTTTAGGGTCATATGTCATATGAAACAAAGACAGAGCTTTTTGGCCAAAGCTCAAACCAATTTGTTGTTCAAGACTAACACTAGTGTAACTACAGCTAACCAGGCCCCCCTGCAAAAAAAAAAATCTTCAGGGTGCATGGGTTAGCTGCGCGTATGCACACAGATTTCTCCTCCCCTCCAGCCCCTGTCCGAAAGCCTCGGCTCCAACCCCATTAGCAGGGAGATTTCACTTCAGCAGACCTTGCGGTCCAGGCCCCCTGTCCCCCATGATCACTGGGTCTGCTGTATTTTAGTTACACCACTGCCTCAAAAAAAAAAACAACTAATATTTCTACAGTGAAGTATAGTGGTGCTACTGCTATGGGGCTGCTGATCATCAGCTGGTATTCAGGATCTTATTTAAAGGGGAACTATCGCAAAATGAAAATGTAATATAAGTTTCCTTATACTGAAGTAAGAAACTTTCTAAATACAATCAGTAAAAAATTCTGCATTGTTTCTGAAATAATCAAGTTTATATTCACTATTCCTCTCTCAGCGTCTGTTTCTCTTCATTCTGTCTTCCTGCAGCAGTTGGGTGTTAGATGAATGATCCAATTTATCTTATAGGAGGGCTCCTAGCAGATGTATTAGAGCTCACTCAAATAAATGATTCCAGTACAAACAAAATAACTGCCTTTTGCACAAATTCTGCATGTAGAGAGACAGGATTTCTGTTGATTTTAATAGAGTGAGTGCTCATACATCTTATAGGCAAAATTAGCTCCCCTATAAGATATATTGGATCATTAATCGGACACCCAACTGCTGCATGAAGGCAGAATGAGGAGAAAACAGATAGTGAGAGAAATAGTCAAAATAAACTTGATTATTTAAGAAACAATGTAGAATATGTCATTGATTGTATATAGAAAGTTTCTTATTTCCATATGTTGGAGCCAATATTGAATTTTCATTTTCGCGATAGGTCCCCTTTAAACAGAAGGAAAGGATGGAGCTTAAAACAGAAAAATACTGCAAGATAACCTGCGTGGCAAAAAACAGCAAATTAGGTTAAAAGTCGTCTTTCAGCTGGATAATGGTCACAACCACAAGTCCATTACGGTCCTAAGATTTTATTCTAACAAATCAGTATCATAGGAAGTTGAAACAAAAATATCACTGAGAAGAACATTTCAATGTAGGCTTATTATTCAACAAAATGAGAAAACTGTACAGTAGTCTCAGTTCTTTTGCAAAGCATTGTGTATAGTCATACATTTGGAGCAGGAATCTGCATAATTAAGATCGTACTTACCCACAACCATTAGAGTGAACTCAAAGCCTTTCCTTACAGACTTGCGGTGAACTTGATTTGGAAGGTTGGCAAATCCAACATACCCTGGTGTCTCAGGATTGGTAAACTGAGCCTGTTGCTGAAAATTAAAAAAAAAAAAAAAAAATGCCAAAACCAAAAAACGTTATTTGTAGTAAAACCATGCACTATCTTTGTTTTCAATCGACTCTTTTAAATCTCACATATAAAGCGCAAAAGGTTTTTAATATATAAAATACATATGTGTGTTTGTGATTAAGTACAGAGGCAGTGAAATAACGTTGTACCTTTGACATCTTCAAGCTTTATAAAATGTACCTGTTAAAAAAAAAAAAAAGGAAAATAAATCAATAAATAGCACAGTATTTTCAGTGGAAGACTTTGTAGATTAGTTCACTTCCTGGTATATAACAAAACACAAGTTACCCACATCCTGCTTTGTATTTATGTCTTTGTGGGCCTGCATCCTCGGGTTGGGCTGGTTCAGGTTACAAAACAGAGCTACAAGTATGGTTTCCACACTTCGGTAATTAATTTATTGCTGGACCTACCCCCTTTACCCCCCCTGGTCTCTGACCTTTAACCCGTGGCCCTCCCCCCTCTGCAATCAAACAGCTGAAGGTTCAGGCAACAGAGGAACACAGAATTTGGGATCAAGAAGTTTTATATTGGGAACAGTTGTACATTCTTCGGATTCCTATCATGACTGCTCTTTAAAGGGAAAGGGTTAGGAAAAGGACTGTTAGGCATTGCCAATACTTAAGATGTTCCAAGCACTCGTAACATACATGGCAGTAAAGGTGGCCATACACAGGATGATAAAAGCTGCTTACAGACCATGTTGGCAGCATATGGGCTTGCCCAACAGATATCTGGCAGCAGGCCCGGACTGGCAATCTGAAGGTTCTGATAAATGCCAGAGGGGCTGCTACAAGGTGCCATAGAAAGTCACTATTTAGTGGGCTGGTGAGGCCTCTGTGTACTTGAAATGCCAGGGCCTGTTTTAATTCTCAGTCCAGGCCTGTCTGGAAGAAAATCTACCAGATGTAGAAGATCACACAAATGTAAAACCGCATAATTTAAAAAGCATGCAAGGAATGCATTGGCTCATAGATGCAGTCCTCTCCAGCCTGCTTGTCTTGCATTTCTAAGGCATGCAATAAGATTTCCCAGAGAAGAGCATTCTTTGGCCTAGAAAGCAAACCATGCACTAGGCACTGTTCCTGTTTATAAGTGGTGCTGCGCAATAAACACCAGACACTGCTATACTCACAAACTGCACCAGATCATAATAAGGAGGTCCAGTCAGAGAATGGTGAAGCAGATGGAAGATCCTTCTGTCACTAGGCAGTGGAGCAGAATGCTGACAGAGCAGAGACCCTGATATGTAAGTAAGGTTCACACAGGCTGACAGGAAGGAAGTGGAGCACATAATGAGGGATCACTCAGACACAACACTGCTTCCTGCACAGGCAGCCACAGACTTACACACAGCAGCTCATCTGCAACAGGCAGCTTCATTTCTAAACCTCGCATGTCATGCTCTAAAGGCCCCCATACACGGGCCGATAAAAGCTGCTGACAGACCAAGTTGGCAGCTTATTGGCTTTCTTGATCACTATCGGGCTTTCTTGATCAATATCTATCTGAAATTGGGCAAATGCTGATTGGGCCAGTTAGAAAATCCCGTCGGATCGTGGACGCATCTTTTCGTTGATGCGGTCCCACGATCTACAAGCCTGTTTAGCCTCAGTTCTGATCCGATCGTTGGGCCCTAGCTCTTTGATTTCCGAAGTTGTCTCACAAGGAAACTTCGGGTGACTTCGGAAAGCCGAAGCGTTTCGTATGCCAACCATCCAGCGATTCGTATGCCAACCATCCAGCGATTCGTATGCCAACCATCCAGCGATTCGTAAGGCATTTGGCGTAATTAGTCGCCGGCAGTAGAGAAGATTTGCTGCTGGGCGACTAATCTCCCCATCTGCCACCATCCTTATTTGTGCTGGAGCAAGCAACCTACAGAGCTTACTGAATTTTATCTCCGAGCAGCCCTGTCAGCCCTTGGAGGTTGCAGTTAAAGATCATGAAAGGATGCTTATACCAACCAGGAAGCCGAATCATCAGCAAAAGGCAGCTTTTTAATATCAGGGTGAGCAATGCTAAATAAAGCCACAGAGATTAGTGATGTGCGTGTCAAGTTTTCCTTGACCCGCACCTGACCGCTCCATCCCCTCTATTTCTATATCCATGCCCGCCCTGCAGAGACGTCATGAAAGGGGCGGGGCAATTGTGAGTTTATACATTTAAAGGCCAGACGCCAACACTGTGAGGTTGCGGGCGGGGAGAGCGGAAGTGAGCGCTCAACCCGACCCAAAGATTTTTTTGCAGTGGCCAGCCTACATATCACGAATATAGATGTTATAGCAGCACAGTGACTTGGTAGCACCGCAATTAAGTTCTTTTACGGACTTGCTCTAGGAGATTTTAATGCACTGCAATGGAAGGTATTTTTTGAGAACTGTATTCACTTGGATGACAAAATGCCTCGTATGTCCCATAGCTCAAAACTATTGGCTGAGGTATGAATGCTTAAAGGGATACTGTCATGGGAAAAACATTTTTTTTCAAAATAAATCAGTTAATAGTGCTGCTCCAGCAGAATTCTGCACTGAAATCCATTTCTCAAAAGAGCAAAGATGGATTTTTGTCTTACCTGTAAAATCCTTTTCTCTCTTCATCGAAAGGGGGACACAGGCACTGTAGGGTTAACTTCACCTTCCGGGAGGAAAGGACACTAAAAAGCAAGAACCTTGACAGCCCTCCCTGGGGCCAGCCCGCCTATCCCAGCAGGCCACACCCCCCCAGGAGGCTGTCACACCCCAGAACGTTGAAAGTGTAAAAGATAACTGAGGAATTAACTAGAACTGACCAAGGAAGAACCTTGGGCTAACTTGACGGATGTCCACACAACAAGGACAAAAAAGGATCTAAACACCCTAGGGCTTGGAAGCCCCACCAGGAGGTGATGCTGGATCTAGACAGGACTGTCTAAGTAACCTTCCGCGGCCAAGCTTGAAATCGTAAGGGATGGGCGTGCCTGTGTCCCCCTTTCGATGAAGAGAGAAAAGGATTTTACAGGTAAGACAAAAATCCATCTTACTCTCTCATCTCAGGGGGACACAGGCACTGTAGGGACGTTCAAGAGCAGTCCCCAGAAGGGTGGGTAGATCAAGCCGAAGATTGCACAGCAGCGTGCAGTACCTTCCTACCGAAAACAGCCTCAGAGGAGGAGGCAACATGAACCTGGTAGAAGCGGGTGAAGGTATGGATGGAAGACCATGTGGCAGCCTTGCAGATCTGCTCCACGGACGCCATGTTCCGCGCTGCCCAGGAAGCCGCCAGTGATCTGGTCGAGTGAGCCGTGACCCTCAGAGGGGAAGGTCTACCGGCGATCTGGTAGGTCCGGTGAATCGTGGATCGTATCCATCTGGCAAGGGTGGTCTTGGAAGCTTTCAGACCCTTCCGTGGACCCGTGGGAATGACGAGGAGAGCATCACACCTGCGAAAGGATTCGGATCTGTGAACGTAATATTTGAGAGCGCGGACCACATCCAGGGAATGCAGTGCCGTTTCCTTAGAACACTTAGGGTGTGGACAGAAGGATGGCACCACGATGTCCTGGTTGAGGTGGAAGGCCGATACTACCTTAGGCAGGAAGGTGGGTATTGGCCGGAGCACAGCTTTGTCCTGGTGGAAAATTAAGAAAGGTGAACGGCAGGAAAGAGCTGCTAGCTCGGATACTCGTCTGGCAGACGTGATAGCGAGGAGGAACACGGTCTTCCAGGTAAGAAGTACATCCGAGGCCTGAGCGAGGGGCTCGAACGGAGCACCCTGCAGAGACGACAGGACCAGGTTGAGGTCCCAACCAGGTACAGGTGCCCGAATGGGAGGGGCGAGATGCGCCACTCCCTGCAGGAAGGTCCGAACAGGAGATGTCAGTGCAATGTTGAGCTGGAAAAGTACGGACAATGCAGAGATCTGAGACTTGAGGGAGGCAAGGCGAAGGCCTTTGTCGAGGCCCTGCTGCAGAAATCCGAGTATACGGGCCGTGCTGTAGCGATGCGGGGGAAAAGAGTGAGCGGAACACCAAGTGATGTAAGTCCTCCATGTTCTGTAATAGATACGAGAGGAGGAAGGTTTTCTGGCAGCAATCATGGTCGCTATCACTCGGTCATCAAACCCCTGCCGTTTGAGGACTAAGGTCTCAAGAGCCAGGCCGTCAAATGGAACAGATGAATATTCGGGTGGAATACTGGACCCTGGCTTAGAAGATCCTGACGATTTGGAAGATGGATGGGCTCCGTCTCTGCGAGATTGACGAGATCGGCAAACCAGGCCCTTCTGGGCCAGTATGGAGCCACTAGCATGGTCCTGACCCCCTCTCGCTTGATCCTCTTCAGTATCCTGGGAAGGAGAGGTAGGGGGGGGAAGACGTAAACGAAGTGGAACGGGCATGGAGCCGTGAGCGCGTCTACTCCTATGGCCCTTGGATCCCGTGACCGAGACATGAAAAGCGGAGTCTTTGCATTGGTCCTGGAGGCCATCAAGTCGACCTCTGGCATGCCCCATTGGTCGGTCAGAAGTTCGAACACTTCTGGGTGCAGGGCCCATTCTCCTTGATCGAGAGTTTCCCTGCTGAGGAAGTCCGCCGTCCAATTTTCCACTCCCGGAATGTGGACTGCGGAAATGGCCGGTACGTACTTCTCCGCCCAGGAGAGAATGCGCGAGGCCTCCTGCATGGCTCCCCTGCTGCGAGTCCCTCCCTGATGGTTGATGTATGCCACCGCCGTGGCATTGTCCGTCTGAATCTTGATGGTCTTGCCCCTGAGGAAGTCTGTCCAGTGAAGGAGAGCCAGGCGAATGGCTCGGAGTTCCAGGACATTGATGGGAAGAGATGTCTCTGAGGGGAGCCATCTGCCCTGTGCTGTCTGGCCTTGACACACCGCACCCCAACCCCGGAGACTGGCATCCGTGGTGAGGATGGTCCAGTGAAGGATTGCAAATGGCTTGCCCTGGTTGAGATTGGCTGGTTGAAGCCACCACCTCAGGGAAGTCCTCGTCGGAGAGGGGAGGGTGATGGGAGAGTCCAGACACGTTACCTGTGGGTCCCAGTGCGTCAGGATGGCTCGCTGAAGGGGACGAGTGTGGAGCTGAGCAAAAGGGATGGTGTCTATCGCAGAGACCATCAACCCCAGTACCTGCATGCAAGATCTGAGAGGAGTGCATGGCGAGTCCGCTAGAGAGAGAATGCGGCTGCGTAGAGTTAGAGATTTGTCCGCTGGAAGAAAAGTGCGGCAGAGCTGGGTATCGAAGAGAGTCCCCAAGAATGTAATTCTCTGCGCGGGAACCAGGGATGACTTCTTGAAGTTGATGATCCATCCGTGATGTTGCAGAGTCTGGATCACGAGGGACAGATCGGACCGATTCCTCTGGACTGATGGAGCCTTGATGAGGAGATCGTCCAGGTAGGGGGTCACTGATACCCCCTGAGACCGAAGGAGGGCTAGGACTGGGGCCAGGATCTTGGTGAAGACCCGAGGAGCCGTGGCCAGGCCGAAGGGGAGAGCCACAAATTGGAAGTGCTTCCCAAGAGAGGCAAATCGCAGGTAGCGATGATGTGCCCGGAGAATAGGGATATGGAGGTAGGCGTCCTTGATGTCGACCGAGGAAAGAAACTCCCCGGGTTCCATGGCTGAAATGACGGAACGGATGGATTCCATCCGGAAAGAAAAACGTCTGAGGCAACAATTGAGTTTCTTGAGATCCAGGATGGGGCGTATTCCTCCGTCCTTCTTGGGGACGCAGAAGAGGATGGAACAGAATCCCTGCCGCTCCTCCTCCTTGGGTACCGGTACCACTACCCCCGCCTGTTGGAGGGCGGAAATGGCCTTGAAGAAGGCTGCTCTGCGTACGGGATTGGACGGTGGGGGAGAAGAGAGAAATCTCTCCGGAGGAGGGTGTCGAAACTCTATGGAATAGCCGTGGTGGAGCACTTCGTGGACCCAGGCATCTACGAAGGAGTGAGACCAGACCTGCCGAAAGGAGAGGAGACGCCCTCCCACCCTCTCGATTCGGGAGGTGGTCAAACCTTCAGGAAGAGGATGCTTTGTCGGCAGAAGGTTTGTGAGTTTGTCTGCCAGCGGACCAGGTAGGTCTCTTCCACTTTCCCCTAAAGGAAGGGGCGCTCCTTTCTGTTGTTGGAGTCTTAGTTTGTTTGGAGCGAAAGGAGCGAAATCGAGAGAAACGGCGATTAGCTGACTGCTGCTTAGGCTTGTTCTGTGGAAGGAGGGTACTTTTGCCCCCTGTAGCCTGGCTGATAATTTTATCTAGCTCAGTGCCAAATAGAACCTTGCCTGCGAAGGGAATAGAAACAAGAGACTTCTTGGATGTCAAATCCGCCGACCAATGTTTGAGCCAGAGGAAACGTCTGGCCGCTATGGAAGTGGCGGAAGCCCTGGCAATCATCTTCGCCGAGTCCAAGGATGCCTGGCAGAGGAACTGGGAAGCCTCCTTGAGTTGTTCCACCAGCTGTAAAATAGAAGCCTGGTCAGAACCATCTATAACAGCCTGACAGAGCTGATCGGCCCAAACCTCTGAAGCGCGACTGACCCAAGCGGTAGCGAAGGTCGGTCTGAGGGCTGCACCTGAGGCGAAAAAGATGGATTTGCAGAATCCCTCCAGCCTTTTGTCAATAGGATCCTTGAATCCAGCCGCATCGGGAACTGGAATGGTGGTGGACTTGGCTAGACGGGAGATAGGTGGATCGACTGTAGGAGAGAGGCACCAAAGATCAGTGTCGTCCTTGGGAAAAGGATAGAGAAGGGCGAAGCGACGGGAAAAATTGATTTTGCGTTCTGGAGAGGCCCACTCATCCTTGACTACAGAGAAAAGTTGGTCATGTGAAGGGAACAACTTAGCAGACTTTTTCTGTCTCTTAAAAAGATCCGAGGACGGATCGGCCGAGACAGGTGGAGACACGTTGAGAGTCTCAAGAACAGATTCGATCAAACTGTCTACGTCAGAGATAGCTGCGGGAACCTCTGGTTCACGATGGGAATCCTCGTCAGAGTCCCTGTCTGAAATTTGGCCATCCTCTGCAAGTTCCGACTCCTCGTCGGAGTCCGGAAGTAAGGAGGTGTTAGAAGTCTTGCGTTTCCCAGCTACCCCTGAGGGAGGTTGGGAAGCAAGCTGGGCGAGGAACTTGTCTAAGGACTCAGGAAGCCGCGCAAGTCCCTGGAGGGAAGAAATGGAACTTGCTAAATTTCGTGCCCAGAGGGGTTCAGGTACTGAATCTGATGCACCCTGGCTGTCCGTAGAAGCAGGGGCATGGGAAGGTTGTGAGCATGCCATACAAGTAGGCTCAGGGTGACCCAGGGGAAGTCTGGCGCGACAACTGGCGCATGCCAGAAAGGACACCTTGGGGGCGGAAGGAACCCTGGCAGATGACTGTGTAGAACGCAGCTTGGGACCTTCCCTGGTGGGGTCTGCCATAGCCCATATGAATAGTAATATATATAAATATATAATATATATATATATCAAAATAGCCCAAGGGTCAAGAAGAGAAAATATGTAACTTGATACAGGCCTGAGGAATGACAGCCGTCCCTGGAGATGAGCCTGTAACTTCTTGGACCCAACCTTGCGCTGCAAGAGTGCGGACCTTGCCTATGGGAGAGGAAGCTAACCCGCCAGTTGCCTGTGTGGGAAAAAGAAGTGGTCCAGATGGAGCCTGCGACAGCGAGGTGATCCGGAGGGAGCGCCGCTGAAGACTGCGCCGTCAATAGGAAAGGCGCGAAGGAAAATGGGAGGTGCGCACGCATGCGCGGTGACGTCACCGGCGAACGGCGCGAAAATCCAAAATGGCGCCTGAGAAGGGAGAACCTGTCGCTCGTCCCCAAAAGGCATGGGAGAGCGGCAGGATGGCAGCGTGTGAGTGGAAACGTCCACTGCTGGGCTAGGGGTGCGGAAGTGCTGCTGAATCCAGCCGCTGCCCCCCCCCAGCCAAGAGAACTGAGCCGTAGCTCCTGTCTCTAAGTGCCTAAGGGCGCAAGGAACAGAGCAGGAGCTCCTGTCCTATCAAAATTGCCCTGCATCAACCGGGACTGAACCGGAATTCCTGCCCGGGGAACCTGCGGAAAAAATAATAATTAAATAAATGATTAAATAATAAAATAATAAATACTCCCCTGAGGGGAGAGTGTCCTCCTCCCATGAGGACACTAAAAGAACTGGGGTGTGACAGCCTCCTGGGGGGGTGTGGCCTGCTGGGATAGGCGGGCTGGCCCCAGGGAGGGCTGTCAAGGTTCTTGCTTTTTAGTGTCCTTTCCTCCCGGAAGGTGAAGTTAACCCTACAGTGCCTGTGTCCCCCTGAGATGAGAGAGTAACAGATTTTTTTATATTCAATTTTGAAATGTGACATGGGGCTAGGCATTTTGTCAATTTCCCAGCTGCCCCTGGTCATGTTACTTGTGCCTGCACTTTAGGAGAGAAATGCTTTCTTGACAGGCTGCTGTTTTTCCTTCTCAATGTAACAATGTGTCTCAGTGGGACATGGGTTTTTACTATTGAGTGTTGTTCTTAAGCTGGCCATAGATGTACAGATTTTCAACAGATCCAATCCACATCGTGAGACCAAGATCTTCTGAGAACCATCGTACGAACGTTCGAACTGTCCATCAACTAAAACGACCAATTTACCAGGAAAACAAAGGGGAGCCGCCTGCTTGGCCCTGCAAACATCCATAGATTGTACTGGGACCGACAAAGATTTTTTAACCTGGCCGATCAATTTCCTGGCAGATGTCGGACGAAAAATTGTAAGATGTTCGATCGTTTGAATCCCACTAACCGCACGATAATTTGACGAATCGGTCGGGCTGCGCTGAAATCGGTCGTTTCGCAAGGAAGAATCGTCGCGTCTATGGGGGCCTTTAGATCTACCAGGCAGCTGTTATCTTGTGTTAGGGAGCTGTTATCTGGTTACCTTCCCATTGTTCTTTTGTTTGGCTGCTGGGGGGGAAAAGGGAGTACAGCAGTAAAGAGTGATTGAAGTTTATCAGAGCACAAGTCACATGACTTGGGGCAGCTGGGAAATTGACAATATGTCTAGCCCCATGCCAGATTTCAAAACTGAATATAAAAAAAATCTGTTTGCTCTTTTGAGAAATGGTTTTCAGGGCAGAATTCTGCTGGAGCAGCACTATTAACTGATTTGGAAAAAAAAAAATAATTCCCATGACAGTATCCCTTTAATCCAATGAGGACCTTGGCATTCAAAATCTGAGGTTTTTGCAAACTGTGATCATGTAGGCCCCATACACAGACCTCTCAAGAGGGCAAAATCGCCAGTTAAAATCTGTCAGCATAGAAGGCCTGTGGATATTTTCAGATCAGATTAGAGTGTCTGGTCCAGATACACCCACGGAGATTAAGAATATGTCAAGGTTTTAAAGGGCCAGTTCAACTTGAAACTAATTTTATTATTTTGTACTAATCGTTTTTTAAGGAATTTACTTGAAGTTACCTTTATTGTTAAACAACTTTACATTTTGCAGCATGAGACAGGACTGTGTGAAATAACCCTTTTGTAAGCGAGCGCTGTCAGAGCAAATAATACATTGCAATGCTATAGTATAAACTGTGCCTGCGGGCCGCGACATTAACTAAGCAGGAAGAAAGGAAAAGTTCATGGCAGAAAAATGAAATAGTGCGTGGGATTTCCTACAGGGTAAAGATCTCACAACCCTCAACATGTGGGGGATTATGTCTCCAACCAGCCCCAGCCCTAGTGCTGGGAATCATGTTTCCTAACAGATGGAATGCCACAAGTGTGACATGCAGTGGGACAAAAAAAACACTAAACAGTGATCGACCAGAAAATAGGTCAATTAATATTAGGGATGCACCAAATCCACTATTTTGGATACGGCCGAACCCCCGAATCATTTGCGAAAGATTCGGCCGAATACTGAACCAAATCCGAACCCTAATTTTCATATGCAAAAATTTTGACAGAATCCTACTGAAAAAGGCTGAATCCTGTCCAAATCCTGGATTCAGTGCGTCCCTAATTAACATAGCAACTACATGGAAAAATTCACCTTTTTATTCCGCATTCAAAATGCTACCTTACAGGACACAAAGCCCAGGAACCAGAAAGCATATTTATTCTGAGGTTGTATTGTTATTACTAATCTTTATGTTTAGACCATCCGCTATTCATTTCAATCAAAGAACTGGAACCCTTGAGTAAAGCTGACCATACACAGACCAGTACAGGTATGGGACCAGTTATCCCAAATGCATGGGATCTGGGGTTTTCTGGATAATGGATCTTTCTGTAATTTGGCCCTTCATCCCATCAAGTCTACTAGAAATTCATGAACACATTAAATAAATCCAATAATGATTAATTATATCTTAGTTTAGATCAAATACAAGGTACAGTTTTGTTACAGAGAAATAGGAAATCATTTTTAAAAATTTGGATTATTTTGATAAAACGAAGTGTGCAATTCCCAGCCTTCTGGATAATTAGCTTCCACATAACAGATCCCATTCCCGTAATATGGTTTTGTGTTTGGTGGCCCACAAATCCTGACCGATATCCATGTCCTATGGTTATTGTTCGATTTGGATACATCAAATGCCAACTCACCATGTCGGTCAGTGTGTGGTGCATCGGCAGATAAGGAAGTGGAAAAAAGACATTTGTACAAACGATTGAAACAAATGAAAGGTGGCCATGACCTGTGTGGACCCTTGTATGCTCTCATCTATTTGGCCCATGGGCTGATTATTCAGAAAGTGTACCCAATCGATCCATTGCTGAACAACTGCAACAACAGCAAGAAGACTTTCAAGAAAAATTTCTGCATGTGGCCTCTTGGTATGATCTCTGTTATATCGGATTGCCCTGTGTATGTCTGCCTTAAAATGGCACTCACAACTGGATAAGTTTAAATTTTACATTTAAGAGCTAGGCCTGGATTTGTGGCAAGGCCTGGGCCGGCAAAATTTCAGGTGCGGTATGCCATCCAGCCGCATTATTGGAGCACTGGGCAACCACAGCTCCCCAAAGGGGGGGTGATGCGTGCGCAGGTAGGCGGGAGCTAGGACCTGGCGGATAAGGGGTGCAGACGAGGAAGATCAGGGCTTGTAAAGAGCAAAATGCTCAATGATAAATAGAAATAAATACCAACTGGAAAAGTTCAAGTCTAGAGGAACTAAGGAAATATGTCTATATCAGTATAACAAGGAGATGTGTGCAGGAGTTTATTGATTAAAAATGCATTAAGAGCTGGTAAAATGGACAAGTAATCTTCATTTTAGCTAAATATTGCAAATGTAAACTGCATATTAACACACTAATGCCAAAGCAGCCAGAACAGCACTAGTTACTGGAGCCTAAGCTGGCCATAGACGCAAAGATCTGATCGTACGAATCGAGGATTCGTAAGATTTTCGAACCATGTGTGGAGAGTCCCGACATTTTTTGTCTGACGGAGATCGGTCGTTTGGTCGATTGGACAGGTTCGAAAATTTCTGTTGGCTGCCGATAATATCTCTGCGTGTATTGCCGATCGTACGATTTTTCAGTGGGAGACTGTCACTAGCTTTGTCGGACATAGATATCGTACGATTGCTGTCAGGGGCAGAACATTGCTGATCTGTTCTTTAACTAATCTGACTGGTAAGACTTTGATCTGAATAGTTAGTGGCGGGTCGGGAGATAGGAAAGTCCGATCGTACGATGATTCGTACGATCGGATCTTTGCATCTATGGCCAGTTTTAGTCATACCAAGTCTCCCCTGTAGAAACCAGGTTCCTCACTGAAGTGACAATTTCACTGCAGACACACCAGTTTTATGCACAAAGCTGCAGTGGCTGTCTTACTGGCACAGAATGAGTGTGGTTACCAAGTTACACAATGAGAGATAAGAGCCTGGTTAGTAAGTAATATCTGCTATGTCAGAAGTTCATTCAAGATAAGCAAGGCCTTTCTTTTAAGCAGCAATGAAAACCTGGTGTTCCACTGGAAAAAAACATATTTTTCAAGGTCATGAAAAGCAGTCACTAAGGAACAAAATTGTCTGCCTAAAAGAGGCAGCATAACCTGCAGCATACCCCCTTGTTTAACATGAGTGCAATAAATAGTGCTTGTGCTCTAAACACACTTTAGGCCTGTTGTTCAATCACAAACAAATCTATGGTTTTTCTTGAACTAAACAGGTATATTGAAGTTACAGTTTAGGTTGTTCGTCTTTGAGTTAACTTTTTAGTATGATGTAGAGACTGATATTCTGAGACCATTTGCAATTGGTTTTAATTTTTTATTATTCGTGGTTTGAGTTATTTAGCTTTTTATTCAGCAGCTCTACAGTTTGCAATTTCCGCAATCTGGTTGCTAGGGTCAGTGATCCCCAACCAGTAGCTTGTGAGCAACATGTTGCTCCCCAATCCCTTGGATGTTGTTCCCAGTGGCCTCAAAGCAGGAGCTTATATTTCAATTCAAGGCAAGTTTTGGTTGCATAAAAACCAGGTGCACTGCCAAACATAGACTCAATGAAGGTTGACAATCCACATAGGGGCTACTAAATGGCCAATCACAGCTCTTATTTGGCACCCCAGGAACATTTTTCATGCTTGTGTTACTCCCCAACTCCTTTTACTTCTGAATGTTGCTCAGGGGTTCAAAAGGTTGGGGATCCCTGATTTAGACAAAAGACTGGAAAAAGAAGTGTCAATAATACATGTGTAGCTTTACAGAGCAGTTGTTTTCAGATGGGGTCGGTGACTCCCATTTGAAAACTGGAAAGAGTCAGAAGAAGGCAAATATTTCAAAAACTAAAATATAAATAATGAACACCAGAAGGAAAGTTGATTAGAAATGGCTGTCCTATAACATACTAAAAGTTAACGTAAAGATAAACCACCCCTACCCTTGTCAATACACAAGACCAACCATGAAATGTTATTTCCCAGTATAGCTTAAAAAATAGATTTTTCATGATTAAAACAATAGGCACAAAGAATATTCAACACAGCCTTATTTATTGCACTAATGTTGAACAAGGAGTATTTTTGCCTCTTTAATAGCCTACTACTGTAACGCAACATTCCATTGCAGCAGTGTTACATATACACGGCATTACATTGCACACTATGCCAGTTTACACATAGGAGACCAACTATTAGGAGTGAAAGGTGATGACGATGTCCAAGCCCTGATTCCTGTGGGATACAATAGGTACTGAGAATGTGATCAGGCATGAAACCAGCGATTACTAAGCACAAAATGTCACCTAAGTATAGTGACTAAACTGGAACCCCTGTCCATTTTATCCTGTAACAAGTATTATTTTTAAAGCACCGTTCTTGATTAAACCCAATCAATCTACCCATATATCCCAACTTCTGCATATGGGATTGTGCAATGTCCCCCCCTTTTTTTTTTTAAAGGAACAGTTACACCAAAAAAGCATTTTAAAGTAATAAAAAAAATAAAGGTATGGTTTCTCTGCACAGATAAAACTGGTATTTGTTTCAAAGACTATTATAGTTTATATAATGAAGAGCACTGTGTATCTTGTTTGCGCTATATAAATAAATGATGATATAATCAAGCAGCTGTGTAGCCATTTAGTCTGAAAAGGGATAAAAGTTACAGGCAGATAACAGATTCTACAGAACTTTTCGGTTAGCTACTATGTAACCTGTGTGTTTTCTTCATTTTCATACTGAATGGCTGTCCCATGGCTACCCAGCAGCTTGTTTATATAAACTATAGTAGTCTTTCTGAAACAAACACATTAGTTTTACCAATGCAGAGCAACAGAACATTATATTTTCATTACTTTGATACTTTTATCTTTTGGTTTAATTTGTGTCCGTTAACATGGGTCAGCCTGTCATACAGAGAAAAAAATGAGGGGGATAAATACTTCACTTATCTTCATTGCCCTAAAACTAGCGCTAAGTTGCTCTGGCACTGGTGCAAAGTTCCAGCTACGTCAGTGTATTTTTCCCCAGTGCTTTGACCCATCGGGCTATGTAAAGATTGAGTCATTTTAAAGCATTCTCCACCCAAAAACTGCATACCGTGCAAAATTAAAGAAAATACAGTTCCAAGCATCTTTACAATAATTCAAAACCACCAATGGGTTTTAGGGATGCACCGAATCCAGGATTAGGTTTGGGATTCTGCCTTTTTCAGCAGGATTCAGATTTGGCCGAATCCTTCTGCCCGGCCGAACCCGCATATGCAAATTATTGACGGGGAGGGAAATCGCGTGACTTTTTGTCACAAAACTAGGAAGTAAAACATGTTTTCCGCTTGCCACCCCTAATTTGCATATGCAAATTAGGATTTGGTTCGGTATTCTACAGAATCTTTTGCAATGGATTTTGGGGTTCGGCTGAATCCAAAATAGTGGATTCGGTACATCCCTAATGGGTTTATAAATATAATTGCTATTGAATGCAGGCCCAGACTGACAATCTGTGGGTTCTGGGAAAAGCCAGAGCGACTACTGTCAGTTGCCATAAACAGTCACTATTTATTGGGCTGGCGGGTGCTGTTAAGGGCCTCTGTGTTAGTAACGTGTGGGTCGAGTTTTTCCCGACCTGCACCCGCTCGAAGCCCAACCTCCCTCCACCTGCCTACTGGCTTCCTTTTATAGTCCCGCACTGCCCCGCGCGATGATGTCACAAAAGGGGCAGGGCGAGCAGGCACGCGGCTATAAAGCCAGCAGTTGAAAGTGGTGGAGCGGGGAGAGCAGAAGAGCTTGACCCGCACCCGCTTACGGGCTTCCTTTTATAGACCCGCACTACACTGCCAATGACATCACAAAAGGGGCAGGGCGAGCAGGCACGCAGCTATAAAGCCGGCAGTTGAAGGCGGTGGAGCATGAGAAGAGCTTGACCCGCACCCGCCTACCTTTTATAGACCTGCACTACGCCAACGATGACATCACAAAAGGGGCAGGGCTAGCAGGTATGTAGCTATAAAGCTGGAAGCTGAAGGTGGTGGGCGGGGAGAGCAGTAGAAGAGCGCAAACAGCAAAGGAGTACGAGGTAGTGATGTGTGGGCTGGCCTGATACCCGCTGGTTTACCCACAGATCGGGCGGGTTCGGCCCAGCCCGCACATCACTAGTCTGTGTATCTGAAATGTCAGGGCCTATTTTGAATCTCAGTCCTGGTCTGGACCTGATTGAAAGCCGTCTATATTTTATTCCGTTTTGTTCTCTAGTTCTTGCTGCAAATCAGTTCTCACCCAGGTATGTTAATCAGCTGGCCTCTGCTATACGGTTTCAGGAGTCACAACTAGCACTGGAGAGAATAGAATGATATTGCTTTATTGGCCATTACAGTAACACATCAAAGATAAAACCACTGAAAAAATTGTAAAATTGCAATAATCAGTGCTGGGGAGAAGGAGCCTCATCAAGGTCTAAGAACCAATGGAAATGCACACAAACAGCTATAAATGCCCAACAATCTCTCTGACGGTAATGGTATGTGGAATCACCCTCCCTATATGCTTTGCTCATCCTCTCCCTTCATTCGACTCTATGGAATGCCCAAAGCCCACCTCCCTGCTCAGAGACGCCAGGGCCTAAACTTCCAAGCTGAGCGACGCGCACATTCTCTCAACGCAAAACGCAGCGTAACAGAATGCGTCAAACTGCTGATTAGGCGATACAAGTCGCCGCATCCCTCACAATGACGCGGAGAGATCTAAAGCTGGAGGAACGCACCTCTGAATGGACATGCCGGTGTATTCATGCGCGGTGCTCCGGTTATAATAAGCAAGTGTGCACGCGTAATTACAGCCAACACGCCCCACAGCACAGACCCATTTTCTTACCTCCCGGTTTCCGTACAGATCCGCTGTTCGCAACGCAACCTGTAGCAAAGGCGCCCGAATGCCAGCGGTGCTACTGCGCAGCCAATCAGCGGAAGCCGAACGTCCAGCCACGTCGATTAACCAATCAGTGCTTGGCAAGGTCTAAGTGAGCCAATCAGTAAGGGTTCATAACTATGCTGAAGGCATGCCCCATGTTAAAGGGAAACAATCGCGAAAATGAAAATTTAATATAAGCTTCCTCATACTAAAGTAAGAAACTTTCTAAATACGATCAATTAAAAATTCTACATTGTTTATGAAACAATCAAGTTTATATTAACTATTCCTCTCTCAGCATCTGTTTCTCTTCATTCTGTCTTCATTCAGCAATTGGGTGTCAGATGAATGATCCAATATATCTTATAGGGGGGCTTCCTTTCCTAGCAGATGTATTAGAGCTCACTCAAATAGCTGATTTCGGTACAAACAAATCTAACAAAATAACTGCCTTTTGCACAAATTCTACATGTAGAGAGACATGATGTCTGATGATTTTAAAAGAATGAGCTCTAATACATCTTCTAGGCAAAAGAAGCCCCTTATAAGATATAGTGGATCATTCATCTGACACCCAACTCCTGAATGTAGACAGAATGAAGAGAAAGAGCTGCTGAGAGAGGAATAGTGAACAGAAACTTGATTATTTCATAAACGGTACAGAATTTTTTAATTGATTGTATTTAAAAAGTTTCTTATTTCAGTATGCTGAAGCTTATATTAAATTTTCATTTTTGTGAAAGTTCCCCTTTAAGCCCTACTCCGAATTTAGGGTTGGCGCTGCTGAGAATGTCATGAAATGCTTTTTCTAGTAATGGGACAAGATATGGATGCCATGCATATGTTTGTAAAGTTACATTCTTTGCTAGCACATAATGAAGCAGGTATACCCTCTGTTGTGTAGACTTTACTTTTCCATACATCTAAAGTTACATACGTTTGCTAAAATACATATTTATTTTTATCAAGATTACAGGGGTGGTTGACCTTTAAGTTAACTTTTAGTTTATTATAGATATTCTAAACAACTTTTCAATTGGTCTTCTTATTTTTTTTTATACTACATTTTTATCTTTTTTTTCTGACAATTTCCAGCTTTCAAATGGGATCCCTGGCCTCATCTAAAAAAAACCAATGCACAGCAAGGCTTTTTGTTATTGTTAATTTTTCTATTCAGACCCTCTCCTATTCATATTTCAGTCTCTTGTTCAAATTAATGCATGGTTGCTAGGGTAATTTGGACCCTAACAACCAGAATGCTGAAACAGAAATCTGGAGAGCTGCTAAATAAAAAGCTAAATAATTCAAAAACAACAAATAATAAAACATTAAAACCAATTGCAAGTTGACTCTGAATATTGCTCTCTACATCATGCTAAAAGGTGAACAACCCGTTTAATATGTAAGAGAGCTGCCTCATCAGGCAGTTTTAATAGATGGGCAATCAGATATTTGTCTGGTATAACTTTTGATTAAAGCTTCCCTAGAAATGGCAGACCACTCATTTTATTCATTTGGAGGAGCTTAGCAACGTAACCCCTTAATTTCTCAATTCCTAAATAAAGGGTTGATTGCTTGTTTTTTTTAAAACTGCCTAACTGACATATCCCTCCTCCTTTTCTATTGACTCTGTCCCTCTGAAACAAAGTATAGCCACCTGTGGCGTAACTAGTGTGCCGGCCCCCCAGCAAAAAAATCTTCAGAAGGGCCTGGCGCAAATTCGCAATCCAATCCCCATACTCCCGCCCACTCCCAACCCCGTACCGACTGGCATCCCCCTTCCCCGCCGCAAGTAAGAGAGAGCCACTGGGGAGGGGGGTGTTTTCTTTTTAGCTATAGAGGACCCCCTGCGACTGCAAGGTCTGTTTCCTCTATAGTTACACCACTGAGTTTGTAAAAACAACATGTGGTCCTCCCTGTCCTTAACAGTACCCCCAACCAAATCTCCTTCCCCATTTTCCCTTCCTATGTCCACTACCCTATCTTCCACAGAATCCTTTACTGCACCCGCTCCCCACAAACGCCTAGTTTAAATCTCCTCCAACCCTCTAGCCATCTTCTCCCCCAAAGCAGCTGCACCATCATCATTGAGGTGCAGCCCATCCCTTGCAAAAAGCCTGTAGCCAATTGAGAAATCAGCCCAGTTCTCCAAAAACCGAAAACACTCTTCCATACGACAATCTCTCAACCCATCAGCCTAGAGGCTCCTAAGCCCGAAATCTGGTGCTGCCTAAGCTCACGCTGTCTTCTTAACATTGCTCGTGGCACAGGTAATATCTCTAAGAAAATTACCTTGGAAGTCCTTACCCTCAATTTTTCACCCAGTTTTTTTAAAAATTACACCCCTCCTCAAACTTTGTCATTGGTACCTATATGTACCAAGATCACTGGGTTGTTTTGGGTTTTTTTTTGTTTTGTTTTATAATGCACTTGTATTAGGTGCTAAATGAGATGCTTATTTGCTGTAAATTTCGCCATTACTTGTATGCCATAACATAAATTTGATTTACCGAAGTCCATTAAATGGGCCTTGTATACTCGTATGTGCTAATCACAGCTAAAAACTTCATAGACCAATGATTATCTTTTCATCCCCTGTGGCCGATTTGCAGTTACTGCTTAGTGACCTAGATGTATCACTGCAGCCAAAAGAGAGACTGCAGGCACAACTCTACTCTATATACAGTATGTGGAGCCAGCCTTACCTAGAGACACAAAATTGAAGCCTGCCATGGATTTACACATAGAGTCCTCGTTGTGTTTGTCTGTAGTTACATACATTCATTGGTTTGATTCCAAAAGTGGATGATGATATCCACTAGAAGAAATAGAGATGGGATTTAACTCTGTTGCTGTCAGTATTGTCAGTAGGGATCCACTGAATCCAGAATTCTGTTCGGTATTCAGCCAGGATTTGGCCTTTTTCGCCAAGATTCAGAATCGGCCATATCCTTGTGTCTGGCCAAATCAAATCTGAATCCAAATTTGCGTATGCCAGATCAGCTGAATCTTTCATGAAGGATTTGGGGATTCGGCCATATCCCAAAAAGTGGATTCATTGCATCCCTAATTGTCAGGCAATATTGAAAAACTGGCAGTCTGCTTCTAGACACACTAGACACATGCCTAGGCATTCAAAGCTTAGTGGTCCTGACCTATACATAATCAACCTTGGTCAGAGTGCAAGTGGAGGTCTAGTCTGGATAGCAGGGTTGGACTGGGCCGGCGTGATATCAGAAAAAAACCTGGTGGGCCCCAGCTCTTTTGGAGCGATGACCCAGACCTGCTCTCTGCACTTCCTCCTTACCTACCCAACCCCGGTCCCTCGGAAAAAGGTACGCACACACTCAGCTGCAGGGGGGGGGTGTCTGTGGCAGATAGGACTTTGCAGCTGGGGGGATGGTTTGGGGGCCCCCCAGTCCGACACTGCTGGATAGGTATCAGTGTCGGGCCAGGCCGGCTGGGCGCCCTATACAACCGAGCTGGTCGCGTTGCCTCCAACCCCCTGACATACGAATAGGCACACATTTGCGGACGAGCGCACACGAGAACAGATGTGTACAGTCTCTGACTACCCGGGTACAGCGAAGCACGGTGAGGAGAGTTGAGACCGGGACTGGACTAGGGGTAGGTGGCAAAGAAGGTACGTGCCTGACGTAGGGTTAAATATATAGGAAGGCTGGTATTTTTTTCCAGAAAAGGTAGCAACCCTAGCCTGACCGCCCCCCCAGCATTGCGCCCTAGGCACGTGCCTTTTCTAGCTAACCCTAGTTTGAGCCCTGATAGGTATTGACATTTTTCAAGTCACATTAAAGAGGTTTGTTTTCAAAAATATTTTTAATAGTACACCACAAATAATAATATTTTTTTAGTTGTATTCTATATTGATTTTCTACAGTTCTATGTTATGTTTCAAAAATAAATTTGTTTTAAATGGGAACTCCGGCTTCCAAACCAAAATTTGTTAAAGAGCCCTACAAAACACAGAACCCCTTAATATATGTAATGTTGAAATTTGTTTCTTCAAAAAGTATGAATAAATACAGTACACTTTTTAAATGCTGAAATCCAGCTGCAAACATTTTTTCTGCATCATTTGAAGTCCTGTAAGGGGAGGAAGGACTGAAACTTTACAGTTTAGACAGAATGCATTGTACTGTCATGTGCCTTTCATTAATGATATCTCGTGTGCAGGGATTTGTGGGATTTGGAGGATGGTGGCTAAAGGCAGGCTGAGCAAAGTTGACCACTGTTAGACTTTTTTCTCAAAGTAGTCAGCCAGATCAGCAGGAGAACAGGGTGCTATGCTTAGGTAACTATTCTAAACCATTTTATTACATTAAAAAGCATAAAAAGGCTGCATATTTTTTAACTGATGTATATTGCAAAGTTGCTTGGAATTATCTTTACTTTTCAAAAAGCTTAAGTTGTGTTTGGGTGGAGTTCCTCTTTCATTTCTGCCTTCTCAGGATTCCCAGTAGCAACTCAGTTGCAGAATTTATAAATTGTTACAATATAACACATTGGCAGTTAATATTTGTCACCAGCATTTGAGTAATGCCAGCAACTAATGCTTATAAGGGAATCTAAAGCAAAAATAAATTAATATAAAATAGCTCTGGATGCTCTTGAAAGTCCTTTTGCAATTCACATTAATTTTCTGTATATAAGATGAGCTATAAGCAGGCTTTTGGCTAAGCAGCTGTACAGAAGATTCCTCTCTTCACAGATCTCTTCTTGTCTCCTTTAAATTTAAAGCTATGCTGACAGCCGAAGGGAAGCAGCTGACTTGAGGAAAGAAACTCAGTGTGTCCGTTCCATGTCTGTTTTTCACTATTAGGGCTGGGACACACTGGGCGATTTGGGGAGATTTAGTCGCCTGGCGACTAATCACAGAGACTTTTCTCCCCGAATGCCTCCCCTCGCTCTGCGCCTGGCTAAAATGAAAAATCGCCTGCGCTAATCACACGCGGCGATTTGTTTTCCGAAGTCGCCCGAAGTTGCCTCACGAGGAAACTTCAGGCGACTTCAGAAAACGAATCGCCGCGTGTGATTAGCGCAGGCGATTTTTCATTTTAGCCAGGCGCAGAGCGAGGGGAGGCATTCGGGGAAGATTGGTCTTGGAAAGTCGCAGCGATTAGTCGCCAGGCAACTAAATCTCCCCAAATCGCCCAGTGTGTCCCAGCCCTTAGGGTCTGCAGAAATCTGTGCTGAGCTTCAGGAAGTTGCTGCTTTCCTCATGCTATCTATTTTGAGACTTAAAGAATTCTCAAAGAGATGCCAACAAATTATGACCTTGTTCTGAAGAATGTCCTTTTTTCTGTTCTTCCTCCTTGTCATGTTAGACAAGCTATTTTAAAGATGTACATAAGTTGGTTAGACCAAGGATTCTCTGAATTGTTGATCGCTCAGTTAATTTAAATAAAATGTCAGCTTTTCATACAATGAAATTCCCCACTTCTTCAGATATGCTATTACCATTTCAATGCTTCTTGCTTTTATCTTCATTTTGTTCTGCTACCAGGGTGCACTCGAGTCTGCTGTTGCCCACTCTCTTCATTCATTTCTGTGGGATTTTTAAAGGCATATTTATCAAATGGTGAACTTTCACTATCACCCTTTGATATTTATGCCTTTAAAAATCCCTTAGAAATGAATGGAGAGGCAGTATTTCACTCTGCGGACTGCGGAGATCTCTAACTTCACTCTTTGATAAATCTACCCCAAAGCCTGAAGCCCAACATAATTATACATGTGTTGGGTAATATGCTTTTTTCAAGGCCTGTTTGGAGTATGAGAACAGCAATTAAAAGGGGTTGTTCACCTTCCAAACACTTTTTTCAGTTTAGTTGTTTTCATTTAGAACAGTTTAGTGTCATTGCCTCCCCCCGAACTGCTTCAGAAAGACATAAGAAGGTTAAAAATGAATTTTTTAATGATTTTTCTTTTGAAAAATGGATTTCAATGCAGAATTCTGCTGGAGCAGCACTATTATCCGATGCATTTGAAAAAAACATGTTTTCCCATGACAGTATCCCTTTAAATGTTTGGGAGAAAGGAGGTCCCTGTCCCTTAGCGTTTACAATCTAAGTGTGTACAGCTATAATTATTTATTGTAGTGTGCCTCCCCACCTGTGCTGTTAGAGACAGGATCCATAAAGGTCCAAGAAGTTCTTGTCCGATATACTGTTTCAAAAAAATCTACTGAGGGGCCAAGCGCAAACAGTCCTCTTCCCCTGGCCCTCCTCCTGACCAGCTCGCACCGCACCTCTCTGGTCGGCACTACAACACTAATTTAAAGGTAAAAGATGGGTTGGGGAGACCCCACCACTCAGGGCCCCCTGTTTCCCGCCCCCCCCTGTGGCTGCGAGGTCTGCTGTATAGGGGGTAGTTATGCCAGTGACCCTCAGTATTATTTAGGGTAAAGCTCCCAATAGACGCAACGATTTTTCTTGCCAAACAACAGATTTTAGCGAAGTCCGACCAATCCTTCGAAATTATCGTGCGGTTAGTGGGATTCGAACGGTCGAACATCTTACGATTTTTCGGCTGACATCTGTCAGGAAATTGGTCGGCCAGGTCAAAAAATCTTTGTCGGTCCCAGTGCAATCTATCTATGTTTGTAGGGCCAAGCAGGCAGCTCCCCTTTGTTTTTCTGGCGAATTCGTCTTTTTAGTTGATGGTCAATTCGTATGATCATACAATCGTTCCGAGAAAATCGTGGTCTCACGATGAGGATCGGATCTATTAAAAATCTCAACATCTATGGCCAGCTTTAGTATTGGCAGAACACTTCACTCATCCATTCATGCAACTCTCATATATAACACTTGTTTCTAGGAGTTGCAAGATACCTTGGTCATCCTATCACAGTAACTACAAAGCAATCGCAACCTCTGAGAGTTTCAGATTGGATTAGTGGAAGAGTTTATATGCCGAGGACTTCCCATACCGGGAACTGAAGAAGCTGCTTGGATGAGTAGTGAAACATCTTCAATGATTACTCAGCAAGTCCAGTTGTTTTAGAATTACCTATACTAAGAGGCCGATTCACTATGGGTCGAATATCGAGGGTTAATTAACCCTCGATATTCGACTGTGAACTAAAATCGTTCGACTTCGAATATCGAAGTCGAACGATTTTGCGCAAATCCTGCGATCGATCTAAGGATTTTTCGTTCGATCAAACGATTAAATCCTTCGAATCGAACGATTCGAAGGATTTTAATCCAACGATCGAACGAAAATCCTTCGATCAAAAAAAGCTTAGCAAGCCTGTGGGGACCTTCCCCATAGGCTAACATTGACTTCGGTAGGTTTTATCTGCCGAAGTAGGGGGTCAAAGTTTTTTTTAAAGGGAAAGTACTTCGACTATCGAATGGTCGAATAGTCGAACGATTTTTACTTCGAATCGTTCGATTTTGTTCGATTTCGATCGAATTCGAACGAATTTAACCAATTCGATGGTCGAAGTACCCAAAAAAAACTTCGAAATTCGAAGTTTTTTTCATTCGAATCCTTCACTCGAAGTTAGTGAATCTGCCCCTAGATGTTGGAACTGGCACTTGTTTTGAACAGAAACTGAAGCTTTCATTGTAATTTACCACTAGAGGGCAGGAACACAACTTGTGTTACGGAAATGTTTGTGAGAGCTGAGCAAATAAATGCCATTGTTTTTTAGGGTCAAAATGCACGAATACTGCTAATTTACATTATTATCCAAGGGGCAGTAACACAAGAATGTGAAGCTGCACAAAGAGCTCTGATTCTTATTTGCTTACTATGGCTGGATTGGGTATAGAACATTCAGATTTGGCATATGCCCTTGATCTTTCCCTGATTCTATGGGTTTTGGTAGTTGGTGACGTTGTAAAGGTGGCCATAGACATAACAATTACGATCTTTCCTGCGACCATTGGTTGCAAGAAAGATTGTTTGTTTTCAATACAGACATTTAGAGTTGAATCATCAGATACGTATACTGGTAGAAATAATAGAATTCTACCTGTATCTGATGATTCAGCAGTAAACAGTGACCGATGTTGGGGCGCCTATCAAAATTTTCCGACCTGCCCGTTCAACAATATCCAAGTCTTCTGCAGCAGCTCGTCTCCTGCCATACACGCATTGAATATCAGATGAAACTTCGGTTCGTACAATAATATCTGTGTGTAGTTGTGAGCAAATCTGTCCCTTTGTCTAAAAATTAGAATCAAATTTTTTGTTTACATGCACCAATTTTTCTTGCTCCAAATGCTTTTAAGTCATTGGGTGTTATTTCTTATGGCGACTTTTTTTGTCTGTGACATTTTTGTGGTGACAAATTTTTCCAGTGTGTAATAAAAGCTGAATAAAAGGGGATATTCCCCGACTGCATTAATCAGCGTGTGTGCGGATCCGTTTCTTATACACATTGGTTGCTAAGGGACCCGGCCAGGTCAACGGAAGGAACGCACCACCAACTGCAAGATTGTTTCACAAAAAAAATTGCAGATCTCAGAATGCATAATTTCGCCGCAAACCCATGGCTGGTGAAAAAATTCGCTCATCACTATCTGTGTGTCTATGGCCTCCTTAAAAGTGGATGGGGATGCTAATCCAGACAAATACATTGGACTCCCTATTCCCCCCTATTTGTGTTCAGCAGGGTCAGGGTAGTATGTAATGAATGAAAGCAAGTTGCTAATTTTAGTGACTGCAGTTTGAATGGACAACAATCACAAAGAAACTTTCTTAAGATGTGAATATGTTGGTAAACTCCATTCATTTGTTGAGGGCTCCAAAGAAGTGGATTTTTAGCTAATTTGGCCACCAACATGGTAGGCCAAATTGTGATGATACATTTGTGTGGACCAATGATCATATCATAGTAGGTCCTAGAGAGACTGATCAGGAAAAGGGTCAACAATATGGTCCTCACACAATGGCATTTTTAAACCTAAAATATATCTGCCTAAATTGTATCCAGATATGGACAGTACCTCTTGTGGGACCCATACACAGGCTGATAACCTGCCGGGTATCAACACTTGTCTGTAACATGGCTATCTAAGGCATAATATAAGGCTGGCCATAGACTCAAAGATCCGCTCGTTTGGCGACATTGCCAAACGAGCGGATCTTTCCCCGATATGCCACTAACGGCATGGCTATATCGGGGGTAATTCGAACGTTTGGCCGTATCGATATCGTGGCCAGATATCGATCGGGAAGACCCGTCGGAAGCCCCCATACACAGGCAGATAAGCTGTCAAATTGGTCCAAACGACAGATATCGGCAGCTTTATCTGCCCGTGTATGGCCACCTTAAGGCATAAAATACAGTAAACCACATTCAATGGTGTTCAAGAATGCAAATGAAAGTTGAAATTTTAATTACCGTAATTTCCCTTTCCTTTTAGTCCAAACAGCAGCAGACACTGAGATTTCCTCCCTCCCCCTAATTAGGACAGTAGGACCAAAAGTCAAGCTTTAGAAGCCATAAGAACCCTCCCCTTCCCCCCTTCCATCATGTCTTTGCAAGTAATACAACAACACCGAATGCAGAAATGATTTAATAGGCTGAGTTTACTTGTGCTGCTGTTGACACTGACAACCATGATTGATTGACACTGAACTATTCCTTTAAGATTTGGGAATTCTTAGCTCCACTAGCCACTTCTTTGATACTTGAGTCGTCCCTCCTTTCTGCATAACCTCAAGGGAATGAGTCATCCAAAAGCTGACCCTCCATGATTTGATTTTTTTTTAACTGTTTGATATTTATTATGCTATTAGTGTATCACTTTTCTTTTACTTACCAACACCGTAATGATATAACAAAAGAATCAGTGACCCCCCCAGTGATGTTTTAGAAAAGCATAAAAAGGTGAAAAATTAAACTTCAATATTAGAAAAACTGTCACGAACAGAGAATAGAAAGTAATTGAAATAGTCTTTATTTCTGGTGAACTATCTGAATACAACTGAACTGAAGAAAGTGTTGAAAGGTGAACAACCCCTTTTAAAGGAGACGTATAATCACTGGGGGACATCAGAAGGGCACAGGGGGTACAGCAGTACCAGGACTGGGTCTAAAGGGGGGCTCAGGCCGTGAAAAGACCCGAAGCTACAAAAGGAGCCAAAGCTGACATCCCTAAACTTGATAAAGACCCGAAGCCACTAAAGGAGCTGAAGGAAACAGAAAAAGCTACCCGATACTAGGGTTGCCACCTGGCCGGTATTTTATCGGCCCGGCCGGTACAAATTATGGCTGATCCCAATGTTATTAATAGGGAAAAAAGATAAATATATAGGAAGGCCCATATTTTTTTTTCCAGAAAAGGTGGCAACCCTACCTGACCAGTTTGGACATTTACTGTGGTTGCCTAGCAATGAATTTGGTGCCAAAAAACGGCTGTGGGTTTAAATTCTGTGGAGCTGAGGGATTTCTGGTTCTTTGTATTGTTTTCTCCTGACGAAGATCCTTATGAAGGATTGAAACGTTGAGTTTCAATAAATAATTATTTTTCTTGCATCAGAGAAGTCCTGTGAGTGTGTTGCTATTTCCTATATATTTGTATTCTCATATTTGTATATGTATTTTGTGGTCACAGCCTCATTGCACCCCCGCCTAATGGTTTTAAAAATTTGTGGTGAGCACAACTTTCCCTTGTTTATATATATGTTTATATATATATATATATATATATATATAGAGTCCCACAGTGCCTGCACTCAAACCAAAAGTCGAAGCCAGAGGTGCACGGTCCAAGTATAATGCATATGTAGAAAGAAGATCAGCACTCTCTGTAGTTTAGGTGAAAATAGTGTTTGATTTATTAATCAAAAAATCACATCTTTATCCATATATATATATATATATATATATATATTTATATATAGAGCAAAGAAATCCGCACTCATAGGTCTTTTGTGATGAAAAAAATGGGTAGATAAATATAGAAATCTGTCCCAACTTACAGGGAAATTGTAAAAATGTCATTTTTAATGTAGAAAAATGTATGGAAAATTCCAGACACTTAATTGATTTGATAACCTTATTGTTTTACTTTATACACGAATGCCCTTTTTTTAGTGTACAATTCGGGCTATTTTTGGGCTACTTTATGGTGCAGATTTATCAAGAGTCGAATTTTGAAGTTAAAAATTCTTCGAAATTCGACCATCGAATTTAAATACTTCGAATATCGAATTCAAACTTTTTTCCATTGAATTTGGCTATTTTGCAGGCGAAGTAAAATCGAACGATCGAACTATTAACCTTCGAACTAAATGATTTTATCATACGATTTTTACCTCAACTTCAAAAACTTGCTGTAGAAGGTCCCCATAGGCTAACATAGCACTTCGGCAGGTTTAATTTGGCGAAGTATTGAAGTTTTTTTTAAAGAGACAGTACTTTGATTATCGATTAGTCGAATAGTCTAATGATTTTTACTTCAAATTCGAAGTAAATTCGAAGTCGTAGCATCCTATTCGATGGTTGAAGTATCCAAAAAATTACTTTGAATTTCTAATTTTTTTACTTCGAAAATTCCCTCGAATTCACGTCGACCCTTGATAAATCTGCCCCCATGTGTCTGGATTTGATAACCTTATTGTTTTACTTTATACACTAATGCCCTTTTTTTAGTGTACCAATTGGGCTATTTTTGGCCTACTTTTAAAATGGCTTTTGGCTAGTTTTGAAATATAAACCTGGCAAACCAGGGAAGGACCTCCCCTCCATGGTATGTCTCCACAGACCCCAATTATCACTGGCTTGGAAGTCAGAATATCGGTTGCCAATAGCGTTGCTGGCCGGTAAAAATGATGGTTGAGCCCAATGTTATTAATAGGGAAAAAAGATAAATATATATATATATGAAAGCCGGTATCTTTTTCCAGAAAAGGTGGCAACTCTAGTTGCCAAATTAGTAAAGATTCACGCATTTTTATGATCTTGCCAATTGAAAAAGATCCATGGCAATGCAGAAAGGCTTGGGGTTCCCAAAAGGAGGAGGATATCAATACTGAAAATGTCACACTGTTGCCAGTTCATACCTCCCAACATTTTTGAAGTAAAAAGAGGGACAATATAATTTTTTCGGCACGTAGCGCAGCATTTTTTACCACACCCCTTTCTGTGGCCACACCCCCTAATTACCATGTTTGTTTTACAAAATTTGGCAGGTTATGAAAGTTTGAAAATATTTCTCCTTGTCTAAACTGTGTTTTTGTGTCTCAAAATTGTTACAAAGTATCTTATTTGCACCTGTTACCTGTTCTGGGCTCTCTGCTAAAAGCCAATTAAGTGAGAAACTTTGTTTCTTTTTCCGGCTGTTCAGTGCAGAGAAGAGGGACTTTCCAGTACAAATGAGGGACTGCTGGTTGAGATGTCAAAAGAGGGACCGTCCCTCCGAAAAAGGCACAGTTGGGAGGTATGATTAAATGTCACACTGTTGCCAGTTCTACCTGACAACTAGTATACAGCCGAATTGTGCCATTTGCACGTTGTTCTTCTAGTAGGAGACCATGTGATGATGTGGCTCCTGTGGCAAATGACCTCACGTCCTTCTCCTGCTGCATTCATAACTATTGAACTCCTGCTGTCATAAAAAATATCAATATATTTGTGTTCACATCTGGAATGATAAGGTTAGGGTCCTGCCCATCTAAATCCCATCCCATAACACATCCCTTAAATTCATTTGCTCCTCATTGCACCAACTCTATAAAGTTTTCATTAAAAAAAGGCGCATTTCCGGCTCCCCTCCCCTACACGCATTTCCGTTTCCTGTCCCTTGCGTTTCGATCTTTCCCCATCCCCAGGCTGACGTGTCGCGGACAATGACGTTGCTCTAAGTGATAGGTTTAGCCACATTCTATATAAGAAGCTGAGGAGGCGGGTGCTGCTTTCCCCGGCAGTCAGCGGATCGGGACACGGAGTGAGTGTTACTGGCGGATAAGGCGACACCGGGATAGACCGGTTGTTTTTGGGGGGATTGAAGCTAAGAATCTTGAATAAGAGGCTCAAATGAGTATTTTACCTGTAGGAAGATCGAGAGTCACATGTGTGGGTAGTGGGAGGGCAATGGCTCTTGCCTACGTGGAATAAAATGGGGATAGAATACGTGCTGTGAGAAGTGGGAGCAAACTTGGAATTTTTTTGTCACCCACCAGCTTTAAGATTTCTGGAACCCTGTGGCTTCCAACCTCAGACTGCAGTGCCCCTCTCAGCACGTAGCGTCAGTTTATGGATACTCTGGAATGCTGGAACTTGTAGTTCATACACAACTGCAGTGCCTTGGCTTTCAGATGGCTGCTTTAATAGTATTTCGCCTCCCCCTTCATTTAATCAATCATGATTGCTTTTCTAACAAGACCACTCTTTGAAGGTGATCAACATTTAGTTCTTTTTTCATTTACTGATTATGGCTTATGGCTGCTTTAGTGGCCTTTAAACTTTTGAGATTTTATCTCGCCTGAGTTTCGACCCTCGCTGTGCTGAGATAAACACCCCAGTGAGGGTCGAAATGTAGATTTAAAAAAAGTTCTTTTTTTATCTGCAAAAGTCCCTAGAGTGCAACAGCATTTTTTTTTGCAAACATTCTATATTATTTCTTTTGGCACCAGCTCATTATCCCCTTTAAGATGTGTGCAGCAGTCTCATGGACTGCTAGATAACCTTTTAACCCTTTGTCTGCTGGTCTAAATGTTTTAGCAGGGAGGTTGTGGGTTTTCTGAGCCCTTGTTGCAGTTTCAACCTTGCAATTGACCTGAGCGTGATTGTTTTATGTAAGCCAGGCCACTGTGATGTAGCTATGTTCTATATCCTGGGGAAAAAAAATCCTGTGTTTCGTAATAATCATTGTACCTTCATTACATGACTGTAAGACTGCAACTCCTTTGCCTTGTTGTAAAGATATAGGCCACCAATAGAAAGCGCAGCTGTGAATTCACCGTCGTTTACACTTCACATATGTTTTTGGTTTTACTAAACCCTCACTTCCTCCTTTAGTTACAGGGGTTCATTTATGATGGCAGTTAAAACCATGTTTATTATCTGAATACACACATTGTAGGCTTTCCCCACTAACCTTAAACCAGAGTTACAGATACTGGGGCTCATTTACAAATACTAGGCATATTTGCATGAGTGCAGTAATCCATAGTGATCAGTAAGCAAGTTGAATTCAAGAGTTTCTTTGAAATTAAAGCTCTGGTTGCTAAGGGTTACTGCCCCTGTTCAAATTGCCTAGCATTTGTAAATGAGCCTCAGTATCTGTATCCCTTCCAATGGTTTAAGGTTAGTAGGGAATCGTGAACGTAGTTTTAGATGCAATACTTGTTGCCTGATATGTAAACAGAGTTGTTACAGAAACATGAGGCTCTCCTTACATTTCTCCCAAAATATTCTAGGAATTGCCAGTAATCGCAGATTTTTATCCATTTAGTGGGTTGTGGTTGGGGGTGTAATTGTTTAAGGTTGAAAAATTCTGTAAGAGACAATGTAGTATTGCTGACCTCTCTCAGGCAGTTGCACTTTTTTTTCTTTAACAGGAGCCTTCATTATCCGCTTACTAGTTTGCCTTGCTGTTTTATATGTACCAGCACATGAGGTGTTAAGCATTATACCTAACCAGAAGCAGAGGTTTAACTTAGGTTTCAAGTGGTGACGTTGGCATGAAAAGGCCTAGGGAGGGAGGAGTAAGCACTTAGCTGAGGGGGAGGTGAAATCTTCCTAATCCATTCCCCAGCTATAGGTGTATATCAAGCACTGCATAGGTAATGTTCTGGGTCAACGTCCATCTTTTTCCATAAGGTGGGCAGATTGTTTTCCACGTCACATTTAAGGGCCAGATTATATTAAAATTCTGATGTTTTACAGTGAAGGCTATAGAGGTTTTGATTAGGCGGGGGGGGTACATACAAATCCCTTTCCGGTCTTAACCATTTTCTAGATTGTCATCCCGAGGGTTTCTTCACATTACTAAACCGGGTGTTTTATAGTCTAACATATCTTATGCATATCTTATACATGGGACTGAAATGTAGTCATTATCTAGTTTCTACTTATCTGTCAAAGTATTCTATACTCTAATACAGGTATGGGGGATCCCTTATCTGGAAATCTGTTATTGAGAAAGCTTAGAGCTGCAGGAAGGCCATCTCCCATAAAGTCCATTTCAATAAAATAAATGTTTAAAAAATAAAACAAAATAATTTTTCTTTTCCTCTAATTATAAAAGTGTATCCTGTGATTTGTCCTAATCAAGCTGCACGAGTCTATATTGGTTGCCAAAAAAAATAAATCCTAATGGGTTTATATAAAATTGCATTTTTTTTTTTCATTTTAAGCAGTCTTAATTACAGAAAACAACCCTTATACAAAGAATGGTCATTCTCTATAAAAGATTACATACCTGTAGTATCTAGATCACACTGCAGTGCTGCTTGTTATCCAGCAGTCACAAGTATTTTATTGGTAAAGTTGTTGGCCTTTTTTCTTATTTGTAAAAATATATACCCGTGTTGTTTTAGGAGATTATGGGGAAAATTTTTCTTTGTTTCAGATTGGCAAATCATATATAGTATGGCTGGTAAATATAAGTTTTCTCCTTTGACTGCATATGTGCTACTAAAGGCACCTTCAATTGAACTTAATCTAAGGCTTTTCAAATTCCTACATAGCTTGGAAAAAAGATCTAGCGCTAAGATCATTATCACGGTGGGGCATACCACTACACTATACTGCACATAAGTAATGCCACAGATTTATGGACAAACTTAACCTGGCATATATGTATATTTTATAGGCAAGTAAGGGACTCGACTTGATGGGCTGACATTTACTGTAGCTGAGCAATACAGCCCCATTTGTAATAACCACTGCTAATTCTAATATACAGTATGGATAGTTGGGTCACACTGCATGTTGGTTTGCATCTTTCTGTGCTGAATTCTTCTGTATTCACCCCTAAAGCATAAATGTATCTGTGCCAGTTAGTCAAAAGCTGTAACTGATTTTTTTTTCTCTGGTGCCGTTTGAGTGCTGCAGATTTTGGTTGAGCTTTTCATGCTGCATATTCATTGAACTTTCCTATTTTGTATTCCTCTGATGGCATTTCCAAAGGTTCAGATCAAAGTCAATCTGTATTGTCACTAGAAAGCAACTTCTGATTTGGCAATTCTATACTTGAAACCATCAGTAGCGGAGTTCCAGTATTCTTTAGTAAATTCTCCCGCTGGTGTTTCAATTTGCTTTTTGGTAACAATCTTGCCTTTAAGATCTCGGAACCTGCCTCGTGATTATCACTGGGAATAGTAGTGTAATGGTACAGGCGCTTTGGGCATTACTTGGAATAAGTATGTTGAAACGTTTATTGAGAAGAGTGTAAAACAAACAAATGAGAAAGATCCGGATCCAAAATCCCAGGGTAATCGTTACGTTTGTGTGACCTCTGGTTTCTTTTCAGCTTACCGTAAATTCTGTTTGCTTGGCTGGAATCTTGGCTACTACTGCTTTATGTAGTAGAAGGATCTTTTTAGATGTACATGTAATGGATACCTGGACTTTAATGTGTTTACTGATACTTTGATCCTGCATTTCCTGTACAAGAAACTGTTTTTGTTGTATTTAACAACTCTTAAAGGCAGATAAATAGTTGGATTTGTTCAGACTGCACTGCTGCTTTCTCTGGTCTTTGCTGAGCTGGCAGAGAGCTGGCCCTTTAAGTTATCCCCTCCCCCATACCGGTAATACAGGCTGTGCTGAGGTGGCAGTATGGAGGGGCCTGTCCCTGCTAAGCATAAACTTCGGCTGTAACCCTGTTTTCTGGCTGATCCACCAACTCCTCCACCTGCCGACATTCCCTGCTGTCACACGGGTGCATGTGGCCTTTAATCTCCATGCACGCTGGCCCTTAAACTCACGTTTTCCTAGTTTCCTGTAAGAGGATCGCTCTTCCCATACATCTAGTGCAGAGTTCTTTTCTGGGCAAGTCATAATACACAGACTCAATGCACGGCCATGCACATCTAAAATCTTATGAATTATGTTTTTCATGTGTATTTGTTCATTCTAATGGCAACTGCTATAGTTTGGCTAGCAAATTTGTGTATGTGTTATTATATATCTGTGTGTGTGTGCGCGCGCAAAGGAAGTTTGTACAGGTATGGTATCCATTACTTAGAAAACCATTATCGAGAAAGCTCAGAATTACGCAAAGGCTGTCTCCCATAGACTCCATTATAGTCAAATAGTCCAAGTTTTTTAAAATGATTTATTTTTTCACTGTAATAATTAAAACCAGAAATTGTCCTTGCTCCAAACTAAGATATAACTAAGCCTTATTGTAACCAAAACCAGCATGTTGGGTTTGTTTAATGTTTACATGATTTTCTAGTAGACGTAAGGTGTGAAGATCCAAATTACAGAAAGATCAATTATCCAGAAAACCCAGGTCCTGAGCATTCTGGATAACAGATCTCATACCTGTACTTATTTTCAGCTGCCGACCTCTCTGCGTACACATTTTTAAAAGTGATCAGACGGAATATTTGCCCTGATGTGCAAAAGAGAAGCAACAATTCTCGCCCTTTTGGGTACAGTATTTGTTTGCTCCCCCCTCTCTCCATTTTTTCACAGATATATGAAAACATGGTCAGTTCAGTTGTTATCAGATTGTTCACCAGAAATATACTTTTTTCAATTACTGTTTTACCGTTTTTTCAGTATCTAAGTTTAAAGTTTAATGCCCCTGCTGTTTGAGTCTGACAGCTCAGTAATTCAGGTGCAACTCTGACCTGTTATTATTTTGCAACATTTAGTTGATACATTTCTCTGCAACATCTTGAGTGTTAACAACTATTGTATCAATTCTAACAGCTGCCTGTAATGAAACTCTGCTCAGCAGGGACAAAGATAAGAAATGTAACACTAAATGTATCAATTTAGATCAGTTTAGACTAGGGTCGGTCACCCCCTCCCACCCAGAGCTACTTTAGAAGGTGACAAATGACACTTTAGACTTGAATATTAGAAAATAGAAAGCATTTGGAAAAAGTCTATATTCCTGGTGAACTATTTGAAAACAATTCACTGTTCGAAGGTGAACAACCCCTTTAACAAAGTCAGATAGAAATGTGGCACATTTGCTTGATTAGTAAAGCTATGCTTCACACTAGCTGCCCAGACTCCACTGAGCATGTGTGTGTCACTCCTGACAAAATCAAATATGGTGGCCCTCTGTGTCGGTTTTAAAGGCCCATTACTGTTATAGGTCTGCTGAACCTTTAGGCAGGTGCATTAAGCTCCGTATATAAAATACAGAATTTATAGTCATATTTGGGTTTAGTTCTCCTTTAACTGTATTTTTTTTATAGGTTTTAGTGCTTCATTTGTTCAGTAACACAGAAAAATGAAATTGTCTTAAAGTAATTCAAATATGATGTACTGCACTGGTACAACTGATGTGTTTGCTTTAGAAAGACTACTATAGTTTATATAAACAAGCTGCTGTGTAGCCATGGGGCAGACATTTAAACATGATATGGACCACGCGTACGTAGACAAATGAGGGTTTTTGCTCTCAGCTTAATCAATATCTTGAGCGACACTGGTCCAATAATGGCAATGCAATCATTTTGGCCTGTGTACAGGCATCTTAAAGTTTTTCTCCTGTGTAATATTTATAAACTGTAATATATGCCAATTGTATATTTTGTCAGTGTTCTGAGAAACGGTGTATTTTGGCAGTCTTGCTGAGAAACTTAAGTTTTAGTTGATTATTTACCATCTTCAGCATTGGGACTTTGCCCCTGATGTGAGGCACTGGCCCCTTTCCCTAACGCTGTTTGCTGAATAGAGCAATTCAGTAGTAGCGATTGCATGCATGAGTATAGTAGTATGCAGATTAAAGGGCAAGTTCACCTTTAAGTTAAATTTTAGTATCTTATGCAATGGTCCGTTCTAAGCAACTTTTCAATTCTTATATTTTTATATCGTTTTTGACTTCTTTACCTTCTTCTGACGCTTTCCACCTTTCAAATGGAAGGTACTGACACCATCTAAAATACAAATGCTCTGTAAGGCTAAGGCCACACTAGGCGATAGCGCCGCGATTTGACTCGCGGCGACTTTTCGCCGCGACTTTTAAGCTGCAATCGCTGGGGAAACTTTTGCGCTGGCGTCTATGGGGAATCGCGAAAAATCGCCAGCGTAAAAACACACGCGGCGATCTTATTTCTATTGTCGCTCGAAATCGCCTAGCGAGGCAATTTCGAGTGACAGTAGAAAAAAGATCGCCGCGTGTGTTTTTACGCTGGCGATTCCCCATAGACGCCAGCGCAAAAGTTTCCCCAGCGATTGCAGCTTAAAAGTCGCGGCGAAAAGTCGCCGCGAGTCAAATCGCGGCGCTATCGCCTAGTGTGGCCTTAGCCTAAGACTACAAATCGATTGTTATTGCTACTTTTTATTACTCCTCTTTCTATTCAGCCGCTCTCCTATTCATATCCCAGTCTATTTTTCAAATCAATGCATGGTCGCTAGGGTAATTTGAAGTCTAACAACCAGGTTGCTAAAATTGTAAACTAGAGAGCTGCTGAATAAAAAAAAAAAAAAAAAAAATTCAAAATCCAAAAATAAATCAAAACCAATTGTGAATTTTCTCAGAATATCACTCGCTATATCATACTAAAAGATAGATTGAAGGTGAACAACCCCTTTAAGATATCCAGAAATAAGGAGTGCTGAGGGAGTAGCTGCCCTACTAAGGAACTTTCAAGTTAGACAGCTTGAGCTTTAGGCACTTTCTTGATCGTTCATTCTAGCAATAAATGCTGATGTTTTTTAAAGGGCAAGATAGGCCTGCTGGTCTACAGCCCTGAAAATGTTTCCATGTTTCTTGTGTTTTAATGTCCATCAAATTGTTCCCTTTTTATACCTTTTGTCTTCTGTCCTATCAACAATAAAAGATGCTACAAGCAGGCGGTCCAGCAGCAGTTCCAGAGGTTTCCTTTCAGGTCAGGCCTGTGCTTAGAGTTCTGCAGCTGGAATTTGTTGATCTTTGTGCAGGAGCGAGAGACTTCTGTGAGCAGAACCTGCAGAGATCCCCCGAGACTGCACCTGCCCCAGAGAAACAGAAGCACATCTGCATTTGTCCCTATTCGTGCCCGTTGAGGGCTAAAAATACTCTTGATACACTGACTTGTTTATCCAGATTTTATGAAAGGGGTTGTTCACCTTTAAATTGTCTGAGACAATTTGCAATTGGTTTTAATTTTTTATTTGTGGTTTTAAGTAATTTAGCTTTTTATTCAGCAGCTCTCCACTTTGTATTTTTAGGAATCTGTTGCTAGGGTCCAAATTACCCTAGCAACTATGCATTGATTTGAAAAAGAGCTAGGAAAATGAATAGGAGAGACCTTAATAGAAAGAGAAGTAATTCATTGAGGCTGTAACAATAAATTTGTAGCCTTACAGAGCATTTGTTTTTAGATGGGGTCAGTGACCCCCATTTGCAAGCTGAAAGGAGTCACAAGAAGAAGGCATATAATTAAACTACAAAAGAAAAAATGAAGGCCAATTGAAAAGTTTCTTAGAATTATCCATTCTATAACATACTTAAAGTTAACTTGAACCACCCCTTTAACTCTGGCTATAACTACTTTTTATCTTATTTAAATGTAGAGTATTCTTTCCCATTTTTATTAGTATTATTTCCTTCACATTTTATTTGGGTGTTTGTTTATTTTGTATGGATTACTGGTAAATATTTGTGATGTCTGAATAGCTTGTACCAGTTATTGCATGAATACATCAGGAGCAGAAGGAGAGGAATTGTCAGCTGCCTGTTTGCATCTGTTTCACATTAAGACAGCCCCTGCATGTAGAAATGGTGGAGCTGCAGTTCAGCAGAGATGTTGCAAGCTATGGACTAACTGGAAGTAGATACTTTATTCATTACATGCACTAAGTCTCATTAATGGTGTCACCATTAGCAATGCTATCGAGCTCTGCTGTTAGGCCCTGGGGTAGGAAGTGATGAAAATTGTAATTTAGTATCTGAAGGAAATCTATTTGCCCATCACTTATGTAGGTAGTAGGTTCAACCATGCACACTACTGTCTGCATTGTAAGTTGTTTTCTCCTGTTTCTTTCATGAAGCTTCGGGTATTTGTTTCAATGTTTGTATGTATATATAACTATTTATAAAGCGCTACTAGGATATGTGGCACTGTATCCCCATATAGCGAGGGCAAGCAGAATCCCGTTATCCAGAAAGCTCAGAATTTCAGAAAGGCCATCTCCCATAGACTCAATTTTATCCAAATAATACAAATTTTTAAAAATGATTTCCTGGTACTTGATCCTAACTTAAGAGATAATTAATCTTTATTGGAAGCAAAACCAGCCTATTGGGTTTATTTCACGTTTAAATGATTTTCTAGTAGACTTAGGGCAGGGGCACACGGGCAGATTTGGGGAGATTAAGTTGCCTCTTCTGCGGGGCAACAATCTTCCCGAACTGCCTTCCGCCTGCTATAATGAGAACGCCTGCGTCAATGTACTCGCGGCACTTCGATTTCCGACGTTGCCCGAAGTTGCCCTTACAAGGAAACTTCGGGCGACTTTGGAAATCAAAGTGCCAAAAGTGCTGTGGATAGAAATTGTCAGACGGTCCCTAACTGCTCTGCAGGGAAATGGTCATACTTATGAACAGCAGAGGGAGCTCCCTGCCTTCCCAGCCATGCAGAACTCAAGCACAAACTTTGTTTGTTTCCCTGTTTTGATAATTTACGATGATCCCTAAGCAGCCCAGACCACACAGAGCATGTGCACAGTCTTGGTCTTGCAAAGATGTTTAACAAAGTTAAAGGATGGTGACCCCCTGTGGACAACTTTGAAAGCATTAATCATTTGTTTAATTAGGCTTGTGTTGCAGTAAGTTTGTTTAGTAAACAAAATACAGCATTTCTAGCCTTATTCTATTTTAAAATTCACTTCCCCTTTAACCATTCTAGAAGCATATGTGCCTAGTATTTTCGAACTGAAGGTACCTGGGAAGTGGCTTGTATTTGCTGTAATGTGTGAGCTTGGTGCAACACTTAGCACAGGTTTTACCCCCTTCCAAATGTTTTTATTTGTATGGAATGAGGTTAAATCTGCCCATAGTTTTGCTTCATATCTAAATAGTGTTCTATGTGGTACTGAAGGATAAAGCAATCACAGGCAATTTAAATACATGCTGTAGCTTTAGTGGCCTGAGGCAATACAAAGTGACTGAGTCAGCTGCAGTCATCTTCTCATGCATGGTGACTATTTGTCATCTCATCTCGCATTGCAGATGAATAGTACACTAGAATAATACACTACACTGTAGGTAGGATGTGTCCGAAGTCTTATCTCCCTGTCAGTAGATTGGAATCTTGCTCCTGCCTTGATTTGTATCAGGATCACCCATGTGCACAAGGTCTTAAGCTGGCCATAGATGTTGAGATTTTTAAAAGATCAGATCCTGATCGTGAGACCACGATCTTCTCAGAACGATCGTACGAATTTACCATCAACTAAAAAGACCAATTTACCAGGAAAACAAAGGGGAGCTGCCTGCTTGGCCCTGCAAACATAGATACATTGCACTGGGACCGACAAAGATTTTTTGACCTGGCCGATCAATTTCCCGACAGATGTCGGACGAAAAATCGTAAGATGTGCGATCGGTCGAATACCACTAACCGCACGATAATTTCGAAGGATTGGTCGGGCTTCCCTAAAATCGGTCTTTCGGCAAGAAGAATCGTCGCGTCTATGGGGAGCTTTACTGGTAGATATGCTTGATCAAGGCATTTTTTTTTTAGAGACCATTATGGTAAGGCCACACGAGGAGATTCGGGGAGATTTTGTCACCTGCTCGTCTTTTGAGCGACTATCTCCCCGAATTGCAGGGGAAGGCAGTTTGGGGAGATTGCCGCCCCGCAGAAGAGGTGATTAGTCGGCAGGCGACTAAATCTCCCCAAATCTGCCCGTGTGCTAGCTCCCTTATGTTCTACAAAGCTTATCCGGTATGTGCTGTGTAACCTGAGCCTTTTCTCCTTTGAATGGCTGCCCCCATTGCTTCACAGCAGCTTATTTATATAAACAATCATAGTGTTTCTGAAGCAAACAAAGCAGTTTTACCAGTGCAGGGCAACAATGCATTATATTTTTTATTACTTTAACACACTTTTTTATTTTTTGATGTTACTGTTCCTTTAAGCACAGTTGTTCACTTTTGTGCAGAAGTTCACATAAATCTGATGTACCAGGCTGGTTTCATTGGTGGTAGCTGTGTTCTAGTATTATCCACTTATAAACGGATCTGATGTATTCTAAATGTAGATTTACGATTTTCTCATTTTAGAAGCTGGCAGGCTGACAGAAGCGTTCAGCAAACCGGACGGACTTTCTGGCTTTTGACCCTTTAGCTGGTAAATATGCAATGTGCGCTACCCAGTTATTTGTGGGCTAAAATTTGGTTTTGCCTTCCCTTAATGTGCCTTTATTTCAGTGGTTACACGGACTTGCGTGGGACAATGAGCTCGGTGGCGGTACTTACCCAGGAAAGCTTTGATGAGCATCGCAGTGGGCTAACTCATCCATCTGTTGCAGGTCATTGGAATTTCACTTTTACATTCTTCTCTCATCTTGGTTCTCAATAGAGCTAACATTTCTGCTTTTCATATTGTAGTGGCAACAATTGGCTCAGAGGAAGAGACCGACCCTCCTACTTACAAGGATGCATTCCCACCCCTCCCAGAAAAAGCTGTTGGAAATGAGACTCAAGCTGAACCTGTTGGGGCTTGGAGCAAGATCCGGCCTATCAAGTCTTCCATTATTACTCAGGTCTGTTGGTAGATAAGTGCGTTTGGCTTAGCATGTTTAGAAAGGATAACTTCCATAAATGATCCTAACTTCACTGGGGTGCTGAAGAGTTTAGGGCAAAAGCACTGGAAGGGTACAGTTGACTTAAAGTATTTGTAAAGAGTAGATTCAAGTCTTACTGAACTATCCTGGCATAGAAAAGACTTTCTGCAGGCATATACTCCTTCCAGCAGGCAGTTATACATCTGTCAGAGAACTAAAGCCTAACTAAAAAAAAGTAGGCCAGAAATGTTGTACATTATGTTTTGGGCTTCTGTACCAGCCCAAGGGAACCAGAGCAATTTAGCAGTAAAGATATGTGTCTCCAAAGATGCCCCAGTAGCTCCCCATCTTCTTTTCTGCCAATTCACTGTACATGCTCTGTGCTGCTGCCACTTACTGAGCTAGTGGGCTGACTCAAAATATACAGTATACATAGAATATAAATATCACAATATAAGGCTGATTAGTAATTACTACATGGCAGCTCAGAAACTAGTGCAACTAGCATCAGAATTTAATAATCAGAAGCGTCCGTTTATATTACAGGCCAACCTCATTTTCTGCTTGATAATTTGCACTGACCCCTAAGCTTAGCTTCTCAACAGCTGCTCAGAGCCCACTGAGCATGTGAGTGTCACAGACAATTGACAAGATGGTGACCCCCTGTGACAAGTTTGAAGTCCTGTACAAGTTTGAAGGCCTATTGAGAAGCTGAAACTTTAGTCTGGTGCAACAAGTCCAGTGTATAAAATATGGCATTTTTAGCCATATTTATGTTTTAGGGTTTAGTTCTCTTTTAACAGGTTACTGATTAGGTACATAGTTGTGTGTGTATATAATGAAATGGCAAAGTTAATCAAGTTGATTACTTTTGCCTTCCTAGCTATAAACTTCTATTGTGAAGGGGAAACGTAGTCCTGTTTTGGTTTTAGTAGACAACTGTAATTAATTTATTTTTCACCTCAATCTAGGTGTTCCATGTTCCCCTAGAAGAGCGCAAGTACAAGGACATGGCTCAGTTTGGGGAGGGGGAGCAGGCCAAAATCTGCCTGGACATCATGCAGAAGACTGCGGCTCATCTGGAGCTTTCTCTGGCAAAAGATCAAGGCTTATCCATCATGGTATCTGGAAAACACGACTCTGTAATGAAGGCACGGAAAGAGATAGTGACTCGACTGCAAACCCAGGTGAGAGGGTAGTGATTTATGTGTGACTTCTGTTTATATTTCAGAAAAAAAGCAGTAACCTTGGCATCCTTGTGGGTTTAGTGCATTCCTGGTGTCTCCAAGGGTTCGGTGCAGTGGGAAATGTGTTTTTGTGGAGATGATGCAATGAGAGCCCCTGAAGATCAATTTAGCAGCCCTGCTTGGGGATCTGTTAACATCTGCCAACCCCAAAGGGCTGTAAATATATCAATGTGAACAGTATTTCCAGATGCTTTGCATTTGTATTAGTCTGCTAAAGCTAGCCCTGTTTAAAGCTCAGTGGCTATCTCGTACTATAAGTCTATATCTTAATTCTGTCATTTAGAGATGTGCAACATTTAGACCTCCAGAAGTAGCCAAACTAGCATTCTCATGGTGACCTTTGCGTGTAGTACTAGTACTGTACAGTAGAAACCCCATTTTACGTTCATCAGGGTACCAGAGAAAAATTGGTGTAAAATGAGGGAAATGTATTATGCATAATAGGTGGGACCACAAAACAGGGGATGCAAAATAGAAGTTCCACAGGTTGTGTGTGGGTGGTGTGGGGGGGTTCGACATGACAGGAGAGTGGCCCATTTATTATGGATGCACCGAATCCACTATTTTGGATTCGACCGAACCCCCGAATCCTTTGCGAAAGATTCGGCCAAACCGAATCCGAACCCTAATTTGCAAATGCATATGCAAATTAGGGGTGGGAAGGGGAAAACATTTTTTTCATGTTACTTGTTTTGTGACAAAAAAAATCACAATTTCACTCCCCGCCCCTAATTTGCATATGTAAATTAGGATTTGGATTCGGCCAGGTAGTAGGATTCCGCTGAATCCGAATCCTGCTTAAAAAGGCTGAATCCCTACTATTTATCATGCTGTGTAAAAAGTGGAATGAACCATTACCGGGGATGTTGCCCAGAGCATCCAATCGGCAATTAGATTTCAACAGTTGGCAACCAATCCGATCTTTGATTTTGTTTTCTATGAGCAACATCACCAGTATCACTCCGTTTTTTTTTTTTTTTTCATTTTTATTTTTTTACACTTCATGATAAATAGACCTCTGGCAGTTTGGAACTGAGATCTCCTGACTGACCACCCTCCATACTCTGTTGGGCAATTTTATGAAGCCGATTAGTAAATTCTAATTTTCGAGTTTCAAAATTCACACAATCAAATTTCAATACTCCTTTTCAAATGTAAATTCAAATGTGAGATTTATCACAACTTGACCATGGAAACAGTCCTAATTCGAATATTTGGCACCTGCCGAGTTCATTTACAAGTCCTTGGCAGAGGTCCATTGAGCCATTTGGAGATGTTAATAGCCTTCCTGACATTCAAAAACTCGTTTTGCACGAATCTAATAAGATTAGAATTTTCTGGTCAGAACCATTTGCTCAAATATTAGACATTTGAATTTCTTCTTAAATAACATCCCAGTCAAATTGTGAGTATATTCGAATTAAAAAAAAAAAATTTGCATGAATTTGAAATTCGACCTTTGATAAAGGGGCCTCTGAGTGTTCTTAATTTGTGTTTCTTAATTTTTTGGACCACACAGTATCCCCAATGTAGAAAAGAGAAAAGGCAATTTCTCTACTCAAATTCATTCCTTTTTGTTTTCTATTCATAGACCTTTTTGGAGGACCTTGTTTTTCCTCACTAGTTAGGCAGCAGGTTTAATGTATATAATTTCCTTTGTTTTGGTTCTGTCAATGGTGGGTTCATGGATGGATCCGTCTTGTTCCTTTGGGCTATTCTACTCTGATTTATGTCTTTTTGTTCTGCTATGGAGCTCAAGGGCAGGTGTTATCTGGCAGGGGATAAAGTCCAGAGATAGGCAGTTTTGTTTTTTTTAACCTGATAGTGTCCACTCTCCTGATTAACCAGATCTGTGTTCTGTGTAGTAGAAGCGAATGCATTTGCAATTCCTGTTTAAGGGCAGAGACACGGACAGAATCGGGGAGATTGGTCGCCGGAGACTAATCTCCCCAAACTGCCTTCTCCTGCCTTCCTGCTGGCTAGAATGTAAATCGCTGGCTTGATGGCACTCTAAGCGCTTCATTTTCCGAAGTTGCCTCACAAGGAAACTTCGGGCGACTTCGGAAAACAAAGTGCACAGAGTGCCATCCCACCGGCAATTTACTTTTTAGCCAGCAGGAAGGCAGTTCGGTGGAGATTAGTAGCCCCGAAGAAGGAGATTTGTCGCTGGGTGACGAATCTGCCTGTGTGTGTGTCTGCCCTAAATATTTGTACAGCGCTGTTAATTAAGCTGGCGCTATATAAATGTTGAGAGTCCACAAGGAAGTCAAGCAGTGCAAATAGAAACACATGGACAGCGCTGTAGCTATGGTAAACCTAATGGCAGCTCCTAGTCTGTTTAAATGCAAATATGTACTGGTTTAAAACCCGTACGAGATACAGGTATGGTATCCATTATGTGTAAACCGGTTATCCGGAAAGCTTCAAATTACGGAAAGGTCGTGTCTCCCATAGACTCAATTTTATCCAAGTAATTCAAATTCTTAAAAAGGCTTTCCCTTTTCTCTGTAATAATAAAACCGTAGCTTGTACTTAATACAAACTAAGATCTAATTAATCCTTACTGAAAGCAAAACCAGCCTCTTGGATATATTTAATGATTTTCTATTAGATTTAAATGGGTTGTTCACCTTTTGAGAGCTTTTAGTATGACGTAGACCATGATATTCTGAGACAACTTGCAATTGGTATTCATTTTTTATTATTGAAGGTTTTTGAGTTATTTAGCTTTTTATTCAGCAGCTCTTCAATTTGCATCTTACACAATCTGGTAACTAGGGCCCAAATTACATAAATGGTAATTAATTTGTCTCACACTCATACAGAGAGTTGTAAAATCCGGTCTACGTTTATTCAATCATGTTAATTAGCTTAAAATTTTCTCACCGTTGAGCTCAACTGGCTCAGGTGCCAATTGCCCCGAGCCACTCACTTAAGGAAGGGGGGGAGAGAGAAAAACCATCCCCAACTTTGGTATCCCCAATTTTCAATTTGGTGTTTAACTTACCGGATTCTTGCTGTGACCCGGGTGCAGCTGCCCCGAGTCCGTCGCCAAGAAATAAACGCCAAGTTACGATTATTGATGCATGGCAGCGCACTCCAGACCACATTCAATAGTCACCAACACCGCAGTTGCTTGTTAAAAAGATAAATTTTATTTGAACATTGGACTAAAAAAGCGTCTGAGGACCTCAGACGCTTTTTTAGTCCAATGTTCAAATAAAATTTATCTTTTTAACAAGCAACTGCGGTGTTGGTGACTATTGAATAGGGCCCAAATTACCCTAGCAACCATGCATTGAGTTGAATAAGAGACTGCCATATGAATAAAAGAGGGCCTGTATAGAAGGATCCGTAATAAAAGTAGCAATAACAATACATTTGTAGCCTTACAGAGCATTTGTTTTTTGAAGGGAGTCGGCGACGCTGATTTGAAAGCTGCAAAGAGTCAGAAGAAAAAGGCAAATAACTATAAAACTATAAAAAAATAAATAATGAAAACCAATTGAAAAGTTGCTTAGAATTGGCCGTTATAGAACATAATAAAAATTACCTTCAAGGTGAACCACCCCCTTTTAAGGTATGAAGATCCAAATTCAAGAAACTCCCCGAGTATTCTAGATAACTGGTCCCATACCTGTACTTAAATGCATATTCTAAAATACATTACAGTAAAAAGATTTATATATTCCAGGCAAATTTTCTGTTCTGCAGCCTAGGCTACTACATGGATTGCATTCTCTTTATTTATCTCTTAAATATTGGAAAGCCGCAGGTCCAGAGCATTCTGGATAATCGGTCCCATATCTGTATTAGGAAATTTATATACTGTATGCTGTCATATATGACATATTTAGGAATGTATGTAACTTCCCATGTGCCATTGGCAATGGAAAATCTTTGGAGTTTTGTCTGTTGTGCTTTTCCCTGGCTATTTTTATATAGCGCCAGTGCATTTACACAGTGATGCGTTTTATTTGAATCCAATTTAACCAAGCTGTATGTTTTCTGGAGTGTGCGAGTAAACCTACACAAAAGACAATCTCCTTGAGGATAGCACTAAGGACCTTTAGTGCTGCAAGGCAGAAATACTACCCCATAAAGAATTGGAAATGTTGTTGATTTGGCACAATTTCCTTTGCTAACAAAAGAAGATGGTGGTAGATATTTTGGGTGAGTTTTTAGCAAGGGAATACATGTGATAGTGAAAGCCTCAAGAAATTACCCTTTGTGCCATTGCACTTAGAAGACTGGTGCACCAAGGAAAAGGCAAGCAGAAAAGTGTTAAAAAAAATTTTTGGTTCACTAAATTACACTCACAAAATGTGTTTTAATACAGGCCGTTCATAATTTTGTTGCACGATAGGATTACTTTGGCTATTCCAACTGTATGCTGCCAAAGTCTCTTGCATAGATTTGTCTGTTAGGTATATGCTCATGTGTGACCTTCCAGACTAATGCACTGCCAAAGAATGAGGTCTGTGATGTAATTACATACTCTGTTCATTGTGAATTCTTTTTCATTAAATGGTAATGGAAAGGCTTGTGTTTAGGCTTCTGATATAAAAAGAAAATGTGCTTTCTTCCAGTCATGTAAAAATCTGCGTCCAGCTTGATAGATAATTTTACTCAAAAACAACCTGCCAATTACTTTGCTATTTCAGGCTTCTGCTTCTGTCGCTATCCCGAAAGAACACCACCGCTTTGTGATTGGTAAGAACGGAGAAAAGTTACAGGACCTTGAACTGAAAACCGCCACCAAGATTCAAATCCCCCGGCCTGAAGAAGCCAGTAATCAGATTAAGATCACTGGCACTAAGGAGGGCATCGAAAAAGCACGGCACGAGATTCTCCTCATTTCTGCTGAGCAGGTATAGAATTTTTGCCCCCCCCTTTTTTTTTTCTCTCTCTTGTTTGGCATTTACGTGGGTAAACAGAGTATTTTACGGGTAGGATCAGATATAGTTTATATAACGAGAAATGCTTTTTTTTTGTTTTTTTTTTTATTTTGTGCTGCCGCTCATATGCCCCTTTCTTTGTGTTTTGCTTATCTCACTCTTTTTAAACGCAAGTCAACCCCAAAATAAAAATTTGCCTAATAAAAGAAAACCTGATTATAAACAACTTTCCAATATACATTGTTTAAAATGTTTCACAAATACAGTATTGATGAAGGCAACATTTGCCTTACGCCTAATTGTTACTTTTTAAACAATGTTGCAACAGTCTTAGTTCCCCCAGAAAAGACAGGCCTGTAAATCAGCTGCCTTGTCTTATATTGTATTAACAGTCTGAGTCTCCAGGGCAGGGAATTAGACAGGGACAGACGAACACGGATTAGGACAATTAGGAATGAATGTATATTGCAAAGTTGCTTAGAATTATATTTTCTTTTATTAGGCAAAAACATTTTTTTTGCAGGAGAGTTGACCTTTCCTTTAAGGGGATACACATTTTAAATAGATATGTGGTCAGGGCTGAGTATAATAATAATAAAAAAAGCCAATAGTTATCTTATTACTTGGCAGTAGCATCTTTTCCAGAATGATTTGGCTTTTTAAAAGGTCAAATCAACATACAGTATAATTAGATTAAATATGTAAACGCTGTACAAGAACAACTCTTCTTACACACAGCTTCAGTTTAAATATTTAATACACTTAAACCCACATTTGCAATGAAGAGTTTTGCCTGCCAGTGGAGCACTGCTCCTCTCAGTCCCTAGCATGTTTCCTTCCCATATCATAGCCACAGCCTCCCCCACAAATTCAATGACCGTTCTTCTAACAATCTCTCCTCATAAGTGCTCACCCCGGGGACATCCATGCAGCTTCTTCTGTATCCCATTCTCCCCTGCCATGTCTGTTTCCTTACAATTAAATTACCCCGGTACACTGGCAAATGTTTTTTTCTTTGTCCCTATTATCTTAACGTTTGAAATGTGTTAAACATTGCAAAATACCGTAAGTGTATTTTTAAAATGCAATAATAATGCACCATATCTCTTTCACCAGGATAAAAGAGCAGTGGAGCGTTTTGAAGTTGAAAAGGCCTACCATCCTTTTATTGCTGGACCGTACAACAAAGTTGTGACTGAAATAATGCAAGAGACTGGAACAAGGATTAACATCCCTCCACCTAGTGTGAACAAGACTGAGATTGTGTGCACAGGCGAGAAAGAACAGCTGGCACAGGCAGTGGCACGGATTAAGCAGATATATGAAGAAAAGGTGGGGAAGGTTTTTTTTTAGTTTTCTGTTTTACACAATTCTATTTTACACAATTTAACAAACATGCATACTTTGTATACGTTCCAAATGTATAGGACTATTGCATCTAATTGTCCCTTTTCTCTAGTCTTAAATTGTCTAAGAGATGTTTTAAATGTAACTGGTTTTGGTAGAATGTAACTTGAAGGTTTACTAGGTACAGGGCAAACATGCTATGACTACAACAAGAGGTGACCCAAGTACCTTTGGATATTTTATAAGTGCAAAAACACTTTTTAGTTAAAGCAGTGGTGAGGTGTGGGCATGATTTGGCAAGTCTCCTCCACTTGTCATGTGGAATAGGGTGGTGTTTAACTCTTTGTTGTCTTTGCAGAAGAAAAAAACAACCAGCATTGCTGTAGAGGTGAAGAAGTCTCAGCACAAGTATGTCATCGGTCCCAAGGGCAATAATCTTCAAGAGATCCTGGAGCGTACTGGGGTGTCTGTGGAGATTCCCCCAAGTGATAGCAGCTCAGAGACTGTGATACTACGTGGAGAGCCCGAAAAACTGGGGCAAGCACTTACTGAAGTGTATGCCAAGGTGAGTACAGTACTGCATTTGCACGTGTTCAATATTCTGTCAGGATATGATTTATCTTGTAGAAATTTGTGCTTTAAGAACCCAGCAGACCATGGGCAGCTATTTTATGCTGACAAGTATGTGTAAAAATTGCTTCATTGTGTCAGAGGAGGGTTTAAAATTATCGAAGAATCTGACTTGTTTATCAGAAGTTGTTACATTTATAGTAACAATTGTAAAATACTTGTTTTCAGGCAAACAGCTTTACAGTGGCTTTCGTCTCTGCTCCTTCATGGCTGCATCGGTTTATCATTGGCAAAAAAGGACAGAACTTGGCAAAGATCACACAGCAAATACCAAAGGTAAGTGAGTTTATAAATAAAATGCAGAGAGATGCAGGACTGCAATGCTTTTTTTTCCCCTTTATTCTTATTCAATTCTTTCTTATTCAGGTGCATATTGAGTTTACAGAAGGGGAAGACAAAATATCTCTAGAAGGCCCTACAGAGGATGTAACTGTGGCTCAGCAACAGTTGGAAGCCCTAGTCAAGGACCTGGTAAACTTTTTTTTTTTTTTTCCCTCTTTTTTTTGATCATCTTCTGGACCCCAGGCAGCACCAGTGCCTGAGCTTCATATGCTGTCAGCTTTGACTGTGCTCACTGCGTTCACTTTTCCATAACAAAAAGCTTTGTTTGACACACAATGCACATTCAGTCCTGAACTTTTTTCCTCTTTTGGTCCATTCAGATTTCCCGTATGGATTATGCAGAGATAAACATTGATCACCGTTTCCATAGGCATCTTATTGGCAAGAGTGGTGCAAAAAGTAAGTGAAGGTTTTAAAAGCCAAACATAGCGTTTAGATCCTGTGGGGGAAAATGGCTTCATTATAGTTTGCTTTAAAGGCAGGTTTAAATCAGAATGGTTTCCTTTTATTAACAAGAATACCTCAACCGAGTGTCCATGTTTGATTACCCTAGAAACAGTATAATCATTTAGAAAAATCTCCTTTCCCTCACCTGCCACTGCCCAGAAACCGTTAACCTTAATATATAAAGAAGAACTTTGGGTGCTAGAATAAATTGCGCTAAATACAAAGCACTCCAGGATTACACCAAACTTTAGGGTGAGGACACACAGATCTACTAGTAGCAGCTACTGGTCATGGCTACAAAATAGACAATAGTGATAATTGGCTTTGCTAAAACACTACATTTGTTTTAGCAGAGGCTCAGTATTGCCTATGGCAGGGCATTATTTGGCATATTGTAGCTGCTTCTAGTAGCTCTGTTTGTCTTCACCCTTCGTGTAGGAATCTGGCTGGATCATGGGCTTCATGGGTCTGGGATTAAAGAGTGGTCGACTCCACTAGGTTGATTGCTTATATGTGACTTTTTATTTCATATTGCAGTTAACAAGATTAAGGAACAGTACAAAGTGTCTGTCCGAATCCCCCAGGACAGTGAGAAGAGCAATCATATCCGAATTGAGGGTGACCCTCAGGGGGTGCAACAAGCAAAGAAAGAGCTTTTGGAGTTAGCATCACGTATGGTGAGTTTAAACTTGTACCCTCTCACTTTCTTATGAAATCCCTCTTTCCCCATAACTTATATTGTTGCTCTTGTAGGAGAATGAGCGCACAAAGGATTTAATCATTGAGCAAAAGTTCCATCGGACAATCATTGGCCAAAAGGGTGAGCGCATCCGGGAGATTCGAGAAAAATTCCCAGAGGTAAGTTAAAAAGGTCTTATGACCTTCTCCATTATCTTATATGTGGGAACTGGGCAAGTCTTTACCAATAAAAGGGGTAAATGCAGAGTGTTCTAAAAGGGGTGGTACACCTTTAAAATAACTTAGTATGTAGAGTGCCTTTTCTGAGACAGGTTGCAGTTTGCCTTCATTTTCTTATTTGTGATTTCTTTTAATCATTTAGCTTTTTGCTTAACCGCTTAAAATTTTAGCAGCTGGTTGCTAGGTTCCAGATTACCCCAGCAACCAGAAACTCGTTTGAATGAGACTAAAATATGGATAGGAGAGGGCCTGAATAGAAATATTAATTAAAAGTTACAATGACAAACATTGTAGCCTTAAAGAGCATTAGTTTTTTGTTCCCCCTGTCCCGGGGGTCCCCTTACATACTAAAAGTTAACGCAAATTAACTACCTATTTAATTGGTATGCAAAGTAAACCTTGGTGCTTAAAAGTAAATTGGTTAATTCACACTGATACATAATTACAGGTTAATCTACCCGGATTATTACCACATTTACAACCATTTATTTCTTCAGTGGGTAAATGCAAAAGAAAGGCATCATTGTGCACTGCCTTTAGTTACTGAACTGTTATTTCTCTGCAGTTGTTCCTTTATTGTTCAGTGTGCCCTAAACATGTATGTCGTATTCCCTTTCTGTGTCCTGAAAAATATTTTCTTTTTTTTTTCGTAGGTTATAATAAATTTCCCTGACCCAACTCAGAAAAGTGACATTGTGCAGCTACGTGGGCCCAAGAATGAGGTGGAAAAGTGTACAAAGTATTTACAGAAGATGGTGTCAGAACTAGTAAGACGTTTTACCTAGCTATGCGTAAAATATCCGCTATTTCATTACTATGTAAACGTTTAATGATACATTGTTCAGTAGTTCTGTACCTTTGGTATTGCAGGGAGGGGCTTAGTGAATATTGATCATGTGACTCATCGTCAAGACCCCTTTGTTTTTATTCTTTGCATAAAGTCTCTGACTGCTTGTCACCAACGTTGCACTATTATATGTCCATTAATGTTGATGCTTGTCTTCTAGGTTGAGAACAGCTTTTCAATCTCTGTGCCGATCTTTAAACAGTTCCACAAGAATATCATTGGAAAGGGAGGTGCCAATATTAAAAAGGTGTGATTCTAGCCTTTATCTGTAAGTGCTCGGCGGTGTATCCTAGAACTTCATATTATAACCATCTTGTGGTCTGCTTCTAGATTCGTGAAGAATGTAACACTAAAATTGACCTCCCCGCTGAGAATAGTAACTCTGAAATGATTGTGATCACTGGGAAGAGACCAAACTGTGAGGCTGCAAGAGAAAGAATCTTGGCCATTCAAAAAGAATTGGTGAGTATTCTATTCTTAAATATAAAGCTTCTCTCTTTGGCCTTCATCATGTGATGCCAGAAGTTGTAATTTACTGTGGATATTGTTAACCTAAAAACACAGGGTGATGTATACATTCCTTTTTCTGCCCAACTATGTTTGATCCAGGCAAACATCACAGAGTTGGAGGTCAGCATTCCTTCCAAATTGCACAATTCCCTCATTGGTGCGAAAGGCAGATTTATCCGCTCAATCATGGAGGAGTGTGGGGGTGTGCACATCCACTTCCCCAGTGAGGGTTCTGGGAGCGATACAGTGATCATCAGAGGACCAGTTCAAGATGTGGAGAGGGCTAAGAAGCAGTTACTGCAGCTTGCCGAAGAGAAAGTAAGATCTGATTACATAATTTTGTTATGCTGTCAAACTAACCAGCAGTATGCAGTGTATATTTTGATGACATAGTTCGCACTGGAATATTCAATCATTGTAAAATATATTGTTGGGGTTTCTTTCAGCAAACAAAAAGCTTCACTGCAGAGCTTAAAGCTAAACCAGAATACCACAAGTTCCTGATTGGTAAAGGAGGAGGAAATATCCGTAAAGTACGCGACCAGACTGGAGCTAGGATTATCTTCCCTACTGTGGATGATAAGGACCAGCAACTTATCACTGTTGTGGGCACTGAAGAGTCTGTGAAAGAGGCGCAAAAGGAGTTGGAGCTCTTGATCAAAAGCCTGGTGAGTTGGAAACTAAACATCTCCTATCTTCGACATTCACTCCATAATACCAACTTGCTTCTTGAAAGATGGAATGTCTGTCCTGCTGTGATATTACTTCCCTTAAATATAGCATTGATTTATAATTGTTTTTTTTTTGTAAATTAATGGGCTCAATCTATATTTCCCTAGGACAACATTGTTGAGGATTCAATGTCTGTGGACCCAAAACACCACCGTCACTTTGTGATTCGCAGAGGTCAAGTCCTGAGAGAAATTGCAGAGGAGTTTGGCGGTGTGATTGTTAGTTTCCCACGATCGGGAGTTCAGAGTGACCGTGTAACACTTAAAGGGGCTAAAGAATGCGTGGAGGATGCTAAAAAGAAGATTCTGGATATAATTGAAGACTTGGTGCGGGACTTTTCAATTTATCTTACTTCTGTCCCTTTTGTTTGGATGTTAATATCATTTACGCCATCTCTACTCAAACTGATGGGAGATGTATATTTGTATATTATGTCTTATTCAGGAGGCTCAGGTCACTATCGAGTGCCAGATTACTCAGCGGTTTCATCGTTCCATCATGGGCCCCAAAGGAATTAGAGTTCAGCAGATTACTCGAGAATTCGGAGTGCAGATTAAATTTCCTGACCGTGAGGAAAAACCTGAGGGAGGTGAGTTTTTGACTGACCCATACTGTTCAACTATTGACTGTATTTTTTGTTTTGCTAAATGCTGACTGTTTTGTTTGTTTTTTGCTTCTTCAGCTCCTAATGCAGAGCCTCTTGTACAAGAGAATGGAGATGAAGGAATGGAGCCTAAGTCAACAGATCCCGAATCTCCCAAAAAGTGTGACATCATTCTGATTTCTGGACGCAAAGAGAAGTGTGATGCTGCCAGTGATGCTCTTAAGGTATTTAAAAGCAAATTTTAAAGGCAACATATAGCATGACCAAAACACCCTCAGATCTTGTAGGTAATAGCTTTGACTCTGGGCTAAAATGTATCCTACAATGTTTGTGATTGTTGTATGGCACCTACTGTTACAAGAGCATTATATGCTAACTTCAGTGACCGTAAGTGCTGGTGTGCAATCTGGAAAGTGTGAAGGCAGTGGTTTGGGGACATCCAAGCAGTAAAGCAAATTTGGTTTTCTCCATAGGCCCTTGTCCCTGTCAGCATTGAAGTGGATGTGCCATTTGATCTGCATCGTTACATAATTGGGCAGAAAGGAAGTGGAATTCGTAAGATGATGGATGAATTTGAGGTGAGTAGCTAACCTCTAGATACAAAGTGGGCTCTTCATTTGAGAACCATATGCTAATTTTTGGCAGGACCTTGTAACACCATCCTTTCTGCTGATTAATTTTGTCTCTAGAATGTGGAATATTAAAGCTAGCGTAACCTACCGCATACATATCTCGGCAAGTTATTAGATTTTCATTTATCATCTCAGGTCAACATCCAAGTGCCGTCCCCTGAGCAGCAATGTGATACAATCACCGTAACAGGACAGTCTACCAATCTAGATCGTGCCAAGGCTGGACTTTTAGAACGAGTGCGGGAACTGCAGGCGGAGCAAGAAGACAGGGTGAGTGATAATTTGATGTCACTGATCAATGGCGCTGCTCCTGTGATCAGTAGAAATTTGGTATCTGAATGTGCTTTAAATTGTGTAATGTGCTTTGAACTTTAGGGGCTTAAGTGCTAAATCTGCTCTTTCTCTCACAGAGATCTGTGGGACACAGGGACCGTGGGGTATAGCATCCACCACCAGGAGGCAGGACACTGAAGAAGTAGAAGACTCCTCCCCTGGGGCTATACCCCTCTACCATATGCTATGAACTTCAGTTTTTTCAGTGTCCTCAAGGAGACAGGATCTTTTCATCCTTCACAAGGATTTATCGACTTCACAGCCAATATTGGCAATAGGGGTTGACCCAGAGCTTCCACTGAGGAATCATTCAATAGAGGCTTCCCCCTTCGTGGGACTGGCAGTGCTAGGTGAGGAAAACACCTGAGCTCGTGTGCAACCAGCATATTCCCCATATCATGGATTATTGCTGTACATCTGCACTAGCCCAAATGAGAAACTGGGAAAGCCACTGCTTTTCATAGCGCAATGGCCAGATTCCCAGCTATGGGTAAGTAACCACGGCGACATGCGCTGCAACGCTCCTTTAGCTTATGCAACCCTACAGCAAGAGGTAACAGTGGCGGTTAGAAGTTCAGGGCACACGCAACTCCCTAGTTCGCGCGCCATTAGGCGGAACTGGGCGCATTCGCACCCTTAGCGCTGACGTCACTTCCCGTTCAGGAGGAGCGGTTACTTCAGTGACGCGCAATACTTTTTTTCTCCCGCTCTCCATCCTGAAGTTTGGCCGCACTGGTACCTCTTGTCACAAACGGAAGGCTCGCGCTGTGGCTCTAGCTCCAAAAGCATTCCGGTTTCACAGGTACCACAGGGAACGTCTTCTTCCTCAGGAGGCACACGCTGTGGTGGTAGGTAAGGCAAGGGATCCCACACTTCCTAAGGCAACCCTATTGTCCCTAACCTTGAGTCTTAGACACATTGTACCATGTCTGAAGACAATCAAGAGGGTCCTTTTACCAGAGGGGCTCACTCTCAATCCAAAATAAGATATTTGGCGTGCGCTAAATACTGCAAACGCCTTCCCTCTGCACGCAAGGACCCATTATGCACAGCTTGCTCCAAACCCTCTGCTGCAGCACCATCTGAATCCCCAAGATGTATTGCAGTCTGACCCTGGGCCTCCGGCTACTCCCTCACCAGGCCCAATAGCCCAGTCCTCTTCCAGCCAGGATCCTCCATCCTGGGCTATCAATTTGTCCACAGGCATCCCCAAACTGGCAGCCTGCCTAGACAAATTATTGGACAAACTTGACCGTGGGGCCATGGAATCTAGGGCTAGACCCTCTAAACGACCAGCCCCTTCATCTTCAGATGAGGGCAGTGTATCTAATTCCCCTATAGCCTCTCCCTCATGGGATAACCAATCCTTAAGTGACGGGGAACTTTCTAAAGAGGAGACGGAGGAATGTGATGATACTGTCCATTCCCCACCAGATCAGATAGACTCCCTTATTACAGGGGTACTCACTTGCCTAGATCTTAAAGGTGCAGACACCGACGTTAACACTTCACAAACACTGTTCAAGCGTCATAAGAAGTGTTATTCCTCGTTTCCGTCTCACACTCAATTGGATAATATTATCCAATCCGAGTGGGATCATCCTGAACGACGTTTTCTGCCGAACCGTCGATTCAAGCGTCTTTATCCCTTTTCTACAGAAACCATTGAGAAATGGACGACTCCACCGGCTGTTGACACGCCAGTTTCTCGTCTCTCTAAGAATAGCGCTCTTCCAGTTCCTGATGCTTCCTCCTTCAAGGATCCTATGGACAAGAAACTGGAAGGGTTCCTACGTTCCATATTTGCCTCCACGGGTGAATCCCTACGGCCCATCTTGGCTTCGGCCTGGGTTAGCCGAGCGGTGCAATCCTGGTCCACCACACTTGTGGATGGAATCAGTGGGGGAATGCCTAGGCAAGACATTCTCAATCTGGCCATACAGATTAAAGAAGCAAATGACATCTCAGAGGCCTCTCTAGATGCAGCACAGGTAATCAGTCGCACTTCCGCGCTATCGGTAGTAGCACGCTGATCCCTTTGGCTTAAACTGTGGACTGCTGATCTATGTTCCAAGAAATCCTTAACCAAGATCCCCTTCAAAGGCAAGCTTCTATTTGGACCGGATTTGGATAAAATCATCAGCCAAGCTACCGGGGGCAAGAGTACACTGCTCCCTCAAACCAAGACTCGCCCGATCTTTCGACGGGGCCGCTCCTTTCGCCCCTTTAAGAATTCAGGGCATTACTCCACCAAGAGTAACTTGGACAGGGATTACACCAATCAATTTGGTTCCAAAAACCGTTTCCAAAACAGAGCCAGATACAATTGGCAAGGCAAGCGCCCCCAGAACAAAACTTCTGACAAATCTCCCAGTGAATGACTTTCAGGCGGCCTGGATAAGTCTCACTCAAGATCCCTGGGTACACGACTTAATCTCCTCCGGCTACCACATAGACTTCACCAGCACTCCCCCTCCGTGCTTTTTCATGTCCCGCATACCTACAGAACCAAGAAAGCAAGAAGCGTTCCTGTCTGTGGTTCAAAATCTGCTCCAAGAGTGGGGTTATCATACCCGTTCCCACAGGAGAATGGTTTCGAGGCTTCTACTACAACCTTTTCATTGTTCCGAAAAAGGACCTATCTTACAGACCGGTCCTAGATCTAAAACATCTAAACACCTTTATCCGGTTCGCACATTTCAAGATGGAATCTTTACGCTCTGTCATTGCAGCCATGAACCCAGGCGATTTTCTCACGGCGGTAGACCTCAAAGACGCCTACCTCCACATTCCCATCTTCCCTCCTCATCAGAAGTTCTTGCGGTTTGCCTTCAAGAACAATCATTTCCAATTCACGGCTCTCCCATTCGGCCTCAAATCGGCCCCAAGAGTTTTTACCAAGGTAATGGCTGCGGCCGCAGCCGCTCTTCGACTACAGGGAATCTCCATCACTCCATATCTGGACGACCTTCTCTTCAAGGGTCCTTCTGTTCCAGAAGCCCAACGCCAACTCTCACTGGCAATCCAGACTCTGACCGCGCTGGGCTGGAAGATCAATCTGACAAAGTCACATCTCACTCCGAGCCAACAACTGCCATTCCTCGGCATGGTGTTCAACACCAAGACTCAACGGGGTTTCCTCCCACAGGACAAGGTCGTAAAGATTCAAACTCAGATTAGTCAACTCCTTCAAGACCGGCGTCCTTCAGTCCGCTTTGCGATGAAAGTATTGGGCTCCATGGTGGCTTCCATCGAGGCAGTCCCCTACGCTCAAATTCACCTCCGGGAACTGCAATGGAATATCCTATCCCTGTGGAAGCGGGTCAATCTCACACAGAAGATAATTCTGTCCCCCGCTACGAGAAGATCATTGACTTGGTGGCTTCTCCACCAGAACCTGACAAGGGGAAAGCCGATGCAAACACCACATTGGCAACTCCTAACAACCGATGCCAGCCTTCTCGGATGGGGGGCAGTTTTTCTCTCACAGACCGCTCAGGGCAAATGGACTCTGAGCGAGACCAAACTACCGATCAACATTCTAGAACTGAGGGCAGTTTGACTGGCACTGTCCCACTGGCAACTACAGTTGAAAGGGAAGGCAATAAAAATCCAGTCCGACAATGCCACCACAGTGGCATACATCAATCATCAAGGGGGGACCAAGAGCCGAGCAGCCCTCAAAGAGGTCAGTCGTATACTGTCCTGGGCCGAATGGCACAACATAATGCTGACATCCATTTACATTCCCGGCCTCGAAAATTGGCAAGCAGATTATCTCAGCCGCCAACAAGTCAATCCAGGGGAATGGTCTCTCAAGCAAGACGTCTTTCAAGCTGTAGTCCACAAGTGGGGCCTTCCGGAAGTGGATCTCATTGCGTCTCGGGCCAACCGACAGGTCCCTCAATTCATGGCTCGGTGCTGAGACCCGCTAGCCCTATCGGCAGATGCACTGACAGCTCCTTGGGATATTCGGCTAGCCTACCTTTTTCCCCCCTCTCCCTCATTCCGAGGGTACTCATAAGGATAAAACGGGAACGCTGCACATTCATCCTGATCGCTCCCCACTAGCCACGACGGGCCTGGTTCTCAGACCTAGTGACGCTCAGCATCGACGAACCTTGGCCTCTTCCTCAAATTCCAGAACTTGTGGCTCAAGGACCCAGCCTACATCCCAAACCCAACGTATTGCGTTTGACGGCATGGCTCTTGAGCTCTTAACCCTCCAGAACAAAGGGTTCTCCGAATCGGTAGCTAAAACCATGGTGGCTGCCAGAAAACCTATTTCTTCCAAAGCTTACTATAGGGTGTGGAATTGTTATCGGGAATGGTGTGTTGGCCACAACGTGCCCTTCCACATGTATTGCGTTCACAATATATTACAATTCCTGCAAGATGGCTTGGAGAAAGGGCTATCTCTAGGATCTCTTAAGTCCCAACTTTCAGCTCTATCTGTCCTTGCTCAAAGACGTCTTGCCCTCATTCCGGACATCCGTACCTTCCTCCAAGGGGTGGCTCATTTAGTTCCCCCCTATCGGCAACCTCTGCCACCCTGGGACCTCAACTTGGTCCTCTCAGCTCTCCAGAAACCTCCATTCGAACCCTTGGCTTCTATTCCGCTCATATGGCTGACATGGAAATTGTCTTTCCTACTAGCTATCTCGTCAGCACGGCGGGTTTCCAAACTCAGTGCACTCTCTTGCCAGGCTCCATTCCTGATTTTTCACTCAGACAAGGCTGTTTTACGCACTATTCCTTCCTTTCTTCCGAAAGTAGTGTCGGATTTTCACATTAACCAGGAAATCACCATTCCTACCTTCTGTCCTCAGCCAAAACATCCGAAGGAGGTGGTGCTTCATGTGCTTGATCCGGTGAGAGCTCTTAAGTTCTATCTGGACCGCACTAAGGAGCTGCGCTCTACCTCTGCGCTGCTCGTCTTACCCTCTGGGAATAAGAAAGGGTCGCCGGCTTCAAAAGCCACAATCTCTAGGTGGATCAAGGAAACCATTTGTAGGGCATATGTGGCACAAGTTAAGTCCCCTCCGTTTTGGATTAAGGCTCACTCCACTAGGGGACTGAGTACATCTTGGGCATTCCGGAACCGTGCTTCCGCAGACCAGGTTTGCCGAGCTGCCACCTGGTCGTCCTTACATTCCTTCGCAAAATTTTACCACTTTCAGGTCTTTGCAGCATCTGACGTACTCTTCGGTAGGAAGGTACTGCAGGCCGCAGTTTCTACATAGGCCTCGCTTCCTCGCTCCCGTACAACAGGGGACAGCTTTGGTATGTCCCCACGGTCCCTGTGTCCCACAGATCTCTGTGAGAGAAAAGGTGATTTTGTGATGCTCACAGTTAAATCCTTTTCTCTTCAGATGTCTGTGGGACACAGGGCCTCCCTTCCCTGGAAGCGGACCCTCTGTTGTCTATAGTCAAGGTATAATAATCTGCTACTGTATATAGTTCTTAGTTATCTTTGTTATTCAAAAACTGAAGTTCGTAGCATATGGTAGAGGGGTATAGCCCCAGGGGAGGAGTCTTCTACTTCTTCAGTGTCCTGCCTCCTGGTGGTGGATGCTATACCCCACGGTCCCTGTGTCCCACAGACATCTGAAGAGAAAAGGATTTAACGGTGAGTATCACAAAATCACCTTTTTTTTCTTTTTCTTCTAGGCTTTGCGCAGTTTTAAGTTGGCTGTTTCCGTTGACCCCAAATTTCACCCGAAGATCATTGGTCGTAAAGGAGCAGTGATTAGTCAGATTCGCTCTGACCATGATGTCAATATCCAGTTTCCTGATAAGAATGATGAAAACCAGGTAAGATCTCTGTTGTGTATTTTATAGATGTATCCAAGTATCCGTATAGTGTCTATAAAATACACAACAATCTCTAAAACGGGCATTCTGTAACATAGTAAATGTATGTAGAAGGGTTTGGGTGTCCAATCAATCCCTTTCCAGTTCAGTTGTTTTCAATAGGACCTAGAAATAATTACTTCCCTCCCACCTTTAGGATCAGATTATCATCACAGGCTATGAGCGAAACACTGAGTCTGCTAGAGATGCCATTATGCGGATTGTTGGAGACCTGGAGCAGATGGTTTCTGAGGACATCACTTTGGATCACCGCGTCCATGCTCGCATCATTGGTGCTAGAGGCAAAGCTGTAAGGAAAATCATGGATGAGTTTAAGGTGAGATCTGTATTTATTATCCCTTGTTGTACAAATTACATATTTCAGTGATGGGCAACCTGTGTTACCTGTTAAACTACTAGTCCCCAAACCCAACCCAGGCTGCCTTTCAATATACCAGCTATTCAACTGAACTCATACCCCAAACCTTTTTCTTTTGGCTAAACTTTTTTTCCATTTGATTGCATCAGTTATTAGAATAGATGAAAATAGTGAAGCTAAAGATTGACCAGATTCTTCTGTTCAACCTCTGACATTGTTCCGGATGTCACTATAGGTGGACATTCGCTTCCCTCAAACTGGAGCCCCTGATCCCAACCTTGTTACCGTCACCGGAAAACCAGAAGATGTGGATGAAGCCATTGATCATTTGCTTAACCTGGAAGAGGAATATGTAAGTAATAACTGTGCAAATGTGTGCATTCATATGGATGGGTCCTGTGACTCTGCTCCTTCTCCTTTAAGATCATGTTGGTTATGAAGGCACCTGTTTTATTTATTTTTATTAATTTTCTTTCTATCATGGAACAATCAAGGTCCTATTACTTAATGTGACTGTTTTCCTTTCTGCCAAACAAATGTCCTTATCTTGCTTCATGTCAGGGGTTCAAGATCTACACTCCATATCAGATACTTTTATCTTTCAAGACAAGACCAATTCACCTTTATTGCACTGCTGCTAGAAATGTCAAGGTTTATCTTAAAGGGATACGGTCACAGGGGTTTTTTTTTTTTCCATCAGTTAATAGTGCTGCCCCAGCAGAATTCTGCACTGAAATCAGTTTCTCAAAACAGCAAAGTTTTTTTTTTTTTTTTTTTTTTTATTTTTTTATTTCATTTTGAAATCTGACATGGGGCTAGACATATTTGTCAGTTTCCCAGCTGCCCCAGTCATGTGACTTGTGCTCTGATGCACAAGGTTTTTAGGCAAGGCAAATATAAAGGATACATTGAAGTGTATCTTTCTAAAGGAAATCTTAACTTTTTAAAATATAAACTTTACACGAGAGGTTAAAGGGTTGTTTTATCTTGGCTGTGCCATATGTTCCCAGGAAACTGAATCAAACGGACTTTTACTTTTCAGCTGTCTGATGTTGTGGACAATGAAACCATGCAATCCTATATGAAGTCTCACTCTCATGAAGATGGCAAGCCACAAGCATCCAAGGGCTTTGTAGTGAGAGATGCTCCGTGGACTACAGGGAGCAATGAGAAGGTGAGCACCATGTGTACCAGTACTGTAGGGAAATATCCATGGCCCAGAAGTAGGTTTATGTACATGTTTGTTGCAATGTGATGGTTGAGGGTTATTTCTGGGCAAATCTTGGTTCATTTTCATCCTACTGCTGTGACGGGTATTTCTCCAATGTAATCTTATGAATAATCCTCACGTGGCTTCTCTTTCTCCCAGGCTCCTGATATGAGCAGCTCAGAGGATTTCCCCAGCTTTGGTGCTCCAGTGACCCAAAAAACATCTCCATGGGGCCCCAAGAGACATGGAGGCGGAAAAGGCCTACTGCCAGCTGACATGTCTGCTTCCTATTAACTCTTCTGTCGCTGTGTCAGATTCACTTGCCCCAGTCATCTCCCTGTCCCTGCCCACCCTTCCCTCTGCCTCCTAGGTTCCCCTTATTTACCCATCATGCAGTTTACTGTGCAGACATGCACATTTTAATGTTTCTGGTTTCTCACTTCAAGGAGTTAATCAGCATTTCATTTTTAGAATGTGAAGTGTATAAACTGCGCCTGCAGTGCGTAATCCAAGTATCTATACAACCTCCAGCCATGCACACTCATTCTTTCCATAAGTCGCTATACTGCCATTTTGTGTATGATCTGCCATGTTTGGTACGTATTGTGTGCAGTCACTATCGCGCCACATTCACCCAGATTGCCTTGTGGATTCATGTTAATGTTCCTGAGATGGGTTACAGCAGCGGACATGCCCCATAATTCTATATACGCTGGCGTGTCCTTACTTTGACTCTTGTCAGACCTCTTGGCTGTGTCCAGTCATAATTAAGTTCCACATTCATGCATGAAATGCTGCTTTAAACTGTGAGGTGAGGATCATTTTGAGGGCTGCACATTCCCACTAGTCCTTCTCCCTGCATTGGGGGAAGCCTTGTGTCTTAATGCTTGATTGTCCTCCTCCAGATCAGAATTCATAGCGAGGAGCCCTGTAACCCCTTTACTTCCAGGAAGCCATTTTGGGGGAATATGCACAAATGAGAGGTTGGGGGAAGTATATTAGTCTCTCCAATCCTTCAATCTGGTTTTATCTCGAAATGGCTGATAATATTCCTAGCTGTGGAAGAATCCAATATTCTGACTTTTTGCACCCCCATCTGCTGAAGATGGGAGAACCTCCATGCGTTGACTGGGCATCTGATTGGCTTATGGCTGCCCATCAACTCTTTAAGTCTTTCCCTTGTCCCTTTACCTCTGATGCCGGGGGAAGGGATCATTTATTGTCCTGGTTGGGTGGGGGTGACATTAGTTTCAGGTTTTCCAGACCTCTCCTCAGCCACCTTGCCCCCTCCCCCCCCTGGACATTTCTTCTTACTGTGCCTCAGTATCAACTTCCTGTACACAAAGGACGGGAAATAAACATCCTTTAAAAGCCTGCCTGCTCTGAGTTTTCCTTTTTTTAAGAATGAAAAGTGTGTGTGTGTGTGTGTGTGTGTGTGTGTTTCAATATCACTGAAAATGTATTTTATATATCCTTCACAGGAATACATTCTGCTTATGGATTTTGCAGTCACGCTTGATACCATCAGAGTAAAATAATATATAGGGTTGCACTGAATCCAGGATTCGGCCTTTTTCAGTCTGATTCGGCCGTATCCTTCTGCCCGGCCAACCTGAATTTGCATATACAAATTGGGGGCAGGGAGGGAAATCACGTGAATTTTTGTCAAAAAACAAGAGAGAAAAAATGTTTTCCCACCCCTAATTTGCATATTTAAATAAGGATTCGGGTCGTTATTCAGCTGAATCTTTAGCGAAGGATTCGGGGGTTCGGCCGAATCCAAAATAGTGGTTTTGGTGCATCCCTAATAATATATAATGAAACCAGTTATCCAGAAAGCTCTGAATAATGGGAAAGCCATCTCCCATAGACTCCACTGCAATCAAATTTTTAAAAAGGTCCTTTTTCTCTAATAATAAATAAGAACTTTGTATTTGATCCCAACTAAGATCTAATTAATTCTTATTGGAGGCAAAACAATCCAATTAATAGTTAAGTAGACTTAGTGATCCAAATTATGTAAAGATCCCTTAGCCAGAAAATCCCAGGTTCCAGAGCATTCTGAATAACTGGTCCCATACCTGTACTTTGACGCATATTGTAAAATACATTACAGTAAAAAGGTTTAGATATTCCTGGCAAAGTTTCTGTTCAGCAGCCTAAACTACTACACTGATTGCATTCTCTAAAGCAGGGATCCCCAACCTTTTGAACCCGTGAGCAACATTCAGAAGAAAAAGGAATTGGGGAGCAACGCAAGCATAAAAATGTTACTTGGTGCAAAATAAAGGCTGTGATTGGCTATTTTGTGGCCCATATATGGACTGGCAGTCTACAGGAGGCTCTGTTTGGCAGTACATCTGGTTTTTATACAATCAAAACTCACCTCTAAGCCTGGAATTCAAAAATAATCACCTGCTTTGAGGCCACTCAGAGCAACATCCAAGGGATTGAAAAGCAACATGTTGCTCACAAGCTACTGGTTGGGGATCACTGCTCTAAAGTATATTTAACTATCTCTTAAAGGGCTTGTTCACCTTTAAATTAACTTTTAGTATGATGTAGAGATTGATATTCTGAGACAATTTGCAATCTGTTTTTATTAGTTGTGGTTTTTGAGTTATTCGCTTTTTATTCAGCAGCTCTCTAGTTTGCAATTTCAGCTATCTGTTTGGTAGGGTCCCATTTGAAAGCTGCAGAGAGAAAGATGAAAAGGGCAAATAACTATAAAAAAAAAATGAAATCCAATTGAAAAGTTGCTTAGAACTGGCCGTTCTATAACCTAATAAGTTACTTTAAAGGTGGACCACCCCTTTAAATATTCAGGAATTTAGTGCTGCTACACAGGGGATCTTCCTGTAGGGTTTAATTCCTGATCCAAATGTACTGGAAGATCAGCAATGCAGATAGATGGGAAAGAATTGCACTAATCAGCCCAGCATTGGTATTTAACAGGGGTCCCAGATAATCCTTCCTAAAACAGGACACCTATAGATGGCAATAGATGTAACAATCACTATCTTTCCTGCAGCCATTGGTCACAGGGAAGATCATTCTTTTTCAATACAGACGTGTAGAGATGAATTGTTTGATATACAGAAACAATAGAATTCTACCTGTATCTGATGATGCAGCACTAATAATGGCCGATGTTCGGGTGCCTCCAAAGGCGCCCGTTCAAAATTTTCAACAATTTCCAAGTCTTCTGCAGATATTTGTTGGCTCATCTCCCACCATACACACACCAAAAATTGTTTTGTGTGATATTGTTGCTTTTATGGCCAAAAAGTGTGTTTGAGAGGATGGCACAATTGTGTTGTTTCTTTTTTTTTTTTTTTTTTTTTTGCAACATGCTGCATCTCTGCTTCATTGTACTTTCAAAATATATCAAAAGGGTTAACTTGTAGTATGATGTAGAGAGTAATATTCTGAGACAATTTGCAATTGTTTTTTTAGTTGGCTTTTTATTCTGCAACTCTTCAATTTGCAATTTTGCCAGTCTGGTGGCAAAATTCCAAATTCCCCTAGCAACCATGCATTGATTTGAATAAGAGTCTGGAATGTGAATAGGAGAGGCCTGAATAGAAAGATGAGTAATAAAAGTAGCAATAACAATACATTTGTAGCCTTACAGTTTTTTTTTGTTTTGATGGGGTCAATGACCCCTATTTGAAAGCTACTAAAGAGTCAGAAGAAAACAGCAAATTTAAAAACTCGAAAAAATAATGACTAGATAAAAAGTTGCTTAGAGCTGGCCATTCTATAACATACTAAAAGCTAACGTAAAGGTGAACCACTCCTTTATAGCAGATGCTCATCTTTTGTCCTACCAAAGAAGCAGTTTTCAAAGGCGCACAGTCAGCCTTACTAAGGCAAGTTACAGTTCACAGGACTTCCTTGTGTTTAATCTACAAAAGTCAAGACCCTCGGCAGTCACATTCCAGGAAAACACTCCTTATATGGGGGGTGACAGACAAGATCAACTAATCTCTTCCAACTGCTTTCCCACCAGTGATAAAAGAAATTGGCTTTGGTAAAACGCACTCGGTGCTTCGTTTTTTCAAACTTGCCCACAGTTTTCCCTTGAGGCAACTTCCAAAAAACGAAGTGTCACATATGTTTTACCACTGGTGATTCACGATAGTGTCAGCGGGAAAGAATATGGAGAATAGTTGACTGCAGAAGAGATTTGTCTTGAGCAACTTATCTCTGTGTGTGTCATTGCCCTTGGGGTGTCTGTAGCCAAGGTTACCACCTTTTCAGTTCTAATTTACTGGGCAACAAAAGGGGTAGTCTGTTATGTCGAATAGGTGGAATGATGACAAAAGAGGGCAGGGGAAAAGGAAGCAAAAGGTTCTGGGTGTATAAAGGGGAGTGTAATAGAAATTCACCGGCTGGTAGATTGTAATACCACATGTGGCCGGTATTTTACAGAATAGGCTGGTAAAACACTAGCCAGGTGGCAGCCCAATCTGTAGTAGACAGGATAGCCTAGGCAGTGGGGAAGATGACAAATGATGACTATAAGAGATTTCAACAAAGTAAACGCAACTGTTTATTATTCATGTTTAATTAGAACAATAAAGTTATATTACATTCCTTGTTTATTATCCTGCAAAGTAAACTCGTGAGTCAAGTGGGAACAAAATAGTTTTGGAAAAGGTGTAATGTAGCAAAACGTATATTCATTTTTTTTTATTTAACAAGATATAATGTAATGAAATATTGAGGGTTCCTTTTAAGGCAGTTTTGGTTGACAGATTTGAACTGTAAACTCCCCAAAACCTTGGCTCTAAGGGGAGAGACGAACGTGGAGATTAGTCGCCCAGCAACAAATCACCTCTTCGGGGGACTAATCTCTCTGCCGGCTAGAATCGAAATCGTTGGCGGGATGGCACTCTGAGTGATTCATTTTCATCATTTTTTTAGTCGCCCGAAGTTTCAGAGGGCCATCCCGCCAGCAATTTAGATTCTAGCCGGCAGAGAGGCAGTTTGGGGGATTCATTTTCATCATTTTTTTAGTCGCCCGAAGTTTCAGAGGGCCATCCCGCCAGCAATTTAGATTCTAGCCGGCAGAGAGGCAGTTTGGGGGTATTAGTCGCCCGAAGAAGAGGCGATTTGTCAACGGGCGACTGAATCTCCACGCGTCTCTGCCCTAATACAGACCAGCATGTGTCAGGGCTATAGCATGCAGAGAAAATTCAAGACTTCGACACCCATACAGTTTCCAGTTCAATGGGTGGCAAAATGTTTGAATTTGCCTCTTAAGACGGCACGTTTCTGCCGGTGAGGGTCAGGTTATTATATCTAGGAAATTATTGAGCATTCCTTTGGAAATCTATGAAGAGCCAAATATGAGCTATTGCTGCCCACTGTGCTGGAAATCACATGGGATGTGGAACACTCAATGCGATAGCCCTGAACATAATTGGAATTGCCTTCTAAAAACAGTACATCACCAGTCTTAAAGGGTCAGACTCAGTATGCTATATTCAACTAATAAAATAAAAGGCACTAAGTTTGCCCAGGAGCAGTAACCCATAGAAACGAATCAGAAGGTAGAATTTACTGGTCATCTGTTTAAAAGCAAAGATCTTATTGGTTGCTATAGGTTACTGCTCCTGTGCAAACGTAGTACCTTTTATTGAATATGGAGGATAGATTTTTCACAGAGACATCAGAACACCTCCCTGTTTCTTGCAAAGTCAGATAACCAGTATTTTCAGCACAAGTTCTATTTATTTTTCTCATGTAGAATAAAGGTGTATACTATCCCATCAACACATACCTGGTGCCATCAGTTGAATGACAGGATAGACACTGGTAAGAGCAACAATAGTTTATATATAGATAACCTTATTTGCAAATAAAATAAAAAGTATTTTGGCTTTGAACTAACAGGAACACTCACACACATATATAAAGTCCATTATATGCACCTACTAGACTCGTGTGAAATTACATGGCGGCTGTACATGGTGACCTGATTTGGTGCATGTACTGGATCCTCTCAGCCAGAACTACTTAATGTTTCACATTCATCTTAAGAAACACAAGGTAATTGAATCTCTATGTTTCGTTAGCATGCTACTTGCCACCTAAAGCATAAACAGTCCAGGTTGCAGCACCAACTTTTGTGCAACACAATAACTGGCAAGTCCAGGCAGCGACTCTTACGCTGTTAGCAGCACATAATAACTACTGGCTAATTCGTCACTGCATTTGAATGATGTTATTCCAACTACATGAATACATTATCTGTATAAAAGCAACAACTGCCAGGGGAAGTGGAGGATGGAAATTGGCAATAAAGGAAAGGTACAACATGATATGCTCTGAGTTTGGAGTGATATAGCAATGCAGATAGGCTTGGTGTTAGGACATGACAAGCAAAGACAATGGTGTATAATGGCATAACGAGAATGAGGCATCACAAGAAGGAATCGGGGACCCTTTACATCAGATATGAGCAACCTGGGGCCCCTCACAATAACTTTCAAATAATTATTTCATGGAACAGATGTTGATGTTTCCATCACTGCTGCCTTAGATACACTTATTTATGTGATGCAACAACATCAGGAGAGGGATGTAGAATACCCAAAACCATCTCAGAAGCGGACAAAAGTTGCATCAATCTGGCGTACGGAGGGTAAGGCCAGCATTATTTTACGCCTATACTGCGCATCTTTCTGCAAAGGGTTTCTCTCCAGGTATACTGTTTGCAGACCCGGGGCTCCACTCAGCTCTTCCAAGTCACTCCAATTTTCTACCAAGTTATCATTCATCTGCAAGGAAACAGAGAAAGTAAATTAGATAAAATGTAACAGAAATGGGGGTTTCCGGATAAGGAATCTTTCCGTAATTTGGATCTTCATCCCTTAAATCTTCTTGAAAATCGTTTAAATATTAAATAAGCCCAATAGGCTGGGTTCGCTTCCAATAAGGATTAATTCTATCTTAGTTTGGATCAAGTACAAGCTACTGTTTTATTATAACAGAGAAAAAGGAAATAGCCTCTATGGCCTTTCCGTAATTCGGCGCTTTCTGGATAATGGGTTTCCAGATAACGGATTCCATACCTGTACTATATCACAACCTAACTAGAGACCTTTGCAAATCTATTTTGGCAGACCCTTTGCCCTCATGTGAGTGTTCCAAAAACCAGAAGTGGTGGCACACAGTGTATCAGTTTTCCCAGTAAAGAATTACATTTTAATTTGTTTAATTTCCCCCACCCAAATGGACATCCCAGCTCCCCGACTGCACCTAAAAGGCGTACATATACTGCCCCTGTCATCAAGGGTATTCCATGAGTACCTGACCCAATGCAAGGTTCTTATGTCAGGCTATGACTTGAGCACATCCAACAGAACTTCACATGTGCTTACCCAAAATTCCTGGAGTTCTGTTAAGTGTTTGATATTCTCAATTCTTTTGATCCTGTTTGAAGCAAGATCCAAGGTAGTCAGTTTGTTCTGGACAAGTACAGAGAAAAGGGAATCAGAAATACCCCTTTAATATTGAGGCAGAATATTTCTATACAGTGACACAGATTTACAGACTTTGCACTTACACAAGCAGCAACTTACATTGTTGTCCAGTCCCTCTATGACTTGTATCCCATTGTCACTTAAATACAGTTCACGTAAATTCACAAGATTTTGCAGACCCTCAATTTTTGTTAAGCGGTTACTCTGTAGATGTGATAAAAAGACAAAGCTTTATACATTATATAGGGCAAAAAGGTTTAAAAGAATGAAAATTGACAATGCTCGCTTTGTAAAAGGAGACATTAATAAAGGGGAATAAAGTCTAAAATAGAATAAGGATAGAAATGCTGTATTTTGTATACTAAATATAAACATGAACTTACTGAACCACAAACCTAAATAAACAAATAATTTATGCTTTCAAAGTTGTCCACAGGGGGGGTAACCATCTTGTTACTTTGTTAAACTTCTTTGCAAGACCAAGACTGTGCACATGCTCAGTGTGTGTTTCACTGCAGAGAAGTTAAGGACCGTCTGACAATTCCTATCCACAGCAGTAAATGAAGGAATAATCTCACTGCATACAGTCAGGTTTCTTATAAAAACGGTACACATTTTTTAACTAAAGTATATTGGAGATAGGTTTCTTTTTCATTAAAGAAAGTGAAAATAGGATTTTATGTTTTTTGCCTTTACATGCCCTTTAAATACTAAAATGGACTTGCTAGAGTGTGCCAAGCAAAGGGGACAACATATGCATTATACTGAATTAAGTTATCTCTCTATACAAATTATAAGCAAAATCATACTTGTATGTACAGAAATCCCTTTCATATTTTGGTGTTATTATTAGTTATCTGCTGAAGGTACAACTAGCCCGATAGTGAAAATCAATTACCTGCACACTCAGCACAGTAAGGTTCGTCATCGTTTCCAAATTCTGGAGTTTAGTGATTTTATTTTTACCAAGAAAGAGACTGTCGAGGTCTCGCAGAGAATCCAGATTTTCAATCACCTGCAAATAAGCCACAGGGACAGTATTCATTACTACAATACACTAGATATGCAACAGATGTTTTTTCTATGAATCTTAAATATGGGCCCCAAAAATGGATTGCCATAATACCTTTAAAGAGATTGTTCATTTTGCAACACTTTTTTCAGTTCAGTTGTTTTCTGACTCCTCCCTATCATGCTATACAGCCAAAGTCAGACGGAGAACTTGAGTTTTAATAGTATCCTCAAGGAGACAGGACCATCCAGGTGTAGATTCTATGATTACTTTCTATTTGTGACCATCTTTCTAATACTGAAGTTCAAAATGTAATTTTTCACCTTTATATCTCTTTTATATCTCTTTTTTTACTTTCCTTTTATTCCGGTATAAGATGTCAAGTGAACTAACCCCCCACACTGAGGGGACATGAATACACTTTACAAGTACATTAGAGGACATTATAGACAAATGGCAGGGGACCTTTTTACCCATAAAGTGGATCACCGTACCAGAGGCCACCCCTTTAGACTAGAAGAAAAGAACTTTCATTTGAAGCAACGTAGGGGGTTCTTCACAGTCAGGACAGTGAGGTTGTGGAATGCACTGCTGAGTGATGTTGTGATGGCTGATTCAGAAACAAACCCTTAATAAAAAAAAACCCTCCCCCCTCCCTCCCAGCATAGCTGCCCCCCGGGCAAATGCCCCTAACGCTTTACTTAACCCTCTGTGCAGATTCTGTCCATCAGAGTTCACAAGCGCCATCTTCAGCCGCTTCGGAATAAGACCAGTGCTTCGTCAATTTTTGTTGCATACACAGTTGTCACGAAGCATTAATTTGCTCCAACTGCCCATGCACCGATTCGCCAGTCTCATTCCAAAGATTACCGAAGAGAAGAAGATGGCGCCAGTGAACTCTGCTGGACAGAATCTGCATGGAGGGGTAAGTAAAGAGTTAGGGGTATTTGCCTGGGGGGCAGCTAGGCTGGGGGGGGAGGGAGGGGGTGTCTATGTAGGGTACGGTTTTTTTTTTATCAAGGGTTTGTTTCTCCTTTAACAGTGACTTGGATGACTTTTTGGACAGACATAATATCAAAGGCTATTGTGATACTAAACTCTATAGTAAGTATAGATATGGGTATATAGAATTTATGTGAAAGTATGGAGGGGTGGATGTATGAATGGATGGTTTTCATTTGGAGGGGTTAAACTTGACAGACTTTGTCTTTTTTCAACCCGATTTAACTATGTAACCACTGAAAATTGCAGGTGAGAAATTACAAGTTGCTGCACAATGGGGGGGGGGGCAGCAACACCCCCAGATGACATTATGGCAGTTAAACCTTCTTTCCCTATGACCCAGTAAATGGTGAACCTTGGGCCACTTCAGTAGGACTTACTTTATTGTGATGCAAGCAAATAATGAGGTAATAGTCTAGTTTTGTATGTCATACAAAAACGTAGCAGTATCATTAAACTTACCAGGCCAGAGGTAGTTACAAAAAATTTAATTAAAATCTGGAGCCCCTGTTCGGAATCTGGACTGGGAGCCTCAGTAACTCTCAATCTTGCTGAAGTTAAGACTGCCAATGCCTCTTGAGACTTACATGGGAATTAGTAGACCTCCATACCAAATCCAACCCGAGTCTCAATTTGCTTCCTATCTTCAATTCAATGACCAATACCTTCTGTATTATATAGCACACTGTATCTAATCCCTGCCAATCTTTTCAGTATGTTTCACTGTATAAGTTTGAATAAAAAAAATAACATTTTTTGTATAAAAGAGGTGCCAGTTCATACACTGGAGAACAAGAGGTTCAGAGCTTCAAATCTTTTGATCCTTCTAGAGGTATGTGAGCACCTTTGCACAAATTGGCTAAAAGTATAATTAGTGTTTCATTAGAAGTATAAAGCCCTAGTGTTCCATACACTCACCCGCAGGCGGTTAGAGCCCAGTTCCAACAAACGGAGCTTTGTTAGGTTTCCAAGGTTTTCAATGCGGCTGATCTTGTTATTTACAAGGTAAAGGCGCTGCAGCTGAGACAATGACTCCAATCCTTCAATCCTCCTTAAGAGGTTGAAAGACAGGTCCAGGATTCTGCAAGAGAAGAATTATCTCAGAATAAGAAACCAGTATATTTTAGTGCATGATGATGGTTATTTATTGGTGCATGGTGTATCATATACTATATATATATGACTTGGATGATATATAGTTTGGGTAATTATACCAACATCTCAATAGCATTCACACCATTAAGAACAATACATTAAATTAAAATCTAAACCAGTCCTGGTTTAGTTTGTTGACAAGGTCAACAGGAAACCTGAATTTTGACTAGGAATGCACCGAATCCAGGATTCAGTTCGGGATTCGGCCTGCATTCTGCCGAAGTAGGAAGTAAAAAATGTTTTCCCCTTCCCACCCCTAATTTGCATATGCAAATTCGGATTCGGTTTGGTATTCAGCTGAATCTTTCGCAAAGGATTCAGGGATTCAGCCGCATCCAAAATAGTGGATTTGGTGCATCCCTAGTTTTGACCAATTGTGTTCAGCTCTACCAAACACTAATTTAGATGCTTATGTGGCTCGCATACATAATAATATCAAATCACCACGTGTCATCCCAATGGGTACTCACAAGCGTTTTCTATTAATCTGTGCCCATCAACATAACTTGGTCTTGATCAGCATACATAGTCCCCCATTGTAGAATTGTAGCAAAGTTCCAAACATTGCAAAATCCCCAGTCCAAAGTTCACCCGCACTCGCAGCGTTCGTGCTCGAAGGCTGCGAGTGTGGGTGAACTATATATGCTGATCAATACCTAGTTATGTTGCTGGGCACAGATTAATAGTAAACACACGAGTACCCATTGAGACCACACGTGGTGATTTGATATTATTATGATTGCGAGCCACATAAGCGTGCTGTGTACGTGTGTACATAAATTCTGCACAAGAGAGATTGGAAAGCGGGCTAAATAGACTAAAAAGAAGGTGTAAATATACTACACTATATACTACTATTTGCTATACTGCTTGTCTCCCTAAGCTATTTTAGCGCTGACTGCGCTATTTAAAGGAAAGCTTGGTTAGTGTATTCGGAAGATAACGAGTCTTTTGGGAGCCGGCAAAGAACGGGAGAGTCCAGGAATCTTTGGGTAAACTGTTTGACTTTTGAACTCATTTAGATGCCCCACACTCACGTCAAATTATATGAAGTGATCAGCCATCGTAAGAACAGCGTAATAGACAAAGATTTACATTACTTACTGGAGATCTCTCAGGGTTTCCAGGTTGCCTATCTTGCGGATCTGATTGTCATACAGGTCCAGCTCGGTCAGCGTCACTAATTGTTCCAGATTTTCAATCAGCTTTATTAGGTTCTGGCGCAGGCAGAGAGTCTACACAGACAGAACAATGGTCAGAAAACTAGATTCCTTCCTTTTCATGGATCTGATGAAAAATCTGCTATCAGGATCCAATTTAGGTTGTGGTACCATTTATTATGCCACCACATTTATGCATCAAGATGAGCCGGTGTAATTTAGTACATCACTAGTGCTTAGGAAGTGATTACAGGCTTGGCTGACACATATATCCCTTAGGACATCACACAATCCAGGCATAATAAATTGAAACTAAAAACCTAGCATAGCGCATATTTTCAGGAAAATAAGATACTTCCTTTTCAGTCAAAAACAGAACACTGGGACAGATTCAATGTGATGTATTAAAATAAAATATTTCCATAGCAAGATACCCCACATAGTGTTTAGTGTAAGCGCCTTATTTAATCATTTACCTTGACTTTCTTGAGCATCTCGAAGCCTTGAATCTTCCCTATTTTAAAATGGTTTAGATCAACATCCTGCAGAAACCATAAAACAAGTGTGCATTAAATATCACGTGTATAGCTGTTTCCATGTTTCCCACCCCTTGAAGTGAGGCTAAAAAGAAGAAGAAGAAGAATGCTGCTAATACCTCAGCTTCTGGATCCAGGTTAATGGTCTCCATGTCCACTGGTACTTCTGCCTCTCCTGAACATAAAGGTCTCAGTTAAACTGATGAACTCATGAAATACAAAGTGCACTTTTAAGCTAATACAGGTATGGGGTCCGTTATCCGGAAACCAGTTATCCAGAAAGCTCCGAATTACGCAAAGGCCAGCTCCCATAAACTCTATTTTATCCAAATTTTTAAAAACAATTTCCTTTTTCTCTGTAATAATAAAACAGTAACTTTGTACTTGACCCCCAACTAATATATAATTAATCCTTATTGGAAGCAAAACCAGCCTATTTGGTTTATTCAGGGGCAGATTTACATAGGGTCAAAGTTAAATCCTTCTACTTCGAATATCGAAGGATTTAGCGATATTTGTTCGATCGAACGATCGAAGGAAAAAACGATTAAAGTTAGTTTCGAAGGATTTTAATCCATCGATCAAACGATTTTTCTTCGACCAAAAAATACTTAGAAAGCCTATGGGGACCTTCCCCATAGACTAACATTGACTTCGGTAGCTTTTAGGTGGCGAACTAGGGGGTCGAAGTTTTTTCTTAAAAAGACAGTACTTCCAACTATCGAATGGTCGAATAGTCGAACGATTTTTAGTTCGTATCATTCGATTCGAAGTTGAAGGTCGAAGAAGCCCATTTGATGGTCGAAGTAGCCAAAAAAAACATTCGAAATTCAAAGTTTTTTTCCTCTATTCCTTCACTTGAGCTAAGTAAATGGGCCCCTTAATGTTTACATTATTTTCTAGTAGACTTAAGGTATGAAGATTACAGAAAGATCAGTTATCAGAAAAATCCCAGATCCTGAGCATTCTGGATAACAGGTCCCATTCCCGTATGTAAAATATCTAAACACCAGTTTGCCATGTTTTTGCAGCTGTATGTGACCAGACAGAAAATCAGTCACTGTTAAAGGGATGCAATGCAGAAAGCAAACATGTAAAGCAATCTTTGGAATACAGATGTCTGTATGTGAGGGTTACACCACAACTTATTTAATATCTCATCCCTTCTAAAGAGAAGCAAAGCAAATGCCTCTGAGCCGTAACCTGTAGCAGCCAACCTAGCTTTTTCCTGCCAGCTATTTGATTGTCTGCCATGAGTTACTGCCCAGGTTCAAAATTGTGCAGTCATCATAAATAAGAGTTACTGTTGTTCTACCACTCATTTGTTTTGAAGCCTCAAATAAGGGAGGCATACCTCAATTAGTTCTGATTGTTAGGGCCATAGCACTGATTCTGTCCCAGGATTGGGGGATAAAATACTTTAAACTGCCCCCCATTCAAATAACTGGAATTACCTGCAAGTGTGGCTGCACCTGGTCAAGCGACTGTGACTTGGAAACAGCCACCCATGCATTTCCAAATGAAATAGTCTGACAACATAGAGCACATATTCCAAACATTTGAACGTGGGAGAACTTTAAAGGGGTGCTTCACCTCTGAGTTAGCTTTTATTATGAGACAATTGCAATAGGTTTTCTTTTTTTATTATTTGTGGTTTTCGAGTTATTTAGTTTGTTATTCAGCAGCTCAGCAGCTTGCCATTTCAGCAATCTGGTTGATAGGGTCCAAATCACCCTAGCAACCATGCATTGATTTTAATAAAAGACAGGAATTTGAATAGGAGAGCCCCGAATAGAAAGAGGAGTAATAAAAAGTAGTAATAACTATAAATGTGTAGCCTTATGGAGCATGTTTTTTTTTAATGGGTCCGTGACCCCCATTTGAACCTGGAAAGAGTCAAAGGAAGAAGGCAAATAATTAAAAAACTAATAAAAAAAAAATAAAATAATGACAACCAATTGAAATGCTGCTTAGAATTGGTCAATGTATAAGATACTAAAGGTTAACTTAAAGGTGTACCAAACCCTTTAAGAGCTTTCAATTCTGCAAATAATTTCACAACCAATACACTACTACGAAATACCTATACGCTCTTCATCAATCTTCACCCCACTAGCCGTACAATCGGGTTTTTCCTTTGCTTCATCATCAGCAGATTCATCAGATTCTCTTCTTCTGTCCACTGCAAAAAAAAAAAAACTTTAGTCTTACACCAAACAGCAACTATCCTTAAACAGCGGTCACTGATCAAAACTCTCGGATACATTTGCAAATTAAATCTGTATCCTGAAAGCGTAGGTTGCCTTTAAAGGGGAACTAAAGCTTAACTAAAGAAGTAGGCCAGAAATGTTGTACATTATGTTTTTTGCTTCTGAACCTGCTCAAGACAAAAAGAACCCTTTAGTATGGAAGATCTGTGTCTCCAAGATGCCTCAGTAACTCTCCATCTTCTTTTCTGCTGATTCACTGCACATGCTCTGTGCTACTGTCACTTACTGAGCTTTGGGACCCACTCACAATATACAGTACACATAGAATAGAAATGTCACAATATAAGGCTGATTAGTAATTAATACAGATAATTACTACATGGCAGCACAGAAACCAGTGCAATTAGCATCAGAATATAATAATCAGCCCTGTAGCATCAGCTTATATTACAGACAAACCTCATTTTCTGCTTGATATTTTGCGACAACCCCTAAGCTTAGCTTCTCAACAGCTGCTCAGAGCCCACTGAGCATGTGAGTGTCACAGACACTTTCCAAGATGGTGACCCCCTGTGACAAGTTTGAAGTCCTGGATCATTGCTGCTATTGACAAGCTGAAACTTTAGGCTGGTGCAATAAGGTCTGAATATAAAATATAATTTTTTAGCCACATTCATTTTTAGGGTTTATTTCTCCTTTAAAGGGGTTGTTCACCTTCCAACACTTTTTTCAGTTCAGTTGAATTCAGATAGTTCACCAGAAATAAAAACTTTTTCAAATTACTTTCTATGTGAAAATTCAAATTCTAATATTGAAGTGTTAAAGTGTCATTTTTCACCTTCTAAAGCAGCTCTGGGAGGGGGTCGCCGACCCTGTAAACTGTTCTAAATTGATACATTTAGTTGATACATTTCTTATCTTTGTCCCTGCTGAGCAGAATTCTTGGGTTTCATTTCAGGCAGCTGTTAGAATTGATACAATAGTTGCTAATACTTCACAGATGCTGCTGAGAAATGTATCAGCTAAATGTTGCAAAACTGTAACCGGTTCAGCATCGGCAGCTGAATTACTGAGCTGCCAGACTCAAACACCAGAGATGGGGACATTCAACTTTAAATTTCGATTTTGGAAAACCGGTAAAAAATAAAAAATGGAAAGCAATTGTAAAAAGTCTTTATTTCTGGTGAACAATCTGAAAGCAACTGAATTGGAAAAAAAAGTGTTGGAAGGTGAACGTCCCCTTTAAGTCAATGCACGTGACATGACACCAGGGTAAATTATTTTTTTTTTTTTTTATTAAAGGGACACAAAATAAGTCTGGGAGTCTGATTCATGGCCCAAGAATGGATTCATTAACATGTCATTTATTGAGGCACAAATTAAGCAGCAGAGGGAACCTGGGCCCGTCCCATATCCCTGTGTCATTCCATTGCGGGCAGCTTATTGCACATCAGTCGTGTTAGTGCGGATACAGCAGTGTCTCCTGTGTGGCCTCTCATATGCCTCTGCAGTTCAACATTTCTACACCCCCCCCATGCCTTGTCTCCTATTTGTACCTGACACATCAGGACTGGGCCCCCAGCTCTAGCTGAACTACACCTCACACAAGATCCGAACGTGTTTGCAATGCGGCTTAGAGGATTGGCAAAGCCCATTTCTCATTGAATCTCTTGATATGCCTCATAGGTCCCCTGTCTCCCCTAGACCTTTTATCCGTCACCCCGAGGTCCCTATTCATTTGGGAACTCCCGCCACAGTCACCGCCTACTCTCGCGAGCATAAGAGCCACACGTTCAATGTGCAACACAGCGCATGGTGTATTTACCCGGACATTAAGACCGCGGCCCAGCTGCAGTAACACTACAATCATACCTTCCATCTCTTGCACGTCAGTCTCGCCTGCTTCATCCGCCATTATTTCTTCTTCCTCTACTTTCCGGAAGCACGAAGTACGCCCAATCAACGAAGAGCGCAAGGTAACGCCCAACCAATCAGAGTAGAGCTGTAGAGTCCGCATCCCGTGAGTAGGTGCGTTTGGGTTGCTAGGCTGTCCAGCTATTCATAGCGTAGTTATTGCTCTGTACTGTAGAGCGCAGGTACGTGATGCTGTGTGTTTACTGTAGGTGGATAATTGCCTATCCTGCACTTTATGTTCAATTCCTCGGTGATTTCAGGCTTCCAGAATTACAGAGGCCTCAGGTGGTGGCTGGTATTGAAGGGAGAACACATGAGCTTTGCAAAGGGCATATTTTACTTTGGATAGATTAGGTTATTCAAGGGAAACTCCACACAAACAATAACTTAAGCTTTTTTGAAAAGTAAACATAATTTCAAGCAACTTTGCAATATACATCAATTAAAAAATATACAGAGTTTTCATGATTTTTAATGCTTTGGAACAGTTCTCTAAGCCTAGCCCTTCTGCTGCTCTTCTGCTGATCTGTCTGACTACTTTGCTGAGCTGGCCGACTACTGTTACTTTTTTTATCCAGGACTTATTTAGGTCTGATGTTACCACCTGGCCAGGATATTTTACCGGCCTGACCAGTAAAAATGATGATTGACCACAATGTTATTAATAGGGGAAAAATCGAAATATATAGGAAGGCTAGTTTTTTTTTCCAAAAAAGATGGCAACCCTAGCTGCCCTAGGCACTGGACCTAAACATGCCCCCTATGTGGCGCGTGACATCAGTGCGTGTGACGTCACATGCATGGATGTCTCGGACTTGACACCACGCAACGTGCGCGCATTTCATCACTTCCGCCAACCAGTCCGGCGCCCCCTACCCCTCACCCCCCAGCTCTTTCACCAGATTTCCCATGGAAATCAACCGAGGGCCGCCCCCAAAACCTGCTGCCCTAGGCAGAGGCCCTTAATATAAATATGAACCTGTTTGTATCAATACCCACCTGTCCTCAGCCTGTATCCTCCAAACCCCACAATTCCCTGCACACGTGATTTCAATAAGGAACAGAACATAACAGTGCAATGCATTGTGTGTTATGTAGTTCCTGCATGCTGTCTGTAATCTGTGGAAAAGTTGTTACAATCTATAACAGTGTTTTAGTCCCTCCTTCCCTGCCAGGGTTTCAAATGATGCAGAAAGAGAAGAACTGTTAAACAGATGGCTTTCAGCATAGCAAATTGCATTTATTCATATTTTTGTAAGAAACAGGTAACTGTGATGGGTATATTAGGGGTTTCTGTGTTATGTGGGCCTCTTTATCACATTTTGGGTTTGGAAGCCGGAGTTCCCCTTTAATTATTCATCTAACATTTACCAACACTGGGCAAAGGTGTTCCTGGGTAGTAACCCATTGTAACAAATCATAGTGTCGCAGTGATTGGTCTACCTGCAGCTAGATGAAAAATTATCTATTTACTACCAAGAAATATGTTAAAACAAGCCCCTCCCACAATTATAAGCCACACCCACTCGTATAATAGGCCTCACCCACCAACGCTTTCTGGTTTCATCCACTCTAAAGCAAAATCATTTATTTATTTCCCTTTTGGTATATCCCTCTAATAACCCCATATTATTATTATTATTTTAATTCAGGCAGTTTATTGAAAAGTAAGCACATACAAGCTATGTTTACTGATACAATCAGCGTATTCAAATGTTAAAGATCACAAATCACAGAAAGATTGAAAGTAAAAATGGAAATGGTGTATATATACATTGTTTCAATTCACAATAAACAGTAAGTTTAACAGCCTTTGACCTTATTGTCTTATTGTAAGTTATATGCCTTTCCCTATAGTAAGAGCAGTTCAGTCCTGATACTTAAAAGACCAGTAACATAATTTTTTGCGAGCCCCTCACTGCTTTAGTGCAGACACTGGATCTCTTTTAAACAAAAGCCATTAAAGAATGTATGCTGACAATGAAATGTCATTTTTTTGAACTTCTTTAATAAAGATTTGGTCTACTCTCCACAAAGACTTATACTTTTATGGTGGTTGGTGGTCCATTAATTATAATAACTAAACTTTGTAAATAGCTGTGAACCTCAAAAGAACTTTGAGTATTCAGTTTAGTCAGAGTAGGGATTTTATTGCAGGCAGCACAAACAGAAACAATTTTTTGTATGGTATTGCCAGCACTACCACACATTTGTTGCTTGGGCTGCTGGTATCCCACCAATGGGTTTTTTTTTCTCTGGACCACCAGTACATTAATGTATGCCTGCTCTTTGACTGCTCCAATGTGTCAACAATACTAGTAGGGCACGAGTGTGACTTAAGGCACCCATTCACAGGCTGATAAAAGCTGCTGACTTGTTCCGGACTGAACGGGCAGTTTATTAGTCTGTATATGGGGCCAACCAATGGGCCAGTTCGACTGATATCTGTCTAAAAATTGTCCACATAACCATTATGCAGGTTTAACAATCCCATTGGTGAAGGACCATTTGTTGATGTGGACCATGTGCTGATATTCTACAGACCCGACAATTATCATAAGTCATTAATCGGCCTGTGTATGGCCCCCTTAAGTTGCGCTCCCACCCTAAATTGCATATACAGTACATTGTTGACACACAATGTGTAGGCCAAGAACAGAGATGCTTTAAGGCACTGATGGGTGATGGCCCAGCTCAATATAGGCACAATGGGGAGATCCAGCTTTGGACAAAGCTAAGCCTATGCTCTTCATCTAGTGGGAAACCAGACTTTATGGAGGTGCCATTTAATTCTTTACAAATACAATAAATGGTATACATTTCAAGAATCAGAGCCTGAAAATGTAAAGAGTGCGACTGCAGTCAGATGGGCCCCCAGTAAAGACATGTGATTCACCTTTCAGAACCCCCACCCACTTTTATTGAGGTGGGTCCCTAGTAATGCCATTGCATAACATATTCATTTACTAGATAGATATGTTGCACATAAACAAAAATAACCTATTATGACTGAGTAATCTTGTCATTTTATGTAACAGACCAGGATAAAATCATTAAATGTGCATGGTACTGGGATAATGGGCATCATTTGTTTATTTGCATTTGCTACCCACACCTCCTTATCCAGATCCCAGTGCATATCACTGCAGTTTTAGCAGAAGCTTGTGAGACACCATTAAATTGTATGCCAACAATTAACTTTGTGTGTTGAACAAATAGCTGCCTTGTCCTGGAGATAAGTGAGGTTTACCCCCTGTGCCCAGGTACATATGACATATACATATGAACTTCATGCTCCTGACAGAACGATCAACAAGTTCAGCTTTGAAGCAGTTTCATCAGTACAGAATATACTGTATGTAGGAATATATTGTAGATCCACATAGTTTCATATACAATATATATTCTGAATTTTATTAAAATGACACACTATTAAATCACCCCCTTGCCACGTCCTTAAACATCACAAAAAAAATATTCAAAATCTTATTTCATCACATAAGTCAAGCAAAGTAAACTTTAATTACACTATTTAAATTATTTGAATCGTGTTTCCTTTGGTCTGGGAATTCATAATTATAGCATGCAGGAGCCATTTTGTGGACACTGTTATTAAGACAAGCCTTGCATCATCTCAGAATCTTGTTTGTGCTCCATAATGGGGGACCCGATGTCCAACCCCATGCCCTGGCTACACAATTAAACGAGAAGAGAACGGGGGAATGTGTGGAGAGCAGTGACATCTTCTAGGAAGTGCTGAATGGAAAGTGAAAGTAATTGTCTGCCCCGCCTCTATGCCTAAGGCATAGAGGAGGGGCAGACAATATTTGATTGACAGCTGAGATTTTTAAATGAGCTTACAAAAGCTATGAACAGTGTAGGACTGGCCCACAGGGATACCAGGAAAACTCCCGGTGGGCCCAGGTCAGTGGGCCCTCTTGCTTCTAACCATTAGGCCTATTTCATGATCATTCCCTATTTCTTTATGAGGCTTAATAATGGAAGAATCGAGTATAGTATGTAGGGATAAAAGAGTAGGAGAAAAAAAGGTTGAATGAGGAGAGGAGAATAATAGTTTGTAAAGTGGGCCTACGGCCTAAGGGTTTCTGGTGGGCCCCTGGCATCCCAGTCCAACACTGACTATGAATAATGGAATGGGTGTCTCTTGTAGACTCCATTTTATCCAAATAATCCAGATTTTTTTATAAACTATTTCCTTTTTCTCTGTAGTAATAAAACAGTATTTTGTACTTGATCCCAACTAAAATTAATTAATTCATATGGGAGGCAAAACCAGCCTATTGGGTTTATTTAATGTTCACATGATTTTCTAGTAGACTCAAGGTATGAAGATCAAAATGACGGTAAGATCCGTTATCTGGAAAAGCCCAGGTTCGGAGCATTCTGGATAAAAGATTCCATTCCTGTAACTGAAAACCAAATATGTCTGGCCCTCGCTGCACTGATGGTTCTGACTTTGGAAACTATGAAATACAGGACAAGCCAGCTGATTAACTTTGCTGGAGTTCTAAATTTGGCTATCTCTCAGGATTCACAACCAGCAGTGCATAATACAATTTTAAAATAAATATAAATAGCCCTTTTGCTGCACAAATAGCATGCTCAAGCCCTCCTCTCTCCCTAAAAAATCTCTAAAGGTGGATGCTGGGAACTGGCGTTCAATTGCAAAAGTACAGTGGACTAACAATCCTTATGGACACTCTCCTAGCAAATCAATATTGTGGAAACAACCGGCGTCCATAGCAACCACTGGCCCGCTCTTTTCTGGGTAACAGGAAGGCGTAGCCACCTCCAGGCAACATGGACCTGATGATGATTGGATGTTATGCCTACCAGTCACGTAGATCCGGACACCGGATTGGTTAGTAGGTTTAAAACTAGTCCCGCCTTTTCCGCTAAACTGGAGTCAAGCTCTGCCATGAATGACATAAGCGGTGTGAAGCTGCTGGGGATGAGTGAGATGTAGCTGTGAGGAAGAAGGCTCTCCGTCACTGCCGAAACCAGGGCGATGTATGTATTGCGCCAAGGGACTGTGAGCAGTACCACACGCACCAGGGAGAGCTTTGTGCCGGTTAAGCTTGTTTTGCTCTTCTTCCCTGCTGTGCTTTGTGTGCGATGAGATTAAGAGAGCGCATGTGTCAGGCTGAGAGCCACAAAGCTGCGTTATATAAGATATTTGCTTTATGCAAGTAATAGGGGGAGAGGGCTGTGCATATGTATCTGAACCAGTGCCAACTATCCGCGCTCTTGTTCTAGACCAGAATCCCTGCCAATTCAGCGTCACTTCTTGGAGCTTCAGCAAAGAATAAGAGAGACTGACTGTGAATAAGACTGAGGCTTATGATATACGGGACTAGATTCAGGCAACATTCTGTATAGTCATTTCATATTCTCTGCAAGTACAGGGAGCAAAGTGCAATTTCTACAGCTAATTCCATGGTTTCACCATAATGCAGCGTTGCCCCCCCCAGTACTCCAGCGTTGCCCCCCCCAGTACTCCAGCGTTGCCCCCCCAGAACTCCAGCGTTGCCCCCCCAGTACTCCAGCGTTGCCGCCCCCAGTACTCCAGCGTTGCCGCCCCCAGTACTCCAGCGTTGCCCCCCCCAGTACTCCAGCGTTGCTCCCCCCCAGTACTCCAGCGTTGCTCCCCCCCAGTACTCCAGCGTTGCTCCCCCCCAGTACTCCAGCGTTGCCCCCCCCAGTACTCCAGAATTGCTGCTGTCACAAGGGCCAATTGCAGCTGTCAAGATTAAAGGGGTGCTTAACTTTTAGTATGTTATTGAATTGCTAATTATTAGGACATGCAGGATAAGTCATCTGATTAACAGGCCTACCTAAAAACATCCACAAACAAATGCTCTGTAAGGCTACAAATGTACTTGTTGTTTGTTAGTTAGTTATTGCTATTGCTATTCAGGGTCCTCTTTCTATTCAGGGTCTCTCCTATTCACATTTCAGGCTCATTCATATAAATGCATGGTTGCTAGGGTAATTTGTACTCTAGCAACTAGATTGCTGTCATTGCAAACTGAATGGCTGCTGAATAAAACCCTAAATAACTAAGTGCAACTATATGGCGCTGTCACTTTGCTCGATATAAGTGCAAAAAGCAAGTTGTGTTAGTTGGTGCAATTATGGGTAGAGATGCACCGAATTGGGGATTTGGCCAGGATTCGGCGTTCTTCAACAGGATTCTCATTCGGCCAAATTCTTCTGCATCTGAGTCCTAATTTGCATATGCAAATTAGGGGCGAGGAGGAAAAATGTGGGACTTTTTGTCACAAAACAAGGAAGTAAAGAATGTTTTCCCCTTCCCACCCCTAATTTGCATATTCAGATTCGATTCGGCTGAATCTTTCATGAAGGATTCGGGGGTTTGGCCGAATCCTTAATAGTGGTTTTGGTGCATCCCTAATTATGAGAAATTGTTTATTCTAGGGATCCCTAGGGTCCGTGGCCCTGTGCTGTGTAGCTTGCATGATCTTCATTAGGGGAGGCTGAACTGGTGCATTTGCCATAGCCACAAGGTGGAAAGGAGTGTGTATAGGCAGAGTTGTATTTAGGTCTATTTCTGGCCTAGACACCGGACCTTAGTCCGTCCCCTTCCCCTTGACAGTCTTGTTGTACTGTGCATGTGTAGAGCTGAGGAACCATGCACTCTAGTGATGTGTGGGTTGGGATTTCCCTGACCCTAACAAGCCCTCCCTTAGCCCACACCTGCCCGCATTATGACTTCCAGGTGGCTTTTATAGACCAACGCCGACCCACCCCGCCGATGACGTCACAAAAGGGGCCAGACGAACATGCGCAGCTGCTATAAAACAAAGTCGGAAGCCGGCATTTGACGGTTCGCCACCTGCAAAGAAAAGTGCGTGGTTGGCCCCAAACCGGCCGGCCCACACATCACTAATGCACTCCTTGCATCGTCCCGACAGCCAGCTGGGTTATTTTTTTCCCTGTGATTTTTTTATTTTTACCATATAAGCATCCAATGGCCACTCTCTCCCCCAAATTGCTGTCTTATGCACTGGCCCTCAGGTGCCTGTAAGTTCAATTTGGCCCTGTGTACACGTGCAAGTACCTTTGTGAGCATTGTCAAACTGTGCTCAATTCTTCTTCCATTTTTTCACTTGTGTTTGTAAATAAGCTCTGTAGGATATCGTGGGGAAATCAAAATTGGTGCTGTATTATTGTGATGTAGTTACAGCCATCAAGTGCAAAAGTTCCTTTTGTATGGACAGATGTGGCAAGCACCATTAAATCATACTGTGAATGGATTTCTGTAGTTGCAAATGTTTATGATAGTAGCCACTTGTGTGGGAGGACACTTGTTCAGGATCTGTGTGCATCTACTAAATGTGCACCAGTGTATTAGTCATGATACATATGATACATTGCTAATGTGGTGTCTAATCGTTTTCTGTTGTGCTGTAAAAGGGAATTTAGCTGTTTATCTGATTGTCTTATTGCAGCAAACTTATACAGTGAAAAGTAATTTATGGATTGTAGTAATCCAAACTGCATGCCTAGAACTTTGTATGTTCTCCCCATGTTTGTGTGTGTTTCCTTCCACCCTCCAAAAGCATGTTAACTGGATAAAATTGGCCATCGTATGGGTGAAGTAAATGATTGAGCTCAGTGAGTGCCCTTGCATGGTGCAGAGTTCTGTATTCTGTGTGAATTTTTCTGATAGCATAGAAATCAGCCATTTTATGAGGTCTAAGTGCATTTAGACTTGAAGAGGGGTACCTGATAATACTGCATGCCCAAACAGAGGTATCTTTCTGCATGTAATGAATATCACTCTTAACCTGTGTTCACTTAGCAGCGACACTTCACAGCACATAGGCTGAAAAAGCAGTGGACATTTAACATTATTTATTTTTCAAGATATCATTTTTCTTTGGCAAAACCCATAAAATCTATAGATATATTGCAATGAGGTTTAGGAAATGTCACTTATTTATTCTACATTTCATTTTCTATTTGATAGACCGTATTTGCATCCAAATGGCTGCTTCTGTTCTCCAGCAGTCTCCCACCTCTCCTTTGCGCTCACTTTCTCCGCTCAGCAAGTCTTTTCCTCAAATCCCTTGTCCAAGACAAAGACGACACGGAGGAAGAGACAAGAGTCGATGGAATACTGCAAGTTTAACTGGTAACAAAGATGAACTGAAACTGGTCAATTTTTTGTGTGGCACAAAAAGAATTTTTTTTTTTAAGTTCCTTACTGTGTTATTAACTCTTTGAAATCTGAAATTTACTTGCATATACTTTTTACTTTGTAGGAGATGATTGGAGCTCTTACAGCCTTTCTGCTGCTACCAGCCACATTCTTCTCCGATCTAATCACGAATCAAATGGAATATCAATGGATGATACAAATCAGTCTCTACCTCCCTATGTTCGCAGCTCAAACAGAGCTGTATTGACGGTCAGCACCAATAATAGTAAGGTAAGCAGACCTTTCCAAATTACTGGAGCCCTTATTGTGCAACTATCTATGTTGGTGACTGTTTTGCAAATCCTCAGATGATGTGATGAATGGAATTTCTAAATTGTAGCAACAGGATTAGAGAGACATCGTATATCTCTCTTTGTACAGGAAATGTGGGGGATATAGTCTATTTTCTGTAGTTCTCCTAAGCAGTAGTATCTGACTCAGGATGCCCATAGCCATTTTTGTTGGTTAACTGACACCATTAGCATCATATGAGTAGCTACTCTAGTGAAGATATCCATTAGGTATAAGTATTTTAGCAGGGGCGTGGCTTGGTGCCTCATGTGAACAGATGCATTCAGAATTATGTCTGTCCCCTGGTCTCTGATATCTTGCTAATATCTGCTACATCACCGTGCAAAATGGATTCTTGGGACCCACACTGGGAACCTCTACCTTAGAGAACACTGATGGGGCAAAATAAGGCGCAGACGTGAGTATCTGAATCTGTGGCACTTCTTGAAAAATGTGGTTGTCTGGAGGCTTGCTAAAAAGGCCACGCCAAGTCAATGGATAAGGTTTAATGATCCCATTCACAACCAATAGAAGCCAGCATTCTTTACCATCATCACAATGGTTAATATATGATAGGCTGCAACAGTCCCTTACAAGTAAATACAAGCAACCCCCCCCCCTTAACATAAAGGAGGATCCACTATTATCACTTGTTAAACTGGTGCCAGGGAAATGTAAAATATATACTCTCTATAAGCATATTCTGTACTTTGCATAGTAAGACTCTCTGGGAAAAAGATCAAGGTGATTTGACAGATTTTAAGTGCAAACAGGCTCTAATAGCCCTCAGTTAAAAAAAAAAAAAAAAACTTTACATTCCAACTTTACTTAATTTGTAGGGCCTACTACACTATAGAAAAACTTCACAAAATATACCCAGAGGTGTCCCTGCTTTCCATCAGATGCAAGCAATGTGTTGAGTCCCATCTGTCAAGCCTCTGGACCTGTCCTAAGTTACATAAATACTGAATATCCTGGGCTCTATAGCTACAGTAATGGTATGGAGGTCACAGTGGACCCCATAGTGTGTATTTTGGGTGTTAACACAGTGTCTGAACTTCACTCTGAACTTTATTCAAGGCCGTAGACTTAATTGGAAATCAGAAACCGCACCTTCTCATGCAGCCTGGTTATAGGCTATGAATGGGGCATGCAGATTTGAACAATATGCATACAAAAGGAGTGGAAAACTATTTTTTAAACATTATTAAATACATTTTATTAAATAACCTTTACTAAAATATGGGAGGTGTCTCTCTAAATCCTCTTAACATGTCTACTAGTGGGTGTGTTATACAGGTATAGGGGTTCACTTTACAGTACAGGTATGATTATTTTTACCCAGAAACCCATTATCTAGAAGGCTCTGAATTACAGGAAGGTCCTCTCTCATAGATTCCGTTATAATCAACCTGAATAAAAAAAATAATTTTAGCAGCCTGCGTTGCAGTAGCCTTTTAACAGTTAATGTCCACATTCCATCATAACTCCATATATTTCTTTTTTTTGGCTGTTCCTTTTCCTTGTCTTGGGGTTACTGTACATGCTCGGTGGGCTCTTTGTGGTTTCTGGGCATCCTCACGAGAACTGATGATGATCATCATGATTAAGGGCTGGACAAAGATATGTGTTGATTTGAAGCTTAAAGGGCATGTAAAGGCAAAAATATAAAATCCCATTTTTACTTTCTTTAATGAAAAAGAAATCTATATACAATATACTTTAATTAAAAGATGTGTACCGTTTTTATAAGAAACCTGACTGTATGCAGTGCAATTCCCCCTTCTTTTACTGCTGTGGATAGGAATTGTCAGATGGTCCCCAACTGCTGTGCAGGTAAACGATCATACTTTCAAATGGCAGGGGGAGCCCCCCCACCTTACTTCCCAGAACTCGAGCAGCATTGTTGGATTCCCTGTAGAGATTTGTATCCAGAGACGCAGTGCAGTCTCTATATTATGATTATTAATATATTATAGATATAGATATTATTTGACTTGTGCTGTTTTGATAATTTATGACGATCCCTAAGCTTAACCTCCCAACTGAAGCCCATACAACACTGAGCATGTGCGAGTCTTGATATTGCAGAAATGTCTAACAAAGTTACAAGATGACAGCCCCCTGCTCCAACTTTGAAAGCATAAATCATTTGTCTTATTAGGCTGCTGGTGCAGTAAGTTCATGTTTATATTTAGTATACATAATACAGCATTTCTAACATTATTCTATTTTAGACTTTAGTTGCCCTTTAAGGATTACAATTTTGAAGAAATGTCATCTCATTATACAGTGGTGTGCAAAACTATTTGCCCCTTCCTGATTTCTTATTCTTTTGCATGTTTGTCACACAAAATGTTTCTGATCATCAAACACATTTAACTATTCGTCAAAGATAACACAAGTAAACACAAAATGCAGTTTTTAAATGAGGGTTTTTATTATTTAGGGAGAAAAGAAATCCAAATCTACATTTTCATGTGTGAAAAAGTAATTGCCCCTTGAACCTAATAACTGGTTGGGCCACCCTTAGCAGCAGTAACTGCAATCAAGCGTTTGCGATAACTTGCAACGAGTCTTTTACAGCGCTCTGGAGGAATTTTGGCCCACTCATCTTTGCAGAATTGTTGTAATTCAGCTTTATTTGAGGGTTTTCTAGCATGAACCGCCTTTTAAAGGTCATGCCACAACATCTCAATAGGATTCAGGTCAGGACTAGGCCACTCCAAAGTCTTCATTTTGTTTTTCTTCAGCCATTCAGAGGTGGATTTGCTGGTGTGTTTTGGGTCATTGTCCTGCTGCAGCACCCAAGATCGCTTCAGCTTGAGTTGACGAACAGATGGCCGGACATTCTCCTTCAGGATTTTTTGGTAGACAGTAGAATTCATGGTTCCATCTATCACAGCAAGTCTTCCAGGTCCTGAAGCAGCAAAACAACGCCAGACCATCACACTACCACCACCATATTTTACTGTTGGTATGATGTTCTTTTTCTGAAATGCTGTGTTACTTTTACGCCAGATGTAACGGGATGTGCACCTTCCAAAAAGTTCAACTTTTGTCTCGTCGGGTATCTTCCCAAAAGTCTTGGCAATCATTGAGATGTTTTTTAGCAAAATTGAGACGAGCCTTAATGTTCATTTTTCTTAAAAGTGGTTTGCGCCTTGGAAATCTGCCATGCAGGCCGTTTTTGCCCAGTCTCTTTCTTATGGTGGAGTCGTGAACACTGACCTTAATTGAGGCAAGTGAGGCCTGCAGTTCCTTAGATGTTGTCCTGGGGTCTTTTGTGGCCTCTCGGATGAGTTGTCTCTGCGCTCTTGGGGTAATTTTGGTCGGCCGGCCACTCCTGGGAAGGTTCACCACTGTTCCATGTTTTTGCCATTTGTGGATAATGGCTCTCACTGTGGTTCACTGGAGTCCCAAAGCTTTAGAAATGGCTTTATAACCTTTGAAATTGAACTCAGGTGTGATAAACCACAGTTAAGTTATTTTTTAACAAGGGGGGGCAATCACTTTTTCACACAGGCCCATGTAGATTTGGAGTTTTTTTTCTCCCTTAATAACGTAAACCTTCGTTTAAAAACTGCATTTTGTGTTCAATTATGTTATCTTTGACTAATAGTTAACGGTTTTTGATGAGCAGAAACATTTAAGTGTGACAAACATGCAAAAGAATAAGAAATCAGGAAGGGGGCAAATAGTTTTGCGTAATAAAAGAAAAACTGGCACTCAGAGCTTGATGCATGCAGGCAAAGCCCTGCGTGTTTATTCCAATGTAACGTTTCGGGGGCGGGCCCTTTCGTCAGACGGGGTGGCCGATCCCTTCTGACTGTGCACTGGGCCAACTTATGCTGGAGAGGCCAGGGTGTGCTGGTGGGTTCTGGAAATTGGCAAATAGTTTTGCACACCACTGTATATAAACTGTTTATGTTCCAGTCTAATTCTTTGTGGATTTATCCTTTAAACTAATTACTTTTCTAACCAAATAGGGTTTAGTGTGCAAAAAGTATAATATGAATATATGTACACACTAACCATCTGGGTCTTTGCTTATAAGGGACTGTGGTACCCGGATTGTATGAAGAAAAAAAGGACACTATAACACCATTATAATATAGCTAATATTTTTGCAGATTTTAATGGCTAATGATAAAGCCTGTAGGCTGTTTGAATACAGCAGTCCTGAACTGATTGGAATGAGTCTTTCTCAACTCATCCCTGTATCCAGCCACAGAGTTTCTGAGGCACTTCAGGATGAACTTATGGAGGCTGATGGATTTTCACGGGTACCTGGAGAAGTAGTAAGTAATTGTTTTCCTCATAAAAGTCACATTAGTGGCCTTAACGTAATTCAGTAAAATTCTGTGTTGTGTTTTAAAAGGTATTGAAAAATGCAGGCTAGTCCAAGTCTGGTGAAATCAAGCCCAGAGGTTAAAGGAGAAGGCAAGGCAACTGGGGGGGGGTACTCCTCAGTGATTTGTATTCACTTACCTGATACCCAATCGGTAGAAAACTGCACCGGTCCTGGGTTCTTCCAGCGAGCACAACAAAGCAATCCTCTTCTTATTTCTTCTTTGTTCTCATGAGTGCATGTGCACAGTAGAGTGGAAAGCTGAACTTAAACAAAAAAGCCAGATTTTTCACTCTACTGTGCATGTGGCTGCCCCAGGATATTAAAGAAAGAAGAAGATGATGACTCTGTGGTGCTCAATGAGAAGAACCGTGGGCTGGGGCAGTTTTCAGGAACACCAGCCCGGGGGTCCGCTAAGTGATTACAATCATTTGGGGTGCTTATTTTTTGTCACCTTCAAGTGATTGTGACTTTACTTTCCTCACATTTACAACCTCTTAGGGTATTGTGCTTGCACTTGATAGCAATGTGCTTCCCTAAGCACCTGAGTGAAGATCTGTAAAGAAAGATTATTATTGACTCTTTCATAGTTGGAGAAGATCCTAAAAGAAAAAAAACTTTCCTACTAGCAATTTTGCATCATAAATGTAATTAATAAATGGAAATGAAGGGGTCTGTTGAAGTCATGACAAGATTTGCAGGACTAAGGTATATCTTCACTAGAATTGCTCATCAAATGATTGTATGGAAATATTAGGTTAGTAGAGAAGAATGGGCTCTCCTAAATGCTGGAAGCTAGGGTCCCACATTCAGCAAAAAATCTAAGGCTGGTAAACATCAAAACAGTGGAGTGCAGTTTAGGATCAGGCACAAGAAGGGAAATGCTAAATGTGTGTAAATTATTGTGAAACAAATTAAAGCTGGTAGGTTTTATTTAGACATGAAAGCTTTAACTCAATGGACATGTAAGGGGGACTCTAACAGGCCTACCCTACCAATATCTGGCCAAAAGTCGGCCAGCATTCAATTGAACATGTTTAAATATTTTGCCCAGGCAATGACCAAGGGGGGAAAGAACAATGGTACTATATTGTTGAGCAGCAATTTCAGTAAAGTAATGCTTTAGCTGCTTATTTTTTATCATTTTGACCTACGTGAATATATTTGTTTTTGGGCAATCAGGTTGAAGCTGTGCGTCGTGGTGGAGAGACAGTCACACTGTGTATGTGGATACGCAGAATACAGAATCAATGTCTTTTATTACTGGAGACTGTGCAACAAATCACAGCTACTGTATCATTCCAACAGGATGTAAGTATTGGCTGTTTACCATATATATATATATCTATATCTATTTATATACTATTTTACTAACTAAAATCATTTACTAAGTAAATACACTATGTGAAAGTTCAAGAAATCTGATTTTTAAAACAGTTAGAATTGTTTGTATAATGTAAATGATCAGCTCATTATACCTTCTGCGAGATCTCCCCTATCTCCACTGCAGTTCTAGCTGAGGCAGGTATCTTGGATTTCACTGGCTCCTCCTACCTATATCTTCCCAGCCAACTACAGCTCTGAAATCTCACACATGCTCAGTTGAAATTCCTTGCTTGCTTATCAACCCTTCTAAGCTATTTTCAAATCAGCCAAACCTCTGTGTTAGCTGCTGTTCAGTAGTGCTGCCACCTGCTGGAAGTTAGTGTGTGCCCTTCATTTGCATAATATCACCAGCAGGGGACAAGATAGGGAAATCTCCTGATACTTCTAGTGGAGGAGTTTACTAAAGCTAGGTATTCTGGGTAGAATACTCAAAGCAGTGTTACAATCTGAGCATGCTCCTGAAATTTGCATATTATAGTCTCTGTTATAGTCTCAGTATGGCCTCCCTCAGTGAAAGAACCCATTTGACAAAGTAAGGGAATTTTAAAAACCTGCATTTTTTTTCAAAAAACTAAATATGTAGTTTGATTAAATGTGTTTAGGTTGTACTGGTCAGATTGTTAATGTGTTTGATTTTGGCTGTGATAGGTGCCCTTTAAGATTTTTCTCAGGGGAAAAAAATATAATAATATAAGACCAGAGAGAATAGAATGCAGAAGACATGAAGGATGCCTGACTTATTCTGTGCATTTCCCACCAAATCCAATGCTCCATTGCACAGAAGTCTTAAAGTCTTTGTGGTAGTCTGGAGGTTATTTTGCCAAGCAGCTTAGCTGCATTATACAGAATTCTTCTGCAGCAGTTGTCTGTGAAGGTGAGCCCTTAGACATTATTGCTGACATTAAAGGATGGCAGTTTATATGCAAAGTCATGTACCATTTGCAATCATCACCTCCCAGGTTCTTGTTGGTCTGCAGTGTGTACATATTCTTTCCCCCATTGCAGGTGCGGGCTGATAGAACCCACACAATCATAATTTTTTTTTTTTCTTATGTTTGGGTTGGGTGGGTGGGATTTTTACCCAAACTGGAGTGCATTATCTCGGTTTATTGATGATAGGTGCCCTTTAAGCCACAGCTCCAGCTGACAAATATTGGTGGGTAGGCATTATATCACTTGTGTTTGTTGTAGGGATGCACCGAATCCACTATTTTGGATTCGGCCGAACCCCCGAATCCTTCACAAAAGATTTGGCCGAACCGAATCCGAACCCTAATTTGCATATGTAAATTAGGGGTGGGAAGGGGAAAACATTTTTTACTTCCTTGTTTTGTGACAAAACGTCACGCAATTTCCCTCCCCGCCCCTAATTTGCATATGCAAATTAGGATTCGAATTCGGTTCGGCCAGGCAGAAGGATTTGGCCGAATCCTGCTGAAAAAGGCAGAATCCTGGATCCGGTGCATCCCTAGTTTGTTGGGGTTTAGATCCCTTGTAAAGTACAAAGAAAGTGTAATTCACTGGGTGATGGCAGTTCTTCAGCACCCCCAGCAAAGTGAATACATTAGCTAAATTTAGAACCTAAACTGGTGCTCCTCTTGGCTGATTAAATGCACCAGCTTGTAATATATTCCTGTGAGTGCAACAACACCATCTTCAGTGACTTCCTAGTAGTTCCTTGTGGCTGTCTGGAAATATTCAAATGCCAGTCAGCTGCAAGAGACTACTAGGAAGTCGGTCAATGAAGATGGTTGTGTGGCATTTATAGTAGTATAGGAGTATACACTGGACTCTATTGTTAACTCTATAGTTAATGATTGCCATGCTCCAGTGAATTACACTTTTTCTGTCCAAAAACACACCATGGGAAATGTAATTAATGGTATTCTAGTTGCCCTTTATTCTTGAAGTGTGTAAATCACAGTAAACATGAGTTTGGTTTTTGCACTACGTGATCCCTGGGTGGGAAATTCTGTAAAGCCAACTGGTATGATGGAAATGCAAACATGTTGAAAGGAAGTAAGCCTTTGCTGCACAAATATTAGTTTAAGTTGGTAGAAGCTTAAAACAGAAAAGGTGTGTTGTTCATCTCTGAAGAAAACATCTATACTTCCAAACACATAGCCCATTTTCTTAGAGATCCTCCCTTTGAGGGCCTCAGGGAGCACCATTTCCATGCAAGGCTGCAGCCATTGCCAGAACCCTCCTCACAAATTCAAAGAGCAGGCTTGTGTATAACACTTGCTAAAAAGGCTGCCACAGTACTTCGTCTACTAAAGAAACGTAGATCTCGAACAATTTGTAATTCTGTAAGGACCTTTTGCTCATTCTGTATTTTACTTAATCCCAAGTAAATGGAACCACCTGCTGCTACATCTACACAGAACCTAAGCCTTCCTGGTGTGTTAAAATATTGTATCCAGTTTGTTCTGGTTATTGCTTTTTCTTACAGACATACTTTATATTATAGACATCATTTTTTTTTTTTCTTTTTTTTTTTTTTTTTTGTCTTTTCAAACCCAATCTGATTTTACTGTTAGCCTTGCTTGGTGAATTCCACTAGTGTGATCTAATTTAATAGGTTCTGATGCAATGTGCAAACTAATCATTGTACTACTATGTGCCAGCTCAAATCACTTTTTTCATGTCCTCTCTTTGCAGACCATGGCAACCCTAACTTGGCTGCTTCTGATGTGAAGCAATTCCTCACATTGCACTGCTAGAGCAGGGACAAATCACACCATTTAGGAAATATTTTCTGCTGAGTAGTATGGGCTGATGGGTAATCCTAAATAAAAAGTGGCAATTTTAAGTACTAAGGGCTGCCCCCTGGGACCATACAGTTCACAAACCACACTCACGAACCAGGGGCATACATGTTGGGTCACATCCACCAATTAATGGACAAAGTTCTGTCTTTTACTCCCACACTTGTACCTGCTACAGTCAGACCTGCAGATTCTTTAATAGGCCTCTTGGTTCATATCATGTTATCTGTTGGTTAGTGTTCATTCTGGAGGAATAGTTTTCCTTTAATACCATGTTTTGGGATATTCTGGAGATACCATGCTTTTGTGTTTTAGGGAAGGATTCTGTCCTGTGATCCTACCTGTGCACGTCTCTATGGATATATGGAACCTGAAGAGGTGTTGGGGCAGCACATTACAGATCTGCTGCCAACTGTAAACATGCCACCTCAAGGAAGAGAGATACCACAGGTACCAAAATCTTTGTCAGTTATCATCACTATGAAGGAATTAACTCTAGTGTTATCTTGCGATGCTTGACAGAATAGCAGTGTTAAGCTGGCCATAGATGTTGAGATTTTTAAAAGATCTGATCCTCATCGTGAGACCACGATTTTCTCGGAACGAATTGACCATCAACTAAAAAGACCAATTTGCCAGGAAAACAAAAGGGTAGCTGCCTGCTTGGCCCTGAAAACATAGATAGATTGCACTGGGACCGACAAAGATTCTTTTGACCTGGCCGACCTATTTCCTGACAAATGTCGGTCGAAAAACCGTAAGATGTAGGATCGTTCGAATCCCACTAACCGCACGATCATTTCGAAGGATTGTCGGACTTCTCAAAAATTGGTCGTTCGGCAAGAAGAATCGTCGCGTCCATGGGGACCTTAAAAATAGTTTGGGATCTGCAACACCAGAAATTGAGGGAGAAGGAAGAGTCAAGAATTCACTACTTTGATCCTGCCTCTGAAAACGATGGAATACAGAACTCTGTTGTGTGCACAGGCCATTTGGTAAATGCTCACCTGTTTGGCCAACCATACACCTTCTATTGTATCGTATTATCACATTCTAATTGCTGCATTTGTGCTTGTTTGAACATGTAGCTTTTCCCTGTGATCTGGATGAAGTTGGAAAAAAATAAATAAATAAATAACTTGTAAGGTTCAGTATACTGCTTTTTTTCAGATAAAAACTGGGTGAGATGTATGTAAAAGAGCCACAACTACTGATCAATTAATATGTTTTAAGAGCCACTTAGATTGTGAAGGGTGATAATTGATTTATCCTGATTTTGCCTTCTTTCAGAATTTAAGATGTCAGGGACTAGTCGGTGTAACACGTGATGGTGCCAATTTCCCTCTCAGTCTGAATTTATCGGAAGCTTCTGTTGATGCAGGTTCCCATGTGAAAGAATACTGTGCCAGCTTAAATATCCTTTCCTCAATTAATGGGCTTATCACCCTGTATCCTGATGGATCTATTCGGGGCCTGAATGGAAGTTTCTCAAATTCTTTGTTTGGATATGAACGATCGCAGCTGTTGGGGAAGGTGAGACTAAACTGAAACTAGATATTTTTCTGCGACATGCTTACTGTAAGTCCCTTGTTTTTCCAGCAGAATTATACTTTGTATTGGGGAATGCACACGGTAGTATGAGCTTTTGGTATCTCTGTATAGGCTATTAGAAAACTCAGGCACTTGTCCCTGGTATAAAAAGTCTAATTAAACCCCTCATTTGACAAATTTAGCCCTGATCTGCAGCATACTGTGTGGGAGCTTAGAAAGCTTGTGGATAGCCTGCAATGAGGCAATGGCTGACTAGGCAAAGCTAAAACTGCAGGTTAAAGCGAAAAAAAGCAAATGGAAAATATTAATATTTTAATAACAAGCGTCAAACCCATGATAAACTCCAAAACTCCATACAGTGTAAAGAGAAACCATGAGTGAAACATACAAAAGGGATAGTATCCCTTTAATATATCTGATTGTAGAAGACTGGCTGCTATCATTCTTTTTTCTGCTCACTGACATTATTTTCATGTTTTTTTAACTATATGGTTCTTGTGTTTCTGGCAGAACATCACTTTTTTAATACCAGGATTCTATCATTACATGAGGAGTGTAGGAGATGAGCCTTCACCACTGCTTACACCTCTGGGTGAGACCCGAGACAGATCTGAATCCAGTGAAATGATCAGCAGTGATGCAACTAAAGGTCAGAAAACAAAGATATTTAATCCTTGATTCTAGTAAATCAGCGTGCCGATACAGTCCTTGTTGGCCAGAATTTTCAAAACAGGCTATTTTCGGCCGGATTGAGGTTGAACAAGCAGTCATGAGTACAAGAGACTTGACCAATAAGCTGCAAGCTGTATCTTGAGGGGACGATGCAACAGATCTTATTGACCTGTGTTGAGGAGATTTCTAAGTACACATGCATGTACAATGGCCATGTCTGTTTAAGACGCCACACTTGCTGCAAGGGCTCATTACTTTAGTCTGCTTTAAAGGCTTATTTCTGAACATTTTTTTGTGGATAAGGAGGAACTGCCCATAAATAGCTTTGGCAATATGACATGTGCTTAGTATCGAAAAGGGTGATATTCTGAACATGTTTCTATGTGTACTTGTAGAAAAGTCCAATGAACATGATGCATTTCATAATCTACTTTCTGATGTGAACTGGCTTCAACCTCCAGCCTGTTGCATACTACAGACTCCCCAAACTTCATCAGCCAGGTAGGAATTTTCTTTAGTCATCATTGCAGTGAGGTCTCATAAAGTGTTTGTTGTATACATATCACAGCAGTTCTGATAAAGGCACTACCTGGAAAATCTGAATTGCAGTTTCACCTTACCTTGCTTCCTCGATTTTCCCTTTAGAGTTTGATTTGAAAATTGGAAAATATATAAAATATTGCTTTTATTGTTTTAATGTTTCATCCTAGATCAGGAAATAGCCAGGAAAAGGCAATTTCTTTAGCCCCAGCAGAATATTGCTTACAGCCTGTACCTACATGCTGCATTTCTCCTGGAACCCCTACACAGGATGAGCCATGGGAGGGAAGAAAATATGCAGGACATGACAACGATCTAGAATCTGGCATAACACCTCTAACACACTGCTTGAGGACTCTGAGCTTAAGCAGAAGCCAAACGGAGAAGAAGGAAGTCCAAAAGCTTACCAACTCCAATTTTCCCACTTTAGAAAAAGCCTTCCCTTCTGTGATGTCTCCATTTCATTCTTCTGTAAAAGACAAGCATCAGCCTCCTAATGGTTTAGGTGTGTCTCCTCCAATTACAGTGCAGGTTACCCCTCTACCAGATAACCCAGCATTTCTGACAGAGACCACTTCCATTTCCATGAGCAATGGCTGTCATAATGCACCCCATCACGAAACACTGTTTTTACACGAAGACGTCACCCATACTATGAATAAAACAAACGTGGCCCAGTCTAGACCCTCTGTTAATAATAATTCTGATATCTCCAGTCCTTTGCTATGCCACCATAGCCCAGTTTTAAAATCTACATTGGCTGTCCACGCAAATAATGCAGGGGCAAACCCCATACCCACTAGCCCCTTACATAATGATTTTTCCTTCAGTCCGGTATCAGCTGTGTCCTTTTCTGAATATATAACGCAAAGCACATCTGATGCTTCTTGCTCTCCTGATAAGACACAAACTAAAGTAGCTGCTGCCTCATGTCCTATTAATACAGTTCTGACCCCATTGTCCACAGATAAAGGTTCTGAATCCCCTGTCAATCTATACAATAGAAATAGTCCAACACCCAGCCTATCACCATGTAGAGCCGAGGAACTGGATGCAGACAACAGACTTCCAAGAGAAGAGTCCTCTCCATCTCAGGTGACTTCAACGCCTGTGAAAGATGACAGTGCCCATTCTTCGCAAATGGAATCTGCTGACCTAAGTCACAAGGAGCTGCAAGTCCCATTTGCTGGAGGTGAAATACAAGAAGGAATATTCAATGGCAGCTGTTACCACCGAGATGGCTCCAGACTTTGTAAGCATGCACATTTTATTTATTAATTTTATTTATTATAAAATCTTTTTTTTTTTTTTTTTTTTTTTTTTTTTATCCTTTATTTGACCAAGCTAAGAATTGGTATGACATATTTTGAACATCTAGAGGGGGATTCCAGGTAGAACAATATCTGCAAGGAGTTCTATGTTCTTGTGTGGCTTTTCTCCAGGAACTCTAGGTTCCTCCCACACAACAGGAAGCTTAAAGGGGGACTATCGCGAAAATTAAAATTAGCTTCAGCATACTGAAATAAGAAACTTTCTAAACACAATCAATAAAAAATTCTCTACCGTTTCTGAAATAATAAAGTTCATCTTCACTATCCCTCTCTCAGCATCTGTTTATCTTCATTCTGTCTTTATGCAGCAGTTGGGTGTCAGATATTCATTGACCATTCAATACAATATATTTTATAGCGGGGTCCTTTTGCCTAGAAGATGTTTTAGAGGTCACTCTATTAAAATCACCAGACATCATGTCTCTCTATATGCAGAATTTGTGCAAAAGTCGGTTATTTTGTATTTTGATTTTGTTTGTGCTTTAATTAGTTATTTGTATGAGCTCTAATACATCTCCTAGGAAAGGAGCCCCATATAAGATATATTGGATCTAACAGTCAATGAATATCTGACCCCCAACAGCTGCATGAAGAGAGAATAAAGAGAAACAGATGTTGAGAGAGTTCTAGTGAAGAGAAACTTGATTACTTCAGAAATGATGCAGAATATTTAATTGATTGTATTTACAAAATTTGTTATTTCGTTATGATGAAACATATATTCCATTTTCTTTTGTGATAGTTCACCTTTAATGTATAATCTCTGCAAATTGCAGGAGGAATATGTCAAGGCTATAAAGAATACTTAATAGGGATGCACCGAATACCCCCGAATACCAAACAGAATGCTGAATACCTAACTGAATAATTTGCATATGTAAATTAGGGGCAGGAAAGGAAAAAGTGGGAAAAAAATTCTTCTTTTGTGATGAAACGTCACGTGACTTCCCTACCCACCCCTAATTTACATATGCAAATTAGGGTTCGGCCAGGCACAAGGATTCGGCCGAATCCTGGACTCTGTGCATCCCTAAAAATTAATAATAGAATAATTATCCTACGTAAGATTCCCCACAAAATTTCCATAGTGCCATTGCAATATATTATATATTATATATTTGTGGTTGGCCTTGTGAAACTAGAGTACTCCCTGGTGAGCTGAACCTCTATTGCGCCCCCCCCCCCCAAAGCACACTTCAAGGCTTCCGTTACACAGAAGCCCACAGGGATTATTTGCAGTACCCTAGATGGCCATTCCTATTCTGCTCTTTGGTTTATGCCAATTTGATGTTTACATGGAGATGCACAGGTTACTCCAGTGTTAATATAAATCACCAGTGAGGAAACATACAAGTCACCAGTGCTTTCCCTAGTAGCCTAAAGTTGCCTCAACTACTATGTGATTCATATATTTTCCCAACATATCAATATCCATTCCAGTGGGAAGGAAACTCCAGTCGTTTCATCGCCCGCACTGCCAGTCCCCTTGTTACATTCTGTGCAGGATGAATTCAGTTTTGTACAAGAATTTTGTATTTTATAAACGTTTGTGCAATAATTAATATTAATATTGTCCTCTCGTCCAAGTCATTCAATTTGACGTGCAGAGGACGGTCTCGGCTGGCTCCTACCTGTTTAATGTTTGGGTGTCTAAAGATCTGCTGCAAAGTCAGAGAGACGCTATAGCTCGCACCAGGCTTTTGCTATCCAGTTTTAATAGTTCTTCTCAGTCTCTTCTGGAACAATCAGAGCGCAGCCTGGGAGAGGTTTGTATTTCATAAACACTTTTGGACAACTGATTAATATATCACTTAGTATAACTAAGTTTTACCCAATCTGCTTCTGTGAATTCACAAAATCTTAATTATTATTTCCTATGCTACTTGGTGAGACAAATTATCTTTAATGTCCTTCCTCGTTCCCTTGTGTATCTTTACACCAGACATGACTCCTAGGCAAATAAAGAAATTATATTGTTACAAAAGTGTAAACATGGCCTCATCAAATCCCCTTTAGTGCAGTTGTGCTATTAGGCTCATGGCACATTGAGCAATGTTTTGGTATTTTGCCCACCACATGTAATGGCCTGAGGTCCAAATCCGTTAGGAGTAGAGCCATGTCTCCTTTGTCTTCACCACCAACTTTTTATAGATGATCGTCTGACCTCCCAAGGCTAGTGGTGGTGTGACTGCATGGATCCTCCTTCTTCACAACAAAAAAAACCTGACTAAAGTATAATTTGTTAGTGTGAAAGAACTGGCAGGATTGTGTAGAACCCCCAAAACATCTAGTGGCAGGGATACTGGCCTTCTCAAAATGAGGTCGGGATTCCGCATACTGAAATTTGCCCAGAAATCATCTAAGAAGAAGGGGAGAGGGGTTTATTTTTATTTTTTTAAGCAAGGAAGGATGCTTGAAACCACTCGTGTGTCATTATAAACTTCATCATACTGAAATAAGAAACTTTCTAAATACAATCAATTAAATATTCTGCATCGTTTCTGAAATAATCAAGTTTATCTTCACTATCCCTCTCTCCGCATTGGTTTCTCCTCATTCTGTCTTCATGCAGTAGTTGGGTGTCATATGAATAATCCAATACAGTCATATGAAAAAATGTTTGGGAACCCCTCTCAGCCTGCATAATAATTTACTCCACTTTCAACAACAACAAAAAAAAAACCAGTGGTATGTCTTTAATTTCCCAGGAGTACTGGGGTGTTTTGTGAACAAAGATTTTTAGTAAAGCAGTATTCAGTTGAATGAAATTAAATCAAATGTGAAAAACTGGCTGTGCAAAAATTTGTGTACCCTTTGAATGTATGTAACTGCTCAATACCGATTACTGGCAACACCAACTTGGTTGGATTAGCTTGTTAAGCCTTGAACTTCATAGGCATGTGTGTCCAATCATGAGAAAAGGTATTTAAGGGGACCAATTGCAAGTTATGCTTCTGTTTGACTCTCCTCTGAAGAGTGACAGCATGGAATCCTTAAAGCAACTCTCAAAATATCTGAAAACAAACATTGTTCAGTATCAAGGTTTAACTATGGGGGGGGGGGGGTGTGGATGCACACCTGAGGCCAATTTCAAAAGGTTTAAAGCCCTGTCTAAATAATTCAAGTAAATATGCAAGTGCATGTAATTTTGAAACAGGGTTTTTTTGTTACAAAGTTATGATCATAATATTGATAAGTCACCATACCACGTCAAGGTAAAACCCCACATGGTGGTCCCTAACTTATTTAATGGTGGCCATACACGGGCAGATAAAGCTGCCAATATTGGTCGTTTGAACCAATTTGACAGCTTATCTGCCCGTGTATGGGGGCTTCCGACGGGTCTTCCCGATCGATATCTGGCCACGATATAGATCGGGAAGGTTGGATATTTACCCGACCGACCCGTCGGAGCCCCTTGGCGCATCGTAATTCGATCATTCGGCCATACGGCCGAATGTTCGAATTACCCCCGATATAGCCATGTCGTTAGTGGCATATCTGGGAAAGATCCGCTCGTTTGGCAGTCGCCAAACGAGCGGATCTTTGAGTCTATGGCCAGCTTAACTCTAATCATAGTAAAAAAGGAATATTACCTCTCTGTATAGTACCAATTCTTAATATAAACATCTCCTGTGCCTTGGTTTCAAACTCTGTGCTAAATCCTCCCCTGTGCAGTTGCACACTATTGTGCAACTGCACATATCACTCTACTTTGTTTTTAATTACAACACCTGACTTTTCAAACACCTACTTTTCTAAAATGGGCTTTGGTTAAGGCAGTCTCTCCCTCTTAAAAGCCGCTTAGCAGTTGGCGGGGGAGGATTTAGCACAGAGTTTGAAACCAAAGCACAGGAGATGTTTACATAAAGAATTGTTACTACACAGAGAGGTAATATTCCTTTTTTACTATGACTAAAGATAAATAAGTTAGGGACCGCCATGTGGGGTTTTACCTTGACGTGGTATGGTGGCTTATCAATATTATGATCATAACTTTGTAAAAAAAAAAATAAAAAAAAAAAACCTGTTTCAAAATTACATGCACTTGCATATTTACTTGAATCATTTAGACAGGGCTTTAAACTTTTTGAAATTGGCCTTAGGTGTGCATCCACAATCTCCCCTAGTTCAGTATCAAGGTTTAGGGGAAGGCTACAAAAAGCTATCTCTGAGGTTTAGACTGTCCGTTTCAGCTGTAAGGAATGTAATCAGGAAATGGAAGGTCACAGGCACAGTTGCTGTAAAACCCAGGACATATGGGGAGGATTGTGAGAATGGTTACAGACAACCCAAAGATCACCTCCAAAGACCTGCAAGAACATCTTGCTGCAGATGGTGTATCTGTACATCGTTCTACAATTCAGCACAATTTGCACAAAGAACATCTATATGGCAGGGTGATGAGAAAGAAGCCCTTTCTGCACTCACGCCACAAACCGAGTCGCTTGTTGTATGCAAAAGCTCATTTATACAAGCCACAGTCATTTTGGAACAAAGAGCTTTGGACTGATGAAACAAAAATTATTATTAGTTATTTGGTCATAACAAAAAGCGCTTTGCATGGCGGAAGAAGAACACCGCATTCCAAGGAAAACACCTGCTACCAACTGTCAAATTTGGTGGAGGTTCCATCATGCTGTGTGGCTAGTTCAGGGACTCCATAGCAACACATTCTTCAGGATAATGTTCAAGCATCAGTCACAAAGCTGAAGTTACGCAGGGGTTGGATATTCCAACAAGACAATGACCCTAAACACACTTCAAAAGCTACAAAGACATTTATGCAGAGGGAGAAGTACAATATTCTGGAATGGCCGTCACAGTCCCCTGATTTGAATATCATCGAAAATCTATGGGATGATTTGAAGCAGACTGTCCATGCTCAGCAGCCATCAGATTTAACTGAACTGGAGAGATTTTGTATGGACGAATGGTCAAAAATACCCACATCCAGAATCCAGACACTCATCAAAGGCTATAGGAGGCGTCTAGAGGCTGTTATATTTGCAAAAGGAGGCTCAACTAAGTATTTATGTAATATCTCTGTTGGGGTGCCACATTTTTGCCCCTGTCTAATCATCATATTTTCTGTTAATCCAATAAACGTTATGTCACGGCTGAAATACTACTGTTTCCATTAGGCATGTTATATATTAAAAGGAAGTTGCTACTTTGAAAGCTCAGCCAATGATAAACAAAACTCCAAAGAATTAAGAGGGGTTCTCAAACTTTTTCATATGACTGTATATCTTTTAGGGTGCTCCCTTTCCTAGCATATGTATTAAAGCTCACTCTATTAAAATCACCAGACATCATGTCTCTATACATGCAGGATTTGTGCAAAAGGCAGTTATTTTGTTAAATTTTGTTTGTACTGGAATCCGTTATTTGAGTGAGCTCTAATACATCTGCTAGGAAAGGAAGCCCCTTATAAGATATATTGGATCTAACTGTCAATGAATATCTGACACCCAACTGCTGCATGAAGACAGAATGAAGAGAAACAGATGCTGAGAGAAGGATAGGGACATTAAACTTGATTATTTCAGAAACGATGCAGAATATTTCATTATATTTAGAAAGTTTCTAATTTCTGTATTAGAAGGCTTATATTAGATTTTCATTTTCGCAATAGTTCCCCTTTTAGATGAAGAGATTTGAGGCTTGACTGTTCTCAGTCCGTGTTTGGTTTATGAAAAAACAAATGCTTAGTTCTAGAACAATATAAACAGTGATCTGTGTACTGTGCAATGGGCGGAATAAAAGTTTAAAGTCTTCAAAGATTAAAATATGACACTTTTGTGTGACCTTTCTCTACAACAGCTGATCCGTAACAGTGCCAGTGCAGGTTACTGTACAGAGTTACAGGACCTCCAGATTCTGGGTGCCTGCAATGGACAGTATGCCTTGAAATACCAAACCCTTTCCCCTCTAGGAAAAGGAGCTTTTGGGTTTGTGTGGTCTGCATGTGGCAAGGACAACGCTAAAGAGGAGGTTGGTATCGTTTTCTCATTTATGTCTACTTGATCCTATCAAATGGGTGATTTGATCACATTAAATGGATGCTGCGCCCCCAAAGATTTCGGCATATTGAAATAAAATGTAATTATGATTTTAATATTTCTGTTACAAAAAAGGTTTCTACAGGTCTGTGATTGTGATATTTACGATGAGAATTCTTGATGTCCCAACCATATATATGGTTCTTCTTAAAGGAAATATAAAGCTTAGAGAAGTGAATGTGAAATTGCTCAGAATACTCACTTTTGCAATTTTATTATCTTTTTAGTTTCAAAGCTGTATTTATCTAGTGAATATATTGAATTGCCACCTGCTGGTCAGTTTCTAACTGCACTGTGAGAATTCAGTGGGGCAAATTCACTAACCTTTGAAAATTCGCCAGCGACCGATTCGCTCACAGTGCAACACTGCGCCAGGTGTAGATTCGCCAGGACAATGATAATTCACTAAAATCCGAAGTTGCGTCCAGGGTGGCGAACACTGGGGAAGTTGCGCTGGAGTTACTGCGGCAAGCAAAGTTACGATAGCATTGGCTAATTTGCATACGGCGGGAAGTTAAAGTTGAATGGATGTATATGTTGCAGCAAATACATTACACTACACAAGCCCGGGAAACCTTCATAAAATAAACTAGAGTTGTTATATTGCCCTACACATGAGCCCAGTGTATAGTTTATGTGCCAAATGTTAGGAAATGTAGGGGGGGAAGCAACATGAAAAATGAAGTCGCCAGCGTTTTTTGGGACTACTCTATTGCACTTTGCCTGGTCTGAGGTGGCGAAGGCAAGTCCTGGCGCAACAGGTAACATTCAGTAAAATCCGCATCTTAGTGAATTTGCGTAGTTACGTCCATTCGCCAGATTGCAAATTCGCCAGGCATTGGGGAGCGAAGTACCGCTAGAGTCTATCTCCTACGATGGCGATGTTACACCAGCGACCGTTAATAATCGGCAAAGTACTGAAATTACGTTGCGTTAGTCACTTCGCCCTTTAGTAATTTTGCCCCAGTTTGTTTGGAAGACCAAGAAATGTTCTGATGTTCCTCTGCTCAGGATGTGAGAAAAGTCCTCTGATGTTTTAAAATTCTTTCCTGGGCAGAACATAACCAGAACAATGCTTAGAAGAGCACCCTGTATACTTTTTTTTTTTTTAAAGTTTTGGTATCCCCTTCCAAAATATAAAAGGGGTGTCTCTCTAGTATAGGTCAATCTAAAAACAACTGGACTTGCTGAGTAATCAATGAAGACGTTTCACTACTCATCCGAGCAGCTTCTTCAGTTCCCACACCAGTCAGTTGAACTGAAGAAGCTGCTCGGATGAGTAGTGAAACGTCTTCATTGATTACTCAGCAAGTCCAGTTGTTTTTAGATTGACCTATACTAGATGTACTATGACCTGGATGAATGAAAATCTTCATAGTCATATAAAAGGGGTGGTTTACCCGTATGTTAACTTTTTAGTATGTTATATAATGGCCATTTCTAAGTGACTTTTCAATTGGCCTTCATTATTTTTTTTATAGTTTTTGAATTATTTTCCTTCTTCTGACTCTTTCCAGCTTTCAAATAAGGGTCACTGACCCCATCTAAAAAACAAATGCTCTGTAAGGCTACAAATGTATTGTTATTGCTACTTTTTATTACTCATCTTTCTATTCAGGCCCTCTCCTATTCATATTCCAGTCTCTTATTCAAATCAGTGCATGGTTGCTAGGGTCATTTGCTGAAATTGCAAACTGGAGAGCTGCTGAATAAAAAGCTAAATAACTCAAAACCACAAATAATAAAAAATGAAAACCAGTTGCAAGTTGTCTCAGAATATCACTCTCTACTTCATACTAAAAGCTAACTGACAGTTGAACAACCCCTTTAACTGTGTAATTATAACAATAACACTTGTATTTATGAGCTTTGGTGAAAAATTATCTTGAATCACATGAATCCCTTCCTCAGAGGAGCTAATATGGGGGCATCATGCCATTCTACTAAACATTAACAACTATAAATTATTTTTTTGTTTTCATTCATATTCTTCTTAGGTTGTTGTAAAGTTTATTCGCAAAGACCGAGTGCTTGATGACTGCTGGGTACAGGATCCTGAACTCGGACGGGTCACCCAGGAAATTGCGATTCTCTCACGGTTACAACATCCAAATATTATCAGGGTGAGTGTAGACTAAAGACTGTGGCCTCAAAGTGTATCCTGAACGATCTTCTCTTGCTTTAAATATGGAGGAAGGAGAACAATACTGCATGCCCTCATTTTTGTCTCTTTCAGGTTGTGGACGTGTTTGAGAATGATATATTCTTCCAGCTTGTAATGGAACTTCATGGTGATGCTTTGGACCTGTTTGACTTTATTGATAGTCAGCCCAATCTGGATGAGCCACTAGCCAGTTACATTTTCCGACAGGTATTGTATACCTAATCTGTAAACAATTGTTTCTCTGTAACACAATGCAAATAGTTTATACATGCTGATTTCCAGAAGTGGTTCCGTTATACAGTATAATACATTAAAATTTAAAGGACATGTACATTTTCCTACCATGTATATAAGTTGGGCATATCTTCCCCACCCAAGCCACATCATTTGTACTGCATATACCCCCCTCCATTTGCCAGCACCATCACATTTTCCTAAAACAAATAGCAGCTTTCACCCAGCAGCCATTTTCCTTCTGACACATCATCAGTAACATTGAGACATGTATGCTGTAAAGTTCATGCAATGCAGAATATAGGTTTACACAGGCACAACATACTTTGATAAACAGTTCTGCTGGGGTTGAACACTGTAATGGTCAAGCTGAGTGCAGGAGAGGTGGTTAGGAGAAAAATAATAGATTCAGACAGCTAGAGCAGAGTTTATGCATGAAACAGGAATGCTATCTGTCATTTGCTGTTAGACTGGAGGGTGTGTTTAGTAATCTGAGCTGAGAAGAACTGAGCATGCTCATAAGTCAACAGCCAAAGTAAATTCCTGAGGGAGGGGCAGAGTGAGTTAGAGGAGGAGACTGAATTCTAAGTGAAATCTTTGGATACCTGCCACTCTGGTTGTTAAAAGGTTAACAGTAAGGCTGCAACATCCCCTTAATCAAAGAGGCTGTTCACTGATTCAATTTTTGGTTGGGGGGGGGGGTTTATGTGTCCTTTAATGATGTCATATACATGGGAAAAACCTGTTTTAATGGTTTGTTAATAAAACATACCTATTGAATACATTTACCACATTAGTTGTTTTGTGGCAGTGCTATAGGTGGTTGGTTGTCTAACTGATACACTTCCTACTTTTCTAGTAATATTTCGATTATTTCCAGCTTGTGTCAGCAGTGGGCCATCTCCACAATCAACATATTCTGCATCGGGACATTAAGGATGAAAACATCATTATTGCACCAGACTTTAGTATAAAACTGGTTGATTTTGGCTCTGCTGCCCATTTACATCCAGGAACTCTCTTCTCCACATTTTGTGGTACCACAGAATACTGTGCACCAGAGGTGTTACTGGGAAATCCGTAAGTCCTACTTACAAACTATAACGAGGGTTCAAAACTTGATGGTTGTAGACAAACTAAATGAAAATGATACAGTCATCCTCATTGGGCCTTGAGGCCTTCTTTTAAACTATACGACTAGACACATTTAAAGGGATACTGTCATGGGAAAAAAACATTTTAATAGTGCTGGTCCAGCAGAATTTTGCACTCAGATCAGTTTCTCAAAAGAGCAAATAGATTTTTTTATATTCAATTTTGAAATCTGACAAGGGGTTTCTCAGCTGCCCCCAGTCATGTGACTTGTGCTCTGAAACTTCAGTCACTCTTTACTGCTGTACTGCAAGTTGTAGTGATATCACCCCCTCCCTTTCCCCCCCAGCAGCCTAACAGAACAATGGGAAGGTAACCAGATAGCAGCTCCCTAACACAAGATAACAGCTCCCTGGTAGATCTAAGAACAACACTCAATAGTAAAATCCAGGTCCTACTGAGACACATTTAGTTACATTGAGTAGGAGAAACAACAGCCTGCCAGAAAGCAGTTCCATTCTAAAGTGCAGGGTCTTTCTGAAAGCACATGACCAGGCAAATAACCTGAGATGGCTGATTACACAACAATATTACAACTAAAAAATATACTTGCTGGTTCAGGAATGAAATTTTATATTGTAGAGTGAATTATTGGCAGTGTAAACAGTGTAATTTAGAAATAAAAACCGGACAGAATCCCTTTAAGCAGTGGATCAGAGATGTTCAACGACTGATCATTCTGTGCTCTCCTGATGATTTATGATATGTGCGTTTGATTAAGGAAGTCGCTTACACTCATTGTGACTGATGCTGGTTGCAGGTACCCAGGTCCAGAACTGGAGATGTGGTCTCTCGGTGTGACTTTGTACACCCTCGTGTTTGGGGAAAATCCTTTCTGTGAAGTTGAAGAGATATTGGAAGCAGAACTAAACCCTCCATTGAATGTATCACAAGGTAACCGGAATCCCATAAGAAGGAACTTGAAATATTCCTTGTTGAGGCTTCTGGAATTCTGCCCAAGGCAATAACCACATTTTCTTTTTAAAGGGGTATTTCACATTTCAACATTTTTTTCAGTTCATTTGTTTTCAGCTAGTCCACTAGAAGAAAAACTTTTTTTTTTTCCCCCCAGTTACTTTCAATTTCCTATTTGTGAGAAGTCGATACATAAGTTGATACGTGAGTTGATGTTAGAATTGATACAAGAGCTGTTAATACTCCAGCGATGCTGCTGAGAAATGTCTCAACTAATGCAGCAAATTGTAAAAGTTCAGATCCTGCACCTGAATTACTGAGCTGCCAGACTCAAACACCAGAGACAGGTTCATGAGGTTTGTAGCACCCCCATACCCACCCCTTTAAACAAATGGTGGTCCTATGCTTTGAACAATAAGTGTTGGTTTCGGCAGTCTCTCTCTCTCCTCTCTTTCGCCAAGGTCAGGAGACACACACATCCCAAGCAATGTTACTATCCCTCATCTTTTGTACTCCAGAGATAGGAACAGCAACTAACCGTCAAAAAACAAAATAAGGAAAGCAACTGAAATATGTTTTCTTTCTGGTGAACAATCTGAAAATAATTGAACTGAAAAAAGTGTTTGTAAGGTCTACAATACACATAACTACTTGCACTCGGGGACGAATATTGTTCATCCATTTCTACTAATATTTTAAAATTACTGTTTTTTGTTCTGTTTTGAAGCTTGGGTTTTAATTAAATTGGAGTTATTTGCATTTCATCTAAATCTACTCCCATGTTTGCACTTATAGAGCTGCAGATTCTGATATCTGGTCTTCTACAGCGTGACCCAGAAATGCGCATGACTCTGGATGAACTGCTCAGGGATCCATGGGTGACACAAGCTATAAATCTGGCAGAGTATACGTGGGAGGAGGTCTATCCACCTGCTAGCTCCCACAAAGGTGATTATGCATCTGTACCTGACAATCCTCCTTCCAGTCACTTCTTATTCTGCAACCCATTCATTAGATATTTGTTTCCTGAATTATGATCTGATGTCACACAATAAGGATTTGTTTTAAGCAGACACAAAATGTAATACATATCTGACGAGTTGTGGCTTATTCGCTATAATTTTTCCGTTGCACTTTAACGAAAATATTTGCACATGATGAAATTCAGAATTTTGGCCCTCTAATCCATGGCTGCAGAATAAATTTGCTCATCACTAGACAGGGGTCCCAACTGGGCTGGCAGTGAATTTAGCCCAATACCTGTCTGTGACTCGCTGCAGGGAGCAATTGCTTGTCAAGAACTCATTTGACTAACCCATCACTAGTAGCAATAGCAAAATCACTGGTCAGGGTGGGGAGGGCAGAAGTCAAGCAGTAAACTGATAAACTGATTATTGTTGATTTTATTTTACAGATGATGATGGATCAGGGCTGTGCCCAGACAGTTATAAAAGTGAATGGAAAGAAGAATTTGAAAATAATCCAGAGTGACTTGTGTAAAATGTACCCTGAATGAATAGAAAGCTGAACTGATATAAATGTGCCATTCTATCTTACAACTCATGTGCGGAAGATATCCAGACACAACTCTACCCAGAACTTACTGGGTAATCTATAGTACCTGATGCTTTGGACATTGCTATGTTTCTCCAGGGTTTTGCTGGATCTCTAAAGCAGGGATAGACAACCTCTAACCCTCCAGCTGTTGATAGATTATAAATGTTGTAGTTCAACTACAGCTGAAAGACAGGAGGTTGTTATCCTTACACTTGTGCGGCCACTGCCTATAAGTGATCTGTTACGCCTAATGATTCAAAGCACAATTGGCTGTCACAGGAATAGTAATACTTTCCAGCACATTATTCAGACTGACGTCAGTTGCTTCCTATCACACATATTTCTGGGAGCTGCTGCAAATGAATAAACCAAAAAGGAGAAAATATAGGTCATTTGTCAATAACTAGGCCCCCTTGCACAAAATCAGAGATCTTTCCTTTACTGCATTCTTGTAGTTTTACTTTAAGGAGTTACATCTAGGCACAGGTTTTATGGTCCTTTTTGCAAAAGGAATTTGATGCATTTCGCAAAGATTCTGTTGATACAGATTTTGTATATTGTTATCTAATCCGTGGCATTCTGGTCCCAGCATAGACTTATATATAAGATATGGAAGCTGCTTTACTGTAATATTCTTCAGTATATTCCGCAGCAAAAATACATCTGAGCACCAGCATATTCTGCTTTACACCGGCCCCTCTGACCAATCCAAACATTCCATTACTGCACAGACAAACATTTGGGTGAATACAGGGGGGGGGGGGGGGGATTTGTTCTCTGTATCTACATTTCCCTGCTTCCATATCACTTTTCCTCAGCCCCTGCCTGTTTGTGTTTCAGCATTAGTTCTATACACTGACCATGTACTCAAGATCCCAACTGCCAGTTCTCAGTTCCTCTTGGGGAATATGCACTTACAGTTAGTGCCATTTATATGCAGATGTGGCTAAACGGCTGTAATCATTGAGCATTTACTGCACATGGGATGAATTTCAACTAAAAAAGCCCCAAATCCGTCTCATGTGCACTAACAGGCACTTGTTAATGTGGATCGGCCGTGGGGAGTTTTTGGAGTTGTTCAAAAAACAATATTACTGACAGTTACATACTATTTGCCTTCTAGTCTCTTTAAATTGGATTCACATATAAAACCCACATGTTGTCAGAGTATTAATGTACTAACCAGCAAGATATGTATTGACTACACTGATGCATCTGAACTTATTACAAATTCACCACATGACCATTTGCTATGGGCAGGAATATGTTCTAGAGCACAGACTTGTGCAACTAGTCCTCTCAATAAGCTGCTTGTACTTGTGCCCATACAAGACATATGGCAGTGCAACCTGCATTTGGCACAAGATTGAATATCTGGCACAGGCTGAGAGTCCTGGAAGCCCTTGAGCTCCTCATATTCACTCCCCTTACAAGACGGGTGCAAGCTGATAAACTGGTGCTTCTGCTGAAAGTGTCAGGATGGGTGCAGCAAAGTGCATTGTGGGTGGGGGAAAAGAAAAGGGGCAAATTACCCCAGCGTTCCGCATTTGTACCCACTTTATACATAAACTGTTTTATATGAAGGAACAAGTGCCGTCCATTGGTTAAATGAAGTTACATTTATTCTACAAGAACTACTTGATTGTTTTAGTTTGTAATATTTTAGAAGTTAAACCAGATGGAACATCCCTTCCAAGGCTCTTTTATAAAAATCAAGTCACAATTTGACAAATAAAACTCTTTTTCCATGTCACACAATTTTGCGGGGGGGTATACTACTACAACTACTAGGGATGCACCGAATCCACTATTTGGGATTCCGCCGAATCCTTGGTGAAAGATTCGACCGAGTTCCTTATTTGCATATGCAAATTATGGGCAGGAAAGTGGAACAAATTCTTTTTTTGTGATAAAGTCACTTGATTTCCCTACCCACAATTTACATATGCAAATTCAGATTCGGTTGGGCCTGCTACAAGGATTCGGTCGAATCCTGCCTGAATCACAAACCGATGTCTGGATTCGGCGCCTCCCTAACTAATATACAAGAGGTCGCATGATTTCAGCCCATCCTCCTTGCTTACTGTTTAATAAGATTCTATTTATTGTTCCTCAATCATTATCTGTGCCAGTTCATATAATATTAATATAATAGAGACACTTTCCAGCCTCTGTGTGTGTATTGTTTGCAACTATGTGTTGGGCTACTCTGTGAGCAGTAACACTGATATGTTACAAGCAAATATTTTGTGCACCTCAAATGAGTTGACCTTTTCCCTTCTCTTGTTCCTCTCTTACACTCTCAATCTGTGCCTGCTTTTATGAATTTTTGAATAGCGCTTTATGTATAAATTGAAATATACAGAATAGTTTGTTGTATCATCTTTGCCTGGGCGTGTTTAATGTAACATACACATTAGTACATAGGCAGTTGTATCTGATTCCTTAGACTCCCAGTCAAAAAATTATATATATATATATATATATATATATAAATATAAATATAAATGTTGGTCTTGCTCCTTGTGCCCATTTATTAAAGTATTCAAATATACAATTATAATAAACTTCATGAGTTCACATGATAAAGGTTTTCATACCTTCTTCAAAATAATTCTTAAGCCTGTGTCCTCAACGCAATGTGTACAATGACAACAGCCAATTAGAAGTGATCCAGACAAACGACACGTGGAGATCAAGTCTATTACGACTTCCTATACACACCATGACAGCTGTCACTCTACTTAAAGGTGGTTTCCACTTTTGAGTTAACCTTTAGGGGGTCATTTAATAAACTCCGAATGCAAAAACCATGAAAAATTCGTGATTTTTTTTGATTAAATTGGAATTGTAAAAAAATCACATTTTTTGGAATTTATTAAACCACAAGGATGGAAAAGTCTGAATCAGAAAATCCGGCATCTCAGACCTGTCGAGGTTGCATATAAGTCAATGGGAGAAGTCCCAATGGTTTTTTGATGTGTGCTGGGTTTCATGCAATACCCTGAAGTTTTTGGGGTTTTCAGGCAAAATACTGAGTTTTTGGGTGAAAAATCCCAAAAAAATAGTGAAAATTGGATGAAAAATCACGATTTTTTTCCCAGCAAACAAAATTTCCGGGAAAGTGTATTAAGAAATAAGCCCAAAAAACCAGTGCGGATTTGGTCTTGAGTTTTTTTCAGAAAATATATTAAGAGAAATTCGGACTTTGATAAATAACCCCCATAGTATAATGTAGAAAGTGATATTCTAAAACCATTTGCAATTGGTTTTTATTTGTAGCTTTTGACCTATTTAGCTTTTTAGTTATCAGCTCTCCAGTTTGCAATTTCAGCCAATTTTCAGTCCAAATTCCCCTAGCAACCATACATTGATATGAATAAGAAACAGGAATATGAATAGGAGAGGCCTGAATAGAAGGATGAGTAATAAAAAGTAGCAAGAACAATACATTTGTAGCCTTACACAGCATTTTGCTTATTATTTTGCTTAAAGGAAAACGATACCCCCAAAATGAATACTTAAGCAACAGATATATTTTATATCAAATTGAATGACATATTAAAGAATCTTACCAAACTGGAATATATATTTACATAAATATTGCCCTTTTACATCTCTTGCCTTGAACCACCATTTCGTGACTCTATCTGTGCTGCCTCAGAGATCACCTGACCAGAAATACTACAACACTAACTGTAACAGGAAGAAGTGAGGAAGCAAAAGACACAACTCTGTCTGTTAATTGGCTCATGTGACCTAATCGTACGATCCCAGGGGGCGGCCCTTATTTTTTAAAATGGCAATTTTCTATTTACCCAATGGCACATACTACTAAAAATGTATATTATTATGATAATGTTTCATTTACATGAAGCAGGGTTTTACACATGAGCTGTTTTACTCATTATCTTTTAATAGAGACCTACATTGTTTTGGCGGTATAGTTTTCCTTTAACCCATTTAAAAGCTGGAAAGTGTCAGAAGAAGGCAAATAATTCCAAAACTATATAAAAAAAAATGAAGACCATTTGAAAAGTTGCTTAGAATTGACCATTTTATAACAAAATAAAAGTGAACGTAAAAGTAAACCACCCCTTCAAATAAGACCAAAGTTGAAGTTTCTCAGCTGAAGCATGCCAGGGTTTTGAGAAAGTAACTGCTTTAAAAAGAAAATAACGCAAAGTGCCAATGGGAAGTATTCTGAACGTTTCTGTGAACTACACTTTATTAGCAAAAGAGCCTTGAAGAGTCTAGAAACAAAGGGCTGCAGTCTGGGCCCAGCACTATTCATATATACTAGTCCTATACACTGTACTGTATATACACTGCTAAAGCATGAGCTGCTGTATGACAAGTACATGAGGCAAATGCTAGGAGTGAGCTGGGAGAAACAGTGGAGTTTGCAGAATTTCCCAGTCATGGGAATACTGAAAATGTGCAACATTTACAAAATAATATATTTTGCATCTTGTTTTTTCTACTTTGTTCCAAAAAAAAGTGTGACATGAGATGGTCCACATCAAGAGATCACCACCTGACGAAGCTCTTTGAACAAGGAGCCGAGTTCTTTCTCTAAGCTGAGAATTAGCCCTGCACAAATCAAAATGGAGATGATATTTAGGAGGTTATGCAGTGACAGGGACAAGCTTTGTGCTAGGGCAGAATATTTTAGCAAAGCAATTGACTCAAATGGGAAATAAGTGACAGTGCTGGTACTGGCTCTTCTCAGTCCTGGGAATTTATGGGCTGAAAATGCCAAATCCATCGCTGCCACAGGTTCTGCCATTTGAGTGAAGGACCAGCAGTGACTGGCTGAAATATGCCGAGTAATATTCTGTCCTAAGTATTATTTACATAAACTCTGCAGCAGTGCCATTAGAATATCAAAAGCTAACGTTTTCTGGTTTCTTTTGATTATTGGACCCATTGCTTAGGCCTTTAGGGACATATGGGTAGTACAGTAGAAACCCCAATTTACATTTTTCAGGGGACCAGAAAACATTGGTGTAAAATCCAGGAAAATGTAAAATCAGGGAAATGTATTATGTATAATATATAGGTGGGAACACAAAACAACAATGTCAAATGAGGGGAAACTTAATCAGGGATGTAAAATTGAGGTTTCACTGAATATGAATAGGTAAACTTGTAACCTGTACTAGCTAGGGATGCACCGAATCCAGGATTTGGCCTTTTTCAGCAGGATTCGGCCAAATCCTTGTGCCTGGTCCAACCAAATCCTAATTTGCATATGTAAATTTGGGGGGGTGGCTAGGGAAATCAAGTGACATTTTGTCTCAAAAGAAGAATTTTTTCCACTTTTTCCTTTTCTGCCCCTAATTTGCATAGGCAAATTAGGATTCAGTTTGATATTCGGCCGAATCTTTCACCAAGGATTCAGGGATTTGGCCGAATCCCAAATAGTGGATTCGGTGCATCCCTAGTACTAACCAATCAGCAGTGAGAGCAGCAGCAACACAAAAGCAAACATATGATTGTTCTTGGTCACTAGACATGGGGCAACTAAACCGTTGTTTAAACATGTACAACATGCTGTGATATTATAGTACAATAAGGATACTCTTGCTCCAGGTACAGGCATGGGACTGGTTATCCAGAATGTTCAGGACCTGGGGTTTTCCAGATAATGAATCTTTCCATACTTTGGATCTTCATACCTGAATCTACTAGAAAATCATGTAAACATTAAATAAACCCAATAGACTGGTTTTGCTTCCAATAAGGATTAATTATCTCTTAGTTTGGATCAAGTGCAAGCTACTGTTTTATTATTACAGAAAAAAAGGAAATCATTAAAAAAAAATTGGATTATTTGAATAAAATTAAGCCTATGGGAGATGGTGTTTCCATAATTTGGAGCTTTCTGGATAATTTGTTTCCGGATAACAGAACCCATACCTGTACTCCATAAGCCTTTTATGGAGTTACAAATTTCTTTTAGGGACTCACCAGTCGTATGCAAGCTGGTAGGTCCTGCAACTGGGGTTGCACAATTTAATTTGCACCCAATAGCCCTTGCTTAGACAGATGCTTACATATGTAATGGCAATCAGTGCGCAGCAATAAAATATGGGCTATTTACCTGTATTGGCATTGCTGCTGGCTATGAAGCTTACTACCAGAGGCAGTTGATTAAACTGGACAACCTATATAAAGAAAAACAAACAAAAGAAGAACACAGAAGTAATTCAGGCTAAATAAGTGAGGATCAGATTTGGTGTAGGGTATTATCAACATGTAGTTGTACAGTTCCTTTTATGCATAAACCCTGTACATGCTAGTCACATATTCTGTAGTTAACTAGATCACACATTCCTCAATCGACAAGGATCGCTGGGTTTATCTGGAGCCTGGGTTAGACCTGCTGAAAATGAACAATTACCTGGTACGTGCTGTAGTAACAGATGATGCTCTTATTTTTGGAGAGACCAAGTTTACTGCCCTGGTCGGTGGCAAGTGCAAATGTAGAAAGGAAAGCGGGTCTCAATGCCTGCTCAGGGGCATTCTCATTGGCTACTGAAATGAGATGAACAGAAAGCAGAAAAATCACAAGCAAAGTTGGTTTCTGGCAGATAAATTGGCCATACTTATTAAATAAAAACATTTGTATCATTTTCATATATAAAGTGTTGGTGCATTAGGGATAAGGTATCAGTAACAAAGGTTTCCTTGATCACAGACATTATGAGATAAATAAGAGGATAAGTATAACCTAAGTGCAGCTCAATGCATCTACATTTATGAAGATCCCACTACAACATGTTACAACTTTCTCTTAACCCCAAACATGATGTGCTGACATCTTATTTCAACTGCTGTGTTTGCTTCAGAAACACTACTATAGTTTATATAAATAAGCTGCTGTGTAGCAATGGGGGCAGCCATTTAAAGGAGAAAAGGCTCAGGTTACACAGCAGATAAACTCTGTAGAATATAATGGTGTTATCTGTTATCCACTATTTAACCTGTGCTATATAGATTTAAATTTCCGCCATTGCTACACAGCAGCTTGTTTATATGAACTATAGTAGTGTTTCTGAAGCAAATAACAGTACAGGGCAACGCTATATCAGGGGTCCCCAACCACCGGGCCGTGGACAGTCCTGAACTGGGCCGTCGAACAATGAGCGCATTTGGGTGCACCCAAATTGGACGCCAACCCCCCCTACCCCCCCCCCCCCGACCCCCCGGTCCTTGGAAAATAAATTGGCTCTTTTTTGGTCCCCGGGCCAAAAAAGGTTGGGGACCCCTGCGCTAAATGATAATTTCATTATTTTAAAACACTTAAAGGAAAACTATACCCCCCAAACAATGTATATTGTCTATAAAAATATATTGCATAAAACAGCTCATATGTAAAACCCTGCTTCATGTAAATAAACCATTATCATAATAATATACTTTTCTAGTAGTATGTGCCATTGGGTAATCATAAATAGAAAATTGCTATTTTAAAAAATAAGGGCCGCCCCCTGGGATCATAGGATTCACTGTAGTCACAAACAAATGATACATGTAAGGTCACATGAGCCAATTAACAGACAGAGTTGTGTCTTTTGCTTCCTCACTTCTTCCTGTTACAGTTAAGAGTTGTAGTATTTCTGGTCAGGTGATCTCTGAGGCAGCACACAGACCATCACAAAAGGGTGGTTCAAGGCAAGAGATGTAAAAGGGCAATATTTACTTAAATACATATTCCAGTTTGATAAGATTATTTAATATGCCACTTAATATGATATGAACTGTTGCTTATGTGTTAATTTGGGGGGTATAGTTTTCCTTTAAATTTGTTGGCGTTACAGTTTGTTATACAGTACACAAGGGAAGAAAAAACACATGAAAGCATTGTGTGCACTCAGCCTTACCTTTAATAACTGGCACCCCATCTCTGTCTGACACAACAATAGCGTGGAGCCCTTCAACACTACAAACAGATAATAAATAAGTGTAAAGCCTGTATTTAGTGCATGAGTCAGCCAATCATTTGCACATTACAGGCTGGATGAAATGTACATAGAGAAAGAGCAAAAGAGAAATTCACTATGAAATTGCTTGTGATGATTCTCATTCATCCAGGTCATGGTATATCTGTAGAAATAAGTGAAAGGTTTAATAACACCTCAAAGCTCCAGTCATGCTAATACGATCAACACCTAACTCCTCGCTGATTATGATAAACAGATTATGCTGATTGGAGCAACATTCCAGGGTATTTATTCCAGAAAGATCCTATTTACAAGTTATTCTGAATTGAGAAAGCCAGTTGGATGACTGGTGAAACGTCTTCAAGAAAAACACTGCAAGTCCAGTTGATTTGACTTATTTCTACAGATATTCACGATCATTCCTGGTTAGAATGGCTGCTCTGTGCATGCGACAGGCTCATGCATTAATTCTTCTGAAACAAAACAAATGACACTTTAATCTCAAAAAGCTATTCAGGAGTTAAAAATAAATTGTGCCACACAGATCTACTGTAGGACCCCCAATCCCTCAGTTACAGCCAATGATAGAGAACGTTTGCCTCTGTGATTAGATACAGTTACATTAACCTTGCAGCCAATCACAGGCAGACTTTCCAGTCGTCTATAAGGCCAACACCTGGACAAAAGTACCAGGATTCCAACCTTCAGATAAGAAGAGGTCCAGGTATTTTGTATTTCCTTTTTTGGAGCAAACAGAATCAAGGCCAGCGGCTGATTAAAGATGGGGTAACTGTACGGAGACCCCAAACCTGGAGATAAATTTAGGTAATGACGGAGACAGTGTGCCAATAAAAAAAGCTTGAATTAAAGCTTCTGGGCCGTAGACAACCCATCTGAATTCTGCTTTTTCTGATCTCAGAACAAGCTGCAAATTGCCCTTATAATCTAGTCAAATGTCTAAATGTTTTAATTTATTGAAATAATCAAAATTAAATCTAAACTGGTAACCAACCTTGTTAGCTTCTTGTATAGGAACCTCCGTAATTCCTAGCAATGAAACAAATGGTAGAGTTATACAAAATCATATTAACATCAATTTTTGTAACCCACAGCAAATCATCATATCATCAGATTCAACCTATTTATCATTCTCCAGTTCCTTAAGTAGAGACAGCCGGTGAGAGCACAAGATTTATGCTGCGGTGTCATTAAAAATAAAACTGGGTAAACAAGACAGGCTATGCAAAATAAAATCGTTTGTTTTTTCAAATATAAATACAATTTATCATGCTTATGTTTCCCCCCTTTATTTGTAAATAGAGAAAGAAATACAATTGACAAGAAAAGTAACAATAACTATCCTGTCTGAGTAATAAAAATGTTTTCAATATAGTTATAAATACGTTCTGTAGATGCTGGACTGATCAGATGTCTAACATAATAGTCACAACACTACTTCCTCCTTTACATCTCTCTAACTTTTTAGTCAGCGACTTGAAGGGGGGCCACATGGGACAAAACTGTTCAGTTAGCCTGAGCACGCAGTTCAGGATCAAAAGCAAATTAACTGAACAGTTATGTCCCATGTGGCCCCCTTCTAGTCACTGATTGGTTACAGACTGGTAACAGCTTAGAAAGCTGCATAGGGGAAGTAGTGTTCTGGCTATTATGTTAGTCTTTATACATTACATTTTCTAACTATATTAGAAACATTTATATCTGTCCTATTTTTATTTTTGCAATGAGCAGTTCCTTTAATATTAGCGTTCCATCTAGCAGCCAGAGTACTGATGCAGTTCATCGGGGGGGGGTGCAAAAACTTAAGACACCCCAAGTGGTTATATTTACTCACCCGGGCTAGTGCTCCTATCAGCAGAAAACTGCACCAACCTGGGGTTCTGCCAACGAGCACCACTAAGTGATCGTCGTTCTTCAAATTTCCCAGGGCAGACACATGCGCAGCAGAACAAAATAACAGACTTCTTCGTTAAAGTGCATGCACAGCCGCTAGAAGAAAGAAGAAGCCGGAAGAGGAACGCTCTGTGGTGCCCACTGGTATAACCCCGAGTCGGTGCAGGGATTTCAGGTAAGTAAATATGATCACTTGGGGGTGCCTAACTTTTGGCACCCCCAAGCATAAAAATACTTTACTTCTCCTTTAAGGTAACATATTTATTTGAATTTATTACTGTATTGACCCCTGTTTGACCTATTAAAGGCAGAAACAGAACTAGAGGGGGGCAGGCCCTGGCGCAGGACGCGCAGCTGGCCCCCCGCCCCCCTCCGTACACCCAGAACTGACCGGGGAACATGCGGCGGGCTGCCGGGGGGCCCTGAGGGGGTGCGGCCCCTGGCCGGCTCGCACCCCCTGCTCCTCCGGTAGTTCCGCCCCTGATTAAAGGGGTTGTTCACCTTCAAACAACTAGTTGTTTTCAGATAGATCACCAGAAAGAACAACTTTTTCCAATTACTTTCTTGTTTTTATATGTCACTGTGTAAAGTGTAATTTTTCACCTTCTAAAACAGCTGTGGCAGGGGGTTGCAGACCCCCCAAACTGTTCTATATGGATACATTTAGTTGATACATTTCTTATTTTTGTCCCTGCTGAGCAGAATTCCTGCGTTTCATTACAGCAGCTGTTAGAACCGATACAATAGTTTCTAATACTCCAGAGATGCTGCTGAGAAATGTCTCAAACGAAATGTTGCAAAATTGTAACAGTTTATAGACTCTGTGCCTGAATTACTGAGCTGCCAGACTCAAAAAACAGAGAGACAGGGACATTAAACTTAGATTTTGGAAAAACGGTAAAAAATAAATAATGGAAGGTAATTGCGAAAAGTTTTTATTTCTCTATCTGAAAACAACTGAAGTGAAAAAAAAAGTGTTTGGAAGCCCCTTTAATGAATTGTTCCGGGGTACACCACTTCATACACTAGTAGCACTAAATATACAAATATATAGTGAATAAAGTACCCCCTCTTGTAAAATATAAGGATATTATAAGTTACCGAGGAGTTTCCGTGGCCGAGTGTTTTTATACAGGTCATGGAACTCCGAGGTAACTTTTAATATGCTTATATTTTACAACTGGGGGTACTTTATTTATAATAATACACAAGTTTAGGTGAGTCATGTGACAGAAATGGCATCAGAACTCACCATTTATGAGGATATAATTTACAAGATATTCATAGCTTTTGTGTATTATATATATGTATTGTTCATATTTGATATGATATATGTTGGCCTGATGAATGACATACTCACTTCTGCCATATCTGCACTGCTTTGTACGGTTTTTAATATCTGTAAAGACAAAACGCCATTGTCACAATACATGTCATAAGCAGTAGTAATGTGCATGGTTATAATTACACTTACTAAACGTAAAAATGGCTCCGTTTTCTTTGAATTATTCATTGAACGGGATACTCTCAGGAGGCAGAAAGCCAAAACAAATAATCTGCGGCCCTCAATGGGACCCAGGATTATAAATATCAGTTTAATGCAGGGAAACTATAAGCCGAATAAGATCCATTGGTGAGCCCCCACAGTCCCCCTTCCCCTCAATAGGAATGCCGAGTGTATTATGGATTAAAGGAGAACTAAAGCTCAACAACGAATTAGACACTAAATCATATAGATTAGGACTCTGTAGCAGCCCAAGCCCCCCAGCAGCTCCCTGTTTCCATTTTTACTTATTCACATGCTCTGACTGCTGTCACTTACCTGCGCTCAAGGGATGACACCCAATAACTGTATAAATACACCACCCCCTAATATAGACATAGTAAAGCTATAGACACTAAACAGGGCACACATTAGCCTGAATAAATAAACCCCTAACTGACAGCCATTGTGCTTGTGACTGCCCAGCTGAGCGAATGACTACAGCCCAGTAACATTCTTTCTCACAGACACCCACCTTCATTCAACTCACTTCCTCCACCTGCACCCTCTCTTCCTGTGTTTATGAGAAGCTATCACGTGACGTGCCTTTCCTCACTCGGTCGCACGTTGATGACTTCACAGAGGCGCTTTCCTGCGCGGCGGAGGCGGAAGTGTGGAGGAGAAACATGGTGAGCTTGTGCAACCTTACTTCTCGTCCTCAATGTGTCGCCGTGAGCGGCTTTTGTAGTGACAAGTAGTCACTGGGGTCACGATTTCCATTGAGCAGAATGTAATAGTTTCAGTGTGTGGCAGATACACTACTTGCGATGCATTGACCTTGTTGCATGTAGGAATGTGCTGCTCACTGATTCACCTGTGATGAACTACTGTGTGCAATGTGACATGGGATCGATTTTCCAGAAAGCTTCGAAATTCGTGAATGTCATTTTACACAGGGTCTTTAATTATAATAAAACAGGTCCTTGATCCCTCCTAAGCTGAAAGAATCCATAGGGTTTTGCTTTTAAATGATTTATTTGCAGACAACAGTAAAAGTTAAAGACCAGTGTGAGTTTTACAGTAAAGAAAACCTAAGACAATGTACAAAATGACTCCTGATGTAAAGACAATTTAAGGTTAAAGGGCTGCAGCTCAAAATTTGATAAAGAGTCCCACATAACACAGAAACCCCTAATATACCCATCACAGTTACCAGTTTCTTCAAAAAGTATAAATAAATGCCATTTTCTATGCTGAAATCCAGCTGTTTAGCAGTTCTTCTCTTTCTGCATCATTTGAAATCCTAGCAGGGAAGGAGGGACTAAACACTGATGTTACAAATTGTAACAACTTCTCCACAGCTTACAGACAGCATGCAGGAACTACATAACCCACAATGCATTGCACTGTGATGTTCCTTTCCTTATTGAAATCACGTGTGCAGGGAATTGTGGGGTTTGGAGGATGCAGGCTGAAGACAGATGGCTGTTGATACAAAGTAACAGTAGTCAGCCAGCTCAGCACAGTAGTCAGATAGATGAGCAGGGGGAGAACTGAGAACTATTCCAAACCATTAAAAATCATGAAAAGTCTGCATATTTTTTAATTGATGTATATTGCAAAGTTGCTTGAAATAATGTTTACTTTGAGGAGTTCCCCTGGGACAAGAACAAGGAAAGCCATAGAGAGAAGCAGTTCAGGACTTTAATTCAAAGAAAGCTCTGGAATTTGGAATACACAGAGGCCCAGATAGCACCTCTCCAGGCATTTACCAGAATCCAGAGGTTCCAGTCTACACGCCTAAAATAACAATAAGCAGTAAGACTCGCACACGAGTGACCCTGTTCTTTGGCAATCTTTCTCCCTCTCTTGGTGTTCTTATACATTACGTGAAACAGCCAACAACACTGTGTCTCAGTATAGGTAGTCTAGAATCCCGTAGGGATATTTAAACCTTTTCATCGGGTCGTTTTTTGGCAAAATTTCTGTCAGGGAGGCAGTTGGGCAAGGTGTATACCTTGCCCAACTGACAGCTAGGGCTGAAGGGTCTGAATAGACATCATAAGGTACAACCAATGAAATGGTTTCCCTACTTGTTACTGTGTAATGGAGCTGCCTTCTTGCCTTTTACCTGTATTCCTATTGGCAGCTGTTCCCTTGCACAATTTTGTTATTTACTGATACCTTGTTGCCTTCCTAGGTCTCCCTCTTTCTCCGTCGCTGCTTTATGCCTAGTTCCATCTTAGGTTCACGGCACTTGTCGCTGTCTGGTCTTCCTGTTGCTGCCCAGGAACTTCTAGATGTAGGGTTTAATGAGGAGCAAGCAGAAAGAATCCTGGCTCTGAAACCCAGGGGAGGTGACCCACGGCACATAGTGTCCTGCACTAAAGAATTGCTCCTCATTGGACTAACTCCCCAGGCCACACTCAAGATGTTGGAGGAAAGTAAAGAGCTACGGAAAACAACTGTAAAAGAACTCAGAGACAGGGCTGATAATCTTCGTAGCCTTGGGCTGGGAGAAGGTAAGTAAATATTGTCCCCTTCCAACCCTTTTGGCAGGATTTGTGGATTTTATTTCTACCAAACAATTTACTGCTTGTGTTAATTGTTTTGCTTTTGTGCAGTGAAACATTTGGGTTTGCAACGCAGGATAAAACAGCTATGAGTCTCAATTTGTGGGTTAACCCAAAACCCTTCAGTGACCTGCGTGTTGACCGCCAGTTGGGCAGGTTGAAATTTAACTAACCATTGCGGGTTAGTGTTGGGTGCAGGTCATATAGGGGAAGTACTCTCCTCCTGAAGATTCCCTGCTTTGGATCCAGAGTTGCTCACATAGTGAGAAGATGTGTGTATGGGTTGGATGTGGGTCTTAAAGGGGACCCGTCACCCAAAAAAATTATTCAAAATCCTATTTTATCAGATTAGTCAAGGAATATGAACTTTAACTACACTATATAAATGATTTAAATCTTGTTTCCTTCAGTCTGGGATTTCAAAATTATAGCAAGCAGGCAGGAGCCATTTTGTGGACACTGTTATTAAGAAAAGCCTTGTATCATCTCAGAATCTTGTTTGTGCACCAGAATGGGGGAACCGATGTCCATCCCCATGCCCTGGCTACACAATTATATGGTAAAGAGAACTGGGGGAATGTGTGGAGAGCAGTGACATCTAGAAAGTGCTGAATTGAAAGTGAAAGTAATTGTCTGCCCCGCCTCTATGCCACGGGCATAGAGGAGGGGCAGACAATATTTGATTGACAGCTGAAATTTTTAAATGAGTTTACAACAGCTATGAATGCTTAAATAAAAAATAGAAATTGGATTTCATGTTTAATTTGAAAAGGACTTTTATTATACAGATTTTTGTGTCTGGGTAACAGGTCCACTTTAAAATGACTACATTTTGCTGGGTTATGACTGGGTGCCATTTAAGATTTTGCAGGTTAGGGTCGGTTTCTTGACCCGCACATATACTAGTCCCAACAAGTGTGTGTGTTTACATGACCTGGGATATTATACATGTACAGCAGCAGCACAATGCACGTGAAGCAGATCGCTCTTCCCAGTACAGTGGATAGAGGGCTATACCATTGAACGGGTTTCTATTAATTGAAGTGTTATCATATATAGACTGTTAATGGAATGCTTCTAAATATGATGTTACTTGCAGGCAATAATTTGTATTGCTGAGTAAAACACCAACGCTATTAGTTTCTGCTCTTTGTTACTGCAATGTGTTTGTTCAATCAGAAGAGGGAGTAACTACTCTAGTATCATTCTGTGACTTATTCTGTTCCATCAGTAAAGTAGACACCCATCACTTTCTAAAAAGGTCATTATTTGTTTGTGTGACGTGATATTTCCCATTCACTGCACCCCCGTGGCCTGTGAGCAGTAGTGAATAGCAGAATATACAGACAGAATTTAGTGAGTTGATGTAACATGTAGTTGCGCTGATCATTTTTCTAAAGGGTCCCTGCAGAGATCTCTCACCAGATGCCCAGCTCTTCTCTCCCTTCCTCGTTCCTATGTCCTGGCAGCTGCTAAATGCCTCAGACAGCAATGCCGATTCACAGCTCAGCAGGTGTGCGACATCCTCCGATTCTCCCCAGAAGCCCTGACGTATGACCCCGGCTACCTCGAAGAGGCTTTTCAGGTAAATCACAAGAGCTAGGAAGAAGATTAATGTTCTAATGCAGCAATATACTAGACACTGATTAGAGCAATCAGAATATAATGTTTCTCCATTTAATACTCTCTGCCAAACATATATGTGTCCACATGCATAACATATAGGGATGTATTGCTGTCACAGATATAGCAGATCATATTGTACAACTGATTGGCGGGGTGGCTGACATGGGTTCCATGCTGGGATGTTCTCTTCCGGAGTATATAAATATAGGAGTAACAACCCTGTAAACGTTATTTCTGACATATATTGTAATTGTCTAATTTAGCCCGAAATGTAAAAACTAAATTCAATTGAAAAGTAAATTTTCAAGTTGTGATGCTGCATGAGATACGCTAACTAAGGTACAGGCTTACGTAACGGAGCTTAAAAGACCAGTTCATCTATTGGGGGTCACAGGCTAAAGCTGTAGGAGGTAGGAAACATTCTGCCCTGGGCTTGTGTAAACCATTCTGAGGTACTTGCCTGGGGAGCCCCCGTTTTTTCTTCATTTCCCGTTTACTCTTTGCAAGTTTAACAAAGAACTGTCCCAGTGTAAGTCATTTATTTCAGGGGGTTTCATGGGCAAGGTGTCCCCTCTGAGGTTGGGGCCACAAGAGGAATGTCATATCTGCTCTGCCTAAAACATGTGGGTCTGCATATCTGCTGTGGCTAAAACATGTGGGTCTGCCCATGAAAGCCACTAACTAGATGGAAAGTCAACTTGCTCTTTACCTTTGCAGTATGTATATTTCCGGATGGGTGCAAACCACAAAGACATCATAACATGCGGCCTATTCCAGACGTCACTGGATGAGGTCAGAGTCCGGCATCAGTTTCTGGAGCGCTTGGGAAGATTCCTCCCACCTGATAAGAAGGGGGTTTCCCCAACCTCTAACCCCAAGCTCAAGGAGGTCATGGCACTTTCCGACAGTGACTTTTTGGCACGTGTTGCTCGGGTTTCTCCTGAGGAACTCCACACTTTCCGCAAAATATTTGCACGGGAGGAGTTGGAGGCTGGAGAAAATAAGGACAATGAGACAGGAATGAACCACACAGACAGCGACGAAGAGGGAGAAAATACAGACCCTGGGGATGAAATTGGAGAAACAGACAAGAAAGAGAATCCTTATAAAAGAAAGAAGAAAAGATCAGCAAATAGACTTGAGAGACCATAAACTTCATCCATATGATTATCCAGCCTTGTTGCAGCTAATTAAAGATTTGCTTTCTCTATTATTTTGTGTTGTTTTTAGCTTTATGTAATAGAAAGTGCACTTCCCAGATCTTAGCCTGACCTAGAGTGGCCAAACATGGCAGCTTATTGGCCAGTGTAAGGAGGCATCTAGGCCAATCAGTCAGAAATGTTAGACAATTCCATCAGAAGGTTCACAGGGTTCCTCTACGTAGGCCTCATACAACGATCTGATTGAATTTTTTTTATTCAACTGAATTGATCAGCCTTTTAAAAAGTAAGAAGATTTGCCTCCTTTTTATTGTATATGTCAACATTTGTCATTAGCATTATATAAGGATATGCAGAAACCTGTTATCCAGAGACCTCCAAATTACAGGAAGGTCGCCTCCCAAAGAGTCTGTTTTAATCAAATCAAATGTTTTAAAACAATTTCCTTTTTTTCTCTGTACAGGTATAGGACCTGTTATCCAGAATGATCAGGACCTGGGGTATTCTGGATAACGGATCTTTCTGTAATTTAGATCTTCATAAAGTCTACTATAAAATCATGTTAAATAAACCCAATAGGCTGGCCTTGCTTCCAATAAGGATTAATTATATCTTAGTTGGGATCAAGTACAATGTACTGTTTTATTATTACAGAGAAAAAAGAAATCATTTTTAGAAATTTGGATTATTTTGATAAAAAAATCATGTAAGAGTCTATGGCTGATGGCCTTCGGAGCTTTCTTGATAATGGGTTTCTGGATAACTGATTCCATACCTGTAATAATAAAACAGTAACTTGTACTTGATCCCAACTAAAATATACTGAATCCTTATAGGAGCTTTCTTTTTTTCCAGAAATTAGATCTCATTCTGTATTTGATAATTTCATTTGTGCAGCCCCAGGGTATACTCTTGCCTTACAAACATACTCGGTGACTGTGGCAACATTCATTACACAGAAATGGTGGAGGAGCCGCTTCTACCAAGAGCCTTTCCCATTTCCACAGTGGGGGGTAAGGTGGGTGCTTAAGGTGGGTGCTTGCATACTGCACCTGTTCTACCTCCACTGTTACCCCTACCAGGGCTGTGGAGTCTTTACATAAATCCTTCGACTATGACTCCGACTGAAAAAAGGAGAAAAGACACAGGTTACCTAGCAGATAACAGATAAAACACCATTGTATTGGACAGAGCTTATCTGTTATGTACTATGCAACCTGTGCCTTTTCTCCTTTTTTTCCAGGTTAAATGTCTGCCCCCATTGCTACACAGCAGCTTATTTATATAAACTATAGTAGTCTTTCTGAAGCAAACATACAGTGCATGCTAACAGTAAATTATATGTTAATGACTTTTTTTGGTGTTACTGTTTCTTTAATATACTAATGTATTTTCCATGTTGATAGAAGTTAAGTACACAACATACAAGGTATTTTATCACTGCCAAAGCTCAAAAATATAAACCATAATGGTAATTCTAAACCAAAATCATCCTACATAAACCAAAAACAATCGGAGGAAAAAAAAATTAATTGAAACTGACATATAGCTGTAGAATAGCTGGTAAATACAATCCAAAATTAACTAAAGTATTGCCCTTAGAAACAGAATTACTTTTGCCATATCCTCCTTCATAGAAGCTCTTAAAGGGCATGTAAAGGCAAAAAAATAAAATCCTATTTTTACTTTCTTTAATGAAAAATAAATCTATCTCCAATATTCTTTAATTAAAAAATATGTACTGTTTTTATAAGAAACCTGACTGTATGCAGTGAAATTCTCCCATCATTTACTGCTGTGGATAGGAATTGTCAGATGGTCCCTAACTGCTCTGCAGGGAAACAATCATACTTCTGAACAGCAGGGGGAGCCCCCACTTTACTTCCAAGCCTTTCAGAACTCCAGCAGCTTTGTTTGTTTCCCTGTAGAGCAGCCGGCGACTGTGTAGAGATTTGTATTGGATTTTATTTTTGCCTTTTCATCCCCTTTAATGTTTCCAACTCCAGCTGCAGGGACAAAGATCATGGAGCCAGATGTAAACAGGTAAATTGGGATTCTATTTGGAGGATTATTTTGCTGCAGCCACTGGTTCTGCAGAGTTGGAGAAAGTGTGTATTAAACAATACAAAAACTATAAACTTGCTGTATTGGTTTCTGGCACATATTATTTGACTTGTGCTGTTTTGATAATGTATGACGATCCCTAAGCAGCCCAGACCACACTGAGCATGTGCACAGTCTTGGTCTTGTAAAGATGTTTAACAAAGTTACAAGATGACAGCCCCCTGTAGCCAAATTTGAAAGCATAAATCATTTGTTTGATTAGACTTGTGATGCAGTAAGTTCATGTTTATATTTAGTATACAAAATACAGCATTTCTAGCCTTATTCTATTTTAGACTTTCCTTGTCCTTTAAATCTGATCTGATTATTTTCAGTGTTCAGTTATTAGAAGTCGGTACATTTTTGGCGACTGATTCCAGACACCCAAAATTGCTGCCGACTCCACAGCTCTGACCCCTACAGCTGTGACATTTTGTTACGGACACGTGACAAGTGCATAGGACGTTGGTAGTACTGTTTGTAGTACAAAATAGGGCTTTGTGAATGGCTGGGATTAGAGTCCTGCTTGGAGCCAATTTCTAAGACCCGGACCTGACCCAAACCTGCCTTATCCACAACCCAACCCGCAACCTGCAAACCACCATCAAACAGGAAGTAATGGTCACCGGGCTGGGTTGGCCCTTTATTTGTATTTTGACCTCTCGGGATACTGCAACCAGTTTTGTGTTTAAGCTGGGCCAACTAGGTCCTAATGTTAATTGATATACACAGAGCTAATACACAATGGGACTGTTCAGCCTGATCAAGAGATACTGGAACTACCATACCTTGATGACCCCCACTTTATAGAAAGGGCTGGAGTCCGACAGGTACTGTCCGGCGGGGACAGCCCATTGATTACATTCTGGCTACTAGGAGTGTTTGGAACAATTTGGGTGCTTAAAATGGGCCGGACATGTCCTAATGACAAAGGCTGTACACAATCTATACCCCTACTTTACATACCCCCCACACACAGGGTCAGTTCACTTTACTTTTCTCTGCTTTGCGGAGCTGGCCCCGGGCTGCTACGTGATAGCATTGTGACATTTCATACTCTTCGTGAGATAAAGAGGAGGAATTGATAATCAATAGTTTTTTTTGAACTCAGTGAATGCGGATGGACTAGTTTTTTTTTTTTTTTTTTGGTTCAAGTTGTGAGCTCTTGCTCTATAAAGGTGTTTTCGGGAAAGATGTATCTCCTAAGTTACAGGGTGGGGATACCGGGAGGGGGGAATATGTTGGGAAATGTTATCTCTATTCTGTGTCTTTATATTCTGACTTTTCTTTCTTTTCTTTCTGTGCTAAATGGGAGCCACATATGTGCTGGTTTTATGCGCTTTTTATATGTCTACTGTGTTAAGAAAATACTGGGCCTTACACCCTTTGGGAGGTGGCCAGTGGCCACCCCCCCCCCTCATACATGTGTCAAACAAGGGTAATGGCAGTACAACAAAAATTTAACGTGATGTCATGGAATGTCAGGGGTTTAAATGATAAGATCAAAAGGTCGGTGGTGTTGGAACAAATAAAGAAAGCAAAGGCAGACCTTATTATGTTGCAGGAAACCCATCTGGTGGGTCAGAAGGTTAAGGCCCTAAAGAGGTTCTGGGTTGCAACTGTATACCATGCAGAGTTTTCCAATTACTCAAGGGGTGTGGCCATATTGATTAGAAAAACTCTTAACTTTACATTTGATAGGATCATAACGGATAGATTGGGGAGGTTTATAATATTGAAAGGCCAAGTAGACGGCACCACGTTTATATTTGTTAATGTCTACCTTCCGCCACCTGCAGATCTACAGATTCTTAACGTGATCCTACAAAAGGTAGCTGGCATGGGAAGTTTCCCTATGATATGGGCAGGGGACTTTAACATGGTTCCAGACCCAGGGATGGACAGATTGAGGCCTGTTGCGAGTGACAACCGAAACTTTGCAAACTGGATAGAAACAACTGGCCTCACTGATACCTGGAGATGGAGAAATCCACATCTCCAACAATTTTCGTGTTACACTACTTCCTCTTCGGCGCTGTCCAGGATCGACATCATCCTGGTCAGTGCCGAAGTGTTACAGGCCCTGGAACATGTTTATTTTTCCACACGAGTGTGCTCTGACCACTCCCCAGTGATACTGACATTGGCAGGACGGGATCCTGGGGCTACTAGAAACTGGAGACTCCCCCCTAAGTGGATCTCCAATGCTAAAGTGGGGGAGAAGTACGTCCCAACGCTGGAGGCCTACTGGCAGAACAATCTAGGTAGTGCCTCTGCGAATATTGTCTGGGACGCATGTAAAGCCCACACAAGAGGTACCTATATTTCTCTTATATCATCTGTAAGGAGGGAGCAGGATGCCAGCCTTGACCTGGCCAGGGCGGAACTAGAAACCCTTGAGTCTGATCTAATAGCCCATCCCTCAGAAAGTACCAAACAGGAGCATGCAGCAGCCCAAAGACGTGTAAATCTACTGCTCATTGATAAAGCCTCCCAGAGAGAAACTTACAGGAAAGCAATGTGGTTTGATAAGGGGGATAAGAATGGGAAACTGCTTGCCCTGTTAGCAAAGGGAGATGTCCCACATACCGTTGTTCAGGGAATCAAAGGGGAAGATGATGTATTGATCACTGATAGATCCCATGTGGTAAATAGGTTCCATCAATATTTTCAAAGTAGTTATGCTGCCCCTCCACCACTCTCATTCCAGAACCTTAATGAATACATAGACAGGATAATGCTTCCACGCCTTGACCAACCACAGGTAGGGGAGTTAGAACTGGACATGTCTGAGGAGGAAATAACTAAGGCTATTGCTGACATGCCCGCTGGCAGGTCACCTGGACCAGATGGTATTCCAACAGAATGGTATAAACGTCATGTTGAGATTCTGGCCCCTAAACTTTGCACACTCTTTAATAGGACGTCGCTAGACACCCCGCTACCAGACTCTTGTTATTTGGCCCACATAACTCTGATCCCCAAAGCTGGCAAACCACTTGATAGGTGTGATTCTTACCGTCCCATCTCTTTGCTGAATTGCGACATTAAAATTTTTGCAAAGGTGTTGGCAAACAGGGTCAAAAATATAATTACTAAATTGGTGCACCCAGATCAAACGGGGTTCATGCCGAACAAGGCCACGGACATAAATATTCGGAGACTGCTTAATAATTTGGCTCTTGACCACACTAATAGCAAGACCAGAATAGTGGTGTCCTTGGACACGGCAAAGGCGTTTGATACGGTGTCCTGGGAGTACCTTTGGGAAGTCTTAAGCAGGTTCGGTTTTGGACAGCGTTTTCTAGGGTGGATAAAGGCAATATATTATAAGCCGGGAGCCAGAGTGTTAGTGAACGGCCTACTCACGGATGAAATACGGCTGGAGCGGGGAACGAGACAGGGTTGCCCCCTCTCCCCACTGTTGTTCGCCCTAGCAATAGAGCCGCTGGCGGTGAAATTAAGGGAAGCCCAAGAGGTGGAAGGGCTGGCAGTAGGTAATATTATTGAAAAGTTGTCATTGTATGCTGATGACATGCTCCTATATCTGGCTAACCCTGACAAAGCTTTAGAGACAGCCCTGAACCTCATAGAGGAATTTGGGAAGTTCTCTGGTCTTTGTGTCAATAGAGCGAAATCAGTGATATTTCCAATAGATCCGTTGCCCACTGGCTCACCATTGCAAATTCACCACTTACAAGTAGTACAGTCTTTTACATACTTGGGAATAAAAATTCACATTAACTATAAGAAATTTGAAGAACATAACTTGACCCCTATTGTGGATGCCTTGAAGGCCAAGACCGAGGTCTGGCAGCAGTTGCCCCTTTCACCCCCGGGCAGGATTAACCTGTTCAAAATGGTGTTCCTGCCCAAATTCTTGTATGTATTCCACAACTCGATTATTTTACCACGAAACCAATGGTTTAAATATATTGATGCAATATTGAGGAGGTTCATATGGGCGGGGGAGCACCCACGTTTGAATTTTAATACATTGCAGGCCCCAGTGACTGGTGGGGGGCTAGCACTCCCCAACCTCAAGTTATATTTTCTGGCCAGCCAATTAACGTATGCGCATTGGTGGTTTGTACCTCAAATTGATAATCTCTCCACTACACTGGAGGCCGCTGGCATGGGGTCTTGGGAAGCGCTGTCCAAGCTGCCATATAGCGGTCCCACGGAGTATTACAAACTAACAACACCGATGGCCACAGTGGCTGAGGCATTTAAGCGAGGCCTCAAACATGCTCGCAAGGGGAGGCCAGTGTGGTCCCCCTGGACCCCATTATGGGGTAATGGTACTCTCCCGCACCTAAGCTCTATACCTGATATTAACGCCTGGGCTATTAAGGGAGTAAAGACTCGAGGGGACATTGTAGAGAATGGTGACATAAAGGGGGTTCAGAGCCTAAAAGAGGAATTCCAGTTACCCAACTCCATGCTCTTTAGATATTTGCAGCTAAGACATGCATTCAGAATGCAATTTCCCATACAACCCATTGAAATGGTGGTCACTACACTGGAGAAATATCTACGAAAGGTGGATCTCAAAAAACCGACATCATGGTTCTATACAATATTGTGCCAAGCCTCCCCAGACCCCCTAGCTAAGGCAAAAGAGAAATGGGTTGGGGATATTCCGGAAATGGAGGACGAAATGTGGGAGGATGCACTGAAGCAGATTCCGGACATTACAATGTCAATTAGAGACAGATATATCCAGGCCAAATTCCTTAACAGAGTTTATCTTACCCCCCACAGACTAGGATATATCCTTCGACCCCAGACCACTGTGTTAAATGTACACAAGAGGTTGGCACATTTTTGCATGTATTCTGGACATGCCCGCATATCCAGAGGTATTGGGGGGAGGTTTTACAATATATATCTGATGCATTGGGTGTCCCATGTATTAAAAACCCACTGATCTGCCTCTTGGGGGTGGTGGACGATCTAGGGCTGCAAGTGGGAATCAAACTATGCTATCTACAATTGCTATACTATGCAAAGAAAGCCATTTTGCTTCAATGGAAGTCCACGGCTCCCCCAACACTAGCCTTTTGGCGTAGACTGGTTAATGACACCCTCCCAAACCAAAAACTGACGTACATTGCCCGGGGATGCCCCCAAAAATTTGAGAAGGTTTGGGCTCAGTGGCTGAACTTGGAGGACTCTAGAAAGGACCCTACAGTGTAATGTGATCACCCTTGGCACAGGAGTGCGGAAGTAAAACGCAGGTAGACTAAGGTGATAAGATAAATTTATTGATACAGCATTTGTATTTTATTGGCTTGCAATGTCGGCTTCTCTGTCTTCTTTCTTTCCTCCTTTTTCTCTCTTCTCTTTCTCAAATGTGTGTTCTTGAAAAATGAAAAATAAAAACTTTAAAAAAAAAAAAACAGGAAGTAATGGTGCTGCAACCCGGAAGTGACATCATCAAAAGTGGGCAGGGACAGAAACACGTTTTGTAAAACTTTAAAAGGAGTAAAATATACAATATAACACAAGATGAGAAATTTAGATTAGAGCCGCAACCCGTGGGTATACCCACACCTGAAAATCCCCCCCCCTCTGCTTTTTTTGTGGGTACCTGACCCGCTGCAGGGCTCTAGCTGGGATACTTGAGAGTTTGATGGGTAAAAAATCTCCAATATTTGTGTATCTAAGTGGCAGAGGTTTTGATCTTTTGAGTTTAGACTCCGGCCTTAAAACGTGGCTGAAATAGTTACCTGCTAGTGTATAAACACTTTGGCACCGGCCAGTGTATGGATTTTAGTAGAGGACACAGAAATATGTGTGGTTATTCATCACGTGTCTATTTCTACATATGGGATGTAAATCTATAATAACCTCAGTGACTAATACTGCAAGTAATCACAGGATTCAAATTTTTTTTAATAAAATGTTTTATTATAAAACTTAGTCGCCTGGACAACCACATTGAAAAAACTGAAAACTCAGCCTCATGTATTGTCATCACCTCACCTGGAGGCGCACTCTAATCTGCTGTAAATGACAAATAATTTGCGCCTCACCTTCCCTTGCTGTAAGCACTGTATGATAGGAAATCTCACTGCCAGACTAGAGCTTTTAGATCCCTGGGGGATCCTGTGTGTGACACCTACTGGATTATTCCCAATCAATTGTTTATTAACCCCCTTCTTGCAGTGAGCTTGGTGGTGGAACTAAGAAGAATGCAAAAGGTAGACTCCATAATCGGCATTGTGTGTGAATTAAATGTACAGCTCTGGCACTTGGACCACAGTTTGTGCTTGGCCTCATGGGACACCGTAGAATGCTGAGCGCACAAGTTAAGTTGATATTAGTGGTAGAGACTAAAGCAAAGCAGCAGGAAGTACAATGGATTGGACTCCAGTCCCTTTCGCTTTCCAGTTTTAGGGCTGTTGTTTCTGTGCTTGTGTCATTACTGGGAAATATCTTACATGGAGCTGACAAAATCGACACAATCTTGATGCCAAGCAGGTGTAATAAATTGTAACCTGACCAAAAGGTGAAGCCACTAATCAAGTACATTATATTATAGATTTGGCACGGACATTGTACCACGATGCTTCTGTGGACATTAAGGGGCAGATTTATTAAGGGTCAAATTGAAAACTTGAACTTCAAATTTTTTTTACTGTCAAATTGGACTAGGGAATTATCCAAACTCCATTCGAGTTTTTTTTTTTAAAAAAGTTCAAATTCGATTTTCGAGATTGATCATACTCTGAAGAATTCTTTAAGAATACTCTTTAAGAATTCGAATTTGACTATTTGCCACCTAAAACCTGCCGAATTACTGTATAAATCAATGGGAGAGGTGCAGAGACCAATTAGGAGTTGTTTGTGACCTTCCTGACATTCGAGTTTTTTTTCAGAGAAAAAACTCGAATCAAGTTTCGTCAAATGCGATTCTGGTTTTGGAATCGGTAAAGTTCGTCCAAGTTTAAGATATTCGTTATTTTTTCTTTAATAACCCCCCCAGTCAAATTTCGAGTATATTCAAATTTAAGGGAGTTAAATTCGAAAGGTTTGATAAAGGGCCCGGGTGGCCCAAAACGTTGCCTTTTTTCTGTATGTGTTTGGGGTGAATAAATCTTACACTTTTTCAAAATTCAGTGTGCCACCGGACTTTTTCTATGTACCTGTATGACCCGTATGGCAGAGTTGTTCTTCCAGTGTAGCACCTGGTATTGCAAAGGGTACATGATCAGGGGTGGGAGCACTCTACCATTGTTGTTATGAATTCGAAATTCGACCCTGCTGAATGGAATAACCATGTCGCATTATTGGTCCAAGAAGGGATGAGTTTTAGATGGCTAATAAGCTGGAGAATGCTGAACAGTGACACACTGTAGATCTGTAGGAGATAAAGGAAAGGCTTTGTGCACTTGGGGGTGCCAAATGTTAGGCACCCCAAGTGATTGTATTTACTTACCTGAAACCCTGGGCTGGTGCTCCTATCAACAGAAAACTGCACCGGCCCAGGGTTATACCAGTGAGCACCATGGAGCAATCCTTTTCCGGCTTCTTTCTTCGTGTGGCTGCACATTACAGTGAAAAGCTGAACTTAAACTAAAAAGTCGGCTATTTCGCTCAACTGCACATGCGTTTTTGGCCAGGAAATTTAAAGCAAGAAGAAGATCTCTCCGTGGTGCTCACTGGTATAACCTCAGGCGGTGCAGTTTTCTGCTGATAGCCCGGGGTTTCAGGTAAGTCAACACAATCACTTAGGGGTGCCTAACATTTGGCACCCCCAAGTGCAAGATGACTTTCCTTCTCCTTTAAGGGGTTAATGAAGCAGCTACTCTAATGCAGAGAGGTTCTGCGCTACATACTGTAGGGCTTTCAGGAAGACTGTGTCAGATCTGCACTTTGATGAACCCTGGTAGTGTCTTGTGCTGCAGATCTTTGGCTCTAGTAGGAACACCAATGCTCTGCAGACTGGACACCGTTTGGGATCTAATACAAGTTCTGCATTCAATAGGAGAGCCAAAGCATGCTCTGTATGTCCATAAACAAATCAACTGTCTCCAGGCCTTCCATCAGATTCATGAGGAGTAAGATGTTTGTCAAGGGAGAGGAGGGAATGCTTCTGATCCCTTACAGGTGGATGTGAAGGAGGGCAGCTCTTTAGGGAAGCACAAGGCCAGTACTGTGACACAGTAAGAGAGAGAGGCCGCAGAGTCCCTTAATGTTGGGGAGGTGGAGACACAAGCTTAGCGTCTCCCTTGGGGCAGTGTGCTGATTAAATCCTTTCCCCCTGCAAAATTCAGTGCTTTGAAACCTAAAAAAGAAGAAAAAAAAGACAACTAAAGAAGCAGAATATTGTCTCTGTGAAGATTCTCATTCATCCAGGTCACGGTATATCTGTAGAAATAAGTCAAATCAACTGGTTTCACTAGTCACCAAACTTGCTTTCTGACTTTCTTTTTATCACGACATGCTTGCGGATTATCATGACGGATTATGCTGATTGGAGCAACATTCCAGAGGATAGATTCCTGAAAAAAGATCCTATTTACAAATTATTCTGAATTGAGAAAGTCAGTTGGGTGACTGGTGAGACGTCATCAAGGAAAATAAAAAACCAGCAAGATTTGACTTATTTCTACAGATACAGAATATTTTTGTTCTACCCATAGATCCATGTGTGCCATGCAGTGCCACTAAACACATGACACAACTCAAAAGGAAACAGTTAGGGATGGGCGAATTTTTTTCCTGCCTTGTTTCGCCGCGGAAATGACGCCCATAGACTTGTATAGCGTCGCGGGTCAATTTCACCGCATGTCAACATTTTTTTGACAGATTTTAATGGGCGTTGGCGACATGTTTTCGGTGGCAAATTCTTGGCGAAACTAAACTGGTCAAATTCGCCCAAGCCTAGAAACAATATGTTTGGGTGTATCACTTACAGTTTCAGCTGTTTAGGGCTTGGAAGGAATTCTGCTTTCTAGAAAGAAAAACAGGGTTGTTAATTGGTCACTGGAAATAGCAATTAATTAAAGGGGTGGTTCACCTTTCAGTTACTTTTTAGTATGTTGTAGAATGACCAGTTATAAGCAACTTTTCAATTGGTCTTTATTATTTCTTTTTTTTAGTTTTTAAATTATTTGCCTTTTTCTTCTGATTCTTTCCAGCTTTCGAATGGGGGGGGAGGGTCACTGACCAAATCTAAAAAAATAAATGCTCTGTAAAGCTACAAATGTTGTTATCGCTACTTTGTATTACTCCTCTTTCTATTCGGGTCCTCTAGTAGTCATATTCCAGTCTCTTATTCCAAGCAATGCGTGGTTGCTAGGGTCATTTGCTGAAAAGCTGGAGAGCTGCTGAATAAAAAAAGCTAAATAAGTCAAAAACCAGAAATAATAAAAAATGAAAACCAATTGTAAATTGTCCCAGAATATCCCTCTCTACATCATACTAAAAATTAATAACGGACAACCCTTTTAACGGTATGAAACATCTATAGCCTGGATAGGGGGTGATTTCTATTGCCGCCAGCTAAAGGCTGTACAACCAAATGCCACTGGGTATGAGTCTACGACCCCAGCCTCAGTTTCAGCTTTGTTATCTATATTCATCGACTGGAGCTTTCTTTGGATTTGCACAACAGAATAAGGTGAATACAAAGCCGTCCACTCACTTGCTCTGCTTCTGCTGGTACCTTCACAAATCTCCCTGGAGCACACGTCATTCTGTACCTTGTAAACTCTTCTGTACCTGCAGATACAACATGGATTTATAGAAAAGCCCGATTTATTATTGGAAAGCAAACTCAAATAAAAGAAATTCCTAATAGGGCTACGGTCACACGGGTCATCCAGTAACCCCAGTCTTTTCTCCATTCAGTTACTGCTGAATATAACAATTCTTTACACTACAAATAGAAAATAATGCGGTGAATAATAAAGCCTCCATGGAGTCACATGTGCTATGACCACAGTCAATGTAACCAATTGTTGTTTGTGGCAGAAAAACAAAATAAACAAGAGTATATTTTTCCCTTGAATTTAGCAATAAATACTTACAGGTGGTGGCAGATTCCTCCCTCCCACACTGGGTGTGATGTTGTCTCAGAAATGAGTCTTGTGCAGGAGAACGTCTCCTTTCTGCAGGCTGAAGAACAAATGTGTTACCCCCCAGCTATTAGGCTATGGCCCCACAACATGTGTATTATCAGCAGCAGATCTCGTGCAATAAACAAGCTGTGCAGCTCACTCCACTACAGCTCAATGACATCCTCTCCCCTGACATATTCCCAGGCTCATCCCCTATTGAAAATATAAATCTTCTGGAACAAATTGCCCGTGCTGCTGTCTATCCTTCCAGACCCCATCTGAGCCACTAGCCAATGCTATTAGTAGCAGAGAGCTTTGTCTTTTCTACTGTAGCTCCGACGATCACCTTTACATTCTGTTCTCTCACATTTATAAAAGCATTTTTATCAATTGCCCTCCTCATAACCAGGCCCTGCATGCTGACTATTTTACTGTCTTAAAGGGGATCCGTCACCCAAAAAAGATTATTCAAAATCCTATTTTTTAGTCAAGCGCAATTAACTTTAATTACACTATATAAATTATTTGAATCTTGTTTCCTTCATTCTGGGAATTCATAATTATAGCAAGCAGGCAGGAGCCATTTTGTGGACACTGTTATTAAAGGAGAAACAAACGCCCTATTAAAAAAACCCTAGCCCGCATAGACCCCCTTCCCTCCTCACCCCCAGCTAACTTTTTACTTACCCCTTGGGGCAGATTCAGAGATCGGAGTTCACGGCAGCCATCTTTCAGGTCTTCGTGTCTTCTTCCGGCGCTTCAGCAATTTCCGTCCATTGGGGCGTATGCGCAGTTGTCACAAACCAGGAAATGCTCCAACTGCGCATGAACCGCTCTGCAGATCTCATTCTCAGATTACTGAAGACCAGGAAGATGGCTGCCCTAAACTCCGATCCCTGAATCTGCGCCGAGGGGTAAGTAAAAAGTTAGGGGTATTTGCCCGGGGTAGCAGCTAGGCTGGGGGGAGGAGGGAGGGGGTCTATGTGGGGTGGGGGTAGGGTTTTTTTTAATAAGGGGTTTGTTTCTCCTTTAAGACAAGCCTTGCATCATGTCAGAATCTTGTTTATACACCAGAATGGGGGACCTGATGTCCATCCCCATGCCCTGGCTACACAATTAAATGGTTAAAAGAACTGGAGGAATGAAGGGAGATCAGTGACATCTAGGAAGTGCTGAATGGAAAGTGAAAGTAATTGTCTGCCTAAGGCATAGAGGAGGGGCAGACAATATTTGATTGACAGCTGAGATTTTTAAATGAGCTTACAACAACTATGAATGCTTTAATATAAAATTGAAATTGGATTTCATATTTAATTTGAAAGGGGACTTTTATTATACAGATTTTTGTGTCTGGGTCACAGGTCCACGTTAAAGGGATACTGTCAAGGGAAAAAAATGTGTTTTTCAAAACGCATCAGTTAATAGGGCTGCTCCAGAATTCTGCAACGAAATCTGTTTCTCGAAAGAGCAATTTAATTAAGTCTGACATGGGGCTAGACATATAGTCAGTTTCCCAGCTGCCCCCAGTCATGTGACTTGTGCTCTGATAAACTTCAGTCAGCAGCCCCCCCCAGCAGCCTAACAACAGAACAATGGGAAGGTAACCAGATAACCGCTTCCTAACACAAAATAACAGCTGTTTGGTAGATCTAAGAACAACACTCAATAGTAAAACCCAAGTCCCACTGCAACACAATCGATTACATTGAGTAGGAGAAACAACAGCCTGCCAGAAAGCAGTTCCATCCTAAAGTGCTGGCTCTTTCTGAAAGCACATGACCTGAGATGACTGCCTACAGACCAAAATTACAACTAAAAAAAAAATACACTTGTTGGTTCAGGAATTACATTTTATATAATAGAGTGGATTATTTGCAGTGTAAACAGTGTAATTAAAAACATCATCATAAAAATCGTGACAGAATCCCTGACTGCTACATTGTTTCAAGAGTCAGAACAAGAGAACAGAAAGGGATTATCAAATACTGTTTTCAATAGCAATTACTATTGAAAGCAGTTTCGGGCATAATGAAGTTTTGCTAATCCAGCCGGATAATAATGTAACAAAAGTAGTCATATCACCCACCCAGCTGGCACTGCTGCCCTTTAAATCCTGTAGGACAGTCACAAGTGTCTCCATTCACACAGGTCCCTCCATTTAGGCACAGTGTCTCCAAGCAGCCCAGTTGTTCACCTGTGAATGTTTAAATTATAAGATAAGAATACATTATATATATAATATAATAATGTATATTATATATCTTGTAAAATATAAGGATATTATAAGTTACCGAGAAGTATCATGACCATTATACAGGTCATGGAACTCCGAGGTAACTTCTAATATCCTCATATTTTACAACTGGGGGTACTTTATTTATTATAATACACAAGTTTCAGTGAGTCATGTGACAGACATGACATCAGAACTCACCGTTTATAACTGATGACATCAGAACTCACCTTTTATAAGGATATCATTTACAAGATACTCATGGCTTTTGCGTAATATATATATATATATATATATATATATATATATATATATATATATATATATATATAGATATATATACACATTTCCTCAAAAATACTTGCCAAAGAAAGCCGGTCAAATGTAGAAACAATACATATTGTTGTTAGCTCCCATATTGCTAACCCCAGCTGAGTTGTACTCAAACTGCACAAGTAAACAGTCAGCCACTTGCCTATTTTTGAAGACAAAGTCCTAGGCCACAAGAACAAAGACAACGTGGTCTGTTCACTAAATGATTTGGGAGACTGTCACTAGCTTTTGTCAGACATAACTTTTGTACGATTGCTGTAGTGGCAGAACATCGGCTGATCTGTTCTTTTATTACTTTATTTGATCTGAAATGATAGTGGCAGGTCGGGAGATGGGGAAGTCCGATCGTTCGAGGATTCGAACGATCAAATCTTTGCGTCGATGGCCAGCTTTAGTATGGAATGAATCAACAAGCAGTTTTCCTTAGCCATTATTGTTCTTTAGCTATTGATTCAATCACAGTGGTCGTGTGGCTCTCAAACAAAAATAGTTATTGTGCAAGTGAACCTCTGTTAAAGGATAAGTAAACCTTTAAAATAAGTGAATGTAAAATTGACGAGGGGGCTATTCTAAGCACTTTTGCAATTTACATTTTATTTTTAATTCCAAGTTATTATGGGATACATGTGCTATTAATTTGATTGAATTATGTTTCAACAGCACCACCTGCTGGACAGTTTTAAGGTTTTTCCTAACCAGAAGAACATCAGAGCAGACTCTTTCTTTTTCCTGACAACTTCCTCAACTACTTGGTGGTCGGAATGGTTGGAAAATGACCAGCAGGTGGCGATGTTGTAACAAAATTCATTCACATTAACAGTACATGTTAGAGTCCTGTGCGGAACCAATTTCTAAGACCCGAAGCCCTTGACCCGAACCGCAATCCTCATATTTACCCACTTTTATTCGCTACCGACCTGGACCCGCAACTGCCTTATCCGCAACCCTCCGACCACCATCAAACAGGAAGTGATGGTGCTGCAAACAAGAAGTGGCCATCATCAAAAGTGGGCAGGGACAGAAACAAGTTTTGTAAAACTTTAAAAGGAGTAAAATATAGACAATATTACATAAGATAAGAAATTTAGATGAGACCCGCAACCCTGAACCGCAGCCCCGCGACCCGCAGCCCCACCTGCACCTGAAAATCCTCCCCTCATTCCGCAGGGTGCCCGTTTTTTTTGCAGGTAACCCTTGGGTACCCGACCCGCTGCAGGACTCTAGTACATGTATACCTTAATATAATGGAATTAAAAACGATATAAATAATGAATGTAAATAACAAACGTGCTTAGAATAGCTCTCTCTCATCAATTTTGCATTCACATTCCATATTTTAAGGTTTATTAACTTTTAATATTGCATCTTTCTGTGCCCCACATACACATAGAAATATTATTACTGGTGTTTTCTTTTGTGAGTATGTCTGAACTGACAACTCTAAAATTAGTTTTCTAGTGGTTTCTACAACTATGGGGTGTACCTTATGTAGTGATATAAATCTAAAGACTCTGGACTTGCTGAGTAATCGTCAGCGTTTCGATGTACTGCCGAGTGGCTTCTTCAACTAAAGAAGTCGCTCAGATGAGTAGTGAAACTTGGATGAATGAAAAGCTTCATAGACAAGCACAGGGGGGGGTGTGGCACTAAGAATTAGCTGAGTAGTAGGAAACACGGCAGTATTATGGTTATAAAAGTTTATATAACCATTCATACTGAGGGCCATTCCATTGGCTCCTTTCTGATTTAAGGGGGAAATTCATGGAGTGCAAAACTCTGCCAGAATGATGGTTTAGACCAGTGATCCTCAACCAGTGGCTAGTGAGCAACATATTGCTCACCAACCCCTTAGATGTTGCTCCCAGTGGTCTCAAACCAGGTGCTTATTGTTGAATTCCAGGCTTGGAGGTAAGTTTTGGTTGCATAAAAACCATGTGTACTACCAACCTGAGCCTCATTTAGACTGCTAATACATATAGGGGCTATCAAATAGCCAATCACAGCTCTTATTTGGTACCCCCAAGAAACATATTCCATGCTTGTGTTGCTCCCCAATGTGGCTCCTGTGTAAAAAAAGGTTGGGGACCCCTGGTCTAGATGCACTCCACATCCAGAATGGATTTATAATATCAGCACAATGTACATGCAAGCTCAGTTTCTTATTGCTCTCATATCCACAATTACTGCTGCACCTTCTCTGCTTCTCTGCTCGGGGTCCTGTAGCTGGAGCGCCTGCCTCTCAGGAATAGCTGCTTCATCTGAGCTCTCAACTCTGACTGGAGGTTCAGGCTCTAAATAAAATAGATAAAATAGAAGAATTTACATTGCTGGGATCTCACCTTAAATCTTGGATTTTTTGCAGAAGCATTGAATGAAGTGTGCCCTTGTTTCTATTTTTGTGTGTATTATACGGAAGCTCGTGATTGCAGCAGAGTCAACATATACATATAAATATAAACCATTTTTCAGAACATAAAGGCAGAAGGAAGCTTTGGATTGTGTATATGCTTGGAGGTGCAGCCAATCACAGCAACATCAACATTGGATTGGTGCAAAACTTTACATATGCTCTACAAATTCACTTACTCAATAGCTACGGACAAACTTGCAGACCCAGACTGTAGTACATTGCACTTACCTTTAGTTGCATTGACTGGTTTATTGGTAAGATGGCTGAACCTTGCTGAAATACGACGGCGTCCATCTTTCAGCTCTGTCAGTCTGAGGCAAGTCAGATGACGTTAGACCAAATATAGAAAATAAAAAGCACAAAGTGAGCACAATGTCCCACGGAAGAGTTTACAAAAACTGCCAGTTCATGAGAAAGAAATGAATGACATCAGTTTCATGGATATGTAGGGAGATGCCTACCTCCACCGCAGTTCTCTAGTCTTTGTTCAGGAATTATATTGCAGTATTTAACAGTCAGTTCAGGAAACAAACGAGTTTCAAACGAGAGCAGATAAGAGGGAGAATTACCGGTGCGGCTGTGGAGTATCAGCAGGAGGAGGTCCCCTTTCTGTCAGCAGTCGCAACTCTTGATGTGGCTGTGGAGGGGGCCTGTTCCGCAGAATTCGAGGGGGAGTCCAGCGGCGCTCCTGAGGTCCCTCCCTTTGCACTGCAGAACAAACACATGATGAGAACATCTTGGCTCTGTCATAGCTACTAAAGATTTGTCACATCTTTCCACTCCATTCAATGCCTCCTTCCAGTTCCCTACCTACTTACGTGTCTGTGGACGCACTGTCTTGGGCTCACTGTTCACTGGGCCCTGTGGAGTGTTACGCAGAGCAGTCACTGTGATCCGGTAGCGTTGGCCAGCCTGCAGGTCACGGACTGTATAGGAAGTCATCTTTCCACTGGGAACATACCGGCTCTTTGTACTGTGATTATTTGTCACATTGAAGATATAGCCATCCACCGAACCAGAAGGAGGTGCCTCCCAAATCAGATGCACAGAATTGGCTGTGACAAGCGCTGCTGTAAGGTTAGTAGGGGCGTGTGGACCTGTAGTACAGAAATTCTCCATCAGTCCTTAAAGGAGAACGAAACCCTAAAAATGAATATGGCTAAACATGCAATATTTTATATACTGAACATATTGCACCAGCCTAAAGTTTCTGCTTCTCAATAGCAGCAATGATCCAGGACTTCAAACTCGTCACAGGAGGTCACCATCTTGGAAAGTGTTGGAAAGTAATTACTAATCAGCCTTATATTGTGACATTTCTATTCTATGTGTACTGTATATTATGAGTGGGTCCCTAAGCTCAGTAAGTGACCGCAGCATGGAGCATGTGCAGTGAATCAGCAGAAAAGAAGATGGGGAGCTACTGGGGCATCTTTGGAGACAGAGATCTTTACTGCTAAAGGGATGTGGTTGCCTTGGGCTGGTACAGAAGCCCAAAACATAATGTACAACATTTCTAGCTACTTCTTTTGTTCCCCCTTAATATCACAGAAGACAAGTCAATAGACCTCCATTTCATTAATTTATTTGTTTGTTCATTCAACCCATCATTCTGTACTGAAAACATCCCCAGAACTACTCATATTTGTATGATGTATCTCCCACTGCTTTTATCCTCTCTATAACAATTAACTATATTTTTATGTGAGCCTTTCTCATCTCTGAGCCATCACAACTCCATGTTTGGCTTCTTACGTGTCCAAGCTATCAAAGGGGCACTGGGCAGGCTTTCTGTGGGTGGGTGGCTGGGGTCAGACCGGCTCAAGGTGCTGATCTGGACACTGTATTTTTCTCCAGGACGTAGATCCCTGTTGAAAATAAATACAAATATAAAGACACTAACATTATTCAGACAGCACAAAAGGCAAACATCTGTCAATCCAATGAGCATTATTTATTAAGAAATGTATTTAGAAATAAATGCCTCAGACATACAAGAAAGATGGGTGCCAATCTAGAGTGTCCCCTTTATAAATAAACGGTCATTACAGTGTAGTTCCCAGATTTCCTGGCCAGTCCCATGATGTGTTTAGCACTGCAGCTTTTGCCCATGCCATGATTTATCTGATCCATACACTATAATTGGAGGTTATCATGTTTCGAACCAACACAATCAGGCTAAAGCAGCACTTTTTCATTGAATCTGCACTCTAACACTCTGAATCTGACCACTAACAAATGAAAATATGTGCTGAGTTCCCATGTACTGGATCAAAATTGAGGGAAGGGCCACATGAACTACAAAGGTTTAGTACTTTGCAAGCAGGTGGAAGTCATATAATGGCTTTTCGGATACAACGTAATGAGAAAACGTCTCGGACCATCAGTGTGTGTGTATCCTGGGGGCACTTGCTGGACTAGAATCTGTTCTTGCCTGTCATATTACATGCTTGGAAAATAGAGAAAACTAGGGGAAACAAGAGCAATGTCGGACTGGCCCACCAGGCTCATTGGGCCCAGCTTTACCTATTTCATGGGCATTCTGTATTTCTATGTGGGAACAAAAGGGAAAAATAAAGGGAAGGATAGATTATAGTATTAAAAGAAAAGAGACTAGGAAAATAGAACAGTGATTGATACACTGGGAATTAAGCTTTTCTATCAACAGCTCCTGACATCTACAGGGCACAAGATCAAATGGCAGATATAAGATTTTTATTCTCACAATGACCATTCCTCACTGAGCACCCTCTATTTTATTGCTTTTATAGGTCTGTAGCTATGCCACTATTTTCTTGTTGTGGTTCCATTATTTAAAATTCCTCTGATTTGGGGTTTGATTACTATACTATAAAATAGAGACATGATGTGGCAAGCCAGGAAGTAATATTGCTTTACAGAATAGGAGCTTTATTTTGTGATTGTGCTGCTGGATGTACGCGATTTCCTCCCAGCAGAGACTAACCTGAAGATATATTCTCCTGCTGATGGCTCCTGCTCTGCCTGCTGATGTGGGTCTGTTGGGTGCTGGAGAAACAGTCGAACAAGGGCAATGGATGTGTGTCTGTGAGAACTTAGTGACCAGGAAACTGTGACAGATGTGTCTGTGACAGAATGAATCCTTGGTCTGTCAACATTTGTCGGCCCTGAGGAGAAAAATAAACGAACCATTATTAAAGACAGTTAAATATCTTAAAAAAACGGGGGGAATATATGCAACTATTATTTTTTAAATTTGCTAATTACCTTATCTGCAGCACCACACTGCAACGGAATCATAACCTTAACCAGCATCATTTTAAGAATAACTTACGTGTACGGGCTGTGAGGTAGAGGGGGCGACTGATATCATTGTGCCGCAAGTTGCGCTTTACTGTGACAATCGTGATGTTGTAGGAACGGCCAGCGATGAGTCCCCGAAGCTCATGTTCCGTGTGAGCTCTTTCTACAAAGTCTGTTCTTGATAAGCCGTCCGGTGCAGTGTAGCTGACTGCAAACCCATCCAGCACATGCCCAGTGCCATCTTCTGGGGGGGTCCAGAACACCCAAACACTGTTTTCTCCAACAGCACCCAGAGACAGTGACAACGGCGGAAGCAGCTCTGCAAATAGAACGCAGTTGTGGATTACAGAAAAGGTGAAAGCAAAAAGAGGATCTGCAAACATAATAACTGATGCAGCACACCCAAGAGCTATTTATACAGTATGTTGCTACAGTGCAACAATATTATAGACATGGGGTAAATGTTATTCAGTGCTGAGATGGTCAATACATGAATCATGGGGATTCTACATACCACCTGGCTACTGCCGGTAATGCAAGTAAGATACCAGAAGAGCAAACAATAGAGGAGAATGGAAAAAAGTTGGGACTGTCTTGCAGGAGGTGGAAAAAGGGGTAACTGATACATAGTGGAGCCCCAGAGAGAGGAAGGGTTAGTGATTCCAAACATAGTAGTACAATATTTCAAAAGCTTGGACCTGTTTCTAAATCACCAAAGTTTTGTCAATTTTTATCTATTTATAAAAAAACAACTACAACAGAAAGTTCCATTTTAATGTGATTTCTACATTTAACATTTTGTTCACAGGTTGCTCAAATAACAAAGGACTTCAACATCCACTTTGCCCAAATTACCATGTTATTTCTGTTTTCACCAGCTCAGACCTGGCTAAATCCCATTGTTTTCTGTGGGAGGAGGAAGAACGCGTATTTTGGCAGGAAAGGAGAAAAAACATTTCTTTTTTACTACCTGGCAAAACTTTGGTTGAAGTTGTTGTAAAACTATTGGAAAAAAAATTTGCTTTTCTTTCATTTACATTTTACTACGTAGCTGACATTTGCCTTACTTCCTTGACAATTACATCTCTTCCCACTGACTTTCTTGGGAAATTCGTGAAGGTTTAAAAATATGCTTTAACAAGACCAATGAATTAAGAAAAAATATTAATCATAACTAGTTTGCCACTTAAAAATAAGACCATTTGTACTGGTAAGAACAGAACTCGCTTCCACCAGAAAACTCAAATGATGTGAATTCTTCACAGTTTGGCGAAGGCAGAAATGTAGAAAAGTATTGTTTTGAGGAGTGAGATATAAGCTTACCTTTGTCACACATGGTTCCAGTGTACCCCGTTCGGCAGGTGCAGCTCACTAATCCGTCTGCACTGGACACACATACCCCACGGTTACCACAGGGGTTCAATAGGCACATGTCACTCACTGCAATATATTATATCAACAGGAACACAGAGATGTTAGTTAGGGAACTACTGGAACTATTACTATTGGCATATATGGTCTAACAAAGGATGTGCACTCTTGCACAAAAGGGATTAGCTACATTTAGGAAACAACTAGCCCTTTTAAACTTTAAAGGAGACCTGCTATCCAGACCTAAAAAGTTGTATAATAAAAAATCAATTTTCAAAATAAACAAGTAATTAAAATGTACTTTTATAGAAACAATCATATATTCATTTCATTAGGCAAAGCTTGCTTTAATAACAGTGTTTAAAAAATGGCGCCTGCCTGTTTGCTGCGATTGTAAATTCCATGAAACAAGATTTCAATAAGGTATATAGTATAAGTGAAGTTTATTTTGCTCCACTTACACAATAGAAAAGTTTTCACAATGTTTTCATAGGTCCCTGGAAAAATCCTGCAGATGCTGGTAGGGTTAGGAAGAGCAGCATCTTGCAGGTAACAGATAGCAAACTGATTTGCTGCCAGGTTCTGAATATAACAACTATAATCAAGTGTTGAAACACCGGAAATCGGTTTAAAGGGCACCTATCACAGCCAAAATCAAACACATATTAACAATCTCACCAGTGCAAGCTAAACACGTTTAATCAAACTACATATATAGTTTTTTTGAAAAAACTGCAGGTTTTAAAAAAATCCCTTACTTTGTCAAATGGGTTCTTTCACTGAGGGAGGCCATATTGAGACTCTAACAGAGACTCTAATGTGCAAATTTCAGGAGCATGCTCAGATTGTAACACTGCTTTGAGTATTCTACCCAGAATGCCTTGTTTTAGTAAACTCCTCCACTAGAAGTATCAGGAGATTTCCCTATCTTGTCCCCTGCTGGTGATGTTATTATGCAAATGAAGGGCACACACTAACTTCCAGCAGGTGGCAGCACTACTGAACAGCAGCTAACACAGACATTTGGCTGATTTGAAAATAGCTTAGAAGGGTTGATAAGCAAGCAAGGAATTTCAACTGAGCATGTGCGAGATTTCAGAGCTGCAGTTGGCTGGGAAGATATAGGTAGGAGGAGCCAGTGAAATCCAAGATGGCTGCCTCAGCTAGAACTGCAGTGTAGATAGGGGAGATCTTGCAGAAGGGATAGTGAGCTGATCATTTACATTATACAAACAATTATAACTGTTTTAAAAATCGGATTTCTTGAACTTTCACATAGTGTATTTACTTAGTAAATGATTTTGGTCATGATTGGTGCCCTTTAATAGAGTTCAGTGTGGGGTTATATAGCTTTCAGCTGACTTTGATTCATCTGGGAACAGCACAAAAACACTTACCTGTCTGACAGTAGTAGCCAAAAAAGCCCCGGGGACACACACATAGATAAGAACCTGCCAGGTTCTCACACATGCCTCCATTCTGGCACGGAGAAGAGTCACATCCATCCAACTCTGGTAACAAGAAGCGAGGAGCAAGATGGTTATAAAATATATATATATATATAAAGTAGGCAGTGCGATAGGTTATAGAGGTTATAAGGCATATACTGGAAAAGAGAAAGGATAATTTTCCCAAACTGGAGCTCACTAAGGCCTGATCCCACCATGGAATATTCTGGTATTCTGGCGGTTCAACCCTGCTTATACAGCAATGACTTAAAAATTGTGCATGATGTCCTAGTGAATCCTTTGCATTATGGGACGAAACTGGGATTTCACTTTATACTTGAAAAAGGGGTGGCAATAGTCTCAAAATCTTGGCTACCTCTGTATATGCCATTGCACGAACATGAAGGCTAATGTCACACGTGGTGTATTGTCCGCTATGGAGAAAACAACAATCTTCTCTGGTTTGCACCCTATTTAATAAACACTGACCGGCAGGGAAGGTGGGTGCTCAAATGGGATGGTTTTTGCATTAAAATCCATCCTGTTTGAGCACGAACAGGCGGGTGCCTTGCCAGTCAGTGCTCACTGAACACTGAATATGCAGATTGTAGTGGATTGACATTTTCTTTGTACATGGCAAATGTAACCTTTATGGAATAGGAAAATGGCTTTACCCGTCTCACAGTAAGATCCAGTGAAACCCTCAGGGCAAATACAATTGACGGTCCCAGGTAAATCCTGACAGCTGCCTCCATTCTTACATGGCTGTGACAGACACTTATTAGTCTCTGCAGAAAAAGCAACTAGTTAGAGCTCTCATTGGCTGACATGCAGAATGATCAAAACAATTGGCTGGTTGGCTGCTATGGTTAACTGCATTGGTAACGTTTTTTGTAACGTGTTAACCCGTTGAGAAAATTATAGACTAGAACTTTTGATATGAAGCATTACAAAAGTGGTGTAAAGGTGATACCTTTATTGGCTAACTAAGATGATTATCAGCTTTGAAGAAGGAACTGCAATGTTCTGAAAGCTTGCTGCGATTATCATCTTAGTTAGCCAATAAAGTTATCACCTTTACACCACTTTTGTTATGCTTCATATCAAAAGTTCTACCCTATCATTTTAATTAAGCACTTAAGTTTATTTATTAGACCCAATATTTTTCCGTTATTGCGCCACTACCACTTTGCCAATGAATACATTTATACTCTTTTAATTTAACACTGATTTAGAGGATTCCCACTGCCTTGACATTCCTGTTGATTGTACATTTTTGTTGTAAATATATCATCTCACCAGAAAAAGAAATATTGAAAACAATCAAATATCTATGTAAAGCTGAGTTCATTATGGCGCTTCTTACCTTGCTCACAATACTTCCCGCTGTACCCTTTCTGGCATTCACAGATGAAATGGGAAATTCTGTCCTTGCAGGCTGCCCCATTATGGCAGGGCTGAGATGCGCACTCATCTATTTCTAAGTTGGATAGAGATGTATGAGAAAGTGCATCCAGAGTAAATCAGTCAGTATTGCTCTCCCTTTCGCCCACCTTTACACAGCCAGGAGCACATACCTTCACACTCTGGAGGCAAGCTCCATATCCCTTCCTCGCTGCATACACTAGCATTGTTTGGAGTACTGATCACATAACCTTCATTACAGTGATATTCTGCCCGACCACCTGGCAGTGTAGACGTCACAATCATCTTTGCGTATTTCACCTCCTCTGGAGCTCCACAGTCCAACTCTGTCTCTGCTACAAATAAAAACAAGTTATTTTGTACCATCTGCACTCTTTCTGTCATTGCTATTTATAAATAAGTATACAAAACGTTGTGCAATGTCATGGACCCAAGCCAGTACCGAATGATGTATCATTTATTTAGAAACACTAGTCAGAATTACCATGCAGTACCTAGACTTTTAATCAACTTTCAATCACTTTGCCCCTCAGTGCTGTCTGAGTAAAAAGGTCTGGAAGCGGAGGCAAGGTCCATGGTTTTTCCACAGTGAAGTTGAGAAGGTCCGTGAACCAATCTCACCAAGGCCACCTTGGCGCTATTAGTATGAGGGTAGTGTGTTCTCAATGTGAGGCCAAAGGGAAGGCTTGTATATTGGTAGTGGCAATTTTGGAAGGCAAATCGCAAGTATTTCTGGTGCGGAGGGAAAATGGGTACATGCAGGCAGGTACCCTTTATGTTGAGGGAAAAAAGGCATTGCCCTGGAGACATGGCTGAGAGATTCCATTTTCAATTTTCAAATAATGAAATGGTTCAGTTCTTTGAGGTCCAGAAGGGACTTAACCGTCCTTTTTGGGAACTACGTTGTAGTAGTATCCCTTGAAACTCTCCTCAGGAGGTACGGAGATGATTACTTTTGTGAGGAGAAGTCTGGAAATTACTTCCTGGAATGCTGTAAGTTTGTTTGGTTCTTGAGGTAGCCTGGACATGAAGAAACGGTGGGGAGGGAGCGAAGACAACTCTGGGCGATACCCTCGGGTAACCACCTCCTGAATCCAAGAATTTTGAATGAGCGTGACCCACGCGTTGGCAAAGGGACTTTGTCTGCCCCCTATTGGTGCCATGTCTGGGAGTATGGTGTCATACTGAGGTAGTCTTGTCCGCAGTCTTGGAGGTCTTTGCTTGTTTCCGAAATTACCTCTATTTGCAAATTATTGTCTAGATGGAGATGACATCAAGCTCTTGGTTTGAGAGCCACGAAAAAACATGCCTCTTCAAAAGGAAGAGAGAGCTTTTGGTTGAGGAAGTAAGGTGCTCTTACCTCCTGGCTTCACTTATGATTACCCAAGTCGGCCCAAAGGGAAGCCTCCCCTTAAAGGGGATGGATGTCAGGGATTTCTCGGAAGAAAAATCATGACCATAACTTTATCCATAAGGACCTGCGGGCCGCACTGCAAGTGCCGATGATCTGCTGATGACTTGTGTTGCATCTAGTGCAGCCTAGAACATGTAGTCATTTGCTTCCTTAATCTGGGAAGCCCATTGGGAGAGTTTTTTACAAAGAGCTCCTGCCGTGATGGCGTTGATGAGAGAGTCAGACCAGCACTGGATGGCCTGGCTGACCCAAGCCATGGCTAGAATGGGGTGAAGGGATGAACCAGATGCTGAGAAAACTGAGCATAGTAGGATCTCTAATTTTTTGTCCATAGAGTCCTTGAAGGAAGAGATGTCAGGGACTGGTAGGGCTGTGTTCTTGGAAAGTCGGGATACCGGACCGTCTACTGATGGAGGAGAGGACCATTTTTCTGTAAGTTCACCCGCAAATGGATATAGAATTAGGAAGCAATGTTTGGTTTGGAACCGTCTCTCCAGCTTGTGCAACTCCTGCTGAATGATCTGATCAACTTGAGATTGAGAAGGAAAAACTGTTGATGTCTTGCTGTGCCTTTTGAAGAGAACCTCGGAAGAATCAGCCGAGGCCTCTGGCTCTTGAAAATGAAGGGTCTCCAGCACGGGAGAGTTCAGTGAATCTACTGTTTCTGATGAGAATCTGTGTGACTCCTCCTCGTCATGATCTGAATCAGAGGATCGCTCGCCCTCTGAGCGATCCCAATCTTCCCCTGAGTCTGGTGGGATGGGGAAAGGATGCCTGGGGAGTATCACTCTCCTCCTCAGATGCGGAGGGAGCCCTTTGTTTTGAAAGTCTCGCTCTTGGATTGTCTATGCGTGAAAGAAGCCTGCCCAAGACTAAGCCACCTTCAGTATTCCTGTGGCTAATTGATATGCCCACTCTGGAGCTGAGTGCCCTCTGTGTGGAGATGCTTCCCTGCTGCTATCTGAAGGCTCCTCCTGAGTGCCCTGGTTCACCTGAGGTGGAGTAGGTTCTGGGGGTTCTGCACATGTTGGAGCAATTTGCACTTAGTGCATAGTGGTTCTTTGTACCCTGGGGGAAGACGTCTTCGGCTTTTGGCACATGCCAGAAATTGAATTGGTGCTGGAGGTGCTCCCCTAGAGAAGAGGCTGTCATTGGGCCCTTCAGACATGTTACCCAGGGTTAGAAGTGCACCAGTAATGTCTATGTGCACCAATGGCCACTATGGGGTTAATGGTAGTTACTAACTTGCAGAGGCTAGGTAGGAAGGCGGAGTTGCTGGGTCCTAGTAGTGCCTAGTATTCCTCCTTGTCTCTGTGTAAAAGGGAGCACTGTAGGACTGTGCTGCAGTTTCAGGAAGAGAGAACGCTTCCAATTGCTCATGTGTGTAGCCAAGCAGATATGGAGCGTTCCAAGATGGAGACCGGCACTCCGAGAGGCGCGCAGAGAGATCGCACGAGAATGCCGAATCACCAGCCAGAGGAAGTAGCGCCAAGTTTAAAAATGGGGCGGCTTCTGCTGGGGATATAGCCAGTGAAGGAGGAGTCCGTTTTCTGTTTATGGTTGTGTCCTGTCTCCTATTGGTACCAGCTATACCCACTGTCCCTGTGTCCCCAAGCTGACTCAGAGAAATGGTATTTTACCAGTGCAAAAACATCAGTAAGAATAACACCAATAAAAACATATCCAAATATACAGTGTTCACATTTGAGAATAGGTCCTTACCTTAGCAGAGGTGAAGATATGATGCCAAGCTCATTTATAAACACCGGGCAAATATGCACCTGGGCAGTAACCCATAGCAACCAATTAGTTACTGGCGTTTTAATGCCAGCTGCAGGTGGAACAATGAAAGCTAATATCTGATTGGTTATTGCCTAGTTTCAAATTTGCCCAGTGTTTATAAACAAGTCGTAAGTGGTGTTTTTCACAGGTGGGGGATGCAATTTTACCTGCATTTATCACTTGCTCTTATATCTTACACTGCAGTGTACAAAGTCCCTTACTAGGAAGTTATGGTTACAGAGTAAAATCACTTCCTCCAGCCAGCTGCAAAAGCAACACATGACGTTTCCAACTTTATAAAATATGTGATGTTCTGGAAATTTTAACTTAAAGCTCTGCAAATCTTCAGTATTGTAAATATATAAGAGATGCACCAAAGCCAGGAATTAAGAGGCGTTCTGGGCATCCAAAGACAGCACAGTTTCACTGAAAGAATCTGCAATTTTGATTCGCTCTCATATCTGAATATGAACATTCATGTTGCAGAATATTATATATATATTTTTTAAGTTGTTTGTAAAGATTAAGGCACTTGTAACTTGGATTCCCAAGTATTGGGAACAATAAATGGGGCAGTGAAATGTGTCATCACTGTATTTTTGTAGGAGCACCTCAGAGCAATTATCATCTTCTGCTTTTTTAATATTGTGCATGTTTGCCCACTGTTAATAAATGAGACCCAGTAAGTTTCTACCAACAGCAGGGCAGGTTAAGTGGTATAGTGGCCACTGTGCTCCATTGATTTTTACAAACAATGATATATGGGAACACTAAAAGCATGCAAGACAGGTCTGTGTCCAATTTAATGATATGCAGTGTTTAACTGCATCCTCATTTATAGACATTCACAGGCATCAATGATCCCTATATTTAGCTCAACCACTGTCATTTGGGTAGAGAATACAATGCATGGAGACTTCCCTTGTGTGCCCTTTGCACAAACAAGCTTTTATCTCTTACTGAGCTCTTTATACAGATAGATACACTCACCTTTCTCACAGTGTCGTCCAGAGAAGTTTGGTGGGCAGTCGCACTTGTATTTCCCAAGATAATGGAAACATGTACCGCCATTATTACACGGACCTGATGAACAAGGGCCCCTCATACCTGAATGCAATAAAAATCAATAAGACATAACTAAAGAAAGAGACCCATTCCCTTCTCTTGGAGCTGGGAACTGGCCGTAGGTGCACTATGGAGGAGGGAAAGCTTTCTATCAGTGAACATATCTTTAAAAAAAGGAGAAAGCTGGTATAATACATTAAAGATACAAAGCTGGTATAATACATTAAAGATACAGAGTCAGGCAGTTGACCTTATGTGACTGTACCAGTTTATCTCATACTGAGGACCCTTTTTCAAATTCAAATTGTTCAAATCCCAGTGTAATTTAAGGGTATTTAGATTGGTAATGTACTGGAATTTCAGCATTCACATATAAGTATAAATGGCTGAAGTCAGCAGCACTGCGCAATATAATATAAATAAGTTACTATTTCTGCCTCTCACCAGTCTCACAGTGTTTTCCAGTGAATGGATAGGGACAAACACAATAATATTCTTCACGTGACTCCTTGCAGGTGCCCCCATTGCGGCAAGGTGATAGGCTGCACAGAGCTGGCTTTACTGAGACAGGAGAAGGAAGACAGGGTGAGGATTTGAAACATAGAAGAGGATAAAACAGATACAGATGAAAACTTACATAATATATATATATATATATATATATATATATATATATATATATATATATATATATATATATATATATATATATATATATATATATATATATATGTTCTGAAAGTTCCCGCACTCTTCCTCCAACAATCAATAGTGGGTGCTTTGGTCAAATATAATGTACAGCTTTCAAAGTGGACCAGCACTTTGGAAATTGGTGAATCAAACGATTTTAGCACTTGTGTACCCAACGTTTCAATCATTTCCAGACATAAGGACATAAAGGCTCACAAACCATGATACCTCTTCAGTGTTCACTAATGAATAATCTTTGTAAAGCGCTGTCAGCACTATATAAAAGATAAAGAGTGTTTCTGAACTGTGAACATGATAATGCCCAAAATGGCTACAGATAAGCAGAGCATCAGAACATTCTCACGGTCAAAATTGGATTATAATAAGCCCCCCAGTACATACAAATATACAACAGAATAAAATGTATCTGTCATTTCTAAAATTACATTCATTTCACTTGAAGAATTATATGACTAATCATAGTACGGGTTCTGACTCAACAGGGTTGCATTCAATTCACTGCAGGCCGTATATCTGCATATAAACTTTACCAAATAAAATCCATACATATAGAAGTGCATTCTTACCTTTCTCACAAAGCCTTCCACTGAAGCCACGGGGACAAGCACATGTATATGCATCATCTAGAGATTCACAGGTTCCACCATTCAGGCAAGGATCCGAGTCACAGGGAGAGGGAATTGCTAAAAATACACAATAAGGAATGGGAATCATAAGTGGGTTATTGCGAATCTCAGTCATGCAGACCACAAATATAAATAAGATAAACTTATCTGCAGTAACTAGATGTTACTGGGCCCCACAGCAAATTCATTTTAGGACCCCGACATATCCAGAGGTTATTTTGTTTTACCAATATACAGTATGTTGAAATTGCTCATTATTTAGGGTGTCATGGGGGCCCCTATATCTTCTGCCCCCCACCCCTGCAGCCACAGTGTCTGCTTACGCCCCTGCTTAGAAGGATATTCATTGTATTTTCCATGACATAATTTACGTATCAGATTTTGAGACACACGTGGAAAGTGAACCCCAAACCAACTCTTTGGTGACCAACTGTGTCATCTCAATACAGTGTTTTGTGTGGCACATAAAATTATTTGACTTTGTTTGTGTGCAAGAGGAATGACTTCAAATTTAGAGCACCTCTTAGTGCCTTAAACAGCTGCTGTTAAATTAAGTGTCAAGTATGTAGGTATCAGGGCACTGATGTTATATTGGGGAGCTGTGTTATAGACATTACTTTGTGCAAAAGCATAGTAATTAAATAAGGAGATGTGTAGTCCAATAAGAAATTTAATCAATGTAGGATATTTCTTCCCAAGCACGCGTGAGCATAATATTGTTTTAGTGTAACATGCCAAACGGCACTTTCACTGGCAACTACTTGGTCTCATTTAAACCTTCCTTTTGTATTCATATACAGTATTAATATATCCAATATAAATAGGCCAGATACTATTCATAACAGGCAACACAATGCTTTGTGACTTCCTTGGCATTTGGGACACAAGGTATTTGTGTGTAAATGTTATTACTGTAGCTTCATTCTCTGGAATGATGTGAGACACAGACATGAGAGCAGCTGATGGATCCTTTTTTAGATTCTGTTCTATTAATGTACATATGTAGCTGCCGCTTAGATATGCTTTAGTGAGAGCAGCCATGGAAAAGTGGATTTTGTGATACTCACCATAAAATCCGTTTCTCTTCAGAAGTCTGTGGGACACAGGGACCTTGGGGTATAGCATCCACCACTAGAAGGCAGGACACTAGATAAAGAAACTGACAGTTTTGAATAACCAAGCAGCATAACTGTAACCTTAACTTGAACTATACAATAACTGTATTATCAGGGTGATGGGAGTTCTGATGGGACTGCTCCAAGGGCGGGAAGCCCTTTGTCCCACAGACTTCTTACGAGAGGATTTAACAGTAAGTATCACAAAATCCACTTTTCTCTTACAAGTGTCTGTGGGACACAGGGACCTTGAGGACATGCCAAAGCTGTCCCGAGAAATAAGGTGTTAGAAAGCAAGGCCATTGAGTTTAAACAACTGCAGCCTGCAGAACTTTCCTGTTGAAGTGCGTCTCAGATGACCTCAAGTTTGTAAAATTCGGTGAAGGAATGTAATGATGCCCATGTCTCTGCTTTGCTTTTACTGAAGCCTGATTCCTGAAAGCACAGGAAGTGCTGATACCCCTTGTGGAATAGCTTCTGATTCCTACTGGAGGGTTCTACCCTTTGGCCACACGCTCTGCGAATGGCCTCCTGGATACACCTAGAAATCGTGTTTTTTGATGCGGGGGATCCTTTGTGTACTCTTGAGAAACATCGATGATAACGTGCAAATGTCCTTCGTACCATCCAGTTAAAATTTGAGCGCCCTTACCGTATCGAGGGAATGTAGGGCTACCTCCCGGGGAGACCGTGGTTTTAGACAGAATGAGGGAATGGTTATGCCCTGGTTTATGTGGAACTCCGAGACTACCTAAGATAGTAAGGAAGGTGCCGTCGCAGGACCATTCAAGGTGGAGGAAGGTAGAAAGGGGCACTTAGATCTAACACCCTGCGCGCTGATGAGATCGCTATGAGGAAGACTGTCTTCCATGTTACCCATGGCAATGGAACAGAAGCTAATGGTTCGAATGGAGGGGCTTGTAGAGCCCTAAGGACAAGGTTGAGGTCCCATGGTGGAAAGGGTACAGTGACGCAATGTGTAGGGCTCCCTGAAGCAATGTCTGGTAGCACTGCAAGTTTCCTTTGGAAGAGGATGGACAGAGCCGATATCTAAGATTTGAGGGATCCTGGAGAGAGGCCTTTATTTTGACTGTCCTGAAGAAATTCCAGTGGTCGAGGTACTGTACATTTTAGAACTAGGGTCTCAAGAGCCATGCCGTCAAATTGAGCATCCCGGGATTGGGATGAAGGATTGGTCCCTGAGATAGAATATCTGGTTGGGACTGCAGAGTCCACATGTTGTACCTGGTCATGGCGATCAGTTCCGAGAACAACGCTCTGAATGGCTAATATAATGCTACCAGTATTACTGTGCACCTCTCCTTTAGGATCTTCCATATTACCCTGGGAAGTAGAGGCAATGGAGGGAATACATAGCCGAGCTGAAAATCCCACCGCGTGGTTAGTGTGTCGGCTGCCAGGGCAAGAGGGTCCCTGTAATGCGTCATGAACTGGGAAACCTGTCTGTTTGAGCATGATGCCATCAGGTCAACGACTGGGATGCCCCATCTTTTGGTTATGGTCTAGAAAGACTTCTTTGTGTACTAACCACTCTTCCGGGTCTAAGGTCTGTTGACTGAGGTAGTCGGCTTGCCAGTTTTCTATGCCCGGTATGTACACTGCTGATAAAAGTGCATTGTGTTTCTCCACAAGATATGATATATCCCAGTTCCCATAGGGCTTGACTGCTGTGGGTGCCCTCATGGTGATTAAGTTAAGAAACTGTGGTGACGTTGTCGGACTGAACCCGGATGGCCAGCCCCGCCATCTGTGACTGCCAGTGAAGCAGGGCCAGTTTTACTGCTCTCAACTAAAAGATATTTATTGGAAGGAGAGCATCCCTTGAGGCTGGCATCCGTGGTGAGAATTGTGGTTCCCAGAGGGACCTGCCCCGTTTAGGTTGGTGAGACTCAGCCACCAGGTCAGAGACACCCTTGTTAAGGGTGATAGTACGATCCTCTGGGAAAGGCTGTTGAGTTTCCATTGGGATAGGATGTTCCATTGTAGCTCCTGTAGGTGGAATTGAGCGAAAGGAACTGCCTCCGTGGATGCAATAGTTCCTGAGACTGGATGTTGGCGATTCTGTTGGGAGGAAGTAGGACTCTCTGGAGCGTGGTATCAAATATCATTCCCAAGAATGTCAGGCGCTGGCTCGGAACCAGGTTGGACTTTCTTGTGTTGATGATTTAAATGAGATTGGCTAAGGCCTGTAGTGTCTGAGATACTGTTTTCTGAGTTTTGTGTAAGGATGATGCCTTCAGGAGAATGTTGTCCAGGTAAGGTGTGATCGATATGCCCTGGATCCTGAGTGTGGCTGCTGCTGCCATTACTTTTGTGAACACTTGCGGCGCCGATGTTAGGCCAAATGTAAGGGCCGTAAATTGGAAGTGTTGGTCTCCATAGGCAAGCCTTAAGAACCTCTAATGGGGAGGGAAAATTGGGATGTGTAGGTATGCATCCCGAATGTCTAAGGAGGCCAGAAACTTGTTTGGTTTCATTCCTGTGATCACGAATCAAAGAGATTCCATTTTGAAATGTGCTGGACGGATGAATGTATTGTTTCAAATCTAGTACCGGTCAATAGGATCCGTACTTTTTCGGCACAATGAAGAGATTTGAATAAAAACTTCAGAATTTTTCTTTTGGTGGGACTGGGAATTTTTCTTGCAGGAGGTTGGCTACCAGTGTGAGAAAGGCCCTCTTCTTCTGAGGTTCAGCTGGAACCCTGGATATGTAGACGTGAGGGGGTAGTGTGGAGGTGAGCTCTAAGTGGTATGCCCGAGATATTATCTCATGGACCCAGGCGTCTCGAGTGGTCTTTAGCCCAACCTATTAGAAGAAAAGAAATCTACCCCAAACCGGTGACTGTGAGAGAGGGTTGATATAGTCATGCCAAAGAAGGACTTGTCAGAAGACTTTGATTGAGTGTGTCTGGCCTGCCGAACAAGAGTTTTCCCTTGAAGGGAAAACTCTTACCAAAGAGTTTTCCCTTGAAGGGGATAAACGCTGACCAAAGAGACCATTGTGCAGCTACTGCCAAAACTGACGTGCGTCGAATGCCTTGTACTGTGTCAAAGGACGCTTCCCCCATATAATCCGTGGCCTCCTTAATCTGCAAGGCCGTGTCCAGAATTTCATGTTGATGTTTACCTGCTGAAATATCCTCTACTAGGGTGTTGGACCATGATTGGAGGGCCCTCTAACCCAGGGTCTCGCCTGCGGCTGTGAATATGGAACGGAGAAGGCCTTCCAGCTTTTTTTCCATTGAGTCATTGAACGACGAAGCATCTAGGACTGGAAGAGCTGTGGTTTTAGCGAGGAATGACACCGGCCTCATCAACTGAGGGAGGGGTAACCCATTTCTCTGTGTTCTCCTTAGGAAAGGGATATAGTAGTTGAAAACGGCGATTGGCCTGGAATCTCTTTTCAGGCTGATGCCACTCAGCCTGAATTATATTGTCTAGCTGTGGGAGGGAAGGGAATATTGAAGCCAACTTTTTCAGGCGTTAAAATAAGGACTGAGAGGATTTTGCTGAAGATTCCTTAAGATTGAGGCATTTCAGAACAGAAAAAATTAGGCTGTCTATGGCCTCTGAAGATGATGCAATTCCTCTTCCTCCTCAGCTTGGTCTGAAGGGATCTCTCCCTCACTAAGCAAGGCTGGAATATAATTGTCACAAAAATGGTCTTTACGCCCTGCTGGTAGGCGTTTGCGGAATTTGGAGCACGCTAGGTATTTTACTTTGGATAAGGTTTGTTTGGACCTAACAAAGGGTCCTTCTGAATTTCCTTCCACTGTGTTCAGAATGGCAAGGGTTAACCTCCGATGTAGCAGCTGTGATCCGTGATGCTGTCTCAAGTTGGCACCTTTGTCAAACTGAAGTGCAGCCTTAGAAGCAGCCCACATGTACTTAATGTACCGAATGGAACCGGGACAAAGTGATGTCACCCAGTTTGAGCGCGAGGTGGAATATCGCGGAAGTTCGCTGGGCGTCGGATGCGTTCCGCAGTAGAACGCATGGGTCTTTTGGCGCAAATCTTTAAAGTCTCTTCCCGGCCTTGGAGAGAAGGGAACTGAGTGGGGAAGTAAGGCAGCTGTACCCTGGGACTTATGCTCGAAGGGCATTGCGAGCGCGGGGGGGGGTACTGACAGAGACCCCCTTGGCACCCGAGTAGACACTCAGGTGCTATACTCACAGTCTTGAATTTTACATGCACTGGTCATCCGTAGGGGGTAGCCTGGATAAAGAGTAGGGATGCACCGAATACACTATTTTGGATTTGGCCGAACCCCCGAATCCTTTATGAAGGATTCGGCCGAATACCGAACTGAATCCTAATTTACATATGCAAATTAGGGGTGGGAAGTGGAAAACATTTTTTACTTCCTTGTTTTCTGACAAAAAGTCACGCGATTTCCCTCTCCGTCCCTAATTTGCATATGCAAATTAGCATTCAGATTCGGTTCAGCCGGACAGAAGGATTCGGCCGAATCCTGCTGAAAAAGGCCGAATCCTGTACGAATCCCGAACCAAATCCTGGATTCGGTGCATTTCTAATAAAGAGATTCTCTACCTTGAGAAACGCTAGGACAGCCCCTTTTGCCAAGACCGAATGGCAGCAGAATTTTTATGTCTCTTTCAAATCAATATTCTGTGTAGAGCAAAATGACAGACATCCTGTCTCCTTGAGGACACTAGAAAAACTGAAATTCCTCCAGTACACTCGGAGGTATAGTACAAGGGGGAGGAATCAGTTTCTGCCTCCTAGAGGTGGATGCTATGCCCCAAGGTCCCTGTGTCCCACAGACACCTGTTGGAGAAATTAAAAATTATAAGCCACTGTATAAGGCTCATGGGACACAAGATATGTTCTCTGCAAGCACAAACCTGACAGTGTAGCCTGTTATTTGCATAGCCAAAAATCTACCTGTGACTGCCAGTAGATTTCGGCCAAAAGTATGCTTCTGTCTTGTCACCAGAGGCGATAACTGAATTCCATTCATGCAACTATTGACACTTCTCCACTGGCTGGAAAATGCAGTGGAGAAAAAGACTGGCGTATAATACGCCTAAAGGCAGATATCTGTGTGGCTACTGTATAGTAGGGATGCACCGAATCCACTTTTTTGGATTCGGCCGAACCCCCGAATCCTTCACAAAGGATTCGGCCGAATACCGAACCGAATCCGAACCCTAATTTGCATATGCAAATTAGGGGTGGGAAGGGGAAAACATTTTTTATTTCCTTGTTTTCTGACAAAAAGTCACGCAATTTCCCTCCCTGCCCCTAATTTGCATATGCAAATTAGGATTCGGATTCGGTTCGGCCGGGCAGAAGGATTCGGCCGAATCCGAATCCTGCTGAAAAAGGCCGAATCCTGGCCGAATCCCGAACCGAATCCTGGATTCGGTGCATCCCTACTGTATAGCAAATAATAAAGCAAACATTAGCGTCATTACTGTAGCTATTATAAATCAGGCTTATGGGAAAGCTGTTTTCTTGTAGAAGATGCAGCATTTGGTCTAGTACCAGAGTAGTAAAAGCTTTTCCTTGTAGTAAGCTGATTATCGACTACACTAAACATCTGGATTTTAATGAAATGATGGTGTCACATAAAGTAGTATGTTGATACCATAAATCCCTGGAGAGCCATGCCTGGCCTTGGATCTGTGGTTGGAAAGGTATGTGCTATACAAATATTAATATGAAAGGGGAACTCCACAAAACCATAACTTAAGCTTTTTGAAAAGTAAACATAATTTCAAGCAACTTTGCAATATACATCAATTAAAAAATATGCAGACTTTTCATGATTTTTAATGGTTTCTGACAGTTCCCTAAGCCTAATTCCCTGTTCTGCTGCTGATCTGTCTGACTACTTTGCTGAGCTGGCTGACTACTGTTACTTTGTATCAACGTCCAGCTGACCTCAGCCTGCATCCTCCAAACCCCACAATTCCCTGCACACATGATTTCAATAAGGAAAGGAACATCACAGTGCAATGCATTGTGGGTTATGTAGTTCCTGCATGCTGTCTGTAAGCTGTGGAGAAGTTGTTACAATTTGTAACATCAGTGTTTTAGTTCCTACCAGGATTTCAAATGATGCAGAAAGAGAACTGTTAAACAGCTGGATTTCAGCATAGAAAATGGCATGTATGTATACTTTTGGAAGAAAAAGGTAACTGTGAAGGGTATAACAGGGGTTTCTGTGTTATGTGGGCCTCTTTATTAAATTTTGGTTTGGAAGCCGGAGTAACCCTTTAAGTAGAAAGATAAATTAAAATGTCTTTATCTTAGTGGATAACAAGCCCTAATAATACACTCTTTTGGTGGAATTTATGAAGCAGGTTGTGATATTAATGTGACATACTCACAGTGGTTACTAAGGATGTAATCTGTGTGACACACACACAAGTAACTTCCGCCATATTCCATGCACGATCCGCCATCTGGACATTGTGAACCCATGCTGCACGGTAGCGAGGTGACCTCTGGGGAAAAATAAACATCACTAAAATCTTTATGTTGATTAAACAGGTTGAGTGACATTATTACTAGCAACTTGCTTCCCTTTGAATGCCCTTATATTAAAGAGCAGCATACAAAGCTTCCTATTTTGAATACAAAAAAATGGTCTTAAGGACAGAACTATACAGTTATACTTACTATAATTTGTAATATAGTACAGTATATCGAGCTACTGTAAAAAGACATTTAAAACAAATAGCTCTGTGGAGCAGCATAACACCACAGTTCACAAGAGGGAACTTTCATAGCTCTCATTTTATTTGTGTTATATAAATATGCCTATAAAAGAAATCATATACAAGACAACTTTAGCTGTGTTTAATATATACCTTCGGCTATGCTTTGGGCTAAAACCTTTGCTCTAGATACAGTAGATAGCTGTTATCACTTGAAATATAAACTGCAAAGTAGATGCCTATAAAGGTATCTAAGGATTTTGAATACCCGTTTAAACACAGACTTATTTTTTTGGTCTCCATGTACATTGAAATACATATATTCCACAAAAGTACAACAGAGTATTTATGACTCCAGTCAACTACACTCCTGTTTCTCAGACTTTCTTTGAACGGCGCATGCGCAGTAGGATCATTTCGCCGGTACGATCTACTGCGCATGCGCGTGACTTTTGGCGCATGCGCAGTAGATCCGTACCGGCGAAATGATCCTACTGCGCATGCGCCAAAACGCCGTTCACAGCAGGAAGAAGATCGCGTGGAAGAAGATGTCGTCGGTGAACTCCCTGGACTGGACCTGCGCAGAAGGGTAAGTAACAAGTTAGGGGCATTTGCCCAGCGGGACAGGTAGGCCAGGGGGAGGAGGGAGGGTGGGCAACAAACGGGAGGGGGGCGGGGGGTTTGCGCCGGCTAGGTTTCCTTCCCCTTTAATGAATAATTATTGTTACTTGGGAGCATATTGAAATATATGGACATTTGCTGTTGTTCATCTGTCTCACTGAACAGCCCACAGGATAATCAACTGGATCTTTTTTTTAACATGGCTAAAATTGTGGACAAATGCCACAGCTCAGCACAAACAATATATGCCTGATGGAATCCATCTTAATGCCTATAGGGGCCATCGGCTTCAGGAAGAATTAAAAGAATCATTGTGTTTCAGAATCCATCTTGTATTCCTTTTTTTTTTTTTAAATGTGTTCTTCTATAGGGCTTTCTTGCAAAGGTTAGCACCATTGTACACCCATGTCCTTGTGCCAAAATACACAATAACCCTAAAATGTGAAACTCTTAAGACATACTAATAAAGCTTTAGGGAGTAGAGGAAATGTCACAGAGTTCAATTTACCAAATGAGCACTCCTTTATATCAGAACACCACACATTTATAATAAAAATCAATTCCCAGGCATATTTAAATACTATCCCGGGGTGAACAGCTAACAGTACTAATCAGACATTACTATGAAATCCACTTCACAAATCAATTATGTGTCAGCATTTCTCTTAAAATGATCAGGAAAAAATAAAACCAGTTGCATAATCACAGCTCTTACAATGTGGATTTCCTGCACATAGAATTTAGTGGCATAAAACACTTTTTATATGTATATAGGGTCACTTAATCAAAATAAATCTGGGAATTAATTTTTATTATAAATGTGTGGTGTTCTGATTTAGGGTAGGACTCCACGATCGATTTTGTCGCGAACCGGCACGCTGTGACAAAAATAAGGTAAAAGATAGAATTGTCGCAGCGTTGATCTGTCGCGTCATGACTGTCGGATGCAGACGCAGTGCGCAGCGTCTGCATCCGACAGTCAGATCGCGTTGGATCAACGCTGCGATACCATGCAACAATTCTATCTCTTACCTTATTTTTGTCGCAGTGCGTCGGATCGCGACAAAATCGCTTGTGGAGTCCTACCCATAAGGAAGCGCTAACCTGGTAAATGGCACATTGTATTGATTGAGTCTGTATATAGGATATATTCTATTGAACTCGTTTGTTTTAAAAATTTGGATTATTTGGATAAAACTGAGTCTATGGGAGATGGCCTTTTCCTAATTCAGAGCTTTCTGGGTGTCCGGATAATGGATCCCATAACTGTATAAGTTTAGTATGGATTAGGAAAAACTTGATTAAAGCTGGCCATAGATATTGAGATTTTTAAAAGATCAGATCCTGATCGTGAGACCACGATTTTCTCAGAACGATCGTATGAATTTACCATCAACTAAAAAGACCAATTTGCCAGGAAAACAAAGGGGAGCTGCCTGCTTGGCCCTACAAACATAGATAGATTGCACTGGGACCGACAAAGATTTTTTGACCTGGCCGATCAATTTCCTGACAGATGTCGGCCGAAAAATTGTAAGATGTACAATCGTTCGAATCCCACTAACCGCACGATAATTTCGAAGGATTCGAAGGATTGGTTGGGCTTCCCTAAAATCGGTCGTTCGGCAAGAAGAATCGTCGCGTCTATGGGGAGCTTCAGCCTCACAGAGTTATCGTAAATTCATTCAGAGCAGTTGTACGAAGTTTTGTTCTTTTTTTAGCTTCAACAAGCTGATTTGGAAGGAAGAATGTCTCTTTTGGAGCCTGATGAGTTGGCAGGATGGCTTGGTTCAATCCATTCAATTACATACATTAATATTATGGAGAACTTACAGTAAGGCACCAAAGTGTGATAGCTGTGTGCCAGTCTGTATTTCCCCAACCCCAACATAACAAGGTTTGTTGCTTAATATTTAACTGTGCCTGAAGAAGTAACTTGTGTTACTCTTACCATATTCACAGAGAAGTCCAAAATGTCCAGGCGGGCAGTGACAAGTGCTGTTTCCATCTGCACATCGCCCTCCATTCCTGCAGGGGCAGTCATCGGACACACCTGAGGCAAACTCATGACAGAGGGCAGATCACTAAAGCGTCATCACAGTGTTACACGACAGGCACATATCTGGTAATTTAGAGCACATTCTCAATACTGTATCAGCTATTGTTATCCAATTCCACAATCACTCACAGTGGAGCACTGTTATAGAAAATGAGAAAACCTGTTGAATTATAAAGGCTATGCTGTTGTAAGCAGAAATAAAGCCTTCATAACCGTATTGGATGTTCAGCAAAGTCAAATGTGGTAATAAATGGTCAAAAGCAGGTCGTTGCTGCAAAAGTTGAGGTGCTTTTATTTTGAACACAAAATATTTCGAGCAAGAGCTAGAAACCAAAACCGCACACACGTATTGGCTGTTCATGTAGACACAGGCAATCCGTTCATCAGAAATTCAGTTACTAACAATTTAAGGCAGGTTCAGTGCGCTAAAGAAAAGCCAAATTCCTCTGTTCCTAAGGAGAAAAGAAAAGTTATATAGTGTATTAACTTCTCTACATGCAGTAGGGTGCAGGGTTGAAACTATTCACAAGGGAGGTACAGTTCAAGCGTGTAATGTGAAGGTGTTCTTTTTAGCAGTCTATTAATTTCTTGCCGCGTTCCCTGCAATTTAAACCACATATAGTGAAGTACCGTCAGGCTCTTATTAATAATTAACTAATATTAATTAACTTGTTAATAAGAGCCTGACGGTACTTCACTATATGTGATTTAAATTGCAGGAAACGCAGCAAGAACTTAATAGACTGCCAAAAAGTACACCTTCACATTACACGCTTGAACTGTACCTCCCTTGTGAGTAGTTTCAACCCTGCACCCTACCGCATGTAGAGAAGTTAATACACTATATAGCGTATCTTTTCTCCTTAGGAACAGAGGAATTTGGCTTTTCTTTAGTGCACCAAACCTGCCTTAAATTTACATTACATGCAGACTAGTGGGTCCACTTTTTTATCTGTGCAGCTTGTTTGTTTCACCCTGACTCAGCTCGGAGTTTCACTATCTAACTGACTCAGTTACTAAAAAGCCTGAGATACTGGCTGGAACACATAAAATGAGCAATAAGTTATCAGATTTCCATACTGAAAAATAAACGCTGAATGCTGCAAGAGAGAACAATATTACACGTGGGGGGTTATTTATCAGAGGTCGAATTTTAGAGTAAGGTAATTTTTTAAACTGTAATAAATTTGATTTTATTCACAATTTGAATGGTATGTTATTTATGAAAATTTTTTAAAGTCTAAACCTGAAAATTAGAATTGAATTCGAACCTAGTTTTCCTTCAAAAACACCCTCAACTTTTGCGTGTCAAATTTTGTTTTTACGAGCATCAAATTTCTTTTGACACACAACAGTTTTTTTAATGCAAAACATTTTTTTTTTACATGAAACATTTTTTTTCTCCCATTGGAGTCTATGGGAGTCATTTTCGATGTAAAACTTGGCAAAAATTTGGCTCATCTCTACTATCTTCCAATAGTTCAAGGGACCTCTGCAATTGACTTCTACATGAACTTGGCAGGTTTTAGGTGGAGAATAGTCGGATCAGAACTGTTTTCAGGGTCGAGGTGTGTTAAATCTCACATTCAAATTCAAGTTGGTGGTTTTAAACTAGAATTTGACCACAAATTTGAATTCGAATTTATCATTCGAACCTTAGTAAATCTGCCCCATGGTTTGCCAAGTTTTACAGGGGTGTCTCAAAATTCTTTGGCACCAAGGACCTCCAAACTGTATTGAAGAATCCGTTATTACCCAAGGGGGCAGGGAGAGGAGCTGTGGATAAATGGCCCCAGGCACCGCGGAAAGCCTGGAAAATAGTGAAATAATTTATGGATGTCCAGCATGAGACCCTCAAGCTGTTCCTAAGCTGCAGGTCCAAGTATGTCTCAAGAGGATGGCCAAATACATCTTGATGTTCAAACAATACTTTCTTAGATTAATTATAAATATTACAAATATTCTTTTTTGTTTTCAGGGTGTCCCTATCTATCTTGCAACACAGTTTAAAGAAACATCTTATAACCACGATATTATTCCATTTATATTCATATTCCTTTACAAGTAGAACCAGAATTAAGAAGATACAGTGCTCCTTCTTTGTAACACACCCTTATATCACCCTTTTGCTACCTGCAAGTTACACTGTCTATGCCTTGTATATAAAGGTCATTGTAGAAGTAAAAACTCTAGATGTGAGACATGGGTCGGAATGAATGAAGGAACAAATCTCTCAGATACTCACGGTGCTCGCAGTGCATGCCACTGAAACCTGTGGGGCAGTCACACGAGTATCCTCCTTCTGCCTCCCTGCACTCACCTCTGTTCTCACAAGGATTTGATGTACAAGGGTTCGGTATCTCTAGAACAGAAATGTCAGAGACAGGGTGAGAAGAAGAAATGGCAGGCTCCAGAACAGCTGTTTACACAGGAATGGCTGTAGAGTCAGTGGGAGATGCTCACCTGTGTCACAGAGCACCCCAGTATACCCCTGTGGGCACATGCAGCTGTAATTAGCACCCACATCAATGCAGGTTGCTCCATTCAGGCAGGGAGAAGAAAAGCAAGGGCTCAACTCTAAAGGAAAAAATACAGAGAAAGTGAAACCTCTAATCTTATACAATAGGTGATAAAAACATCAAGTATCCCATAAATCAGGCAGCATAAGGAAAATGGTTACACATAAAAATAAAGTGAAATAATCATGAGGATATTACACTATTTAATAAAGGAAGGAAATACTAAATCTGTTAAGCAATACTCTTTGAAATGAGCCGATTTGGCCACCGACACACTGGACCAAATGTAGCCTCTGTTACCACCAGCGATGGCTTTAAAGGGATACTGTCATGGCGAAAAAAAAATTTTTCAAAATGAATCAGTTAATAGAGCTGCTCCAGCAGAATTCTGCACTGAAATCCATTTCTCAAAAGAGCAGACAGATTTTTTTATATTCAATTTTGAAATCTGAAATGGGGCTAGACATTTTGTCAATTTCCCAGCTGCCCCATGTCATGTGACTTGTGCTCTGGTAAACTTCAATCACTCTTTACTGCTGTACTGCAAGTTGGAGTGATTATCACCCCCTCCCTTTTCCACCCCAGCAGCCAAATAAAAGAACAATGGGAAGGTAACCAGATAACAGCTTCCTAACACAAGATAAGAGCTGCCTGGTAGATCTAAGAACAACACTCAATAGTAAAAACCCATGTCTCACTGAGACACATTCAGTTACATTGAGAAGGAAAAACAGCAGCCTGCCAGAAAGCATTTCTCTCCTGAAGTGCAGGCACAAGTCACATGACATGGGGCAGCTGGGAAATTGACAAAATGTCTAGCCCCATGTCAGATTTCAAAATTGAATACAAAAAAATCTGTTTGCTCTTTTGAGAAAAGGATTTCAGTGCAGAATTCTGCTGGAGCAGCTCTATTAACTGATGCGTTTTGAAAAAAAATGTTGTTCCCATGACAGTATCCCTTTAATTAATTAAAGTATTCATTACATTTACTGGACCTATTGCCTTATAACATAACAGTTTAATCACTGGCTTCCTGAGAGCAGCTGTAAACCAGTATACTCAAGAAAATTATATTTTCACTCCAGGATGAAATAGCTATAAAGAAACCATGGAATAAAATGTACCAATCCAAAACTGGTCATGCAGCCCTGAAACTACTTAACTTTCAGCTCACCGTATCCTCCCATCAGCCTCACTGAAGAACAGAAAAAGATGGAGGGTGGTATCCCATCCTCCCATCACATATTTTAACTTGGCTGTCATGCTTGTATTTAACCAATGGGAATCACCCTTTTCTAAAGTTACCTGTAATAGATACTAACTAACCCAGCATAATGCCATGCTGACTTATTTTATGGAAAAATCATTTTTTTCAGTACATTTTCAGCATTTTGTTCCAAATAACATAAAAAAAAAACAAGGAAACCCCAGTTGCCAAGCAAACCAGATAATATATGCCATAGCTGTATATACACAAACAACTGCTTGACTAAACCTGAGCCTGCTACTACTGAGGTTTACTACTGGTCTGAAAAATAAAGAAGCTTTTCTTCTACATTCAGACTCTCACAAATAAGTGATTACACCAAAATACTATGAAAAGAAAAAAAGTGCAAAATCAAATAAACGTTACAGAGTGAGCTTTACAAGTACAACAAAATAATACAAAGCCATGTGTACCAAACAAAACATTCTAAACCAGAACATTCTGATATTTACTGGAACACTACGATGAGTAAAAAGCACTTTTTACAAGTCTGTTGAGTATTAAATCAGTGTGGAAACTGTGTGAAACCTTCCATATAACAGTTTCCTGCTGATCCTAGGGAAATACTGTATTATTTTGCTTCCAAGATTGACGTCTATTGAGAATTGTTTTCAAAGGATATGCTAACCAAAATGTGGGCCTAAGCGCGTCGTTCCATATTTCCGCAGTGTATTACGCGCTTGTTGTGGTCTGTCCCACATCCTCTATAATGTGGCCGAATTTACTCAATATGCTCCTGTAAATATACTCAAAGTATCTCATTTTATTTAGAGGTGAGGCAAATCTCTCGAATGAAAGTCTAGATTCTTTAGCAGAACTTGGCTGTTAAATGTCAAAGAGGGGAATAATATGCTTAAGATCACCCCCCAAAAAATAATTTGTTTACTCCCCCACCAGTACCTTGATTTGACCTTAGAGGACTTTCATGCCCCATAAAGGGGGGTCTAAATCAGAGAGAGCAGTCCTTCCCAGAGGCATATATGTAGGCCATCACTTACAACACAAGGTTACAGACATTACTGAATAACAACTGGCTGTTAGAGAATTTGCTACTGATATTATTATCAGCAATGTGCACCTCACACCTCAGATATAGGAGAGGGCCAACATTTCTGAAATCTGTCACCCAGTAGTACCGAGTTACCATAGCAGCTTTTATTGCAATTGGCAGGTTTCTATGGTTATAAAGGCCACTGTTTTCATAAGTGACTGTTTATGCAGTTATCATTTTAATAGTAACTTTAAAATCTTTCATATACTATTAATATGTGACAAAACAGTCCAATTGTTACACCCAACCTTGCCTGAAACCTATTTCCCGAAATTCTTAAGTTATTAAATGTTTCTGGTAAACAAGGGGGATTATTTAAAACAATTTTTCTCCCAACTTTTACCTATTAAACTTTTACCTATTACTTTCTTTTTCCCTTTGGCCCTCATACAGTGGCCCTTTAATTCTCAACTTTTGAATATTAAATTTCAATTTCAGGCTCCCATCTTTAATGAATAAGGATGAGGCACACAATTTACATGTATGTTTTTGTTATAGGGATGCACCGAATCCAGGTTTCGGTTCGGGATTCGGCCAGAATTCTGCTATTTTCAGCAGGATTCGGATTCGGCCGAACACTTCTGTGCGGCCGAACCGAATCCAAATCCTAATTTGTATATGCAAATTAGTGGTGGAGAGGGAAATCGTGTGATTTTTTGTCACAAAACAAGGAAGTAAAAAATGTTTCCCCCCTTCCCACCCCTAATTTGCAGATGCAAATTAGGATTCGGTTCGGTAATCAGCCAAATCCTTTGTGAAGGATTCGGGGGTTCGGCCGAATCCAAAATAGTGGATTCGGTGCATCCCTATTTTGTTATCATTAATACATATATGCAAAGCGCTGCTGTATGGGTGTATACATCGAACATAAAAATTTGTTTATAAACATGTTCATTTTGCACATCTATACTACATCTCACAGTTGACTAATGGGAATATCAACTGAAGAATGTATTATTATAATACTGTTGCAGAGATTTCCCTTGCATTAGTAAAGTAGCGGCAACTTTTACTAGGGATGCACCAAATCCACTATTTTGGATTCGGTCGAAAACCCTGAATCCTTCGCGAAAGATTCCCGAACCAAACCAGAATCCTAATTTGCATATGCAAATCAGGGGTGGGAAGGGGGAAATTTTTTAACTTCCTTGTTTTGTGACAAAAAGTCACATGATTTCCCTCCCCGCCCCTAATTTGCATTTGCAAATTTGGATTTGGTCGAATCCGAATACTACTGAAAAAGGCCGAATCCTGGCCGAATCCTGAAGTGAATCCTGGATTCGGTACATCCCTAACTTTTACAAAAGACTACACAAAAGAGTCTAGAAGTGGAAGTGCCCACTGTGGTAGAAACCTGGATACAATTACGCTACTGTTTATGTTTGTTGTGTTGCCTTTAACGTATTTTTTCTACAATTGTTAGTGTGGGTTTGTGCCATAATTTTAATTATATATTTTATGAATTAAAGTTTTTAGTTTATTCAAATACAAAAACTATTTTTAACCGAACATCACATAGAAAAGCAGCTTTCTGGTTTCATTACCTGTTTCACAGTTTTTTCCTGTAAAGCCCTCTGCACATGTACAGCTGTAAAAAGCACCTTCATTATTACAAATTCCTCTATTCAGGCATGGAGAGGAAAAGCAGGGCTGGATCTCTGGGGTGAACAGAACAAATATTTTGTGTTAAAAAAAACAACAAACTTGTATTATCAGGTCATTTGTGCGGCACATGTTTAGAACAGCAACTATCTTTAAACGGAAATTAAAGGCTGTTAAAAAATATGGGGGAAGTGGTCCCTTGAGCAACTTAAATGTCTAACCTGTCTCACAGTGCAAGCCAGTATATCTCTGTGCACATAAACAGGCGTAAATAACTCCCAGGTCCTCACAGGTGCCTCCATTCAGACAAGGGGATGAAAAACATGGCTTGATCTCTGGGGTGGATGAAAAAAAAAGAAATACAATAAATCTGTAGGATGACATAAAAAATAATGAATGTTACATTCTCAAGAATAAAACACTTTCCCCCCATATCTAATAAAAGTCACTAAGTTTGCCCAGGAGCAGTAACCAATAGCAACCCATAGTATATTTGCATGACCAGTAAATGCTATCTGCTGATTGGTTGCAATGGGTTACGGCTCCTGGGCAAACGTAATGCCTTTTATTACATAATCCCATAAGTATGTGTATTATTAGCCCCATGTTTGTAAATAGTAATTACTTTGCAACTATTTTCCTATTTTAGCGTTATAAATGTTAATGCATGTGAGGGTCAAAATGCTGCTAATTACATGTTGCTGTTTCCCATAGAGAAGCGCGAAACAACTCAACAGTTATATGAGTATATGTGGCCAACTTGCATCAGTCCGCCCTAGTAGCGCATTCCTACGCTATGTCAGTTGACAATTACCCCACAATTGATGGGCAGATTTATCAAAGGTCGAATTTCAAATTTACGTGAAGTTTTTTTTTTTCCATTAATAAATTTGAATATACTCACAACTCGAATGGGAGGTTATTAAAGAAAAAATTTGACCGTCTTTATTCGATCGAATAGTCCCAACCTGACAAATTTGAATCGAGTTTTCCCTCCGAAAAAACTTGAAAGTCAGGAAGGCAATTAACATATTCAAATGGTTCAATGGACCTCTACCATTGAAATGAACTCGGCAGGTTTTAGGTGGCAATTTTCTAATTAGAACTGATTCCGTGGTTGAGGTTTGATCGCACATTCAAATCTAATTCTAATTGAGGGATTAAAATTCGAATGTGTGAATTTTGACACCAAAAACAATTAGAAAATTTGAATTTACTGTTTAACCCTTAATAAATCTGCCTCTAAGGGGTAAATTTATCAAAGAGTGAAGTTCCGCCACTAGAAAGGCGTATTTATCAATGGGTGAAAGTGAAAGTTCACCCTTTGATAAATACGCCTTTAAAAATCCCATAGAAATGGGGAGTGGCGGCATTTCACTCTAGTGGCAGAACTTCACTCTTTGATAAATATACCCCTTAGTGTATGAAGCCCTTGCACAGTACAGCCCTATTCTAGATTTATCTTTACTGCCCTATGTTGTTAAGCCTAAGGACATTTTACATTACTCTGTCCTCTCTGAAGAAGAATGACTATATATAACATCTGTATACCAAGGACCTAATGTCCACTGAATACATAATAGTAGTCTAAATGAAGGTCTCACCTGTCTCACAGTGCATCCCTGTGAATCCCTGTGCACACTGACAGCTGTAAGCAAAATCCATATCTCTGCATGTTGATCCATTCAAGCAAGGAGAAGAAAAGCATGGCCCCAGTTCTGCAAACACAAGAGAATCAATAAGCCAGATCAAAGGTGATTCTGTATTAGCTAACAGACTGCAGAACTGAAAGAGCTTTTCAGTGTAGCTACAATGACAGGTAAGACGGGGGAAAAGCATAGGAAAACTACTTAGCTCTATTACAATAACCCTATATGTTTGCTTTCTTTATTCTTACTATTTTAAAACTGTAAAAGCTAACCACTCATTGGTTGGTATGAGATGCAGGTCTGGAAAAAATTTGTATGCATTTTAGCTCTGTTGAGCAGAGCAGCATTGTAACTTTGACCATCAGAAAGTCTGACAGTAAAGATCAATAAAACAATTTAAATAAAAGACAGTAACCTCCTAGCTTTTGCACTAAACAATATACTTTGTTGTAGGTTAATAACAAATATCCTTAAATAAATAGTCTCACCTGTCTCACAACGTGTACCGGTAAACCCCTGTGCACACACACAGCTGAAAGTACTGCCAACATCTTTGCACAATGCCCCATTCAGGCAAGGGGATGAAAAACAGGGTCGTAACTCTGGAAATAAAAGACAGAATGAGATGGGTAACCAAATAAACAACTATGACTATGGCTAGCACATATGCAGGGCTGCACTATTTGCAGCATGCAGGTGCCTTTTTTTTTATTTAAAAGAGAACTAAAGCTTAAATTTAAAAAAGTACATTGAAAATGCTGCACATTATGTTTTTGGATTTGTACCAGCCCGAGGCAACCGCAGGGAAGAGCTGTGCTTTCAATTACCTGAATTTAGGATTGACTAAAATGTACAGTATAGTTATAATATAAATGTAGCAATACACAGCTGATTAGTAGTTAATTTAAATTCATATTACATTGCAGCTAAGGAGCCAGCTCAATGAGCATCAGAATTTAATAATCATCCCTGTAGCATCAGCTTCTATGACAGAGAATCCTTATTTTCTGCTTGATGATTTCAAACATCCCCTAAGCTTAGCTTCTCAACAACAGTCCAGAGCCCACCGTGCATGTGCTGTGTCCAAGATGGTGAACTCCTCTGTACAACTTTGAAGGCCTGGATCATTACTGTTGCAGAAATGCTGAACATGCAAGCTGGCGCAGTAAGTTCAATATATAAACTATGTAATTTCTACCCAAATCCATTTTTATGGATTAGTTATCCTTTAAGGTTATGTTGTGCTGAGAAAAAACTGCTTGGTCTGCTTAACTATCAGAGGTAAATGACTAAAGTAAGAAACAGGGAACCTGATATCATGCAAAGCCTCAAACTTACTGTGCACACCATCCTTTTTTCAAAAACTGTATCAGGCTACACTAGAGCAGGTGTAAATGTGCAAGCTCATTGCTCTTCATATTAGCTAAGCCAAAAAACGGCTTGGCTACTCTACGCTAACTCACCATCAGGACATATGTCTATCTGCTATGTTATCCATCAGGCTTCTAATCAGTTGCAATGAAGTTGTACAGAACAACTAGAGAGTTTGACTTTATCTACTTCACCTGTCTCACAGTGGATTCCAGTGTAACCGTCTGTGCAGATACAGCTATAACCTTCGCTCATGTCTTCACATGTTCCCATGTTCAAACAGGGATTAGAAAAACATGGTCTGATCTCTGGAAATAAGGGAAGAGCCATCCAGTTGGTCAAGCAGAACAGGACTTTTTAAGGGTCTTATGGAGATCTTGTGTTCCTTGTACATTAAAAAAAATACATGACCCCATGGGTTATATTGAACCATGATCCCCACCATCCTTTGGCAAATAAGTAGGGGTCTGGGGAGAAGTGGCAAACATAACACATGGTTACATATTACAATGGGTTGAGCTACAAAAGTTACTCTGCAGACCACATCATTAGTACAGACACAAGGGGCAGATTTATCAAGGGTCGAATTTCAAAGTAAAAAATACTTCGAAATTCGACCATCGAATTTAAATACTTCGAATTCGAATATCGAATTCAAACTTTTTTCATTGAATTTGGCTATCCTGCGGTCAAAGTAAAATCATTCGATCGAACGATTAAATCCTTCGAATCGAACAATTCAAAGTATTTCAGCGATCCATCGAAGGATTTTTCTTCGACTTAAAAAAACTTAGAAAACTGCTCTAGAAGGTCCCCATAGGATAACATAGCACTTCGGCAGGTTTAATTTGGCGAAGTATTGAATTCAAAGTTTTTTTTTAAAGAGACAGTACTTAAATTATCGAATGGTCGAATATTCCAACTATTTTACTTTGAATCGAAGTCAAAGTCGTAGTATCCTATTCGATGGTCGAAGTATCCAAAAAATTACTTTGAATTTCGAATTTTTTTACTTCGAAAATTCCCTAGAATTCACTTCGACCCTTGATAAATCTGCCCCTTAAGGTATGCAAAAAAATGGTTTCAACAATATAACAACAATGTATAATTGCAAAGTCATTAAAACATTTAATTTAGTACATACCAAACACAGTGTCAAAAAAAACAACAGCACTCAGGCTTGAAAGAGAGACAAGTTCGTGTGTGGGATAATACCCCAATGTTTCGGACACCAAGTAACAGGGTATTCTCCCACACATCAACTTGTACAAGCCCAAGTACTGTTGTTTTTTTTGGACACTGTATTTGGTATGTACTAAATTATATGTTTTAATGACTTTGTAATTATACATTGTTGTAATTATGTGTTTTATTAAACCATTTATTTGCATACCTTAAGTGTCTGTACTAATGTGATGTGTGTAATGTGATGTGGTGTGCAGAGTTACGTTTGTAGCTTGGAGTATTTTTTGGCTCTATTTAAGTAAGAGCCTTAACTCTTCCACCCTTTGCTAAATTTGTATAAAGGGAGTGCCCTCCTTTAATTGTCGTTTAAAGGGTTACATGTTACCTATACAGCATTATATCGGTATCTGTCTAGAAATCATATATAAATCAACACATGATATTAACCTTAGATCTGGCACATGCTTGCCTGGAAGCCCAGTTTAAATATCACTTTCACTCCCACCTCTCATTCTTGTCACTGCAGTCTCTCCAGTTACTGTTCAATGAATGCTATTAGAACCTCACCTGTCTCGCAATGCTTTCCAGTGAATCTGCGTGCACACTGACAGCTGTAAGTCTCGCCCACCTCTTTGCACACACCTCGGTTCAGACATGGAGCTGAAGAACACGGCCTAATCTCTAGGAAAATAGAAAGTACACTTTATTGCATATACAGGTTCAGGATTCATTCTTAACTGATTGCGGATTTATACACAAAGGACATATAATAACAAAGGGCCAGTATCCTTTTTGTTTTAGAATCAAGGTGTAATAAGAAATAGAGAGAAATACCACACTTGACTGCACATATTTCCATTTGTAAAACTATCCTGAAAGTTACTGCTCACCCACTTTTTACGTTTTAGAAGCATTTGTAGGACACTTGCTATTTAGAACCCAGCAGGAATTTTGCTCTTGGTGAAATATTTCAGGGTGGATCAACTATTATAATCTGCAAATATAAAGTCAACTGACCATGGATTTTCCCACTACATAAATATCCACCCTATATACAAATCAGAATCCCTAAAATGTAATGTTGCATTTACTGTTATTGACACAGCGCATGCATAGTGCTTATTGTAGCTTGTTTGGACGCAAGTAAAATTATATGAATTGCATCAATACTCTCCTTTATTGCCCGCTACACTTTGGTTGTAAATAAGACTTGTAAACTCAAATGTATCTCATATTTTTATTAAACCAAGTTCGATCAAACTCCCATTCATAATTTTAGCTTATTTATTAATAAAATAGCTTGAAAAAGTAGGGTCAGGAAAAACACAATAAAATTGAGCGAAACCCCGCATCAAACGAATTTTTCAGATTTGATGCCCGAATCGCTGTTTTTTTTTTAAGGTTATCACCCGAAAACTGTGAATTTTTCAGATTATCAGATGAAACACAGCACAGATCACGATATCTTCAAATTGTATAAGGGACATATTCCATTGACTTATAGATAACAAGTTTGAGATGGCGGATTTTTGGATTCAGACTTTTTGCAGCTTCTGGGTTAATAAATCTCAAAAAACTTTCTTTTTTTCCCCTCTAAAAATGAGAATTTTTGCCCAAAGAACCTCAACCAGAAAAAATCAAGATTTAGTAAATAACCCCCTAAATGTAGTAGACAGTCACTGAAATATATAAAAATCATGTTACAGAATATTATCTTAAAGGGGACCCGTCACCCAAAAAAAATATTCAAAATCCTATTTTATCACATTAGTCAAGCAAAATGAACTTTAATTACACTATATCAATTATTTGAATCTTGTTTCCATCAGTCTGGGAATTCATAATTATAACAAGCAGGCAGCAGCCATTTTGTGGACACTGTTATTAAGACAAGTCTTGTATCATCTCAGAATCTTGTTTGTGCACCAGAATGGGGAACCTGATGTCCATCCCCATGTACTGGCTACACAATTAAATGGTAGAAAGAGTTGGAATGGGGGGAGAGCAATGACATCTAAGAAGTGCTGAATGGAAAGTGAAAGTAATTGTCTGCCCCGCCTCTATGCCACGGGCATAGAGGAGTGGCGACAATATTTGATTGACAGCTGAGATTTTTAAATGAGCTCACAACAGCTATGAATGCTTTAATAAAAAATAGAAATTGGATTTCATGTTTAATTTGAAAAGGACTTTTATTATACAGATTTTTGTGTCTGGGTGACAGGTCCCCTTTAAGTGTTATATGTTCAAAACCAGTTCCAGGGCAAAAAAAAACAACAAAATTAGCTAAGTAATATAGCATTCCTCTTATTTGATTGTGAATCCACAAATGTTTCAGTAAAATAGCAATCAGTTCTAAAAGGCGACTGTATTATAATCTTATATCCATCTAATGTACAGTAGGGTCGTGTTCTTCAGACTGCGAGGCCACCCTCATTGGCAGCACATATCTATATAAAACTGTAATTTTGCAGCTATAGCCTCAGTTATTTGGGGTGATCTTGCAAATTTGAAATGCTTTGGTGTTGATGTGGCAAGCATGAGAGTAGCACCGCAGCAAGTAATACATTATCCCCTGTAAGTCAGCATTGTGTTAAGTGAATCACCTTCTCAAACAGACCATAAAGATTTCATTCAAGAGGTAAGTAAAAACATATACCTGGGAATGCAGCAGATACCACATTCATGAACCTCAGTTAATATAATGCAACAATGGAGTTACTGAGTGTAAGGTCCCTGTTCCTGGAGCCAACTGTTTGTGTAGAACACTGCATAAAGCACAGCATGCAGACATTTGTGATTTATGGGACTTTTTTTTAGTTGGACCAGTGCTGAAAGTAGAATTCCTCAGGGTTATGCCCTTGAGCCATTTCATTGAAATGAATTCATTAATTAATGACTTTGAATTTGGCACTGAGACTTGCATCTCGCTGCTTGCCAATTATACATATTTATACAAGGTAATAAGATCTGTGCATGATGTTACTACCCTACAGAAAAATCTAGATGAAGTGGTGAACAGGGCAACTAAATGGTAGGTTAGGATAGATATGACATTTTACATCAATGAAGAACAAGTTCCTTACAGTAAATTGAAATGCATTAGAGATAAGAAAAACGCAGCAGCCATCGTTATGGCAAAAAAATATAATTGTTACCAAAACCCAAAAAGTCTGACTACCACTTGCTTAAATGCTCTCAGGGGCTAGTGAACTCTGGCTGCCAGGTATATGTCAGGCTTAGGGCTCTTACTGACGAGCGGTTTTACCTGCGCTCCCCTGCGTTCCGTTTTTCGGCGTTAAGCCGCAGGGGAGCGCAGGAATAGACGCATTTCATTTTTTCAAATGGGGCTGTACTCACACAGGCGCATGTAGGTGCCGAACGCAGGTTGAGACGCAACATGCTGCAGTTTTCCTGCGTTCAGCGCCTACATGCGCCTGTGTGAGTACATCCCCATTTGAAAAAATGAAATGCGTCTATTCCTGCGCTCCCCTGCGGCTGAACGCTGAAAAACGGAACGCAGGGGAGCGCGGGTAAAAACGCTCATGAGTAAGAGCCCTTACTCAGACTGGGGCACCAAAGGCCCACTAGAGAACCTGAAATCAAGTTCCCACCAGCTGGAGCTCTAAAACCTTTTCTTTTAAAGGAGAAATAAACCCTAGACATGAATAGGGCTAAAAATGCCATGTTTTATAAACTCAACTTATTGCACCAGCCTAAAGTTTCAGCTTCTCAATAGCAGCAATGATCCAGGACTTCAAACTTGTCACAGGGGGTCACTATCTTGGAAAGTGTCTGTGACACTCACATGCTCAGTGGGCTCTGAGCAGCTGTTGAGAAGCTAAGCTTAGGGGTCGTCACAAATTATCAAGCAGAAAATGAGGTTGGTCTGTAATAAAAGCTGATGCTACAGGGCTGATTATTAAATTCTAATGCTAATTGCAATAGTTTCTGTGCTGCCATGTAGTAATCATCAGTATTGATTACTAATCAGCCTTATATTGTGATATTTCTATTCTATGTGTACTGTATATTTTGAGTCAGTCCCTAAGCTCAGTAAGTGACAGCAGCACAAAACATGTGCAGTGAATCAGCAGAAAAGAAGACTGGGAGCTACTGGGGCATCTTTGGAGAACAGACCTTTACTGCTAAAGGGCTGTGGTTGCCTTGGGCTGGTACAGAAGCCCAAAACATAATATACAACATTTCTACCTACTTCTTTAGTGAAACTTTCCTTGTCCTTTAATTGAGAAAAACCACAGTATCCCCATGTTTGAGCGATTCATTGTTCAAATTATTATAAAAATGTTAAATAAATACATGTGACTGATCAATATAGCCTAGAAGGCACTGATGCTATATCACTGAAGTCTATAGGAAACATTTTATGCATAGAGATATCACAATTATCAGTGGGATAGCTTTTAAGAAGACACGATCTGGACTAATTCTATGAAACTGTAAATGAAAAGGTTAGATGTGCACTATCTATTGAGAATCTCCTGGAAGTGCAGGTTCAAGAGCTGATCAGGCCATTCTTAACTGAAAACGCTAGGTGAAAACTAATAATAACATTAACTATTTTACTGAAAGATCACTACTGTACAGGCAAAAAATGTCTTTCTTGCTGATGTGACAGAAAAGGAAATAAATTTAGCTAGGTAAAACTGTCTCTGTGTCTATGTTAAGTATAAAATGACAACTCAAATAGTTAAATGACAGCAGTGTAACAACAGAAACATTATTTAGATCCCACTTGCTGCCTTGGGGCTCCAGGCAGATCTCCAATCTATAAGTTCAGTAGGAATGACCCCTGGAGAATAAAACCAGATCTGGATGTCATTTCTTATCATTTGATTGGGTGCTATTTCACTCACTTTAACACCAGATTATATTATTCCCCCATACTTTTATAAAGCACATACAATTTTGAATGAACAGATAGATTTTTCAAGAAAGCCCTTGGTTCTGATTCTATAGGGAAGACATTCCAAATAAAGTATAAACATATAAACTGGAGAACAGGAGAGCATAGCTTGTTCAAGCGCTGTAAAAATGGCACAATACTCCTGAGGGAATAAAGAAGGTTTCCAGATTTGGAGATAAGTATCTAATCTAGACTTAATTGAAAAATGCTTTGGGTTTGATGTTTAATAAGCACAGAATAAATCCAGTTCTGCTAACAAATGGGTTGATTAAAAAAAAAAAATCAAATTCCATGATCGCATTGCAAATGAGCAGGGCAGGGGGAGCAGGCGGCCAAGCCAAAGGGCGAAGAAAACAAATATCCGGCCCTGGGAAGAATGACACATCCTGGATGAATTCAGTTGTCTTGCATAGTTCTGTGTTATTGGCAAACACAGATATATTGTTTCCAATACCCTACTCCAAGTCATTAATGAACAAGTTAATAAAAGTGGACCCAAAACAGAACCCTGCAGCGCACCATTTAGGACCCTAATTCCAAACAGAGTATGTATGCCAAGTACTTTCTGTATGCAATGTTCTCTATCCATGAACAAAGCACCACCGAGATGAACAGAACACTGTCCAACTTCCTACATCATAAAAAGTAAGTAAGCTGTGATGTCACCAACACATTTACCTGCTCAAACATCCAGCAAACTTTGCTCTTATCTATTTGTGCTCATTCTGCACATTAGAAGAGTTCCTTATTCAGAACTAGCCATATATTAAGTGTTGTATAAACATGTCCTCCGCTTAAGTCTCTTTCTCCTATCCATTTATAATTTTGAATAGAAAAGGTAAATTCCCATGGGCAAGCCACCTGTTTCACAGTGCATTAAGGTAAATCTCTGAGCACACTGACTGCTGTAAGTAACACCAGGCAAGGAGATGAAGAAAAGGACCTGATGTCTAGTAGAAGGCAAAAGCTGAAATTACAAAGCACAGTTAAGGTTGAACATGCAGTGTGCACAAAACTACTGTCATCTGCAAACACCTCACCTGTTTCACAGTGTATTCCAGTAAATCTTTGCCTGCACATACAGAAGTAACCAGAGCCCACATCTTCACAGCTTCCACCATTCTGGCAGGGAGATGATAAGCAGGGTCTCAGTTCTGGGAATTTAAAAAAAAAAAAAAAAAAAAAATTAAATACTAACTAACCATAAGCATTTTCCTTTTTTATTTGTCTAAGGAAGACATTCAGGGGCTGATTTATCAAAATGTGAGTTTAGATTTTGATATATATAAGAACTCACCCACTTGTATTCATTCCTAGGGGATTTTTAGAATCATATTTATCAATGGGTGACAGTCAGGGGCGCCCGCCACTGAGGCGAGTTGAGAAACTCGCATCAAGCGGCAATGCCGGAGAGGTTTCCAGGGGAGGCAAAAAGCTGCTCCTGGTACCTTTAAGAGTCATATAACCGTTTTTATACTGGAAATTCAGCTTTACTATTGTGAGAGAGCGGAATTGTGCTCTCTGCATTAGTGTTCCTGCCTCCCCTCCCGACAGGTAAGCCGGCGAGGGGGGGGCGGCACTGCAGGAGCCGCCTCAGGCGGCACTTTCATTAGAATCGGCACTGGTGACAGTTAGAACTCACCATCTGATAAATATGCTACCAAAAATCCCATAGGAATGAATAGAATGTGGACGAGTTTTTAATTTATTAAAATCAAAACTCACATTTTGATAAATCTGCCCCTAAGAGAGGGCTGTATATTTAGAAACCTGTTGTTCCCTGTTAAAAAAAGGCTCTAGATTTGTAAGTAGGTACCTAAAGGCTCATATACTAAAGTGGTCTGAATGCAAACCCAAAGATCTTGTGCAGTTCACAAAAAAAACACAATGCCTTTTACCCTGCATTCCAGTTAAATTATGCACACAAAAAGTGTATGAGATGCAACTTGTGGTGGGTTTGGGTGCAAAACCTGTGCGAGTTTGGTAAATCTGCATGTAGTTGTGGAGGCATCACTGTGGATGTGAGACAGCATATGGTGTCAATAAGAGGTTGTGCAAGTACAAGTAATAATGGGTGCAACATAAAACACGGCACATGGACTGGCTCAAATCGGTGCCAATATTTGTGCATAGTGCTGCACTTCATGTTTATAAATGAACATTCTAGTATTGTGTGATAATTCTCTGCATGCCTTGAGCCATGGCTTAGGAGGTGGGGACAACACTGTTAGGGCTGTGGCCAGAGCAGAAGGAAGCAATAATGGAATTCATGGGAAACAATAAGTAAAACAGAATGAAATTTGCACATAGCCCGTTCAGGAACAGAAAGTTCCAGAGTGGTTAGAGCATATACTCGCTCAATTAAGCAAATAATAATCCTGAGGTAAAGAGAAGGATGATTGAGACAATAGTGTGCAAGTGTTACTCAAAAGGATTAGGTGAATGTTAGGCACTTTTCTAGAATGTCACATATCATTACATAGATACTTTGGTTTAAAAAATATGTGGATGAAGTACCCCACATTAGAGATATAGAAAACACTGGCTAACTCTGTGACTTTTAAAGGAGAACTAAAGCTTAACTAAAGAAGTAGAATGCAATGTTGTACACTATGTTTTGAGCTTCTGTACCAGCCCAAGGCAACCACAGACCTTTAGCAGTAAAGATCTGTGTCTCCAAAGATGCCCCAGTAGCTCCCCATCTTCTTTTCTGCTGGTTCACTGCACATGCTCTGTGCTGCTGTCACTTACTGAGCTTAGGGACCCACTCACAATATACAGTACACATAGAATAGAAATGTCACAGTATAAGGCTGATTAGTAATTAATACAGATAATTACTACATAGCATGACTGCACATGGTCTGTGCTGCTGTCACTTTTTGAGCTTAGGGACCCACTCAAAATATACTGTATACAGCGAAAAGAAATGTCACAATATAAGGCAAATGGTGACCCCCTGTGACAAGTTTGAAGTCCTGGATCATTGCTGCTATTGAGGAGCTGAAACTTTAGGCTGGTGCAATAAGTTAATTGTAAAAAATATGGCATTTTCAACAGTATTAATTTTTAGGGGTTAGTTCTCCTTTAAACAGATCTGCACAGAGCCTATAGTTTGACACAATTTTGTACCAGCAAATACAGAGACAGTACTTACAATGCCAACCGCAGTCATTTATGAACAAATAGAACAAAATCATAAGGTATCCCAGTGGTCTAACTAAAAATGTTCCCTTTATTCCCACTATTTGTAATTTTAGCTAGTTCTCTGTTCACGGAAAAACAGTATGTTCAATGCCAATTTTTCTTAGCTTAATTAGTACCTTTCAGTATGGAAACCCATTATCCAGAAAGCTCCCAAAATACAGGTATTATATTATTCACTACTCTGGCCTCCCCTAGGGGGTATGACCCGCAGTCTGAGAACAATTGGTTTGAGTTGTTCTCAGACTGTGGGTCATTTCCATGTGAATGGAAAATACTTTTGTTTTTATCTTGGATTTATCAAAACACTTGGGTACACTGATCAGCTACACCAACATTTTTCAGCTGCTTGACAGTTTCAAATTTACTTCTAAGATATGCAATTACCTCTCTCATTTTTACATCAAAACAACTAGAAATACTCATTGTAGACTATGAAGGAAAATACTAGACTGCCCTCAGTTGCACATCATAGAAGTATGTCTCAAATGCCAGAGGGATTAATAGATTAAATATGAAGGTAAATTAATGAACGACATTGTTCCACCAGTCAATTTGGCAGAGTTCTTCTAGCGGTGGTGCTACCTTTTGTGTCTCATTAAACCCTGGGAAGGAAAGTGAGTGATAAAATGCTCACCTGTTTCACAATGTATTCCAGTGAATCCCTGCACACACACACAGATGTATCCAGCACCCACATCCTTGCACACTCCATTGTTCATACAGGGAGATGTAAAGCATGGACTGGGTTCTGGGGCAAAATATAATAATAATGTGATCAACATGTAAAAAAGGTATGCTATGAAATGATTCTTACAGCGCCTTTATTAAGTAATGCCTCATTGAGTAGATGCAGACAACATTTTCCCTGAAAAAGATAACTTACTAATAGATAGGCGGCATTTTAAATATATGTAAATACATGTCACTAATTAGCAGGTTATTTTCACAATGTGCTTAATTGGTCGTATTCTCTATAACTTGTATGGCTATGATTAGAGTTGCCACCTTTTCTGGAAAAAATACAGGCTTTCCTATGTTTTTAATATTCCTCCCTATTAATATCATTGGCATGGAGTATCATTTGTAACAGCCAGGCTAATAAAATACCAGCCAGGTGGCAACTCTAGCTATGATTCCTGTAATAATGGATGAGGAATGTGTATTAATCACTGCCTGTTTTAATGCAAGTGGGCTGGTGCTGTGTGTACAGAACATGCTTGCAGGAGTGTTTATGCAGTCGTTTTACTGGTATGTTGCATTCATGATTTTGTATTTCTTGGTTAATTGTAGCTCACATAAATCCGTGGAACGGGTAGGCCGGTGACATTTATAGTCTACGTGCCAGCGACTGTTTTGATCCAGGCTTTTAAAGGGGGCTCCAGCCAAGTGCACTCCAGGTCAATCAAAGTAATACACTCTCTGCAGTCTCCTTGTAGTTAGCACCATTAAAGCAGATGAACAAGGTCTACCAGGGCTAGGTCACCATAGGTGTTTTCTCTGCCAGCATAAATTGCAGATGCACTGCCTTTTGCCTTCACATTATTATGCACTGACAAACACAGTATCTGCCATGACAAAGCCCTTATGACACAGAGACAATGAATATTTTTAAACAAACACAAATACACAGAGGGTATAGTAGTACCATGGCATTGCTCTCTATGCCTTAAACGAGAAGGAAAGTGGTTTAACACTTGGGGGTGTCAAATGTTAGGCACCCCCAAGTGAATGTATTTACTTACCTGAAACCCCGGGCCGGTGCTTTTATCAGCAGAAAACTGCACTGGCCCGGTGGGTTATACCAGTGAGCACCACGGAGCGATCCTCTTCCGGCTTCTTCTTTCTTCAAATTTCCCAGGGCAGACACATGCGCAGTAGAATGAAAAAGCTGACTTAAAGTTCAACTTTTCACTCTAATGTGCAGGTGCAACCGCGCACAGAAAGCCGTAAGAGTATCGCTCCATGGTTCTAACTGGAATAACTCGGGGCCAGTGCCGTTTTCTGCTGCTCTGAGCACCATGGTTTCAGGTAAGTCAATACATCCACTTGGGGGTGCCTAACATTTGGCAGCCCCAAGTGCTAAACGACTTTCCTTCTCCTTTAAGCATTTATTACATTTGCTAATATTAGAAATGCACATTACTTTGTAATGTCTTTCTAGCAGGGGGATGAACTATAATTTTCTGGTATCTATACACCAGGGGGGCGATTCACTAAATTCGAGTGAAGGATTCGAAGTAAAAAAACTTCAAATTTCGAAGTGTTTTTTGGGCTACTTCGACCATCGAATGGGCTACTTCGACCTTCGACTACGACTTTGAATCGAAGGATTCGAACTAAAAATCGTTCGACTATTCGACCATTCGATAGTCGAAGTACTGTCTCTTTAAAAAAAACTTCGACCCCCTAGTTCGGCAGATAAAAGCTACCGAAGTCAATGTTAGCCTATGGGGAAGGTCCCCATAGGCTTGCCTAAGTTTTTTTGATCGAAGGATATTCCTTCGATCGTTGGATTAAAATCCTTTGAATCGTTCGATTCGAAGGATTTAATCGTTCGATCGAATGAATAATCCTTCGATCGTTCGATCGAATTTTCTGCGCTAAATCCTTCGATTTCGATATTCGAGGTCGAAGGATTTCAATTCCTAGTCGAATAGCGAGGGTTAATTAACCCTCGATATTCGACCCTTGATACATCTGCCCCCAAGAGTAGTACATTTTCACCTTTTTCACAGTGAATTCCAGTAAATCCCAATGTGCAATGACAGCTAAATCCAACACCAACATTTTTGCAGGTCCCGCCATTCAAACAAGGAGAGGAAGAACATGGCAAGAGTTCTGGAAAGACAGAGTATAAAGTTGGGGTAAAATGTCAGTATTTATAAGATGGATAGTAAAAAAAAGACCTATTTTAGTACTTTTGCCTGAGGAACTCAGCATCAGTACTTGTCCTATATTTTAAGATTTCTTTGTATGCTGTTAAGTTTTTTAAACTTACCCTTCAAAGGGTTATTACCCAGCATCTAGTTCAAAGTTGTCTGGGTGTCTCCATTAACATTAGAATTTTTACCATTTGCATGATTCAGTATAGCATTCTGGTTGCCTTTGCACTGACCCTAAATTATCCTTTTACTGTCCTTATGACACACTAGTCTATAGTCCATTCAAGTCTGTTGTGCTTTTGTTATCTCACCTGTATCACAGTTGGCCCCTGTATATCCTTCCTGGCACATGCACACTGCCATCCCATGATGAACCTCGCACTCCCCTCCATTGTGACAGGTCTTATATGTGCAGGGCGATACCTCTAGGATAAACAGGACATGCAGGGACTAGACTGCCATAAACACTTTTAACATCAGAGACATACAGAACAAACCTACAGAGCATTACTCTTATGGATTCCTACTGACCCGACATTACCTGTTTCACATAAGGTTCCTGTAAAGTCCGGGGCACACAGACAGGTGAAGGTGCCAGGCTCATCCACACAGGTTCCTCCATTCTGACAGGGCTGGGAGTAGCATCTCCCCATGTCTAAAATATATTGTGAATAACATTTTTTAGCACCAAGGTAGCTCTTAAAGGAGAAGAAAAGTGTTCTTGCACTTGGGGGTGCCAAATATTAGGCACATCCAAGTGATTGTATTGACTTACCTGAAACCGCGGGGCGGTGCTCCTATCAGCAGAAAACTGCACTAGCCAGTGGATATACCAGTGAGCACCACAGAGCGATCCTCTTCCGTCTGTCTTTTTCTTTGTTTGGCTGCGCATGCGCAGTAGAATGAGAAGCCGAATTTAACTAAAAAGTCGGCTTTTTCGTTCTACTGCGCATGCGTCTGCCACGGGAAATTTTAAGAAAGAAGAAGCCGGAAGAGGATCGCTTTGTGGTGCTCGCTGGAATAACCCTGGGCTGGTGCAGTTTTCTGCTGATAGGATCATCGGCCCCGGGTTTCAGGTAAGTAAATACAATAACTTGAGTGCCTAACATTTGGCACCTCAAAGTGCAAAAAGACATTCCTTCTCCTTTAATGAACAAAGCTTAGGAAGAACTATTATTGATGAACTGAAAAAATCATGCACCCCAGCTATAGTGGTAATTCTTTATTAATATGATTCCTTATATTTGGAGTTCTATCCAAGTGAGGTCCACCCTATTGTCTAAGGTACAGTGTGATGCTATATTATTGTGCCACACAGTCATGAGAAAACAGAGTTTTGCTATCAAGGGATAGAAGGAAATGATTCAAACTATACATCTCTAGGTAATTGCTGGCCTGAAGCAAAACAGAGGAGAAAATAAAAGCATATAAGATTACTGAATGTGGAACGGATCCATCATATTACCAATGTGGCAGTGCTTTCCAGTGAAGCCACTAAGGCAAGAACAAGTGTATGAAGGATTCCCAGTCACACAGTCGTCAATGCAGCGACCCCCATTCTGGCAGGGACGTAGCGTCCAGCACACAGAAGCTGCAGGAAATGAAGAAGTACTAAAAACCAAATTTTAACAAGGTCCTCATAATCAGAAGTTTCCATTCTCTGTATTCATTTTTGTAAAGCTCCCACATTAATAATATGTTTTCTTTTTCTGAACCGGTGCCCAAACCTTTCCTCAGAACACATAGTGAATTAAAGAATTTAAAGGCATTCTGTCATGGGAAAACATGTTGTTTTACAAAATGCATCAGTTAATAGTGCGCCTCCAGCACAATTTTGCATTGAAATCAGTTTTTCAAAACAGCGAACAGATTTTGAAATCTGACATGGGGCAAGACATGTTGTTAGCTTCCCAGGTGCCTTCAACCATGTGACTCGTGCGAATTATATCACCCCCTCCCTCCCCCCCCCACAACCAGGAGAACAAGGACACCTGCAATGCTAAAAATGTTTCCATGCCCCACCTAGTGGTAGTTATGAGAACAGCACTCAATAGTAAAAATCCAAGGTCGGGTTGCGATTTCTTCAGTTACATTGAGTAGGAGAAACAATAGCTTCTCTGAAAGCTGTTCCATAGTGAAGTACTGGCTCTTTCGGAAAGCATATGACCAAGCACAATGAGATGGCTGCCTACTCACCAATATAACCACAAAAAAATACATTTATTTGTTCAAGAATAAAATTTGAAATGGTAGAATGAATTACTTGTAATGTACACAGTGTAATTTAGTGATAAAAACTATTCCATAAAAACGGTGACAGAATCCCTAAGTGATAAAACATTCTTATTCTGCAATTACAGATCCTTGTTAGCAGAAAACAGCTGAATTATACCAAACATATGCCATTCTCATTCAATATACTACTCTGGCTTTCGCAGCCCTACTGACACAAGGTACTCCTTCTTTGTCTGTATATCAGACCTGATCAGTTGCAGAGAAATCAATAAACAACCCACTGCCTAAATCACAGTACAGGTGTATGTTATATCTGCATGACTTCGGAGTGGTTATAATAAATCACTCTTACTTGCATTCCTGCATTCCCCAACCTGCACATGGTTGTTGTCTATACGAAACACCCAGCGTCCAGGAACTCCTACATTGGTTGTGTTTGCAATTCTTGCAATATCATCAGTACGAGAGCCTGGGATATTAAAATATCTCCAGCCATCCCCTGCATTAAAGCCAGCCTAGGAGACAAAGAAAGGGATTAGATCTGTAAAAATCAAGAAGCAGCCATTCATTATACTCTGTGAAGGATGAGGTACTTGTATAAACACTGCACTATATTTTTAAAATTCAAGGGAAACTATGCCTTATTTATTAAGTGGTTTCTTTACAATTTAAGCTTTTATAAATTTTACATAAAATGCTTATATGAATGTTATTCTGCTTATTCTAAGCTACACACAATTTTATGTCATGGCAATACTTAATATATTTCATATATTTCAGGCAAACGGTGGTCAAATCGCCATTATATATTGTGTAATGCTTCCGTGACAAAACTGGACTATACCATTAAAGGGATACTGTCATGAGAAAAATTTAAAACACATCAGTTAATAGTGCTGCACCAGCAGAATTCTGCACTGAAATCAGTTTCTTAAAAGAGCAAACAGATTTCTTTATATTTAATTTTGAAATCTGACATGGGGCTAGACATATTTTCAGTTTTCCAGCTGCCCCCAGTCATGTGACTTGTGCTCTGATAGACTTCAGTCACTCTTTACTGCTGTAATGCAATTTGGATTGCTATGAACCACCCCCCAGCAGAATTACAACAGAACAATGGGAAGGTAACCAGATAGCAGCTCCCTAACAAAAGATAACAGCTGCCTGTTAAATCTAAAAACAGCACTCAATAGTAAAAATCCAGGTCCCACTGCGACACATTCGATTACATTGAGTAGGATAAACAACAGCCTGCCAGAAAGCAGTTCCATCCTAAAGTGCTGGCTCTTTCTGAAAGCACATGCCCAGGCATAGTAAAGGTACAAAGAACAATACCTGTGCAGCAATGCCCCCTCTACCAGAACTGTCTCCACCACTGCTGGCATGTCGGCCTGTTGTCCATTCAATTGTCTCATAGTTAAAAATGGTGAAGGAGCGAAGGCCATCTGTGATCAGCACAATCTGAAAGGTGTTAATCTGAAATACACAGGAAGCAAAGCATCTCGTTTATACAGGTAGCTCATCACACACAACTGCAAGAGCAGATTCTTACAAATATTAATGTCTGTAACAGATCCTATAAAAGATATTTACCACCAAGGACAAGAGCTGAACAACTAATGGGCACAAAATTACACAGGGCTATGACAAATTAGGATATTAGTTGCCCCGTGATTTAAAGGAGAAGGAAAGGTAAATACATCAGTAAACCTCAAAGTAATGCTACTCTGTGTCCTCTGTCAAAAGAAACACAGTGGGGGTCATTTATCAACTCTGGGCAAATTTGCCCATGGGCAGTTACCTATAGCAACCAATCAGTGATTAACATATTGCCGCTGGGGAGACATGCGACTCCGCTACTTTCTGACTTTTTCGGGTCAAGCTTTTCGAAAGAGTCATGGAAATCCTTCTCCAGGATTAATTATGTGACAAAACTGCGACAATTCCAAATGTTGAAATCATGTAGAAGTCAATGGCAGATTCTACAACTGGAAGATCTTTCTTTGATTCATGGTTTTAGAGGTTTTTGGGTGTTTTTTAATCGGTCTTTTGTGCGGCAATACGAAAAAGTCATCGTTATTATGTGACAAGTCGAAAAAGTATTTTCATGACTTTTCTGCTTTTTTCCATTCGTGTTTTTTCATCAGATCTTTAATTGAATTTCATGACACATGGTTTAAAGGAAAACTATACCCCCAAAATGAATACTTAAGCAACAGATAGTTTATATCAAATTGAATGACATATTAAAGAATCTTACCAAACTGGAATATATATTTACATAAATATTGCCCTTTTACATCTCTTGCCTTGAACCACCATTTCGTGACTCTATCTGTGCTGCCTCAGAGATCACCTGACCAGAAATACTACAACACTAACTGTAACAGGAAGAAGTGAGGAAGCAAAAGGCAGAACTCTGTCTGTTAATTGGCTCATGTGACCTTACATGTGGTTTGTATGTGTGCACAGTGAATCGTACAATCCCAGGGGGCGGCCCTTATTTTTTAAAATGGCAATTTTCTATTTATGATTACCCAATGGCACATACTACTAAAAAAGTATATTATTATGATAATGGTTCATTTACATGAAGCAGGGTTTTACACATGAGCTGTTTTACTCAGTATCTTTTAATAGAGACCTACATTGTTTGGGGGGTATAGTTTTCCTTTAAGGGCAGAGACACACGCTGTGATGTGTGGAGATTAGTCGCCCGGCAACAAATCTCCTATTCTTCGGGTGACTAATCTCCCTAAACTGCCTCCCCACTGGTTAAAATCGCCGGGAGGATGGCACTCAGAGCTCTTCGTTTTCCGAAGTCGCCCAAAGTTTCCTCGAATCGCATCTTAGAGAAGTGAATTTAATCGTGGTTTCAAAAACCTCTAAAACCACTAAAATAAGACTGTTGATAAATAGACCTCTAGTTGTCACAATAAATTACATGTAATACATAAGGCTGTCCGTTTTACTTCTAATTTATTGCTGTGTCGCCTTAATACATATTTTATAGGCTATGTAAAAAGACCTACTGTCCCAATTACTAGTCTAAATGATTTCAAGATACCTAAACTGCACAGTTTAGGTATCATGACATTACAGGTACATATTATATAACATTTAGAAGCATTTAGTAACACTAGGGCTCAACATTGGCTGTCAACAACATGTTTGCTAACAGTATAGTATATCAGCAGAAAGGTAGACTCACGGGTGAAGTAGAATCACCGCCATAGAAAGTGACACGCTGCCAAGTGGCAATGAAGCCCCAAGTTGAGTGAAAGTCAGGGAGTTCTGGGAAGTAAGTGCGTACATCCATAGTGGCACGATCCAGAATAATGGAATCCTCTGTCTCACGGTAGAATACATTACCACCCCTACGGTTATCCACGTCTGCCCAAAATGCAGCCACCACTCTGCGGTCACCAGAGATAGGAAATGCCACAGGAGTAAACTGGGACACCTCCCGGAGAAAGGACACCACCCCATTGTTATTCACCTGTACAGAAAGAAAAATGTTTTGAGATGACATTATTAAAGCTCTGAGATATTTTAGAAAGACAAGTATTTAGGTAGAAAAATTCCAAGAAACAATATATGTGGAATAATAATGTAACCCCTACTATTAAATACAATTATATCTGAAATTTTAGGTAGTTAAATGACCTAAATAATATCTGCATCGTCATCCCCATCATAACCTTTCAATTTCAAGACTGAAATTTAGAGAGTGAGGATGAAGCCTGATGAAGATGCTCGTGTAACCCTTCTGTAGCACAACCTCTTTCTTCGGTGTCCAATATTAGTAAAGGTATAGAACTTTTTATGCAGAAGATTTGGGTACTGCGATTTTGCAGATAAGGGATCACCATAGACTCAAAGATCCTTTCATTTGGCGACATCGCCAAACGAGCGGATCTTTCCCTGATATGCCACTAACGGCATGGCTATATAGGGGGTAATCCGAATGTTCGGCTGTATAGTTGAACGATTGGATTATGATACGCCAAGGGGCTCAGACGGGTCAGTCGGGTTAAAATCAAACCTTCCCGATTGATTTTGTGGACAGATATCGATAGGAAAGACCCGTCAGAAGCCCCCATACACGGGCAGACAAGCTGTCGAATTGGTCTAAACAACCGATATCGGCAGCTTTATCTGCCCGTGTATGGCCACCTTATGTCTGCTGAAAATCATGTAAACATTAAATAAACCCATTAGGATTGGTTTGTCACCAATATGTATGTATGCAGCTTAATTCCTATCAAGTACAAGGTATTGCTTTATTATTACAGAGAAAAAGTAAATAATTAAAAAACAGAATTACTTGCTTAAAAGGCCTGAGGATAAGGGATCCCAGACCTGTATTACAATTATTTATAAAGCTACAATAGCTACATATTCTATAGCATAATTGATACATTAGGAAATGAGGGTCTTGCAAATTATAGAGTCCATTAAATAGTTTTACTCTTGAATATCTTGTTTTACACAGAATATTTATAAAAGCTAAAACTAATTTGAATCAAAAAGGGCCACCAGCTGCCATCAACTGGCAGTTAAAGAAATAAATATTATCACACATGTTTAATAAAATAGCAGATATTGATGAACAAAATCCACTCTGATTTTGAGCCCCAAAAAGGTACAGGAGAAGTGCTTGTTTGAGGAAATCCTTTCTAAGTCCCACTGTATTGCAGTTAGGATTCGGTTGATACAATGCATTGGAGATTGTTTGTAGTGAGGTGGTAGGGGAGCTTCTCCACCTATGAAAGTCACCTACACTTGAAGTCCAGCATTGTCAGTAGCATACATCTGTGTGCATCATTACTTTAGCCATGCAACAGGAATACAGCTGCACACCTTATGCTTCCACTCATATGTATACATACAAATATACGGAGAAGAAATGGTTTCAAATTTTATTTGAGGCTGGCACAGTTTGCCAGTCTCAATAATGGTGGCAGAAAAACCGATTCTCTAACACTTTCTTTAGTTTTAGTCAGGGTTTCATAAATATAGAAAAAAAAAGTCAAACACACACAGCTTCAGGGGAGTTATTCACACGTCAAGCCAGGACTATACAGCTGAACACAAGACTATATACTGCAATACAAATATAATCAAGGACAACTTGCAGGGCACCTCGAACTAGGAATCAGCACAAAGAGATCTGTTCATGTTCAGTGCCGGAGAGAGACTCCAACTACTCACAGAACTGATTGCAATTACTTGGCCTACACACACTGACCTCCTTTACAGTGTAAAAAAAAAAAACCTCATCTATCCTTATTTAGTATCTATTTACACTTAAAAATGATTGCATATAAAAAATTATTTTTATCATGTTGTGCATGATGCAACATATTTTATAGGAGGTGTAGTTCACTTATACTGCCCATTTCACTCTTACCATACTCTATGCAAAAGTCTAATGCTATAAATAAAAAACTGTGTGAAGTTGAGAAGCGGAGTGCCACCCATCCTATCACTATATATATATATATATATATATATATATACATATATATTATTATTATTATTATTAACATGTATTTATATAGCGCCAACATATTACGTGGCACTGTGTATATATACACACATATACGGTATGGAATCTGTTATCCAGAAACCTATTATCCAGAAAGTTCCAAATTACGGAAAGGCCGTCTCCCATAGACTCCATTATAATAAATTTTTTTTAAATGATTTCCCTTTTCTCTGTAATAATATAACAGTAGCTCCTATACTGTAAGTAACTGTCTTATGTTTACCTCCTGAGCCGTTATAAAATTTCTAAAACGTCTTTCCTTTTTCTCTGTGATACTAAAACAGTAGGTTGTCCTTGATCCCAACTAAGATATTATTAATCCTTATTGAAAGCAAAACCAGCCTATTGGGAGAGAGAGGGAGAAATTAATTAATTAAATTTTCTGTTAATTTTCTGTTTCCTCCACAGCTCAAAACAAACTCTTATTCCCTTTAGTAAAGTCTCTCAATAGAAAAACAACACTATAAGATTAATTTCAATTCTAATTCTTATACAAATACAATAAACTGGAACCTTTAACAAAATCTCTTCAACCAGTACAATAAAGGGATGGATGCCTGTTTGTAAAAATGTTCGCGCCAATACAATGATCTGTTATTCCCTTTCCATTTGTAAAGTCATTGAAGCAGAATAAACCAAACATAACACCAGATGTACAATAAAGTTTATGGTGAGTACCTTGACAAAAATATCCAAAGAGTGGCATGAAAATAAATATAGTAGCCCTGGATGTGAGCGTGACCACTATACTTTTTGGATAAACTAAATAAAAGGTACCCATCTTAATGAATTACCTTCTACAACCATTTGCCCCTTTTGAATTTGGTGATGTATGCTACCAGCAGCCAGAGCTAGAGATGTTAAACATTTTTTGTCCCCAATGAAGTAGCTAACAATTTTAGTGTTGAACAGCAAAGATCGAGTTGCAATGGCAAGAACGTTGACAAAACCAACATGACTTTTTTTCACAAAATGGAGCAAAGCCATTAACACATCTGTCATGTATGAATTTTGGCTTCCTCTGACATATTTTTCTCACTAAGAAGAACGACTTCAGAATGATTCATACCTCTATAAACTGCATTTATTTTAGTACAAGAAAAACGTCACTGGAGTCAACAGGAGATTCCATCCTGAATGGTCTCTTTGGTGTTTCAGCCATTCCTCAAGAGAGGCCAGCAAACACAGAGCTATTTATCTGTTGTGTAAGTGTTTGGTAGCTGGGGAAAACCACTGCAACATCTGTCAGCAGAAGAGAAAGCATGTGTGATTCCGCTTCAATGCACGCACAAGCATGTGATGCTGCAGCTATGGTCACACACCCGCATGTGAAGAAACAAAAACACTTGAAATGAAATGGGTGTTTACACCAAGAAAATATCCTGTACAACAACGGAGCATCTGGAAACCCTCAAGCCCTATCTTGAAGAGGCATCAAGACAACAACAGAAAACACTGCAAAATTGTGTAGTACCAACGAAAACAGTGAAAGTTACAGCAAAGTTAATAATTGCATGTTAATATCTTTCTGGGTTCCCACTTGACTTTCATAAAGAAAAATGATGTGGATTTCAGACCGAAGCCTGACTGCAAGAGGAAGCACCATTTTTTACCAGCTGCTTCTTGCAGAAAAAGCACAAAGCAGTGAACTGGTGCCCACTCATAACTAAAGAGAAGGTGAAACCATACGATCAAGCAGGAGCAACTATGGACAGGCTAAAGTTTGAGGTAGCTTTGTAGTTCATCAGTGTTGACCTTTGCTCCCCTAAGATGACCTAAGTTATATTAATAATCTAACTGCTTTGGTTGCTCAACAATTATATAGGATATATACTCATTTATTTCTACTATGAAGCCAAAACATATTATTACTTATACAGTGAAATAAAAGAACTAGATTAATAAAAGAAAAAAATGTACAATCATTTTTCCTCTGGGGCAGCAAATTTTACAAAGGTACAGGTGTGGGATTTATTTTCCAGAACTTGTTATTCAGAAAGCTCTTACATATGGCACTACCATTTGCCTGTTGACTATTTTGCTTTTTTTCTGAAATAAAAAGACAAAGTATAATCATACTGTCTTTTTTTATTTTGCTTGCCAGAAAAAAAGCATTTATGTATAATAATGTTCTAATTAATTAATGTTAACAATAATGTAAAATGCAAATTTGCAATCTTTTATAACATTTACCTATTAGTAAAGAGTTGTTGGTAGTGACTACAGGCAAAAAGTGCAGCTGCAGATGTTCGGGAACCTTGCAATTTGCCTTTTTTAAAAAGGAAAGAAAATGGTGATTTCCCTGATTGTCTGACAGAAAGTCATGCGATTTTCAAAGGAGACATTTTGTGTAAAAAATAAGAACATACCAGTGTGTTGTACTCATTTAGATTTAGAAGAATTGTGCTTAAAAAAGTAGTGTTTCATGCTAATTTATTGAATATTTCTGTAAAACTCCTAATAATCCCTCCCTTCTGTTCCATTTCCTGCTCCCTGAATTCCCAGGCTGTGCAGGGGAGCCACGGCACTCAGCTCTCTGCACTCTCTGAACAGGAACCAATCAGCAGCTAGCAGGACCTGATAGGGAACTGAAGTCTGTCTTTGCTTGTGTGACTGCAAGGCGATTGGCTGTCCCCCTATTACTGTGCTTCTGGCAGGGACCGTTAGGACACTCCCACCCCTCATCTGAAACAGGGACCAGTGAATATATATAGGAAGCTCTAATAAAGAGGATATTTTTAAAGATAATATAAATTTTTAGCACCATGTAAAAGCAACATCATATATAACTTATAATTGCCTACAAAATTAGGTTTTTTTCATTAATCCTATAAGTATCCTTTAAAGGGATACTGTCATGGGAAAAAACAATTTTCCAAAATGAATCAGTTAATAGTGCTGCTCCAGCAGAATTCTGCACTGAAATCCATTTTCAGATTTTTTTTATATTCAATTTTGAAATCTGACAAGGGGCTAGACATATTGTTAATTTCCCAGCTGCCCCAAGTCATGTGACTTGTGCTCTGATCACTTCAATCACTCTTTACTGCTGTACTGCAAGTTGGAGTGATATCACCCCCTCCCTTTCCCCTGCAGCAGCCAAACAAAAAAACAATGGGAAAGTAACCCGATAACAGCTCCCTAACACAAGATAACAGCTGCCTGGTAGATCTAAGAACAACACTCATTAGTAAAAACCCATGTCCCACTGAGACACATTCAGTTACATTGAGAAGGAAAAACAGCAGCCTGACAGAAAGCATTTATCTCCTAAAGTGCAGGCACAAGTCACATGACCAGTGCCAGCTGGGAATTTGACAATATGTCTAGCCCCATGTCAGATTTCAAAATTGAATATAAAAAAAATCTGTTTGCTCTTTTGAGAAATGGATTTCAGTGCACTATTAACTGATGAATCCAAATCCTGCAGAAAAAGACTCAGATTTGGCCGAATCCCGGACTGAATCTGGGACTTGGTACAACCCTACTTATTATGATATAAATAATCTGTGCTTGGTGAGACGGGTCAAGGGCAGAGACACACGCTCAGATTCGGGCAAATTTAGTCGCCCAGCAATAAATCGCCTCTTCTTCAGGACGACTAATCTCCCTGAACTGCCTCCTGCCGGCTGCAATCTAAATCGCCAATCTGATGGCACTACGAGCGATTTGTTTTCCTTGTGAGGCAACTTCAGAAAACAACACGCACCGATTGCCACCCCACTGGGGATTTACACTGTAGCCGGCGGGAGGCAGTTTGAAGAAGAGGAGATTTATCGCTGGCCGACTAATCTCCCCGAATCTGAGCGTGTCTCTCTGCCCTAAAGGTGAGTGGTTGCTCTATAGTACCTAATGCAAGGTTTGGCTACTCTAAAACGCCTCTTTATTGCCTGCATTTTAGCTTATTCTACATATGCTGAAATATGTTGAGTTTTCTTCTGTCCAAAAAAAATGTGTTTAATAAACTCTTGTTCACCTCTGGCATAAACCAAGGGTGGTCTTCTTCTTTGCCCTCCCAGTTCAAGCGAGATAACAAACGAACATAGAATGAAAGGCTTACATATACCAGGATAGGATGCAGGATGCACCAGTTCCTACACAATGGGGAAGAAGATAACCATGTTTGCATAATATATCTACATCGGAAAGATGGTCTGACAGCCATACCTCTTGAGACACGTTAACAAGTTTTCTTTTGTTAATCACATTACACTGTTAACGTAAACAGTCCCAAGCATGTAACCCCACTGATAACAAGTTTGGAGTGCAAAGCTAAATAGCTGGAGGGATAAGCCTAAGACACACACATACTGGTACATGTACTAATACAACTAATACATTACTCATTTAGATGTAGAAGAATTGTGCTTAAAAAAGTAGTTTCAGGCTAATTTATTGAATATTTCTGTAAAACTCCTAATAATCCCTCCCTTCTGTTCCACTTCCTGCTCACAGGGACCTAATGTCACACATAGCATTTTAGTGCAAAGGAATTGTTAGTTTTTCTCCGCCTGCGGAAAATAGATCTGCTTTCATGCGCTCTCTTCATGCGCTCTCTCCAGGCGCTCTTTCCAGGCTAGCGTTGAAACGGTACTACGTGTAGCACACTGGGCCTGTCAATGGGGCTACAGGAGTGATCCCATGAAACTGGATGCACTTTGTACACAATTTGGCCACGTACATTGTATGGCCACCCCCCCCCCCATAATTACCATGTCCATTATACAAAATTGGCAGGTTATGAAAGTTTGAACACATTTCTGGGCATTTAGTGCAATGTTTTATGCGTTTTATGTGTTAATGAAGGTGAATTTCCCCTTAAGATGCCAGTTTCAGTTTTCCCAAGAGACCTGCTTATCTTAAACAGTTACATTTGTATCTTTGCTTAAATTGTTATAAAAGTATCTAAGTGCAGCTGCCAACTTTTCTGGGCTCTCTGCCAAAAAAAGCCTCTTATTTTAATTAAGTTTCAAAAACTTTGCGTTAGTGCCGAAGATCAAAGAGAACACAGTTACCGCCACTCTCCATTAATTTCTATGGGATTTTATTTATCAAAGGGTGAACTTTCACTTTCACCCATTGATAAATACTCTTTTAAAAATCCAATAGAAATTAATGGATAGTGGTGGAATTTCACACTAGTGGACTGTGACGATTTCTTACTTCCCTCTTTGATAAATATATAAGGATGCACCGTTCATGATTCGGCCAGGATTTGGTCATTTTCAGCAGGATTCAAATCCTTCTGCCCAGCCAAACCGAATCTGAAACATTATTTGCATATGCAAATTAGGGATGGGGAGGGAAATTGCGTTACTTTTTGTCACAGAACAAGGAAGTAAAAAATGTTTTCCCCTTCCCACCCCTAATTTGCATATGCAAATTAGGATTCAAATTCGGTTCATTATTCAGCTGAATCTTTTGCTAAGGATTCAGGGGTTTGGCCGAATCCAAAATAGTGGATTCGGTGCATCCCTATAAATATACCTCAGTGTCAGGACATTTCAGTAAGAAACCCAAGACTGCGTGCTCAGCTGTCAAAATTGGGACTGTCCCGCAGAAAACGGGACAGTTGGGAGATATGCTAATATAAGCAACATTTGCCTGTCAGTTTTAATAACCTGCACTCCTGGCATCCTGAATTACCATTCCATTAGTGTCAATAAAAATCGACGACAGTAAAATACTTAAAGAAAATACTGGAGAAGGCAATTTCCGGAGGTCCGAAATGTTTAACTGGCGGTGATTTAGCACTGACACTGGATGAGATTAAGTGCCAGCAAAAAAAACCCTGACCCACACCCTGAAAATATTCCTATCCCTATGTACAAACACTGCTGTTAAATATAATTACATTTATACATAACTTTCACACCAGTAAATGTGGTTTTAATGAATGTATATTGGAAAGTTCCTTTATTATATTTATATTTTCTTTCATTAGGCAAAAAAACAGTTTGTAGGTGAAGGAATGAAAAAAGAAAATAACCTGGTGCCAAAACTCAAGTAGTCTGGAGGTGAGATTCCTGCTAATCTGGGCAAGCAACAGGCATGTAATGAGACTGAGCAAACAATAAAATCCTCATACGTTTAATTATAACTTGCGGCACAAGCAAGGATGGTGAAAATAGAGCTCACCACAGGGAAACTAGTTTTCTCCTCAGGTGTATGGGACTTTTTTTTATCAAAGGGTGAGAGTTCTTTGTTTTATTAATTTTAATCCTTTACAAGTGAGCAGAGGGCTGTGACATTTGTCTCTGGTGAACTGTGGTGAGTTTCTATTTCCACCCTTGGAAAATGGAGAAATTACTTTTCTCTGCCACAGACAATGGCTGACGGAAACCTAACCATAACAAAATCTGCCACATCTGCCCATTCAGCTTTATGCTTTCCCACTCGTTAGCAGAATAAATGTGCTTCTATACTATTCTGGCTCATTCATGTAAACAATTTAATCCTCATTCCTCACTGTCCTTGATTAAACCATTCAAGGCTCAGTATGGCTCTGACAATATGAGGTTACACCAGGTCACAGAGAAACACTGTTCCAGGCTTGCTTTTCTCTCTGTGTGCATGGGCTGCATCTTAACACCTGAACTAATGGCTACAGTTTGTGCCCACCAAGTATGCCAATTTCCATTACTCTTTAACCCCTTGGTATCTGATGACGTTAATTCTTGCAGTAACAGGAGCAAGGGGAAACTATAACCAGGTACCCATTAGAATGAGTGGCGATGGAATGATTATTTGAAATAGTTTTTTTCTAAAAGGAACTTTATTTAGAGGTCATTTACAGCCGCTGCCGCAGTTGTGTTTCAAACTTCATTCATTGAAGGTACTTTTGCGTCAAAATACTAAATGGAATTATGGGGGAGGGGGAATAAAATGCTGCAGTATGGGAAAAACATGGCAGTTGCCTTTGAAAGTGCACTTTGACGCCAGATTTTAAGAAGGGTAGTAGTGCAAAGACTTTAAAATGTTACATGCATTTTTACTAGGAATGCACTGAATACACTATTTTGGATTCAACCGAACCCCTGAATCCTTTGTGAATGATTCAGCCCAAAACCGAAATGATTCCGAATGACAATTTGCATATGCAAATCAGGGATGGGAAGGGAAAAAGAGAACATTTCTAAACTTCTTTTAAGAAAAAATGTTTTTTTACTTGCTTGTTCTGTGATGAAAAATCATGTGATTTTAAGGTTGGATTTGTGCATCCCTAATTTTTACCCACAATTCCAAAGCCCGTAACACCACTGGCCATCACAGCCTAAAAAATCTGCGCCATAAAAAGGAGAATAGGGTGCACCACTTATTAAACTGCAAACTGGGAATGCACTCAGGGCAGCGATTTATAACTGCACAAATATTCTAGTACAGGTATGGGACCTGTTATCCAGAATTCTCCGGACCTGGGGTTTTCCGGATAACAGATCTTTCCATAATTTGAATCTTCATACCTTAAATTTAATAGAAAATCATGTAAATATTAAATAAAACCAATAAGTTGGTTTTGCTTCCAATAAGGGTAAAGACACCCACTCAGATTCGGTCGCCCGGTGATAAATCGTCTCTTAATCTCCCAAACTGCCTCCCGCCGGCTAGAACCTAAATCACCGAAGGGATGGCACTTGGAGCGCTTCATTTTCCAAAGTCGCCCTGAAGTTTCCTCGTAAGGCAACTTTAGACGACTTCGGAAAACAAAGCGCTCCGATCACCATCCCACCAGCGATTTACATTCTAGCCGACGGGAGGCAGTTCGGGGAGATTAGTCGCCCAGAAGAAGAGGAGATTTGTTGCTGGCCAACTAATCTCCCCTAATCTGAGCGTGTCTCTGCTCTATGGATTAATTAAATCTTAGATTGGATCAAGTACAAGGTACTGTTTCATTATTACAGAGAAAATGGAAATTACTTTAAAAAAATCTAGATTATTTGGATAAAATGGAATCTATGGGAGATGGGCTTTCTGTAATTCAATTTTAATAATTTCTGGATTAAGGGTTTCTGGATATCGGATCCCATACTTGTACCCTGGGCAAAATGTGAGATGAAGAACAAAGTTCATCAAAAAGTATGATGACATTTATTATAAATGGTAACAAATTGGTTAAAGTCTAAAAATGCCAAAATTGTCTTGAAAATTAGATAAGTAACTGGAAATAGCAAGTTTTATGAAATTTCTGCATAGACAAGTGTATCATATTAATTAACTTTCATATCATAATGAAAAAATGAAATTGCATTGCTATAGGGAAACACAGTGCAAGATTATAATGAAACAAGAATATATACAGAACCTAACTTTTTAAAGATCCCTTTATTGTGTGTAAAAACATGTGACAAAACTAAATAATGGAATCAAACTCTGAGTCAGACTGCCAGAAAAAAAGAAAACAGAAGTTTGTCATGAGGCAGAATCCACCAAAAAATGCTGTAAGTGCAGTATGGGAACAGCTGGTACCACAGCACTATGGATCCCTAAGGACTTGATGTTTCTTGTGGGATGAAGAACTTTTTTTCTCAGGCCACAGAAAGAAACGAAACATGTTGCACACAAACATTCTGCTCCTCATATGTAACCCATCAATGCAATTGACAAAGGAAGAGGCGAGAGGAAGAGTGATCTACAAATGTGGTTACAGTCATGTTGCTAGTTTATTATGTACCATCACAGAGTAAGAAATCAGGGGGGAACATAATAAATGCTCACTTCAGCAAGTTGTCCAAAAGGCCTTTCCCTGGAATTGTACTATCTAGGGGCATATAACTCTTCTGTTCGGTTTGTGTTTTGTGTATCCAGATTCCAGCACAAATAGGCTGTCCAGCTGGTTGTGAACTACAACTCCCAGAATCCTGAAATTCTTTGGCTAAATTATAATTCAAAGTGTAGTTTATCTACAGCTAGAGAGGCGCAGGTTCAAGAAATATGACCTAAGGAAAGCAGCCCCTTGGAAACATTGTTCACTGTGGTTTACTGACACAATAAATAACACATTGCTGCAGCCACAGTCAAGTTATTGTGCTCCCCATTTTTACTTTGCATGTTAAACTGGTGTTGCATAAGTCTAAGAATTGCAACGCAGGCTAGAAATGCACGTTGAGTGCAGGGAACAGTGTCATCCCATTTTTTGTGTTTTTATTGGTTTCTTGGAGGTTCTGCAGGGAATGTAATGGCGCAAAAACAAGGCGCGCCGATAGGACGCCGGCGCATCCAAATTTGCTGCCGACCCCGCCCCTGCCATCCCCATCCCCACCTCCCGATCCTCACAAAAAAAAAAAACATTTTTGGCACCGGTCCCTGGTCCAAAAAAGGTTGGGGACCCCTGATTTAGCCCATGTGCATACAAGATAAGGGCAACGTTTCGGACCCCACTGGGCCCTTTATCAAGCCTTGATAAAGGGCCCAGTGGGGTCAAAACGTTGCCCTTATCTTGTATGCACATGGGCTAAATAAACAAGGCATTCATTTGCTTCACTTCGTGTGCTGCTGGTTAATTTTTACATTAGATACACAGGACACAGTCATTTAAAACAAACTCTGCCCCCACTTTTAGTAAGCTCTGCCACTTTTCAGTTGTGTATTTTCTCAATAGGCCAGAAAAGGTATAAGAAACTGTCACAGCAATATTAGCCAGCAAAGTGTTGCATCGTTGTAAGTAATGGCCCTGAAGTGATTATTATTCATAATCTATTCTGCTGTCCAGTACGTTAAAGTCACACTGTTTGGATTTCCCTTTGGCTGAATACAAATCCTGCAAATAACCACAAAAAACTGGGATTTATCTGAATTTTGACAAAAAAAAAATATGCATTTTTTTATTATGCATAATACTTTTTCAGCACAGGTACTGTTTATTTTGCTCCTGCTATAAAAAAAATGTAAGTATATTCCACCCCTTTAATGATTTCAGCATTCCAAAACTCCCATGCTAATATTCTGCTTATAATTGGCACATTATAATCAATGAGCAAGTATCAGGATACACATTTTAGCATGCGGAAACCATTAAATCCACAAGAACTTCCACTACCATTGTTTATGTGCCATCTGGGAATCCACTAAAACACTTTGGGGCCTGATTTATCAACCCTCTGTCAATAGTTACTGCAGTGTAAAACATTGCCAGGGTTTTAGATTTAGCAATTTATATTCCATGCTGGTATCAATTGTTCTGTCGCAGAAAATAATTGTCTGAATCCTTTCTTGCATTTTGCACAGGGGAGCAAGCATCCAAACAGGGCAGAATGTTGTTCAACTGCTCAAAGTAATCAAACACATTTTATGGATACTGTCATAGAAAAACATATTTTTTCCAAAACGCATCAGTTAATAGTGCTACTACAGCAGAATTCTGCACTGAAATCCATTTCTCAAAAGTGCAAACAGATTTTTTTATATTCAATTTTGAAATCTGACATGGGGCTAGACATTTTGTCAGTTTCCCAGCTGCCCCAGTCATGTGACTTCTGCCTGCACTTTAGGATGGAACTACTTTCTGGCAGGCTGTTACTTCTCCTACTTAATGTAACTGAATCAGTCTCAGTTGGACTTGGCTTTTAGGCTAAGGCCACACTAGGCGATAGCGCCGCGATTTGACTCGCGGCGACTTTTCGCCGCAACTTTTAAGCCGCAATCGCTGGGGAAACTTTTGCGCTGGCGTCTATGGGGAATCGCGGCGCTATCGCCAGCGTAAAAACACACGCGGCGATCTTTTTTCTACTGTCGCTCGAAATTGCCTCGCTAGGCGATTTCGAGCGACAATAGAAAAAAGATCGCCGCGTGTGTTTTTACGCTGGCGATTTTTCGCGATTCCCCATAGACGCCAGCGCAAAAGTTTCCCCATCGATTGCGGCTTAAAAGTCGCGGCGAAAAGTCGCCGCGAGTCAAATCGCGGCGCTATCGCCTAGTGTGGCCTTAGCCTTACTATTTAGTGCTGTTCTTAGATCTTCCAGGCAGCTTGTGTTAGGGAGCTGCTATCTCGTTACCTTCCCATTGTTCTGTTGTTTGGCTGCTGGGGGGGGGGGGGAAGGGAGGGGGTGATATCACTCCAACTTGCAGTACAGCAGTAAAGAGTGATTGAAGTTTATCAGAGCACAAGTCACATGACAAAATCTGTTTGCTCTTTTGAAAAATGGATTTCAGTGCAGAATTCTGCTGGAGCAGCACTATTAACTGATGTGTTTTGAAAAAAACATGTTTTCCCATGACAGTATCCCTTTAACTTTTTCTTCAGGAAAGTCTTGCTAAAGGAAAAGAAAGTTAGAATACCAGGGGGTGCCAAGTTATTAGGCACCCCAGCAATTCTAGTCCCTTACATCTGACCCGTGGGCAGTTCTACTATTACTATTTTTCAAAATTCTTTTAAACCTTTTCTCTAAAGCTGGCCATAGACTCCAAGATCCGCTCGTTTGGTGACATCGCCAAACGAGCGGATCTTTCCCCGATATGGCACTAACTGCATGGCTATATCGGGGGTAATTTGAACGTTCGGCCGTATGGCCGAACGATCGAATTACGATGCGCCAAGCGGCTCCGACGGGTCGGTCGGGTAAAAATCCAACCTTCCCGATCGATATCGTGGCCAGATATCGATCGGGAAGACCCGTCGGAAGCCCCCATACACGGGCAGATAAGCTGTCAAATCGGTCCAAACGACCGATATCGGCAGCTTTATCTGCCCGTGTATGGCCACCTTTAGGGCCCCCACTGCCAATTTTTTGCGGTGTCCCAGGCATCGCTTGCAGATGCGTTATACAGAAAGACTTCCGCTACTGCACATAACTCACCTTGGGCTGGAGCCGCAGAACAATATAGCTGCATAGCATTGAGAAGAAAAGCGCCCAACCTGGTGCATTTAAAGGGGGGTGGTTCATCTTAAAAAAGTATAACTTTTATTATGTTATATAGAATGGCTAAATCTAAGCAACTTTTCAACTGGCCTTCACAATTTCTTTTTTTTTTTTAATTTTTTTTATAGTTTTTGAATTATTTACTTTTTTCTATTGACTCTTTCCAGCTTTTAAATGGGAGGGGGGGTCACTGACCCCATCTAAAAAGTGAATGCTCCGTAAGGCTACAAATGTATTGTTATTGCTACTTTTTATTACTGATCTTTCTATTCAGGGCCTCTCCTATTCATATTCCAGTCTCTTAGTCAAGTTACTGCATAGTTGCTAGGGTAATTTGGACCCCAGCAACCCAATTGCTGAAATTGCAAACTGGACAGCTGCTGAATAAAAAGCTAAATGATTAAAAAAAATTAAAACCAATTGCAAATTGTCTCAGCATATCACTCTCTACATCATACTAAAAGTTAATTTAAAGGTGAACAACCCCTTCAAAAGTAAGCAAATAGAATCAATGGCAGGTGCATAAGAGCACACGTGGCATGTTGTCTGGTTGCCTCCACCTGTGTTTTGTAGGCAGGTGGAGAGAATTGGATCTGATCTTATCCACAGCTCTGTGTAGCACCACTGGCATACACAGCTTTGGCCTGAGTGCACCTACATGTAGTAGAGATTGGCCCGAAAAGCACAAATGCATGCATTTTTGGGCCAATCTACACTCTACAATCTACAATCTAGTGTAGCTCCACTCAGGCTGATGCTGTGCCTGCCAGTGGAGCTACACAGACCCGAGGATGAGAGAGGATCCACTTCTCTCCTTCTGCCTACAAAACTCAGGCACAGAGAAGCAGACCATGGGCCATGTGTGACTGTGCCCTTGGCACTCCCCACTGCCTTTCCTTGCCCATTAAGTAGGGAATAAGGTCAAACTGCTGGGAATCATTATTATCCTCAAAATATGCTTCACAGACTCCATTCTTGCAGCTTGATTGTTATTAAATATTAACATGTGGAGGCAATACTAATCATTTAAAATAATTAGCAGAAAACAAAACCAAGGGAAAAATGTACAATTCAGAACAATTCAATGTACAGTAGAAGATGAAGCTGAAAAAAGGAATTCCATCATATTCAGCAAACAATTCCCTCGAAAAAAATGTAAAGCCTAGCTTCTAGTTAATTTTGGGGAAATTAAAAACATCTTTGAAGTGTATCCAAATTGCCTGACAAGGGAAACAATACTCCTCCACAGAGGAACCATTTATAGGAGAAGCACTGAACTATATATTTTATATCAATTGTATATCAATGTTCAAACTGCTAAACAGACAAAATGTGCTCTGAGTGGCCTTTACGGATCTTGTAACCAGGACCCAAATGTGCTTTGCATTCATTTATAAAAGAGAACTGTATATATGTTTGCCTGGCTCTGACCTAATTCCATCAATTGGGTAACTGTTAAATATATATATATAGTAGGATTGCCTGAAGACTTTGGGCATGACGTTTAGCTTTAAGGTTTATTATGTACCAGCTTTGCAAAAAACTAAACATCATGGATACTTGAAACCCAGCTGAATTGATTCAATTTGCAGTTTTTGTGTGTTTTATTTTCCCATACAACATATTTTGGACTTTACATGCCTTTTATCAAAAGTATTAGCATTGCACACTGTTCTCAAGTAATTCTGGCCAAGTCTTCCAGGCAGGGGAGAAGGATGAAATCTTTGTTTGGGGAGGCTATCAGTAGAAGGCTTTGTATTGGAAAATGTATCATTATGCATGAATATACAGTGCTTGATATCTTTCTGGATAGACAATTCTTCCCAAAACCTTCATTATTCTACTATTATGCTTCAAGGCACAGGTTGTTCTAGTTAAAGGGAGGCCGATTGTTCACCACTGTCCCATTGCAGGATATCCTCCACTTTTTTGTTCTTGAGTCACTGCAATGTTACTTTGACTCTGCATTTGGAATCTTGGGGATATTGAAATACTTGGGCAGCACTGCATAATGATGCTACTAACACCAAATTGCTCTAGGTACATTGATTTGTGAGTTTTGGGCAGTTCGGTTTCTACACATACTGTACAAAACATGTTCCTATACTACAATTGGGTCATATTTTCAACAAGTTTCGTTTTGAGAAATGGTTTCTTTTATGATATCCTCCCTTACGGGCCAGTGTTATTCAGGTTCCAGGTATGGTTAACTGGTGCACTTTTAATAATAGTAGAGCGACACTGAACAGTGTTTCTCCTGTAAACAGTTGTTGGCTTCTAAGTGGCTTTTCCCACAAGGTTCCTTCTTGTTTGCACAGAGTTTTCAAGAATGAGCTTTTTACGGCAGCATCTGGTTTGGTAAAGCTTCTGCATCCTGATAACTGAATAGTGCCCACCATGTCATCCAAAAACCTGACTCTTGCCATGTATCTTCTGCTAATTTATGTATTTGTGTTACTTGATTTCTTTAGTCTTCGGTTTCATAGTTGTCATAGTGTACTCCTGAGCATATGTGCATTCACACTGGGTGACACACTATATGGTAATAAATCTGCACCTGTCGAATATTCCAAACCAAGGATCTTTATAGGAAGTTAATTGTCCCTTTGCTCCTATAACAGCCTCTACTCTTCAGGGGAGGCTTTCCACTAGATGTTGCAACATTGTTTGAAGGGATTTGTTTCTATTCAGCCACAAGAGCATTGCTGAGGTTGGGGATAAGGCCTCGAAGAGTGTCAGTGTTACAATTCATCCCACAGGTGTTCATCTAGGTTGAGGTCAAGACTTTTTGCACGCCAGACAAATTCTTCTACTCCAATCTCAGAAAACCCCTTCTTTAATAAGACCTTCGTGCATGGAGGCATTATTTTGCTGCAACAGAAAAAATGCCTTTCCCAACTGTTGCAACAAAGTGGGAGGCGTGGACTTCTTAAGAATGACACCGTATACTGCAGCCTTAAAGGGGAACTTTTCCATCTCATAGAGATAAGGAACTAAAATATAGTCAATTACAATTTCTGTACCATTTCTTATTAGCTCTAATGCATTCTCTCAGCAAAGGATACCAACACATTAAACCTTGCAGTACAATTTCTGAATACATCAAGCAAACCTCTCTTAGCACCCGGTCTCTCTTGAGGCAGGAGTTAGAGCTCTAATACATCATTGGTCCATTGTCTAAACAACTTATTTGACTTAACTGTCAATCAAAATCTGACTGATTCCTGCATGAGGCAAACACATTGCTGAGAGTGAGAAACCGAAGAGTAAAGTTGGCCATAGATGCAAATATACGATCGTCCGAATCTTCAAACGATCGGACTTCCCCATCTCCAGACCTGCCACTAATCATTCAGATCCAATAAAGTAGTAAAAGAACAGATCAGCCCATGTTCTGCCCCTGACAGCAATCTTATGATAGTTATGTCCGACAAATCTGGTGACAGTCTCCCACTGAAAATCGTCCCGATCGGCAATACATGCAGAGATATTACCCGCAGCCGACAGAAATCGTTTAACCTAGGCGATCGACCAAACGACCGATCTACATTGGACGTAAAATGTTGGGACTCTCCACACATGGTCTGAAAATCATATGAATCCTCGATTCGTACAATCGGATCTTTGCATCTATGGCCAGCTTAACCTGATTATTATTTTGGTAATCACACACAGTTGATGTCTGTTCTGTTTGACTAGACTAGAGAATGCATTAGAGCTAACTAACTTTTAAGAAATACTGTATCTCAGAAACAAGGTTCAATAAAGGGAGACAGAATGCTGAGAGTGCAGAATTTTTAATTCATTATATTTAAAAAGTATATTTCCATGAGCTGAAGCTGAGCTCATATACATTTTTGAGATATTTCCCATTTACGGTTCGCTTTCAGTGAAAACAGAGGCCCTAGCCCAAACCATGGAGAACATTCCCAGACCATTATTTCTCTTCCACCATTGTTACACATTCAGGCAGGTAGTTTTTTTATTGGTTTCAGCCAAGCCCATAATTCTTTGTCAGAGTGCCAAATGGTAAAATGCCTTTTATCACTCCAAAGGACAGGTTTCCACTGCTCCAGAGTCCAATGGCTGGGACCTTAACACCACTTCAGCCAGTGCTTGGCATTGCATATAGTGATGTAAGATGTGTTTGCCTTTGATCACGTACAAAAAACCGTGCTCCTTGTGCTGACATTGGTTCCAGAGAAATTGTGGAGCTCAGCAGTGAGCGTTCTATCTGAGGCCATATTGTTTTTAGCTGTCAGGATACTTTTAGCTAAAAACTCTTTAGGCCATATAGTATATGTCTCAGGCTTTACATGCAAACCCTTAAAATTAATCTTTACAACTTTAGAATGTTGTAAAACTGTTGCACTCTTAAACCATTTTTATTTTGTTTTGCAGTTCTTCCCATTTGGAAATTGAAACTGCTAACTGGTTGCTAGTTCGCTAACCTTAGCAAATAGATTAACCAGAATAATGGAAAAAGATACGTAAAAGATAACAAAAATAATGTTTTAAAACAAATCTACTTCCTGGATGTCAAAACCAGCGAGTGGGGTCGCCGTAATGCAGTTTAAAGGGTAAATATTACTATTTCTGAGATAAACTGGAGGTCAGCAAAGTTGATGGTGATACAATTGCAGCAGCACTATTCATCTAATGGCAGAAGCAAATTCCTTCCACAGACAGGGCTAAAACTACACCAGCACCTGTTTATAAGGTGCAGAATTAGAACAATATTTAAACATAAAATTACCTGTTTTAATCAGAAGGATGAGCCATACAACAAAAAAGTACCTTTACTTTGTATAATAGTGTGACAACCTAGAATGTTGAGAGTAGCTGCAATGTTGCTTAGCTTATGTCGGTCAACAACACACTGTTTTAAGCTTAACTTTCCCTTTAACTCACCACTGTAAGTTCAAAGGTTCTAGCACATGAGTAATTGGAAGATCTGTGCGAAAAGAAATACTCTGTTTCATCAAACACAACCCAATCAGCACTCGCTACTGGACGAAGTCCAGAAATATTTACATAGACAAAAGCGCAGTAACGATCCACAGCAGAATCTCCTACACATTGTCTCATGGAGATTGGTTGCTCCGAGAGAGCATGAAGCTGGACGCTTTCCTCCAGCGCTCTGCGTCTGTTCTTGTGCTTTGAAGATTAAAATGTATATGTGTTTTTAATCTAACACTTTGCAGATCTCCTGCATCCAGTAATTTACATCTGGATTGAGTTCCAGCTCTCTAAGGAATTAAATGGATGAATTTCCTTGTTGGGATTTTTTTTCCCTCCCTTTGAGATGGAAGAGGGAACAAAAGGTTTAGTGAGTCGCATTGCATAATCAGCGAGAATTGTTTTCAGTAAGAAATAGTTTTATACATTGTTGCATAAGCTGAATAAATTGTTTGAGAACAAGGTCAGATGGCAAAGACTTTGTCCCTCCTCTGGAGCCCTTCTGTCTTCGCCCATATTAAAGCTATTGCATATTGCATGAGCCCCCGGCTCTACAGAGCCCCCTGTCAAATCCTACTGTGCACAAACGAAGAAGACTGCTGGAGTCAGGCCTTGATAACGCAGGGATGGATACTAATGTAAATTCATAAATATATATGAACAGCTCTGCTCATTTCACATACACTTCAGAGGTTATACAGCACTTTAGCCTGAGGTAAAATCTTATGCTGTAGTTGGATCAGAACAAAGAAAGGCCTGGGGCGTAACATTTTGTGTAGAGCAGTGCTACTGTGTTGAAGGACATGGAAAGTGTAAATGGGGGTGGTATCTTGTAGCTCATCAAGTTGCTAAATTTGTTCATACAGTCTCCATTTATGATCTTGACCCACAGTGTCCTCTGTCCTGTGTGTAGCAGCATTCTGGCAGGTGAGCAGAAAGAAGGACTGTAATAGACTATGTACTTGCCCATCACAAATGCTAAAATGGTTAAGCTGGCCATACACGGGCCCTTAAAAACTGCCGACAGACTAAGTCGGCAGCTTATTGGCCCGTGTGTGGGCCATCAGATTGGCTTCCCCAATCGATATCTGGCCAAAAGTCGGAGCGGATCTCTGCGTGTATGGCCACCTTTAGCCTATGTGAGGAACAGGAGAGGAGAGAGTATGAACACTTTCGTAAGTGTGGGTCATCCCCACGAGTAGATCTCTCCCCGATATGGGACTTTTTAACCCTGCCCAATCGACATCTGCCTGACTTTCGGCCAGATATCGATCGGGCAGGGTTAAAAATCCCATTGGATCGCGGCCTCATCTGTTCGTTGATGCAGTCCCGAGATCCGGCTGCCAATATTGGCAGCATTATGAACCAATTGTTGGGCCCTAGGGCATATCGGGAGAGATCTACTCGTCTGGCAAAATCGCCAAACGAGCGGATCTCTACGTGTATGGTCACCTTTAGCCTATGTGAAGAACAGGAGAGGAGAGAGTATGAACACTTTCAGTAAATTGGTTCACGTTTCTCATTCAACCCTCATGCCATTTCCTTGTCCTTTAAGGCATACCATCAGCAACAAGTTGAAAGCAGTGGCGTAACTTTCCTGGGTCCCCCCCCCTGCAAAAAGACATTTGGGGGACCCCTTCAAGACATGTGGCCATGACCCGCACTTACTGGTTTTGAAGTTGAATTGTACAACCTGCATACTTCCTATCATTTCAGCTTAAAGGGATTCTGTCATGATTTTTATAATGTTGTTTTTATTTCTAAATTACACTATTTACACTGCAAATAATTCACTCTACAATATATAATTTCATTCCTGAACCAGCAAGTGAATTTTTTTTAGTTGTAATATTGGAGTGTAGGCAGCCATCTCAGTTAATTTTGCCTGGTCATGTGCTTTCAGAAAGAGCCAGTACTTTAGGATGGAACTGTTTTCTGGCAGGCTGTTGTTACTCCTACTCAGTGTAACTGACTGCGTCGCAGTGTGACATGGATTTTACTATTGAGTGCTGTTCTACCAGGCAGCTGTTATCTTGTGTTAGGGAGCTGCTATCTGGTTACATTTCCATTGTTCTGTTGTTAGGCTGCTGGGGAGGAAGGGAGGGGGTGATACCACTCCAACTTGCAGTACAGCAGTAAAGAGTAACTGAAATTTATCAGAGCACAAATCACATGACTGAGGGCAGCTGGGAAACTGTCAATATGTCTAGCCCCATGTCAGATTTCAAAATTAGATATAAAAAAATGGTTTGCTCTTTTGAGAAAAAGATTTCAGTGCAGAATTCTGCTGGAGCAACACTATTAACTGATGCATTTTTTCCCATGACAGTATCCCTTTAAGGCAATGCCCCCAACCCATCCAGGCCACAGCCAGTTACATGAACTCAGTTCACTAGCCCCTACGAGGCCTAATTCAGTAAGTCTTCCTGGCTGAGCCTGCAAATTGAAAGGTTTATGAACAAAGAGCCGGGATTTGTGGCAGGACCACAAAGGCCCGGGCCTTGGGCGTCACAATCTTCTTCCTAACATAACTTTCTCATTTACTTACTACTGGAAAGTGTGTGCGTGTGCACAATTCACACCTGGGGTGGGCAGGAGAGTGGACAGATAGAGGCCAGCCTAAGGGCACCGGAAATAGAAATCTGGCCCTGGATGAGCCTGTGTAGCCTGACACCAATCTAATACTTTAGATAAAGGGTATGTAAAACTAAAAATAAATTAGTCCGGGTGCTCTTCTGAGTCATTTTGCATTTTATGGTGGAAATTATACCACCTACAGAAGACAACCCAGCAGGTATGTGCTGCTGGGGAATGCCAACTTACATGTTCTGACGAATATTTGCCTATGGGTACAAGTGCCTTCATACTCCTTTCAAATGAAAGGAAAGCAACACAAAAGGGGTATTTTTGCTGCAATGCTTCTCCCTGAGTGAACCACAAATGGGTACCAAAATTTTAAAGCAGAATTTCAACAAGTAGGGAGCCCACAGTGCAATTGTGCTCTCTGCACTAGACATGTGGTCCCTATTCCCCCATGAAGGAGTCCAAAAAGGTAAGTGTATGGGGTGAGGAGAGTGGCATTAGGTATGCTGCTTTAGAGTGTCAGAATCGCCTCAGGGTACAGTGTAATTTTGTGACCCTTTTGAGAAGACTGGGTGACACAATAATGACTGGCATTTAGGGTTGCGCGAATTTGACCCGTTTCGCTTCGCCAAATATTCGCCGCCAGCAAAATATTGCCGGCACCCATTAAAGTCTATGGGCGTCATTTTATTTTTTTTTTTTTACGCACGCAGCCTTACAAGTCTATGGGCGTCATTTTTGCGTCAAAACAAGGCGAAAAAGTTTGCCCATCCCTACTGCCATTATTTTCTACACAGGGACAAATCAGTGAAGTATAAATCTTGTTTATAAAAGAAGGTGTATTTTCTCTATAAATAACATATTTTATGTAGTAATTTTTGTACAGCAAACCATTCCCTTGAGCAATAACTGAATGCTTCCAAGGAATGGACACACACACACATAATTCTAACTTATTAGTAGTAACTATAAGAATTTTGGTAAAGACCAAATGATTTAATAAGCCTTCGACATGTAGAAGGCATACCCATTATTCTAACTTGTTTCACATATTGGATCAGGTCAGAACTATTAGAGATCCCTGGACACACTTTGTGTATTCATTAAGAGCGTATAGTGGTGTTACTGCATATAGTTGTGGGATCTATTATCCAGAAACCTGTCATCCAGAAACTTGAAAATATAGCAGTGTCATTTCACCTAGAGTGTCCTAGTTGATAAAAACAATTCTTTAGTTTTATTATTATAATAATAACACAGTGGAGTTTGCTTGATGTTAACTAAGTGAGCCTTAAAGGGCATGGAAACCCTAATTCACTAGGGGGTGCCAAAATGTTAGGCAACCCCCCCTCCCAGTGGTTAAAACGTTAAGATTTTTCCCTGGTTCAAAAATGCAAATATTTTGGCATTTTTAGGGTCTCCCTCTCCTTAATCCGCACTGAAAATATACTATTAGGTTTTGTTAGTCTTCAAATAATTTTTAGTAGTAGCTACACATCATCACTTCTAATACTATTGAATATAAAGTGCCTGCCTGGAGCACAGGGAGCAGGGACAGGTGATGTGCATGAATGGGAATAATAAGAAAAGTAGCAATTTCTCTTACTTATTACTGTCTCTAAGAGTTAGCAATCACATTTGCTTCTTGTAATACAATACAAAAGAAGAGCTGGAATTGGATTCCTTTCTTAGGGGCTAGGGTAGATTGCATCCACGTATCACCAAATTGTTCTCTAGCAGGAATGTGCATCCCACAGACATCTAGAAATTCCAAACTACAACTCCCGGTACCCCACTGCAGCCACTGGTTATCGAGGGATAATGGGAGATGTAGTTCCAAAATAGCAATTAGGTTGTGCCACAGTGTTAGTGTTGTGGCAAGACAGTGCTCCAACACTCTTGTTTTAATTTACCAGCCGCTGGTATAATGCTGCACAATAGGTACACTACACAACAGGAATGCATAAGTTACGGCATACTTACATAGAGACCACTGTGCTTGTCACCGAAAAAGGTGAAGGGTTTGGAAATCTGCAGTAGACCAGATCCCCCATCATCTTGCCTGCGGGTCACCGTGTCCCCCTCCTTTGTACCGAAGGGGTAGAAATCTGCCAAAGGCACCAAGCCTTGTGCACACCACACCAAAGAGATGAGAATCCAGAGCAGGGCAGGATACTTCATCTTCAAAGGAGACTGCACTGTTCTATACAGTTAGACTTGTAGCACCTTGCAACTGAATACAATACTCTAGATGCCCTCTAATGCCCTTTCCCAATGTCTCTAGATGTTCCCTCACTGGCTAAATTGTTGTGCCCTATATCATGTATTTATATCCAACTGGATATAAAGCAAACCCAGCACACAGTAATGTGTGTGTTTTATAGTCTACACAATAGGCTGTGGACAAAACATGCCGTTCTTTTGTGCTAATCCTTATTTTGCCTGATTGCAGTCCTTGTCATGTTACAGTAGCTCCTGGATCATGTATGGGCAAACTGGTATCTCTTGCCGGTCCCCTTTTTCTATCACAGCCACAGTCTATGCATATTTCCTGGCACTATAATCTGTCCCTGATACTTCTTGCACTCTTGAAGGAGCCGAATAGCCTTCCTGGCTATCCGTGCACTTCCAAGTCCTTCTATTTGTCTCCTTCACATTCCTCTCTACCTGCAGGCTTCGGTGCTTTGTATGCAAGTGCAATTTACAGAACTCTCTGACTTTCTCCCCTGTCTGTGCTGCTCTTAGCGTGTCTCCTGTGCCCTGGTCACAGCACTCTCAGAGTGGCACTCACTGCCCAGGCTCTCTAGCACTCTCCTAAGGTTTTACAATGCATTACCTATGCCTCTCTCCCCCTCAACACTTTAAATGCCTTTCCATAAAATTCCTATGACACTTTCAGCGGAGCCTGTCACTCTTAAATTGTCTCTCAGTGCAGTTCCTTGGAAGTTCTGTCCAGTCTGTTCTGGCTCTTTCGGAGTGTCTCACAGTGCAAGTCCTACGACTGTCTGGCCACTTCTCAGCACCTTCTGAGTGTCTCCCTGAGCAGTTCTTATGACTGTCTCCTCAGTCCCCAGAGTGTCTCTCAGTGCAGTTCAAAGGACTCTTTCCAGCCTTCAGGTCTCTCAGAGAAAGACCCAGTGCAGTTTGTAGGACTCTCTGTCCAGTCTCTAGCACTCTCCCAGTCTCTCCCAGTGCAGTTCTAGGACCTTTTGTCCGGTTCCCAGCAGCCCTCACAGAGTGACTGTCAGGTCAGTTGCCAGGACTCTGTGTCCGCTCCCCATCACTCTCAGAGTGTCTCCCAATGCAGCTCCCAGCACTCTCCCTCACGTATAGATTGCAGCAGCAACTCTGTCACACTGAAGTCTCTGTTCATAGCGGACCAGGGGGTTCTGTCCCCTCCCCCCCCCATTACTCTAACAAACCCCCCCGGAATGAGAGGTGGGGGCGTCCGCCAATCAAGAGAGGCGCTACCTATGACGCTGTCTCTTAAAGAGCCAGGAGAGGCCGGGCGGTGATAGATTAAGAGGAAAGTTTGGAGAGGAGCGAAGGAATGTGTGCGACCCGTCGCAAAGCATCACGGGAAAGTCACGATTTGCGGGTATTGGAGACTTCATTGCGGACATGTTCAGCTCGTAGCTGTTCAGTTGTAACCTGGGCATATACTCTCAGCTCTCCGGCCCATGAACACTCTCCAAATAACTGTACATCCATAGCAAGTATGTGTGAGGATGTGCGCTGCCTTTTGTCCGACAAATAGAGCGTCTTTGTGCACCGCCTGCTGCCATTTTGCTGCTGTTCTGCTCTCATTCTGCTCCCAACGGATACATGCTTCAATACACATACAATACATGCTTCAATACACATACAATACATGCTTCAATACACATACAATACATGCAATGCAGCCAGCCAGCCCCTCACCTAGATCTCGCCTTCACCTCTCTCCTACCTACCTCTCACCTAGCTCTCTCTTGTCTCACCTATCTCTTACCTACCTCTCACCTATCTCTCACCAATGTCTTACTTATCTCTCAGTCTCACCTATCTCTCTCCTATGTCTCGCCTTCACCTATCTCTCACCAATGTCTTACTTATCTCTCAGTCTCACCTATCTCTCTCCTATGTCTCGCCTTCACCTAGCTCTTACCTACCACTCCCCTAGCTCTCTCTTGTCTCACCTTCACCTACCTCTCACCTAGCTCTCTGTTGTCTCACCTTCACCCATCTCTTACCTACCTCTCACCTAGCTCTCTCTTGTCTCACCTAGCTCTCACTAATGTCTTGCCTATCTCTCAGTCTCGCTTATCTCTCTCCTAGCTCTCGCCTATTTCTCCGTCTCACCTATCTCTCGCCTATCTCTGTCTCGCCTTCACCTAGCTCTCACCTATCTCTCTCCTAGCTCTCGCCTATTTCTCCGTCTCACCTATCTCTCGCCTATCTCTGTCTCACCTATCTCTCTCCTATGTCTCGCCTTCACCTAGCTCTCACCTATCTCTCTCCTAGCTCTCGTCTATGTCTCCGTTTCGCCTATCTTTCACCTATCTCTCAATCTCGCCTATGATCTCTCACCTACAGTTAGGCCCATAAATCTTTGGACAGAGACAACTTTTTTCTACTTTTGGTTCGCTACATTGCCACAATGAATTTTAAATGAAACAACGCAGATGCAGTTGAACTACAGACTTTCAGCTTTAATGCAGTGGGTTGAACAAAAAGATTGCATAAAAACGTGGAACTAAAGCCTTTTTTTAACACAAACACTTCATTTCAGGGGCTCAAAAGTAATTGGACAGTTGACTCAAAGGCTATTTCATGGGCAGGTGTGGGCAATTCCTTTATTTCATTATCAATGAAGCAGATAAAAGCCCTGGAGTTGATTTGAGGATGGGGGGCTTGTATGTGGATGATTTTGCTTGAACAGACAACATGAGTCAAAGGAGCTCTCGATGCAGGTAAAACAAGCCATCCTTTAGGGCTATTCCACACGGGGAGATAGCGACGCGTTTGTGGTCGCGGCGACAAAGCGCCGCGACCGGCACAGGCGACAGTTTTGTATGGGCGCCTATGTAAAAACGCCTGTGCTAACCACACGAGGCGATGCGCTTTTCAACAGTCGCCTGAAAATGCCTCGCCAGGCTTTTTCAGTTTTTTTACATAGGCGCCCATACAAAACCGTCGCCTGCGCCGGTCGCGGCGACTGTCGCGGCGCTTTGTCACCGCGACCGCAAACGCGTCGCTATCTCCCCGTGTGGAATAGCCCTTAGCTGCAAAAACAGAAAAAACCGATCAGAGAAATTGCTACAATATTAGGAGTGGCAAAATCTACAATTTGGTACATCCTGAGAAAGAAAGAAAGTACTGGTGAACTCAGCAACGCAAAAAGACCTGGCTGTCCACGGAAGACAACAGTGGTGGATGATCCCAGAATCATTTCCATGGTAAAGAGAAACCGCTACAGCCAAACCAGTGAACAACACTCTTCAGGAGGTAGGTGTATCGATATCCAAGTCTACCATAAAGAGAAGACTGCATGAAAGTAAATACAGAGGGTGCACTGCAAGGTTCAAGCCACTCATAAGCATCAACAATAAAAAGGCTAGATTGGACTTTGCTAAGAAAAAAACATCTAAGAAAGCCAGCACAGTTCTGGAATAACATTCTTTGGACAGATGAAACCAAGATCAACCTCTACCAGAATGATGGCAAGAAATTGAGAATGGAGAAGGCGTGGAACAGCTCATGATCCAAAGCATACCACATCATCTATAAAACATGGTGTGCATGGCTGCCAGTGGCACTGGGACACTAGTGTTTATCCATGATGTGACACAGGACTGAAGCAGCCGAATTAATTCTAAGGTGTTCAGAGACACTGTCTGCTCAAATCCAGCTTAATGCAGTCAAAGTGATTGGAGGCGTTTCATAATACAGATGGACAGTGACCCAAAACATAGAGCCAAAGCAACCCAGGAGTTTATTAAAGCAAAGAAGTGGAATATTGTTTGGCAAAGTCAGTCGTCTGATCTGAACCCAATTGAGCTGCATTTCACTTGTTGAAGACTAAACTTTGGACAGAAAGGCCCACAGACAAACAGCAACTGAAAGCCGCTGCAGTAAAGGCCTGGCAGAGCATTAAAAAGGAGGAAACCCAGAATCTGGTGATGTCCATGAGTTCAAGACTTCAGGCTGTCATTGCCAGCAAAGGGTTTTCAACCAAGTATTACAAATGAACATTTTATTTTCAGTTTTTTAATTTGTCCAATTACTTTTGAGCCCCTGAAATGAAGTGATTGTGTTAAAAAAGGCTTTAGTTCCTCACATTTTTATGCAAACTCTTTGTTCTACCCACTGAATTAAAGCTGAAAGTCTGCAGTTCAACTGCATCTGCATCAAATTTCATTTAAAATTCATTGTGGTAATGCACAGAACCAAAATTAGAAAAAAGTTGTCTCTGTCCAAAGATTTATGGGCCTAACTGTTAAGTCTCACCTATGTCTAACCTAGCTCTCGCCTATCTCTGTCTCACTTATATCCCTCCTGTCTCTCGCCGATGTCTCGCCTATCTCTCACCCATGTCTCACCTATCTCTCAGTCTCACCTATGGCTCATCTAGCTCTCTCCTATATCTCGCCTAGCTGTCACTAATGTTTCATCTAGCTTTCTCCTATCTCTCACCTAGCTCTCATCTATGTCTCACCTATCTCTCTCCTATGTCTCCTCTAGCTTTCTCCTTTGTCTCACCTATCTCTCTCCTATGTCTCCTCTAGCTTTCTCCTATGTCTCACCTGGCTCTCACATATCTCTCTCCTATGTCTTGCCTAGCTCTCACCTAGCTCTCTCCTATGTCTCACCTAGCTCTGTGAAAGCAGCAGAGACACAAGGCTGAGAAACAGGACAAACACGTGACTGACCTGGGGTGGAAGGTGGGGATACGACAATTGACTGTTGCACTATTTAAATAAAGGGGAATACAAACTTATATGGAGAAGGGAACTGTGGTTTGTGGTTCCTGTGCTACCCTGGGACAGTCACAGCCTTCCCCATGCCAATGCCTGTGTTTCATTTTTGTAACGCAGGAGCATGTATAGGGGGCTGCAGTTGTTTTCTATAAAATAGCTGATTTTAAAGGCTTTTCAAATAGTGGCTGTACATTGTGGCTATTATCCTTGAGCTCAGGCCTTATAACTAGCATGTGCATATATTTCATGAAGCAAGGTAAGTACCAGTTACATAAGCAAAAAGATTGATATGGTCATTGTGTTCCCATTTTGGGTGCTGTGGTTTCCTCCCAACTGTCCAAAACTAGTGGCATAACTAGATAATACTGGGCCCCACCGCAAGCTATTTTTCAGGCCCCAAAGTGTCTAGAGATTGATGTTTTACCAATATTTATTGAAATTATATTTGAATTATGGACTCATGGGGTCCCTTATACCTCCTGGGTCCCCCTGCAGCTGCATGATCTGCTTTCTCTGTAGTTACACCTGTGTCCAAAACATATTGATATGGTTACTACTGGTGCAAGGGACATTATTACTATATACAAAATATTTATGTATTTAATATTGTACTCTGCAAAGCATGGCATCAATTGGCACTATATAAAGTTACAATAGCAGCTGAGCTTTCCTGGCTTGGACAAGGCAATGGGCACTTGCAATTGGCCACACAACTCTGTCTTAAGAGGCAAAATGTCTCAAATTGCCCAGGTACTACCTTGTGTCCTGAAACTACCTATGGCAAGGATGCGCCATTTTTGTATAGAGTATCCTACAGGCAGACACCAAAACGCAATTAGGCACTTGGGTTGCATTGCAGGCAAAGGGGGGGGGGGTAAATAAAAAATTTGAAAATTGGTGCTGCACTTTGGTTTTATAATTAATTTTCAATTTAGGATTATCCGATGGCACGTGCTACTAGAAAGCTATATGTTTATGAATTCTCATGTATTTAGACGAAGCAGTGTTTTTCATAAGGGCAGTTTTATGTGATATATATTTTTATAGAGGGTTAGTGGTATAGTTTCCCTGTAATGATATATTGAAGGATTAGGAACCATAGGGTCTAAGACCACAGGGAACATCCGTTGAAATCCAAATTGACCAATTATCCACAATTGAGGGGTTATTTATAGTTACTTGTGCCCCCCCCTAGCTTTTGGGTAATATTTGATCCAAATATTTTCCTTTACCTATTTTGACTCCACATATGTCTCCCATTCTTGCTCTGATGTGGAGTGTGAATCTTGCAAAATTACAATCAGATATTTTCCTGCTGCTTCCCGTTGCCTCTGCATCTCTGGCCTATGTGGCCATTTGCATAATGAAATGATTCACAGATAATGCTTTGTCTTGAGCCTGACAAACTTTCTTTCCTTATCTAATAAGGACATTGATATTTTAATGTTTTTTAAATCCTTTATTTAAAATGAGAATTATAGAGAAATATACAACAATGAAATGCAGTATAGTATAAACTCCCCTTCCAGGAAAATAAACAAACAAAAGTAGAAGAGAACATAAAAAAACATTTCATATTATAAATGATCAAAGCCACAAAGTTTTAAGTACTGTATTTATAATGTATCTTTCCTGCCCTCATAAATATAAGTAGCCTCAAAGCTACTGGTAGATCAGCTTCAATGAACATATACTATAGTCAGACCTTTCCTGCAGAAATACAGTAAAATTCCCCAACCCAAAAGCTTCTATAATGGAATAATGAAAACATAAACAACGAAAACATAAACTGCTAAATTCTCACCACATTTTAATATCGTTTTTCCCATACTGTCAGTCTTTTAAAAATAAAATCACCTGAGTTTTGGGGCTTTTTAGGGAAAATATGAATGTGCCTGAAAAGGAAGCACCTATTTAAAAACTCATAGACTTATAATACTTATAAATTGTCTTTCTTGTATCAAAAATACATAGAATGTAATTTCTATCTCTGAGATTTAATGCAGAAATTGAGGTTATTTTGCATATACTCTTGTACATATAGTGAGGAACATCTTTAAGGGCAATTGAACCCAATGCAATTATGGACATCCTATCCCCACAGTTATAAATAATGGGTGGGGAACAAAATGTTCAATATGCCCCCCACAATCCATTTGTACAGGAATTGGCTACAGCAGTTGTCTTGTTTGTTAAGGGGATTTATTTATTTCAGCAATTGCCTTGTTTCTGAACAAGAAAGGCTTTAATCATAGAGGGGTGTAGAGAGGCGTAAATGACATTATTAACACTATAAGGAACATTTTCATCCACACCTCCAGAAATAGTTAGAAAATAACCATTATTTACTTAAAATAGACTCTGTAGGTGTTGCTGTCCCATTATTCAAAACGTTCTGAACATAAAGTTTTTCAATAAGATATCTCTTACCTGTAAACCCATTGTACTATAAAATCTGTTTATTATCGCTTATTAAATATGGGCCATAGAGCCCTATAGAACCTGAATTGCACCCACCATGGCTATTGGAATATCTGAAGCAAATGCACAACTGCTATTAATGCACAAAAAAAATCTTAAAATGTGACACCTAAAATGGGTGCCATTAAGTTATAACAGTCTGCCAAAAACACAATAGGAATCCACAAAATTGCTCAAAATTACATTCACAGCTTTAGAGTATAGTGGATAATTGCCATAAATGGGGCTCCTGTAGGTAGTATTGTTGTCATTGCCCCTGTAATAGATTTAGTTTATAGTGAATAATTCCCATAAATGGAGTATTTAGCTACTATAGGTAGTATTGGTACCATTGCCCCCGTAATGGTAGCTTTAGTGTGTAGTGAATTATTCCCATTAATGGGATCGGATCCGCCATCTGGATTTCTTCCCGGGGTTTCTGCCTCAGGGCCCCCCTCCAGACCCTGAGGGCTACTGCCTCAGGGCCCCCCTTCCGGCATCTGTGCCGCCGCATGTGTGTGCAAGTGTTCACTCCCGCATGCACGGCAGCACAGTTTTTTTTGCAGCAACCAACAGTGCGCACACACACACGCGCGCGCACGAAGGGGGGGGGGGTTGCAGGACGTGAGGCAGCAGTCCTCAGAGTCCGGAGGGAGGGCCCTGAGGCAGAATCTCCAGTGGGCCCCTGAATGGAGTATTTGGCTACTATAGGTAGTATTGGTGCCAGTGGCCCGTCATGGTAGCTTTAGTATATAGTGTGAATAATAGCTATTGTAGTAGATAGTGTTGGTAGGGTACCATTGCCCCTCCCTTGGATTGTTCACAGTATGTTTTCGGAGTCTCACAGTGATAACATCCTGATTGTCTTCATAGTTCTTTATATTACCCAAATATACCCATATTGATGAGCTGAGCTGCCCTACAATAGAGATTTACAGTAAATCTGAATATGCTGTAGTCTGTCTTCTGTATTAACAGAAATCATTTGGCATAACCCTTTTTGAAACAAAGCTGTGGTTTAATAATGCAGGTCTCCTGCTGGATAGTTCATGCCTATAGGATGCACCTCTGTCTCTCCTGCAAGCTGCATGAGTGAGAAATCAGTGAGAAATCCGTAATGCTGTTCTACGCCTCACTTCCTGCTCCAGCTGCTCCTGTAGACTGTTTACCTGCAGTGGGTACAAACAATTGTACTTAATTACTATTTTTGAGCCAGAGGTAAAGGCAATGCACAATCCAGAGGCACACAGTCAGTTTGCCATTGCATAGAGGAGTATTGAGTATCGGGAGATGAAGAAAAGGACAGAAGCTGTGGCTGGTCCAAAAGTTGGCAATACTATGCAAGGCCCCTTTGTGCAGTATTTGGCTAGCAGGCTGATGGTTGGATACCATATGGGTATGACCCATAGATATAGCTGTCTTAACTCTGAAGCAACAAATGCAAATCGATTAGTAACAAAAAGATCTATCAAAATATCTATCTGCCTATTCTATTTATACATTCTGTGCATGGCTTGTGCAGAAATGGGCAACCTTTGCCATCTCCTGGAGAAGAAATACCAGTATAGTCAAGGTTGAAATACTATGCCTGTATACTTTATTTGGGCTGTTATGAATGACATACAGTATATGGTGAGGAACTGGTAATGTCCAAACTGGGTTACGGTGTCTAAATTTATTAAACGTCAAAGGGAATGGCAAAGGCTGGAGACGGACGACAAGGCTCAGTCCAGCTACAGATAATGTAAAAAACTTACTAAAAATACTTAAGTAAGTAAAAATGTATTTTTTTTTTACTTTACGTTTTGGGGGAAAAATAACATTACCTTTAAAAAAAAAAAAAAAAAAAATGTATTTGACATATTTAAGCCTCTAAACACAGCCCGGGAATTCATGTAGAAAATAGCAGTGAGTAAGTGGTGAGGTAAAATAGAATATGTTGGGATTAATGGAACCAGTATGGCAGAAGGGAGGGTAGAGTTGCAAATACAATATGCTGTATGATATGGGGTTTGTCTGGCAGAGTAAGAGACTAATAAACATGTGCCTTTATCTGCAGTTGTGGCAGGGTGGGGATACACTCAGTATAATTTACCTGCTCCTCCAGACCTCTCACTCTTTGCCTGTGCAATCTCTCGTGGGACTCCAGAGTACTCTCCGCCTGCTGCTGAATATTGTGCAGTCTGTTGCTTTCAGAGTCCAGCTCCTGACGGTGTCGCAAACTGACTTCCATTAATCGCTGAGTGTGGCTACGCTCTATTTCTGTCATTTGCTCCTGTATACATTGCAAAAAAAGCAATATGAGCTGTGAATCTGGAAATCTCATGTAGATAATAAGGAAACAATATGGCATTTTGCAGAATGATGTGAAGTATTAAGAGGCATTATAGTTGAAATGAATGTAAAGCTATCATATGCCACAACATAGAAACTGTAGCTTGCATTCTTTTATAGTGAGGAGTGTTTTCTAACTCTCTTTAAACAAAAGTTGCCACAATGTTAATTACTGGCCTTGCTTACAATGTGCCATGCTTTCTAGAACATCCACATGTCAACATCACAATGCAGTCCTCAACTAATGAGTGTTTTAATGCCTGACAGACATCTGTATGATATATATATATATATATATATATATATATATATATATAAAAAATTTCCAGGCACTCACGGGCCTAGTTACAAATAGATTTATTTAGTCCACATATTCCCCAACATTGAACCAGTAGGATCACATGACTATAGTTGGGAAGGGTGGGAGCTACAGCATGGAGCTGGTCAATGTTTTAAAAATTAGTGGTGAGCACAAGTTTCCCTTGTTTGTTATAGTTATACAGGAGCAGTGACCAGCTCCATGTTGTAGCTCCCACCCATCCCACCTATAATCAGGTGATCCCACTGGTGTCTAATAAAAGGGCAGCCAAGTTTGGGAGTTTTACTTTGAAAGCAGCAAGTAAGTTGCAGGTAAAACTTAGTTCCTTTGTAAAATGTATAATGAAGCAAAAGAATTCTTAATGAATCTGACGAGTATCCGCACTCCAAGGCAAAGCTATTCTTCCATATGTAGCCGGGGTGCACGGTTATAATGTATGTATATCCACAAATATAAAAAAAGTGGCACACCCATATAAAAAATCTTCACCTCTTTATATTTATCTTGAGGACTTGACGCTTGTCTGATTTCCAGCTTGGTGGGCAGCAAATCACTTTACATTACCGTTCCATTTGCTTGTATGGTAAAGTAACCTGGGATTGCAGGTGAGGCAAGCAATATGAAATGTTCACTACAACAGCTGTAGCATATGGATCCAGGTGATTACTATTCAAGTGAATGGAGGATCGATACGGATAGTTTTGCCTCCCACTGCCCAAGCTGGAAGTTGTAAAAAAAATTTTAATTTAGGACTAGGGTTGCTACCTCATCCCTTTAAACCGGCACACATATGGAATCCACAGCCTGCTTGGCTAATTAGCAATTCATTTAGATTTGCTAAGCCGCAAAGTCTTCTCTCCCCTATCCCACCCACCCACATGCGTGCGTAACTTTATCTGTTGCGTTAGGGACGCGACCGGGTTCAGAAAGGGAGGTGAGGAGAAGGAGTTCAGGGAGAGGGCCTGGGCCGGTGGGAACCGAAAGAGCAGAGGCCCACAGGGTTTTTTCCCGGTGTCCTGCTGGCCCAGTCCAACCCTGGATGCATGGCTGCACATAAATGTGTTTAGTCTGCAGCATGCATCTAAATGAATTTCTAATTAGCCATGCATGTTGTGGATTCCATATGTGTTCCATTTTTAAAAGGGTGAGGCGGCAACCCTAGTTAGGACATGGACACTGTGCTATAAAAAAAATGTTACTGCAAGCAGTGCAGTTAGTGGGTAAAGTTGGCTGGAGCTGTATTTGTAGAGCTCAGTTTCGAGACTTCGAGCTCTTGTTTTGCATTTTTTTTAAAATCACAGATATACACAGGCTGGATCTGGATTTTGGTTTGTGTATTCAACTGGGAAAACAATAAATAACAAAACACTAAGCTTTGTATGCTGATTAAATCATTGGTGCTAGAGTGCAAAATGCTTGTCATAGGTTGACAAAAAAAAGCAAGCATTTTGCCAATGCCACTGGTGGGCACTATTTGAATGGTATACAACAACTACATCTGCTCCCACTTGTAAGAATAAACCCTATAGAATAGTAGAAAAAAAAAACCTATTCAAATGCTGAACATTTATAGGGAACTTTGTTTTTGTTTAACAATAACATTCATTTAGTGAAATAACCATTTTATGTAAGAGTCACATAAGCTGTATTTAGCAATAAGGCCCCTTGAAATACAAGTGCAAAGAACATATGGCTAGGAAGGACAAGGCTCTATTATTCTTTGTGATACAATGGCTAATGCAAAGTCCCACAGATTAGTCAAGCACAAAGCTGAAATAGTAGACCCATTCACCTGAAAATATTGGTTCTGCCTCTGTGCTTCAGCAAGGTCCTTTCGTAAGGAAATCACTGAGTGGCTAAGTTGTTCTTTCTCTACGTTGAGTCGTTGTGCTTCCTCCCCTATTCGCAGCTGCTCGCGTTTCACCTGCAAGTGACAAAAAGCATCTTATGAAATAGCCACATGAGAAAGACAAGGATGGATACTGCGGTGTATTCATATAAAAGGAAGATGTACCAGGGTAGACGACATTCTTCTATGATGATATATTGTTAGAAATATATATATATCTATATATATATATCTATATAGTCAATCCAGAAATGACGGCACTCTCAGGAAAAAAATTCAAACAATCCAATAAGATGAAACCATAAGGTTTATTGTGATCCTACTTTTCGGTTCCTTCTTGGAACCTTTGTCAGGGAAAGAAAACCTCTGTGATTTACTTTATGATTTACATTTAGGCTGGCACCCAGGTTATTATTTACTTTATGGTGTGCGCTCCACGAATGGACTATATATATATATATATATATATATATATATATATATATATATATATATAATACACAACAGCCATGAAAATCTTGTAAATTATATCCTTATAAACGGTGGGTAGTGCTATCATTTTTGTCACATGACTCACTAAAACTTAATAAAATAAATAAAGTCAGGGCTGGATTTACATAGCAGGCACCCCTAGGCCCACTGTCATTCGTCACCCCATCACCTCCCTTTAATTCAATCGAATTTTCATCGGGCCAGAGCAATGGGGATTGGCATACAAGAAATTTTAAAAACGATGCGCCTCCTCAGTGTTTCTGTGGGTGTGGTTGGGCAGCATGCCGCCCCTATAATCCTGCCACCCTAAGCCCGGGCCTTGGTGGCCTCTCCATTGGAAAATATTAGGCTATTAGACAGGGGAGGCCCAGGGCCCACCGGGACTACTGTTCCAGGGCCCCCCTCTGACCCCATGTTCCTCTGCTGTGCCAAGCTCAGTGCGCATACATGGGCGGCGCTCGCTGCGCATGCACAGAAGGCACTGCACATCAGCGAAGACTTTTTTTCCCCCAAAATATAATTATCGGGAGAGGGTGTCCCGCTGGGCCAGTCCAACGCTGCCATTAGAAGTAACCTTGGCGTTCCATAATATCCTTATATTTTACAATAGGGGGTACTTTAATCACTTTATATTAGGGATGCACCAAATCCAGGATTCAGTCGAATCCTTGTGCCTGGTTGGAAGGGAAATCAAGTGACTTTTCGCCAAAACAAAGATGTAAAATATTTCTCAACTTTTTCCTTCCCCTATTTATATATTCATTTTGGTTCGGTATTTGGCTGAATCTTTAAGGAAGAATTCAGAGATTTGGCCGCATCCCAAATAGTGGAGACGTCGTCAGGATAATGACAGGAAGTGTGGCACATCATTATATCATCCCCTGAGCCAATCAGGGTCAATCACTCATTAGGGTATCCCATGTGTGAACAATTCACATATACATATATAAAAATATCTATAGAAAATATCTTTAAAAAATGGGTGTAAAGTGATAGTAGTGCTCAAATCACAAATTCATTGTGATCATAAATTCTAGGCCTATATCTCAAATCTATATGTGAGGCCATCAAGTGAGTAATATATAAAAAATGTTATAAAAAGATTTTTTTAAAAAAGGGAAGACACAGATATGTATAGTATCTTCTTATATGCATACAGTATCTATCAAGCAATATTTTGTAACATTGCAATCAAAATCACCAGATATTTTAGAAACTGTAACAATGTAAAACCCATAATGTTACTATCTAGGTTGATATGCCTGAGCTCACTGTAAAAAGGGAATTCACAAATATAAATATTAGCAGGGTCAACAAAATCTCACTATAGACTGTGGTATATAAACAATTCTAACCACTACTGCTATACAATATCCATTCTAACCTGACCATCCATCTAGTCAATAAGAAAAGGTTATGAATCAAATAAAGCTTGCCAGAGAGTACATTTCATTTAGCCCTCTAGGGGCCACCGTGTCCAAAGTTCGCATCCACTTAGCTTCCCGCTGTAATAATAGTTTGAACCTATCTCCACCTTTCCGTACAGAAGGGATATGGTCGATAAGCACTGCGCGTAGAGATGGCAAAGGATGCTTACATATCATAAAATGTCTAGCCAAGGGAGTGTCAGCTTTACCAGTGGCTAGAGCTGCACGTATGACAGAGCGATGGTTATTCATGCGCATGTGAAATGTAGTGATGCATTTTCCGACATAGTAGAGGCCACACGGACATATTATACAATATATCACAAAATCTGAGGTGCATGTCAGCCTGTGAGAGATCTTATAGCGCTTGCCACTATGTGGATGGGCAAAACTTTCACCAGTTATTAAACATCCACATGTCTTATAGCCCACACATTTATAGCAACCGGTTCTGTTGGATCTAAGCCATGTATCAACCTTATCATTATAGAGGTCTGTCACCATTAACAAATCCCTTAGGGATCTACCTCTACGATCTGCACATAGAGGCGCTGGCATGGTGGTAAAGGGCAAATTAGTCTCCATCTGCAGTATCGGCCAAAGTTTCTTAACCACTGTATTAATTCTCCGGCTTGCAGGTGTATATTTAGTGATGAAAGCCATCCTTTCCAAATCTTGTGTTGCCCTTTCCTTAGTACTCCCATTCTGCCCAAACATCTTCGATGCCCTATCCAGTTCAGCATTCAGAAAGTCAAATTTGTAACCCCTCTCAAGAAAGCGGTCCCTCATTTCCAGTGCTTGCAGTTAAGCTGTCACCAAGTCAGTATTAATCCTAAACACTCTCAGAAACTGAGTATAGGGTACAGATTTAAAAATACCAGGGGAATGGAAACTATGTGCATTATATTATATTTGCTGTTATATGCACTCTAGACTTAAAAAACCAGAGCCAAAAATGGAGGGTGCACAAATATACACAGAAGGCGAGTGACTGCTAAAGAGGATTTATTAGCTACAAATACAGATATCTTGGAAATAACACTTTTTCTCTCCCCATTTATTCCGGTATACATCATTCCCATTATTATCTGAAAGAAAAGCACTGTAGGCAGAATTTTGCTCCCTATCAAAGTTGATGCATTTAAAATGCCACGTGTCAAAGCCCTTTACGGTAATGGCACACATTGCGATGTGCAGCATTCTGTCACCCCAGCAATTTATCCTTCATAGGTAGGGGGACATAATTCTGAAAAACTCCTCCCATTCAAAGCAAAAGTGCTACAGCATGATAGTGACTTGTTCTGTTTAAAGGAGAAGGAAAGGTTAAAATTAAGTAAGCTTTAGCAGAAAGGTCTATATAAATATACCAGTAAACCCTCAACGTAAAGCTGCTCTGAGTCCTCTGTCAAAAGAAACACTGCATTTCTTTCCTTCTATTGTGTATACATGGGCTTCTGTATCAGACTTCCTGTTTTCAGCATAAACCTCCAGGGCTAGGGCTTGAGCATGCTCAGTTTGCTTCTCTCCCCTCCCTGCTGTAATCTGAGCCCAGAGCTATAAGTGAGCAGGGAGAGACTCAGACGGGAAATTATGTCACACCAAGCTAATATGGCAGCTGCTATCCTAAACAAACAGAGAGAGTTTCTAGAGCTGTTTACTAAGATATGGTAAAGCATTCTGCAGAATAAATATAGTGTTATAACGTGGACTATTGTGGCTAATCTATTGGCAATAAACTGCTTCTGTAACTTTCCTTCTCCTTTAAGGACAGGGTTGTATTGCTTGAAAATGCAAGTTTTTTGGCAATACATTCGTGTCACTAAGCAAAGAAATGGGGTGGGGATTAGCAACATTTTGCTACTCCTTCTGAGCAATAACATTCTCGGGCAACAGAAGGCTTACATTTTTAATATGTACCATTGAGTTACTACTGACTTGTACATTATATGTGGGAAATGAGCTGAACAGAAGCATCTCTAATATCTGACCTTGTCTAGAGTGGCTCTCAGTGTGTTGTTCCCTTTCTCCAAAAGAACAGCAGAGTGTTGGATCTCTTGCCTGTCAAGCTCAACCTGTGACTTGTCTCCTTGCAGGACCTTCAGCTTCTCTTGCAGCTCTAGCAGTGCTGCTCCCTGCTCCTCTTCTCTCTGTTGCTGTTTCAACAGGGTCTAAGATTTACGGTTTAAGAGATAAACAAGGCAAACTGATGTTATAAATTGTAAATGTGCATCCCTGGTAATTCTAAAAATCTTAAGGTAAGTGACCATAATATCTCAGTTTTTTTCCATTAATGTTGCTGATTATGAGCCTTTAACATTAGAAGTGTATACAAAAGATTAGAGGTTCGTTACTGATGTTCTAGGGGTAGCAGGACAGAACTGGCATACTAAAACACGTGGCCCTACAGCTGTATTTCTGGTTGATGGGAGCTGCTGGGATCTGCAGCAACAACTTTGGGGGTATACATGTTAACAGCTGAGTGAGAATAACTTGAGTTGTAATTCTAGTGCAGAACTGGACATGTCTGCTTTTTTGTTTTAAATGTAATTTTAGCTGCTTCCCAGCATGGCACATATTGTGGCATTTCTGAGCATTTCAGCAGCAGTTTGGCATCCATTGTACCTGCTGCAAATCCTGTAATTGTGCCTTCAGCTCTCTGCAAGTCAGGTGCATCTCTTCCAGCTGCTGCTGCTGCTCCTGAATGGTCTGTGAGAGACGCAGGTTGTGCCTCTTGCTCTCACTCAATGCCTGCCTCACAGAATCCAGACGCTCCTAAAGTGAGGACAGACACACAGTTGTACAATATTAAAAAGATGTATTTACTGCAATAAGAGACCAGTCCCTGAATTATTTGTCCTTACAAACACACATATTTACATAACCTCTGTATAAATAGAATGTTTGTTCCCAACTTACTTACCTGAAGTACTCTCCTATCTTGTTCAGCAGCAGTCAGTGCTCCTTGTAACCTGCTCACATCCTCTTGTAGGTTACCTCTGCCAGCTGTAGCTTCCCCCAGAGCCTGTGTCAGGCCTTGTGACTTTTCCAGTAGTTGCCTTTCCCCATCCTGTGCCTTGGAAAATGCCAAATTCATCCTCTGTACCTCAGTTTGCAGGGAGGCCTCTCTATCCTCACTGTCTTTTAGTTGCCCCTGCAGGTGATAAGCTCTTTCCTGTAGAGTATGAACTTCTGCCTCTCTCTCTGCCAGACTCATCCTTGTGCGTTCTAGCTCCCCCTCTAGGGATCGCTTCCGCAGCTCCAGCTCTGTTCCACGGTTCTCTGAGGCCTCTAGCACCTCTCTTAGTCCCTTGCATTCCAACTCCTGGCGATTCTCAGCATTTCGAGCTCGACACAAACGATCCTATAATAAACAAGAATGCTATACCACTACCCATATACCATCTAATTACAGGAACACCTGTCTCCAGCTCTAAAATGCCACAAAGAAAAAAGTCAGCCAATACAATACTTGTTTACTATGTGGACTGAGAAAATATAGGGCAGCAGAGTTGCTTCAGCTTTGACATTGGACAAGTACAGAGGTATTTTCCCAGGTACTGGGAAAGCGGTTTGGACGATTTAAATGATGCTCAAGGAGCCATGGTTTTTTCTGTGCTCTCCCTAGTTATTCTACCTAGTTATTCTAAGGTATGCACTAAACGGGTCAAGGTTCTTTAAAGGGATACTGTCATGGGAAAACATGTTTTTTTCAAAACGCATCAGTTAATAGAGCTGCTCTAGCAGAATTCTGCACTGAAATCAATTTTTCAAAAGAGCAAACAGATTTTTTTATATTTAATTTTGAAATCTGACATGGGGCTAGACATATTGTCAGTTTCCCAGCTGCCCCAGTCATGTGACTTGTGCTCTGATAAACTTCAATCACTCTTTACTGCTGTATTGCAAGTTGGAGTGATATCACCCCCCTCCCTTTCCCCCCAGCAGCCTAACAACAGAACAATGGGAAGGTAACACAAGATAACAGCTGCCTGGTAGATTTCAGAACCACACTCAATAATAAAAGCCAAGTCCCTCTAAGACTGATTGAGTTACATTAAGTAGGAGAAATAACAGCCTGCCAGAAAGTAGTTCCATCCTAAAGTGCAGGCACAAGTCACATGACTGGGGCAGCTGGGAAACTGACAATATGTCTAGCTCCATGTCAGATTTCAAAATTGAATATAAAAAAATCTGCACTTTTGAGAATTGGATTGCAGTGCAGCATTTTGCGGGAGTAGCACTTTTAACTGATGTGTTTTGAAAAAAACATGTTTTCCCATGACAGTATCCCTTTAAGTCTCCTCATATTTAGTCTGAACTATATGCTCAATGGGCCAATGTACTTTCAGACCTCTTTCTAGTAATCCTGAGTTATAAGCACTAACTTTTAAAAAATCTTGATCTACAGGGTATATTATAACAATAACAAGGACCAAATGGCATAAAATCAGCCCAGGCATCTTTTCAATTTGTCTGTGTTGAACCCAAAAATCAATAAAACTTCTTAGCAGGCCTCCATGGCAGAAGATAGTCAGTATGTGATGTAATGGGTGTGGTTGTTTGCAAACTGAAAGAAAATGTGACCAGAAGTCTTTCACCAGATATCTGGACTCATGGACCATTATACTTAGATGAGCTACATAGCTTTGACATCTATATCACACAGCATTACCGTTGGTATTAGTCACCTGTAAATCTCGCTTTTCATCCTCACATATTCGCAAAGTGTGCTCCAACTCGGTTACACGCTCACCAGATGCTTGTCGCTCTGCTTCAACATGGCGCAGATTATCTTGCAACAGACGCATCTCTGTGTGTGCAGTGCCCAAACGCTCCTCTGTTCCACGCTGCCCTGCAAAGGAAACAATACAGTATTAGCTGTAATAGGGCAATATTAAAGTAGGGCTGGCTGAGGAACATGGCAGCTGTAGTTTGCAACAAGGCAATGGCTTCAGTTTTGCTATTCTTGTTTTAGGGACTAAAAACAAAGGCCAATGTGGCAGGAAGATGAGTGGCCATTCTCTGATCTCCTGATCTGATGCTCAGATGCACGACTGCCCATAGAAATGACAGAGGCCAGTAAATACAGGACTTGTGGGCACAGATCAGGATAGTTATAACGTTATTATTGATTGCAAATGCAGGACCAAGGAATGTCAACCCCCCCCTCAGACTGTGGATACAATGTATAAGACAAGGCAGCCGATTAAAGGAATTGTTGACCTTCCAAATATTTTTTTCAGTTCAATTATTTTCAGATTGTTCACCAGAAATAAAGACTTTTTCCAATTACTTTAAATTTTGAATTTTTTACTGTTTTTCCAAAATCTAAGTTTAAAGTTGAATATTCGTGTCTCTGGTGTTTCAGTCTGGCAGCTCAGTAATTCAGGCGCAGATTCTGAACTGTTACAATTTTGCAACATTTAGTTGATTCATTTCTCAGCATCATCAATGGAGTATTAGAAACTAATATATCAATTCTAACAGCTGCCTGTAATGAAACCCAGAGATTCTGCTCAGCAGGGACAAAGATAAGAAATGTAGCAACTAAGGAGCAGATTTACTAAGCTCGAGTGAATTTTCGAAGTTAAAAAAGTTCGAATTTCGAAGTAATTTTTGACTATCAAATAGGCTACTATGACCTTCGACTTTGATTCGAACGATTCAAAGTAAAAATGATTAGACTATTCGACCATTCGATAATCAAAGTACTGTCTCTTTAAAAAAAACTTCAACTTCATACTTCGCCAAAGTAAAAGTGCAACGTTAGCCTATGGGGACCTTCCACAGCACTTTTCTAAGTTCTTTTTGGTCGAATAGAAATCCTTCGATCGATCTCAAAAAAATTGTTCAATTCGATCGATCGAATATGCTAAAAATCCTTCGACTTCGATATTCGAAGTTGAAGGATTTCAATTAAACTTTCAAATTTAACTTCGAAATTCGACCCTTAGTAAATCTGCCCCTTAATGTATCAATTCAGAACAGTTTACAGGGTCGGCGACCCCATCTCCCGGAGCTGCTTTAGAAGGTGAAAAAGTATACTTTACACTTCAATATTAGAAAAACGGTCAGAAAATGAAAATTGATTGGAAAAAGTCTTTATTTCTGGTGAACTATCTGAAACCAACTGAACTGGAAAAAGTGTTGGAAGGTGAACAACCCATTTAACAGACCAGCTTTGCTGGGGACTTTTGCAACAGCCAATCGTTAAAAAGCAAATGCTGCTTTCAATAGCAACTGTTTTTACAAATAACTGTAAAAGCACTGAAAATGAATAAATGTATATTATAAAGTTGATTAGATTTATGTTTTCTTCTATTAGGCATTTTTTTTTATTTTGGTGTTAACTTGCCCTTTAATTGCTTGGCTTGCTGCAATCGAAAGCAAGAGTTTTCAGTAAACAATGTCTATATCCTTTTACAGGAACACAATCATAAATATGTAGTGTTGTCTTGTAAAATAAGGGGTAACCCCAGGCACTAGGTTCAATGTTATTGCACAGTACAACCAAGTTAAGTTTTTCATGATGGTGTTGCAAATGGAACACTCTGTGGATGCCATTATGTATGAGCAGCAGTTCCCCCACATATATAAACAGTTAATAAAGAAACAAATGATATAAAATAGGAAAGCCTTCTCTTTATATGTAAGTTGTGGATGGCTCTACCACCATACACAGGGTTAACCCTCTGTAGACCCACCATCTGACCCGTAATATTATTTTTATATGGTATCATGATTTTAAGAGTGGGAACATGTGGGTATAACAGATGAGCCCTGTAATGAATAACCTTCCTTGTAGTAGAACTCGTGATGTGGTGAGTCAATTCTAAGTGCAAAATAGGAAAAGATTAAGCTTACAGTACATGCAAATGTGCTTGTATTGATGCTAATCATTAAAGGTACTTGTGTTCAAACACACCCCTTGCACCACCCCACTATGTGGCAACAATACGTTTGTCCTTCCTTAAAGGAATTGTTCAGTGTAAAAATAAAAACTGGGTAAATAGATGGGCTGTGCAAAATAGAAAACGTTTCTTGGTTTACACTGACTGGTTACCAGGCAGTGACCAATCACTTGAGGGGGGGCCACATGGGTCATATCTGTTGCTTTTGAATCTGAGCTGAATGCTGAGGATCAATTACAAACTGAACAGAAATGTACCATGTGGCCCCCCTTCAAGTCGCTGACTAACTCAGAGTTATAGAGCTGAAAAGCAGGAAGTTGGATTCTGGCTATTATGTTAGACATCCAGTCACTCCAGCCTTTATACATTACATTTTTGGATAACTAACTATATTAGAAACATTTTTTATTTTGCACATCTATTTACACAGTTTTTATTTTCACACTGAACTGTTCCTTTAAGTGTGTCGCTGACACTGGAGAACCCTGGAGTTACCACCACCCTGTACAATTGTGCCTATAGGTGCTACAGTCTTGCGCCCACCAAAAGGATACCAATACTGTTTTTGACGCATATGCCAGAAGTCTTGCAATGCCTTTTCCTATTATACTAGCTGCAACTTGCATGTGATGCACATCAGTGCAACTCAGCACATGGCTGCAATGATGCTGGAATTCTGGGGAAAAAAACAATGCGTCGTGGAAAAAAAAACATGGCCACTTTTGCTGTTTGCTAACCAAGAGCATATACACTGTAATCCATATCCAAATCTATTTCCAGTGTCTACGCACCAGGGCCCAAAAATTAAGCTGCCAAAAATGATGGCTGTCAATTCTGCCTTACGAGCTGGGGCTGGTACAAGGGCCCGTTACCCTGATCAGGGCCGTGTGCATCCCTAGGCCTGCCCCTGCTCATTGTCCCCCCCTCTTTGAAATGTGTAAATTTCCATCATCAGGTCCAGAGCACTAAAGAATGGCGCGTGGGAAATCTTAAATCATCAAATATATATATATATATATATATATATGTGTGTGTGTGTGTGTATGTATATCATTTGCTTTATTTCTCATTTAATAAGTGTTGGGTGACAAAGAAAGGATGTTTTTCCACAACTATATTATGTTTACGGGGCATTTATATTCAGCAAATTCCTCCGAATTCCGTTTTTTAAAGACCGCCGCTATGACATGACCTAGCTGAAACCGGAAGGAGGTGTGTGACTTAAAACCTAAAATGAATAAAACCCAAACATGTAAAGCTGATAGCACGACATATTGGCGACTTCCAAATAAGATATGCGACAGTTTAAAAAGATCACATTAGATTCTCTTTTTACTATAAGCTCACAATGTGACAGTAGCAGATGAAGAAGAGATTTAGAGCACAGACAGAAAAGCACATAGGGCCAAACTGAAACAGCAGGTCTTTACTAAAAGAAATCAGGCAAATAAAATTCTAGGAATAGCTGTAATGGCAGTTGGAGTCTTTATGGCAGCTAAGAGGTTAACTTCCCTTGCTTTGCTTCTTACTACTCGCCTTATAAATGTGTCTGGGTTACACCCTTTTAACACATATCCTCAAGCTATTACAAGCATGTTTTTTGTTTGGGCCTCATGTTAGGGTGGTTATATAATGTGGTTAATCAGTACATCACAAAAATTCGGAAACTCTTTGAAACGGCGTTGGGACTTGTGAGATCTGTATGATACAGGCAGCAATAAACAAAACACTAAATGGGATTTCACTAATAAATACTTATCCATGTAATAAATATAGTGCAAAATCATTATACAGGTATGGGATCTGTTATCCAGAATGCTCGGGACCTGGGGTTTTCCTGATAACGGATCTTTCCATAATTTGGATTTTCCTACCTACTATAATATAATGTAATCATTAAATAAACCCAATAGGCTGGTTTTGCTTCCCATAAGGATTAATTATATCTTAGTTTGGATCAAATACATTATTATTACAGAGAAAAAGGAAATCATTTTGAAAAATGTAAACTATTTGGATAAAATCCATAATTCGGAGCTTTCAGGATAACGGGTTTCCGGAAAAAGGATCCCATACCTGTACCAGCTACTTATTGCCAAAGCATAGAACCTATAGCCAACATTTGGCTACGTTTTTAGAAGTCAAAGTTTTTTTTTTTGAAAATCGTTCGATCGATTAAATTGTTCAGAACTTTATTTGCTTTAGAAGCCACAGAATGACACTGGCCAGAATTAGACAACTTGTTATCAACAAGTACACAAGACAAGTCAGTACAAACTTCCCCTGCCCATCTGATAAAGACCTGTTTGGGGTAAATTCAGTTCACCTCTTTAGATACAATACAATCTATATCCAGATAGGTAATTTACTTCTAGGTACTTTCTATAGAGTTACTGCAACAATTCACAATATGCTTGCACAACAACACAACTTGATATGAAAGGGAAGTTGGTCTGTAAATGACTTATGCTGGACTCCATGTGTACTATACTGGTACATACAAACTTCTTATTGGTGTCAGCATAAAAGTGGCTTATTCTTACTATTGCACATAACGGCTTTGTTTTATTTAGCATAAAGTAAAACAGTGTCAAGTATCACTAAAAAGAAACAATGGTTTAAAGCAGGAATCCCTAACCTTTTTTTAACAAGTGTGCCACATTCAAATTTAAAAATAGGAGCAACACAAGCATGAAAAAAGTCCCTGGGGATTCCAAATAAGGGCTATTGGGTATTTGGTAGCCCCTATGTGGACTGCAGCCTATGGAAGACTCTATTTGTCACCTGGCTTTTTTTGCAACCAAAACTGAAATTCAAAAATATGCGAGTCACTGGGAGCAACATCCAAGGGGTTGGAGAGCAACATGTTGATCATGAGTCACTGTTTGGGGATCACTGGTTTAAAGTCTGTATCATTGGGATCCTGTAGCAAGTGGAGACTATACAAAACACAGGGCTCATTTACAACTCAACGCTATGTGCATTAGTGCAATATCAGACACAAATCTGCATTTTTTTTACTCAAAATGCAGTTCCAGCATGACCAGCTAAATAGTTTGTGCAACAACTTGAGCAAGATTCTTCAACACAGACACAAATCACTATTTTTGGAGCATTTTTAGGATGGCATTTGTGCGTGAATGGTTTTCTTTCCAGGCATTAATCATGACATTAGTGTCTAATTCACTGATAAGTACACAAAGCACTAAAGGAACCTGGGAAGTACTAGGTGGCCAAGGATGGTGTTAATTCCAGGCTTCCCGTGTGTCTATGAGCTAAGTGCGTGCAATACATCAGATCAATCACTGGTGCTCATTGCTAGTTTAAAGGGATACTGTCATGGGAAAACATTTTTTCAAAACAAATCAGTTAATAGTGCTGTTCAAGCAGAATTCTGCACTGAAATCAATTTCTCTTTTTTATATTTAATTTTGAAATCTGACATGGGGCTAGACATATCGGCAGTTAACCAGTTGCACCCCAGGCATGTGACTTGTGCTCTGATAAACTTCAGTCACTCTTTACTGCTATACTGCAAGTTGGACTGATATCATCCCCCCCAGCAGCAACAGAACAATGGTAAGGTAACCAGATAACAGCTCCCTAACACAAGATAACAGCTGCCTGGTAGCTATAAGAACATCACTCAATAGTAAAAACCCATGTCCCACTGAGACACATTCAGTTACATTGAGTAGGAGAAACATCAGCTTGCCAGAAAGCAGTTCCATCCTAAAGTGCTGGCTCTTTCTGAAAGCACATGACCAGGCAAAATGACCTGAGATGGCTGCCTACACACCAATATTACAACTAAAAAAATACACTTACTGGTTCAGGAATTACATTTTACATTGTAAAGTGAATTATTTGCAGTGTAAACGATGTAATTGAGTAATAAAACTACATCATAAAAATCATGACAGAATCCCTTTAAGAAGTGCGCATGGTTGTAAGTACCTCTGTGAATAGCATCAAAGCTCGTTCAATGTGTCCATTTTAATGATTTGCACATAAATGAGCTCAGTGTAAGATGAAATACTTTAGCAACCCCCAGCGTCCTCAGCCAGCCTTTCAACTATTGCTGAACTGCTAAGCATAAGATCGGTGCCAGGAATAATTGTTTAGCAAGAGCTGGGAGGCGGAAAAGTGGAATAAACACAACCTGGAAGCAGCAGTACAGCTATTGCTTTTTTTTTTCTGTTCAGTTTACTCTTTTAATTATGCCGAAACAATTCCTCAAAGGTTTGTAAAGTGTAAAAAAAATGAAAACTGATATACAGTTGTGGAAATTATTTATTAAATAAAATCTGCTATGATGCAACACATTCATCAAGGTGCTTTGTCAGGGCCACCCATGCTCACTGACTGAAACGGAATGAATTTGATTGGTTGTTGCTGAAGCTGGGACTCCATGACTGGGGAACTGCACTTTGCCTAAAGTCTTGCTGGCCTGAAATCAAGGAGGTACCTTCTTGGAGGTCAGCAAGCTGTCTCTGTAACTTCTGCTGTTGGCTCTGCAGTCTCTCACATGTATTTATGCTGTCTTCTAGCTGTCTGCGGAGAGACAGTACCTGGATACCAGCCTCATCCTGAGGTAGAGAGACACAGACTATGAGTAGGAGTTATGGTACACAGAGACAATGTAGGCGTTGACACAAAATACCCCAAAGTGGCAGGTATCTGTTAAAACCTGCAAGCATCTTGTCTTGGTCTGCATTAGCACAGATGTTGTGTAATATTTTTAAGCAGATAGTTGTGGTTTAGAATACTGGAAACATGATGCAGCTGGCACAATATTTAATAAAAAATCATCTTTCAGAGCATAAGAATGATTATTCTGCTGAGACAACAATTTGCAGCCTAGTTACAGCTGATCATCTTGTGGCATTATTGGGAACCTTTAGCAAATACTGCTTAAACACACAGATGAAGTCTTTGCTCAACGGGATTTTCCAACTCGGGCAATTTTTTGTCTAATATCAGTTGGGCAGACTTAACTTAAAGGAGAATTAACCCTAAAAATTACTATGGCTAAAAATGCCATATTTTGTATAATGAATTTATTGCACCAGCCTAAATTTTCAGCTTCTCAATAGCAGCAATGATCCAGGACTTCAAACTTGTCACATGGGGTCATGTCTGTGACACTCATATGCTCAGTGGGCTCTGAGCAGCTGTTGAGAAGCTAAGCTTTGGGGTCGTCATAAATTATGCAGCAGAAAATTAGGGTTTTCTGTAATATAAGATGATGCTACAGGGTTGATTATTAAATTGTAATGCTAGTTGCACTGGTTTCTGTGCTTTAGTTCTCCTTTAAGCACCCCATACACAGACCAATCAGTTGCTGACTAGGTCTGGAGGGGACGGCTAGGGCCCAATGATCAGATCAGAATGGAGGATTGCGGGACCGCATCAAGGAACAGTTGCAGCCCCAATCTGACGGGATTATTTACCCTGCCTGATCGGCATCTGTCCGACTTTCGGCCAGGTATCGATCGAGGACGTCTGTCGGATGGCCCCGCAAACAGGCCAATAAGCTACCGGCTTGATCTGAACAACTCCAAATTGACCCCTGTACCTCTCCCATTGATTTATACAGCAATTTGGCAGGTTTTAGGTGGCGAATAATCAAATTCGAATTCTTAAAGGGCCAGAGTATAATAAAACTCGAAAATCGAATTTGAATTTTTAAAAAACCTCGAATCGAGTTTGGATAATTCCCTAGTCGAATTTGACAGTTTTGACCATAAAATAAATTTGAAAATTTTAATTCAAATTTTCAATTTGACCGTTAAAAAATCTGCCCCCAAGTGTTATGGAAGTGGTATTAGGCAGTATAAGTCATAGGTGGCATGTGCAACATTGCTTCTGTTTTACACTCACCCTCTCTCTCTGAGTGTCTCTTAGTTCCTGCATAAAGTCTTTCAGTGCTTGTTTCACAACCTCAGGCTCAAGTTCTGGGTATGGAGAACGGCTGCGATCAGGAGATACTCCCCGAGAGGATGGAGTCACTCGGCCCTCCATTGATGAATTTTGAGAGGAATCGAGACCTGCAAAAGGAAACGTGAGAACAAGCTTTATCACAAAGGATATATTAATCAGTCTGGCACATTTGGAAGCCCATTTATCAAAGATCGAATTTCGAATTCATGTGAATTTTTTTGAATATACTGGAAATTCGATTGGGAGGTTATTTAAGAAAAACATTTGATCAAATTTGAATCTAATTTGAACAAACTCGAATCGAGTATTTTCCTCCAAAAAACTTGAATGTCAGGAAGGCTATTAACATCATCAAATGGGTCAACGGACCTCTCCCATTGACTTATACATGAACTCGTCAGGTTTTAGGTGTCAAATAGTAGAATTCTAATTATTACCAGGGTAAAGATTTTATAAATCTCGAATTTTGAATCAAATTTGAATTATTCACAATTTTGACCAAAAAAACTATTCACATTTTTCTATTTGACTCTTGATAAATCTGTCCCTTGGTGTAGTAGTGTCAAACTTCATTTTAATTATTTTTTTTAATAAATCTAAAGACATAATGTAAAATACAGGTATGGGAACTGTTATCCAAAATGCTTGGGACCTGGGGTTTTCTAGATAAGGATTTTTGCATAACTTGGATCTTCATACCGTAAGTCTACTATAAAATCATGTAAAAAAATCATGAAATAAACCCTGGCTTATTCCAATAAGGATTAATTATATCTTAGTTTGGATCAAGTGCAAGGTACTGTTTTATTATAAAAGAGAAAAAGGAAATCATTTTTAAAAATTTGGATTATTTTGATAGAATGGAGTCTATGGGAGACGCCCAATCCGTAATTCGGATCTTTCTGGATAATAGGTTTCCGGATACCGGATCCTATACCTGTACTACCATGTTAGAGCCTTCTTGCTTAAACCACAGGTGAAAGAATTAAATAATTTTTGTTGTATGAACAGGCACACATTTTTACAAATATAAGCAAAGAGGAATCGCTGTATCTCCTGACAAAGCAAAGGAGAAGGGGAACAAAAACAGATATGCGTAATATGGTGCAGTATTTTCTGCTATTTTGTATAGATGCACCTTTAACTGTGCGTGATTAAACGTGTATAATAGTGCAAACACTGTGTGACAGAATTAAAACACTTAAATTGTGCGACTGTGTATCTATTTTATATATACACCACTGCGAATTTGTATATTAGTGTGAAAAAATAATATAAGTGATAAAAAGTTTTTGACAGTGAAAATAAAATAAACAAAAATTTAGATGACATCTTTGTGAAATCGAATCAGATGAATTCCAAAAAAGTGGATTCCTTAATTTTTGCTCTATGCAAAACTTACTAACGTTCTTCCAGACTGCATTGGTGTTATTTACAATATATATAAGGAATGAACTACATAGTATGAGTTGAAAGTGTTATGTTTAAGCCATAGTAAGTCTAACTTTTGTAGTTGTCAGTGATATTTGGTCTTAGTCCTGAATATCTATATACGCCCCATTTTTATGTGAAAACTCAATTAAAGACTATGGGAAAATCTGGAATTAAAGGTATTTTTATTTCTAAATTGCACTGTTTACATTGCAAATACAGTAATTCATTATACAATATAAAATTCCTAAACCAGCAAGTGTATTTTTTTAGTTGTAATATTGGAGTGTATTCAGCCATCTCATGTCATTTTGGCTGGTCATGTGCTTTCAGAAAGAGCCAGCACTTGAGGATGGAACTGCTTTCTGGCAGGCTGTTGTTTCTCCTACTCAATGTAACTGAATGTGGCTCACCTGGATTTTACTATTTAGTGCTGTTCTTAGATCTACCAGGCAGCTGTTATCTTGTGTTAGGGAGCTGCTATCTGTTTACCTTCCCATTGTTCTGTTGTTAGGCTGCTGGGGAGGGGAAGGGGAGGGGTGATATCACTCCAACTTTCAGTGCAGCAGTAAAGAATGACTGAAGTTTATCATAGCACAAGTTACATAACTGGGGGCAGTTGGGAAATTGACAATATGTCTAGCCCCATGTCAGTTTTCAAAATTCAATATAAAAAAATCTGTTTGTTTTTTTGAGAAACAGATTTCAGTGCAGAATTCTGCTAGAGCAACACTATTAAGTGATGTGTTTTTTTAAAAAAAATCATATGACAGTATCCCTTTAAATTAAGATTCTTCTTTCTCATCAAACTGAATCTGAATTGTATATTGGATAAATTACAACAGTTATGTTTTTCATGACCATCCACTGGGAGTGTCTTGGTTGAAAAAGCTGCCATGACATATTCAGAGATGTCACTAAAATACTGAATTTACTAAGAAAGTGAAGATATTGTACTTTTCAGTTTTAGAGGCAACAAAGAGACAATAGAGATAAATAATCTTTGGAAATTAAGAGAAAGTTAATTTAAACCCAAACAATTCCAAAATAAATTAGGAAGATCTGAAAACTCATCACATTACAGGGGCTTGAGAGTTACAGTGTTATTCTGAAGTTAGTTCTACACATATGTACAGTAGATGTGACAGTCACTATTTTCTTATGTCATCAAGTGTTTATACTGCTTGACTCACCTTTAGTGGGATAGAGCGTTCTTCGTGGGGAAGGGCTGCGTCCTCTAACACCAATAGTACGTCTGAGTGCTGAATACAGGCTGTTGACATGACTCTCTGCCTCTCTGCGAGATGCCTGTGATTTACTCAATTCTGCCTCAAGAGCTCGCACTCTAGCCTCAAAAGCACCTAGCTGAAGACGTAAATCTCCAGACTCACTAGCACATCGTTGAAGCTGTTCCTGCAGGGATTTACAGGCCTCCTGCAAGCGCTGCTCGCCAGCACGGCTCTCACTCAAACGCTGCTCCAGCTCCTTCTCATGTTGACAAGATGATGACTCTAATGCAGACAAATGCTGCTGCAGGGTCAAGATCTAACGATGGCATAAAGGGAATATTAATATATATATAAAAGGGAATATTAATATATATATATAGAAAAACATGGAGGAGCTCACCCTAAGCTTGTTTACCAACTTGCCCGGGTGCTGGTAAACAAGGCAAATAAAGTAACATAGTACCGCATTCAACGTGAATACTTGTGAAAAAATCAAGATTTATTAAAAAAAATCAGACGTTTAGAAAGAGCACAGTATTCCCATTGAGTGCAGTACTACTTAAAAATATATAAGGAACTGGACACTGGAGAAGTTGAAATAAATGTAGCACAGTGTTATCTTTTAGAGATGAATAATATCTATTATATAATATCATAATACACTACAGAAGATTTTGGACATATGTTTAGTATGGTATTGCTTTTTAAGTTTGTCATCTGCATTAAGTAACCCCTACCATCTCTTTTTTTTTTTGTATAGTATTATTTACAAATATGTTAATGTCTATAATGGAGTAAGAAAGAGACCAATACCTTTTCAGTTGCCAGATTCAGAGTGGAAGCTTAAATCCAATGTAGGTTGGCAATACCTTCCAATTATTAAAACATCAGGAGTACAAATAGGTAACTAAAGGCATAACTGCTTTGCTATTGCTTATGTGCAAAAATAGGACCAAAATAGCTATGTGCAATAATACAAAGAGAAAATTTAAATACAAGTGTGAACTGTTGCTTTGTGTTATGCTCATATGCTATCGTGGGTATGTTAATGTATACTGGTGCAGTATTAGATTAGAACAGATAGCAGCAAGTTGAGAGTGACTTATAAAAGATGAAGGTGAATGCTTTACCAATTTTTGGTAGATTGGTGGAGTGGTGTTTTATGGATCGTATCACCAGTAGTGGAAGGACTAAATTGGTGTTTTATGGATCATATAACCAGTAGTTGCGTGGAAGGACTAAATTTGCCATCAACCTCAGTCATCAACCACAGAGAGCTAAAATATGTCTAACTTAAGATGCCCATACATTATAGGATCCGCTCATATGGCGACCTCAACCTAAAATATCAGGCTTAATACGGTTGTTGGCCCTAGGGCCCCAAAAAGGCCAGATAAACTGGTCTAAAGGGACCAAATCGGCAGATTAAGTCTGTTTGTGTACAGAATAAGGTAATGAAACACACCTCTCTGCGAGCAGCCTCTCTCTCAGATTCACTCTCTGTTAAGCGCTGTCTCAGCTCTAGTGACTCTCTACGGCTTTGCTGCTCTTTCTGCTCCTCCTGCTGTATCCGGGCCTGTAGTTCTGCTACCTCCTGCTCCTTCTGGCTGCTTTCTCCACCCAGTGTCTTCACCTGAAAGTATAAAATACGCAATGGCGATCAACAATTCCTTATTCTAAATTCTTGACTTTTACAATCAGATAAAACAACAAGGGCAAGGTAGAGATTTAGTGGTACATCAATACAACTGCTTTTTCATTCTTAAAGGAGAACTCCACACAAACATAACAAGCAACTTTGCAATATACATGAATTAAAAAATATGCAGACTTTTCATGATTTTTAATGGTTTGGAACAGTTCCCTAAGCCTAGCCCCCTGCTCTCCTGCTGATGTGTCTGACTACTTTGCTGAGCTGCTGACTACTGTTACTTTGTCCTCACCCTGCATCCGCCAAACCCCACAATTCCCAGCACACGTGATTTCAATAAGGAAAGGAACATCACAGTGCAATGCATTGCGGGTTATGTAGTTCCTGCATGCTGTATGTCTGTAACCTATGGAGAAGTTGTTACAATTGGTAACATCGGTGTTTAGTCCCTCCTTCCCTGCCAGGATTTCAAATGATAAAGAGAAGAACTGTTACACAGCTGGATTTTAGCAATGCAATGCAATAAATTGCAATGCAATAAATTACATTTATTCATACTTTTTGAAGAAACAAGTACAGTAACTGTGATGGGTTTATTAGGGGGTTCTGTTTTATGTGGGCCTCTTTATCAAATTTTGGTTTGGAAGCCGGAGTTCCTCTTTAATAGAGGATTTAAAGGAGTGTTATTTGCTACTATTTGGATTTTCAGTATAGGACACAGAAACACTCAGGGTCCACTAGTTTAGAAGCAGAAATGTAGAAGCAATGTACATAAAATAAATGTAAACACTAAAGTTGCAGGATTAATAAAAATCTCAAGAGCATTTTGAGGATTTACTGCACCTGTCTGCGCAGTTCCTGCAGCTGTCTGCGGGCCTCAATGTGTGAACGCTCCACATCTCGGAGAGTAGCTCTGAAGTGTGCAGCTTCCCGCTCTGCACAGGACTTCCCCTCCTGCAGCACTGACATGCGCTGTTGTTTCTCCTCCATGGCTACCTGCAGGCTGAACAGGAGATTAGAAAGTTCTTTAAATTCATACACAATAAAGAAAGTGCATACAATTAAATTCATATGCAAGAAATAAGCCAAGCGTGAACCCATCAACTGAACTGTCCCTTCCAAATATTTATAGGGTACCTTTAAACTGATTGAAAGGCTCTGGGAAATTGGCTTTAATAAACTCACAGTTAAATGCATCTATTTAATACTCTAAGGCCACAAGACACAATTGATAAAGTGTATTAGGCTGGCTTTCCCCCTTTACAAGCCCACAGATATACTACTAGAGAACTAAAAGATAATTCAAGGAGAAACTGAGCAGGATGTAAGGTAGAGAAGACAGGAAGTCGTGTAATTTTTGTCAAGGTGCCATTGATGAGAAGTAAATCCTGTATAGCCCAAGTGACTAAAATAGTAATGTACAACTAGACTCCTGAAACCAACTATAGTGCTATACTGCTTTAAAAAAAACATGCTACCCATACCCTGTTTTACCATAGTAAAGCCATTTCTGGAGCAATGGCTGTCCTATCAACCATAATGCATTATCTGTATACAGATATACATGTCATAAACTACAAGGTGGGGCAGATTCTGAGGTTGTCCCAAACTTGATGAAACTTCTACTACTGGCCATTAGAGGTATAAGTAATGATTATTTGAGCCTTTCAGACCCTTAATCTTAAACCTGATTCATCCATATTCTTCTTGTATTAGTAAAATGAATTACTAAATTAGTAAATGCTGCACATTGGTATTCCAACCACAGACTCCTGCTGGTGAGAGATTTATTTACTCTAATAAGTAACTCACCTGCTCTTCTCCGACTCTATTTTTTTAATGCAGGCTCTCAGCTCAGTGTTGGACTTCTGCAAAGTTTCTCTCTCACGTGTAAGGTCACCTAGATCTCTGCGTAACTCGAGAGTCTCTTTCCTTTGTGATTCACATATCTCTTCTTTCTCACGAAGAAGGCGCTGCACTTCAATTATGTCTCTGCGCAAAGTATCCCGAGAATCTTCTGCCAAGCGTAACTGGGTTCTCAACTCTTCCACCTGTACAAGAATAAGTCGTTAGTTATGCCTACACCTGTCTTAGTCTACTTGGGTATTCTTTCACTGCATTTGGCTTTTGGAAAAGCCGGTAAAAAGGGCCCTGGAGTGAATGGAAGTGAGCGGGTGGGACTTCCATTCACCAGGCTATCCAGGTTTTGGTGAAGCCTGGCTAATTAGTGGCCTCGTTAGACTTCAGGGGAAACCCCTTTAAACAGTGTGTCTCCAGAGTTACTCTCTCTCTCTCTTCCTGGGGAACTGCCTGCATGCAGTAAGGAGAGAGCCGGACACAGTGAGTAACCAAACAAACTACTGGTTTTTTTTGTAGAGTTGGATGCTAGATCCTCTCTATTGTATAGAGAGGGAGCGACTGTATGTTAGTTAGAGCCGGACAGGCTAGGATTTCTTTTTATGTTTTGTTTTCCAATATGCTCCTGTGTGCCGGTTATATATGAATAAAGCTGATTGCGGTCAGCTTAAAAACTCAATGCTGAGTGTGAACTGGGTTTTTCTGAGACCAATCCGATCCCTGCAATCTACCTAAACCCCCAGAGACGGCACCACTTGGACGAGTGGCGTTACATATGGTGGAGGAGGCTTTGGCAATAATTGTTTGGTTTTTTTTTTGAAGATTTAAAGGGCCAGAAACCCAGTTTCAGCGGTGCATTATAAAGTGTTTTGCTGCAGGGCAATATGGACGACGTTCTCAAGGCCCTGATACAGGCTACGGCTGCTCAGCAAGAGGCCACCAGAGTCCAGCAGCAACAGCTGATCGCAAACCGAGAGGAGCAGCGACAAGACCGGGAGCTCCTCAAAGAGGTAGTGCAGCAGCTAGCTGCAAGGAGTGCGGCAGCACCCCCTACAGAAACTGCTAAACCAACTGCTATACGGGCTAGCTACTATCTGCAAAAGCTGACAACAAGTGATGATGTTGAAGCTTACCTTTCCACATTTGAGAGGACAGCAGAGCGAGAGGACTGGCCTAAAGAGCAGTGGGCAGGCCTGGTGGCACCCTTTCTCTCTGGGGAACCACAAAAAGCCTATTTTGATCTGGATCATGTTGCCGCTAAAGATTATGACAAACTAAAAGCTGAGATTTTGGCCCGGCTGGGAGTCACCCTCTCGGTCCGTGCCCAGCGTGTTCATCAGTGGATGTTTATGGCAGAAAAGCCTCCACGCTCCCAGATGCATGACCTAATTCATTTAACTAAAAAGTGGTTGCAGCCGGAGACCCTAACAGGGCCACAGATCGTGGAGCGGATAGTGATGGACCGGTACCTTAGGTCTTTGCCTTCACCTTTGCGCAAATGGGTAAGCCATGCAGATCCAACAACTGCAGACCAGCTTGTGGAAATGGTAGAGAGGTACCTTTCTGCCGAAGAGCTACTCAGTTTTCAACAAGTGGAGCACACCCTAGCTCCAAAGGGGAAACTTCCTGGAATATCCAGCAAACCCCCTGCATGGAAAAAGGGACCTACGACCGATAAGAGCATGCTCCAACGTGGAGAATCTACAGGCACTAGACCCAGAGACTACCAAAATGTGTCAGGAGGGACTGCTCCTCGCAGAGGACCCAATAAAGACTTGGTGCGGTGTTACCGGTGCCATATGCTGGGACACTTTGCTGCCAACTGCAGCCTAACTGATGAGCCTATGCAGTGTGATACTGCCTTAACAAAGAGACGTACGTCAATGTATGCTCAGGTTGTATGTACTGCCCTTCCAAAGACAGGGAAGGATAAGTACCTGTGTGATGTTATTGTGGAAGGAAAGCTAGTAAATGCATTATTAGATTCTGGTAGCCAGGTTACCCTGATGAAATCTTTGTTGATTGAAACGCCTCAGTATGGGCCTGAGACGGTAGGGGTCACATGTATTCATGGGGATACTCGCGAGTATTCTATGGCTGAAGTGGAAATCAAAACTGCCTACGGGACATTAAGGTACCCCGTAGGGTTGGTTCCCACTTTACCACATGACATAATTTTGGGGAGAAACTTCCCACATTTCTGGAAATTGTGGGAAACTGACAAGGTTATGGACCAATCCTACTCAAAGGGAAGCCGCCCTGATTCCGGTAATAAAGTGTCTGAGGGTGTACCGGAGGGTGGGGTTACTGCAGATTTTCCCTTTTCTGTATTAGCAGGGGAATCTGATGAGGTAGACAGGGAACCACAGGTTGACCAGACTATACCAGATGGGAAAGTTCATGTAGACCCGTTTGAGGAAGACAATGACATGCCTGACTTGGAGATTAGGAGGGATAATTTTGCTTCAGAGCAGTTAAAGGATCCCACACTGTCTAGAGCAAGGGCCAATGTAAAAATGATAGATGGGAAATCTATAGATTCTGACTCTAGACCCTCTTGTCCCTACTTAGCCCTCCAAAATGACATACTATATCAGGTAGTAGAAAAGGGAAATGACCGGGTAGAGCAGCTGGTTGTCCCAAAACCATACCGGCGTATGGTACTTGACCTCGCACATAAACATGTGATGGGCGGACATTTAGGTGTAGAGAAGACCAAAGAGCAAATTTTGCAGCGGTTTTTCTGGCCAGGAATACATGGTGAAGTCGAGCAATACTGTAGTTCCTGTCCAGACTGTCAGTATTCGGCTCCTAGGCCGCATTTTCGGAGCCCTTTGGTCCCTCTCCCTGTGATAGAGACACCATTTGAGAGGATAGCCATGGATTTGGTGGGCCCAATAGTAAAATCTGCACGGGGACACCAACATATATTAGTAATAATGGATTATGCTACCCGATACCCCGAGGCCATTCCTCTACGTAATACCTCCTCTAAATCCATTGCTAGAGAGTTGGTACATGTCTTTAGCAGGGTAGGAATCCCAAAGGAAATACTCACTGACCAAGGCACCCCGTTTATGTCCCGGGTCATGAAGGATTTGTGCAAGCTGTTTAAAGTATTCCAACTTCGCACTTCGGTATACCACCCCCAGACTGATGGGTTAGTGGAAAGGTTCAATAAAACGCTCAAAAATATGCTTAAGAAGGTGGTAGACAAGGATGGGAAAAATTGGGATTACCTGTTACCCTATTTGATGTTTGCCATAAGGGAGGTCCCTCAATCATCTACGGGATACTCACCGTTTGAGTTGCTATATGGTAGGCACCCTAGGGGCTTGTTGGACATAGCAAAGGAGACTTGGGAGGGACAACCCACCCCCTTTAAAAGTGTCATTGAGCATGTATGCCAAATGCAGGACAGGATAACCGCGGTGATGCCCATAGTAAGAGAGCACATGGAGCAGGCGCAAGAAGCTCAACAGAGGGTGTATAATAGGGGTGCCAGAGTACGCAGTTTTTCCCCTGGTGATCGGGTACTTGTGTTAATACCCACAGTAGAAAGCAAATTTTTGGCAAAGTGGCAAGGACCCTTTGAGATCCTTGAAAAGATTGGTGAAGTAAATTATAAGGTTCGCCAACCGGGTAAAAGAAAACCCGAGCAAATTTACCATGTCAATCTTATAAAACCCTGGAAAGAAAGAATGGCATTGTTCACCAAACCTACTTCATCTCTAAGGGCAGAACCCTTAGTGCCAGAGGTTAACGTAGCAGACTCCTTGTCAGACACTCAGAGGAAAGAAGTACAGACCTTTGTAATCCAGAATAGGGATGTTTTTTCTGAGAAACCTGGACGAACCTCTTTGGTAAAGCATGACATCATAACTGAACCTGGGGTAAAGGTTAACGTAAAACCTTATAGGGTGCCTGAAGCTAGACGAGAAGCCATATCTCAGGAAGTTAAAAAGATGTTAGAGTTGGGAGTCATTGAGGAGTCGCATAGCGAGTGGTCCAGTCCCATTGTCTTAATACCTAAACCGGATGGGAGCTGGCGCTTCTGTAACGACTTTCGAAAATTAAATACGGTCTCCAAATTTGATGCCTACCCTATGCCTTGTGTGGACGAGTTAATTGAGAGATTAGGGACGGCTAGATACCTGACAACCTTAGATTTGACCAAGGGCTATTGGCAGATTCCCCTGACGGATCAAGCCAAAGAGAAAACTGCTTTTAGTACTCCTGAAGGTCTGTTCCAGTATGTAGTGTTGCCGTTTGGGTTACATGGAGCCCCAGCAACCTTCCAACGTACCATGGACCAAATCTTAAGGCCCCATAGGCACTACGCAGCAGCGTACCTTGATGACGTCGTTATCCATAGCTCGGATTGGCAATCCCATCTACCTAGGGTACAGGCCGTGCTTGATTCCTTACGAATGGCCGGTCTGACCGCTAACCCAAAAAAATGTAGCATAGGCCTGGAAGAAGCCAAGTATTTGGGGTATAACATTGGTAGAGGGCTAGTTAAGCCTCAGCTTAACAAGGTGCAGGCAATTCAAGACTGGCCTAGACCAGTCACAAAAAAACAGGTTCGAGCTTTTTTGGGGATCACTGGTTACTATAGACGGTTCATAGCTAACTTTGCTACTATAGCTGTCCCTCTGACTGACCTTACAAAAGGGACCAAGTCCATAATGATCAAGTGGAACCCTGAGGCAGAACAGGCCTTTCAGACCCTGAAAAAAGCCTTATGTAGCCAACCAGTACTGATAACCCCAGACTTCACACAGACATTTATTGTACAGACTGATGCATCCGATGTGGGAGTTGGAGCAGTACTGTCCCAAATCAGAGAAGGTGCAGAGCATCCTATAGTTTTCCTGAGTAAAAAGCTGAACATCCATGAGAGAAACTATGCTACAGTAGAGAAGGAATGCTTAGCAGTGAAGTGGGCTCTGGAGGAGCTTAGATACTATCTGTTAGTCCGCCAGTTTACATTAATTACTGACCACGCCCCCCTTAAATGGATGTGTGAAAATCGTGAAAAGAATAGAAGGGTGACAAGATGGTTCCTGGCCCTTCAGAACTACAAGTTCACAGTGGAGCATAGACCGGGGTCCCAGCTGGGAAATGCAGATGCCTTATCCCGGGTACACTGTCTTGAGGCTAATTGTGTTCCGACCCCTACGTCGAAACAGAGGGGGAGGGTGTGTGAGAGAAATGCTGGATTAGAGGTGGAAGGTGTTTATATTTCTCCCAGATTTCTCTCTTATATATACTAAGCTCCAGGGAAAGTATGTCAGCAGTGAAAGAGTGTTCTTTCACTGCATTTGGCTTTTGGAAAAGCCGGTAAAAAGGGCCCTGGAGTGAATGGAAGTGAGCAGGTGGGACTTCCATTCACCAGGCTATCCAGGTTTTGGTGAAGCCTGGCTAATTAGTGGCCTCGTTAGACTTCAGGGGAAACCCCTTTAAACAGTGTGTCTCCAGAGTTACTCTCTCTCTCTCTTCCTGGGGAACTGCCTGCATGCAGTAAGGAGAGTGCCGGACACAGTGAGTAACCAAACAAACTACTGTTTTTTTTTGTAGAGTTGGATGCTAGATCCTCTCTATTGTATAGAGAGGGAGCGACTGTATGTTAGTTAGAGCCGGACAGGCTAGGATTTCTTTTTATGTTTTGTTTTCCAATATGCTCCTGTGTGCCGGTTATATATGAATAAAGCTGATTGCGGTCAGCTTAAAAACTCAATGCTGAGTGTGAACTGGGTTTTTCTGAGACCAATCCGATCCCTGCAATCTACCTAAACCCCCAGAGATGGCACCACTTGGACGAGTGGCGTTACAGTACACATGGGCTTCTTTTGAACAGACTTCCCGTTTTCAGCATAAACCTCCAGGGCTAGGGCTTGAGCATGCTCAGTTTGCTCTTCTCAACCCTCTCCCCCTCCCTTTCCACATCCCTGCTGTAATCTGAGCTCAGAGCTATGTGTGAGCTGGGAGAGACTTAGGCAGCAAGTGATATCACACCAAGCTAATATGGCAGCTGCTATCCTAAACAAACCGAGAGCTTCTATAGCTGTTTACTCAGGTATGGTAAAGCATTCTGCAGAATAAATATAGTCTTATAGCTTGCACTATTTTGGCTAATCTATTGTCAATAAACTGCTTTGGTAGCTTTCCTTCTCCTTTAAGAATAATAGAAATTAAAAAAGCATCTGGTGAAAAGGAAAGCATCCTAAATACCTACCACTCAGTAATGTGTGTTCATAAAATCACTGGAGGAATAAGGAAATATGATTAGTGAATTACCCAATACTGGAGAAAATGTCATGACTTGATTAGTGAACTGTACCTGCACTGGATCTAGTTAGCCAACAGATTTAGCCTGACCCTCCACTCATAGGATCAAATGAGGGATAAATGGAACAGTGCCCCACCTACAGGCATGCTTTACTGTCATTTCCTCCTGGTTAAACAAATATGCAGTGTAATAGACACCAGCTTACTCATTTTATGGCGCCAAACTGTCTAATAAATGAGGCCAGACCCTACCTTGTTCACATTTTGGCGTTGTTAATGGCTTTCCCCTGGTATAAAGGGGTAGGTAATTATACTGTAAATGGTGACCCCAAGTTCTGCCCATTCATGCCAGTGGGAATGATTCATGGTAGGTGTAGACATTTTAGAACACAACAGTGTGAGTGATCAAAATGCCTCATGTGCCAAGGTGACATCCCAATCCTTTTGCTTACCTCTTTATTCAGACTTTCTCTGTCGTGGCTCAGCTGTTTCATTCTGTCACGGAGGTTCTTATTCTCCTTTGAGTGAGCAGTAACGGCATCTTCAAAATCAGACTGCAGAGCCTTTAGCTCAGAGGAGACATTATCTAACAAAGTCTGGGAAGCAGAACAAGAAAAAAACAATAGTAACATCGCTGAAATAATCTGCTGCTGTTTGCTTGTTCTGAATAGTCTCATACTTATTGGAGTGAACTATGGCATGCACACTACAGGGTTGATCCTTTTCTCCAATAGTCTTTGCTCTAGTAATTAAATCCTATCTTGCTTTGTTACATTAAACACCAATGTGCATGGGATTCATTTAGGCAAATTATTTTTAGAAATGTTATTTCTTTTTCATGCAGTTTGTCTGACTGAGTGGGCCATGGGTGTGCAGAAACTATTTTCCTGGATCGTCTTAAACACTGGACAGAGCATCCATTTATGATGCAGATAATTACTACTTTGGATTATGCAACGTGTGACGTACTCAAAGATTGATGTTGATTCCCCTACATTCAGTACAGTGCTGTAATACACATTGACAAAATGGAACTAGGGTCAAACTTATTGAAATCAGAATTCTACAAATCGAGCCAAAAATTTTGCAAAATGCTTATTTTTATTTTATTTTTAAAAATGGCAACTAAACCCTTGTGAGCCTATATACAAGTTAAAGGAAGATGTATTTTCAACTTTTAAGCTATTTCATAATATCAATTGCATTTATTACAGCAAATGTTTCACAAGCCAAAAACATGTAGGGGGTTATTTATTAAGGTTCGAGTTGTGTTTTCCACGAACATTTGAGTTTTCAAGTTGATTTTTTTTTGTCACATTTTTGGGTTAAAAAAAAACCCCTCAAATATTTCGAGAGTTTTTATACCCCAACATTGGAAATAGCTTGAATTCGAAAGTACACCATTTTAAACCCATCAAGGTCATGTAGGAGTTAATGTCAGAGGTCCCTTGAACCATTTGAAGATGTTAATAGCCTGCATGATGTTAGAGTTTTTTTCAGAGGGTTTTGCCCAAATACTCCAATAATTTGAGAAATCCAGTTTTTTCCTGTGGAAAATTGTGTTTTTGGGATTCGCAACTCGAACTTGCAAAATCGAGTTTTTTCCTTTCGAGATTTTTCTTAAATAAGAAACCAATTTTTCAACCAAACACCAATGAGTTGTGAGTTCATTTTAGGTATATAAAAAAAAAAACGATAAATACCCCCCGTAATGTAATAAATGGCATTTTGTGTTCCAAATTGTCTCCCATGCTCTATCACCTACTACTAAACGATTAAATTACATGTGTGACAGAGCATGATGGGAGTAGCTATACTACTGAGACAACAAAGCCCTGATAACATTGCAAAGAACAAAATTAACCTAATTAAGGTTATTTTAATGAAGTAACAAGCCACGATGATTAAAAAAAACAATAAATTTTTCCATGTATACAGTAGTATGCTGCTTACCTTGCCCTGTTCCTGCTTAATCTGAGCTTCCCGTCTAAAACGTTCCATCTCCATTTTGGTGTCAGAGAGCTCCCTTTGAGTGTTCATCAACTTCTCACTCAGTGAATTCTTCTCAGTCTCCATAAGGAGTAAGGCCTTAGGGAAAGCAATGGAACTGAGGATTCAAAGTACTACACACAATTATAAGGATTAAGTATTTAAATACTCCTCATGTACTTTCATTTTGCAAAAACAAGGAGGTTAAAAATGTCTTAGGTCATTCACTTGTAACCTCAGAAAGAGCACAAATGCTCATGCACAAATGCCCATGCTCTATGATAAAAATTATATTAGGGTTTTCTATATTCCTCATACTGACATTAATCTATACTTACTTTCTGCTTGTCACTCTCCACCTTTAGCAGGCTTTCTTCTCTCTCCTCCTGCAGGCGCAACATTTCTGCACTAAGCTTCTGCTTCACATCCTCACAGTCAAAGAGCAGATCTTCTTTCTCTTTCTCAAACCGCTGAACTGCATCCTGCTTATCCGCAATCATTGTCAAGCGCAGCGACTCCTGAACCACAGTTTAAAGGAAGAATTGAAAAAAAAGTGACTATTTGTAAATAAGAGATCATTTGTAAATTCCAAGTTAGTGTGATATACTTCCCACAATTCAGTTCTAGTTTTATCACCTACATAAGCCTTTCTGTTGCTTTTAAACAAAATGGATGAGTCTCTGTATCTATAATAATAAGGAGTCACAACAGATCATAACCATGATATGGAAATGGTTAATATGCAAAACATCTACTGTCATTGTAGAAAGAATGACCAGTTTACATTCAGGATGAATTTTTTGTTAGAGCTCTTCATGCAGTTTCAAAGTTTCAATGTTTCCTTATTTGCTATTTGTGATGTGAAAACTACAGTGTATGTCAGCTTTAGTGCCCATTTTTACTACACCAGGGCTCTTTGTGTATCTTGCTTAGCAGAAGATGAAGATATCTATGGGCATGGCAATAACACCTGCCAACCACCAGCACATGTACATGTTAGAAAACTGTCAAGTAGGAGATTTTTAAATGCTGCTTTTCATTGTGACAACATTAAAGTACAAGCTAAAACACTTGTCCACTTTAAAAATTAGGAGCTATGACTATGATATTTTCACACATTTGTCTTTGGAATTTCAATCTTTGGAATGTCTTTATAACTTAACAAGAGATGAGGTACTGCTAGATGAAATGATGGTCATACTTGGGAGTAAAGCTCTACAAACCTTCTCCCTCTTGAGCCGTTCTACTGTGTCCTGATGTTGCTGGCTTTGATTGCTGAGGGAGAGCTGTGCTGCTTGTTCAGTCTGGGCCAATTGTAGCTCCACTGTGACTTTCTGCTGTCTAAGTTCAGCCAGAGCTTCTTCTGCTTCCAATGCTTGACGCTGGACCTCCACTAATTTAATAGATGGTGTAAGCATTACCCATTTTTGTAAACGCAGTAATGTAGTGTGTAGGCAGACCTAATGCTGACTAGAATTAAATATACTGTGCCAGCTATGGCAAATCTCTGTCACTTTGGCTTAAAGGAACAGTTTAAACTAAAAACTGGGTAAATAGATAGGCTGTGCAAAATAAAAATATATTAAAGGAACAGTTCAATGTAATAATAAAAACTGGGTAAATAGATAGGCTGTGCAAAATAAAAATATATTAAAGGAACAGTTCAATGTAATACTAAAAACTGGGTAAATAGATAGGCTGTGCAAAAATAAAAATATATTAAAGGAACAGTTCAATGTAATAATAAAAACTGGGTAAATAGATAGGCTGTGCAAAAATAAAAATATATTAAAGGAACAGTTCAATGTAATAATAAAAACTGGGTAAATAGATAGGCTGTGCAAAATAAAAATATATTAAAGGAACAGTTCAATGTAATAATAAAAACTGGGTAAATAGACAGGCTGTGCAAAATAAAAAATGTATCTTATATAGTTAGTTAGCCAAAATGTAATCTATAAAGGCTGGAGTGACTGGATGTCTAACATAACAGAACACAACTTCCTGCTTTTCAGCTCTCTAACTCTGAGTTAGTCAGCGACTTAAAGGGGAGCCACATGGAACATAACTATTCAGTGAGTTTTCAATTGAATACTTAGCATTTAGTTCAGATTCAACAACAAACAATTATGACCCGTGTGGCACCCCCTCAAGTCACTGATTGGTTACGCCTGGTATCTATTTACCCAGTTTTTATTTTTATACTGAACAATTCCTATAAAGCAATACTTTTTCATGATGTACAGCACTGTATTAAAGTATACTGTAACACTGATTTTTGGCAAGGGTTTTTAAAATATTCAGATTTCATGCAACATCCTAAAAAAACATGGTAGTCTTGTGGAAAGTATATACTGCTTTTAAAGCCATTCAAATATAAAATGAACATGACAATACAGAGCCATATATTACTGATTAAGTTATTTCATTGTGTGTCAATGATAAGGGAAGATTTTCCACCAATTAAAATGAGTGGTACCTTGCAGACTCTGCTTGGCAAGTGTCAGGGTATGAATCTCTCCTTCCAATTGCTCTCTGCGATCCTCAAGCTGGGCAGCACGACGCTGGGTCTCATACAGAGTGCTTTCTAGTGTTTCCTTCTGTGCTCTGTACAGTACAGACAAAATAGTCAGACAAAAGCCATATATTGCAGGCATAAAAAAACAAGAGGTAGTCATCTATACCGAAGCTGGGCAAATTCTTCTTCATGTTCTTGCCTCTCAGCCTCCAGTGCTGCAAGCTGCACGCCAAGCTCAGCATTCTGCCTGGTGAGTTCCTCCATGCGCTGGGCTGCAAGTTGCAGAGCTGTTGCTTGTAAGTCCATCTCCCTGCGGCTCTCCTTCAGCTGATCCTGCAGAGTTTGCACCAGTGCATTTGCCTGAGTTCATGGAATGAAAAAAGTGAAACAGGTAACAAAGTTATTCTTCAATCTCTTACCCAGTTCATACATATTCAATTCAAGCATTTTTAGTCCACACACAACAAGTTAAGAATGAAGTAGTCACTCCTCTCTATAGAACACAGATTGATCATCACCATTTTGATGACACCATAAACAATGAAATATCCACTGTTTATTGAAGGGAGTAATTTAAAAAAAAGAACATTTTATTTCATTTTAACTTAACCGGTAGTTATGGCTTCAAGTGGGGCATGCCTTATTTATATATATATATATATATATATATATAGCAGTTGCTCTGAGTGAATTTTCTATAGGTACTTCTGTCCTCATTATTCCCTACCTGTGCTAATTGGTCCTGTAGTTTGCGTCTTTCCTTGTGTACACCATGAAGCTGCTCCTCCTGCTGTTTGTGCTTTTCCTCTGTCTCTTTGCACCTTCTCTCCAGGCCCACTCTGTTAGCCTGTAACTGGGAGACTTCAAGTTCCAGAGCTTCCCGCTGCTCTTTCAAAGCAGCACAGCTTGCCTCACCAGCACGGCGATCTTCATGCAGAGCTGAACGCTCTCCTTCCAACTGTGCAAGGATGCAAAAAGAAAATCAGATTTGTACGGTGATATAGGGGGAACACTGCATCCAACTGGTTCAAAATATCATGGTGATACACCAGGTTTTTTTAATTAAATATATTTAATCTTACCACTTGAGAAGACAAATATTGTTACTATAAATCATTACATGACCCCTTAATAAATATGTGTAAACCAATTTATACTGAGATCGACTGACGTTTAATCACATACTACTATAAAGAGAATGAATCCATCTATCTCCCTGACTGACTAATAAGACAGGAAGAGATAACAAGTAGTAAGCTGGGGACATGCAAGGGCATAAACACCAACAGCAAATAATCTGAACAAGATACAAAAGGTAGGTGAGAACTGGTGAGGCTAAATGTGGATAAGACGCATGTGGTATCTACTCTGGTGCATGTATCTTTGTTTTTATGTACCCCATTCTTCCTTTGGCTGATTACCTGCAAAATAACACGGTTCAGGGCCACCTTGTCCTGTGCCAAGCCTTCATTAAGAGCACCCATTTTAGCCAGAGAGTCTGTTAGTGTTGCTCTCTCGCTGTGCATCTGATTAAGTGCCAGTTCCAGCTCAGCTCTGCCTGATTCCGCCTGGCAAGAAAATCCATGTTAAAAACACTCTATGCACCAGAGACACCATGTACTGTAGTTAGATCAATAGAAAATACAGAATATCTAATCCATGGCCTGTCCAGAGGATGAATATTTTTTTGTTTTAACCTTTGAGAGCCCTGAAACGATATCAAAGAACAACACATGTGAACTGGTTAAGCAATTAGCTGACTGGGCAGTTAGGTTTATAGGAGTGCAAATACTCCTTGTGGAACATTCAGCTTCCAACACAAATGTAAAGCTTTTATTTTAAGTGCAGGGACTAACCTTGCTCAGAGCACTGGCCACAGCTTCCTTCTCCCCTTCTAGAACATCTCTTTCTAGCACTGTCTGACTCAGATTCTCCCTGACAGTCACTAAGTCTTTCTTTAGGATGGAAACCTTCTCTTCCAGTTGCTCTTGGATCCTCTGCCTACATGGGCAAGAAAACAGCACTTAACACTTAGGACATCCTTGTACCTGCTGGGATGTATTGTTGCAGGGATCCAATATCACATTAAAATGTAAGTTGGCTACGGAAACAGTCTTGACATATAACAAATTAAGATGTTTGTGGTAAAACAGGGATTACGGTAGCAGCAAGTCATTTGTGGTATTTGGGAGACCATAACAGGACTATGGCACTGTCTTTTGGAGAGAGAACTATTTGAAAGTATAAATGCATACTTAATGTTCTTAAAAGCATTCATTTTGTAATGCTTTTTCACTTATGTTTCAGTGTCTTTGACAAACATTTTGAACAGTTTGGTAAACGTTTGCTAAAAACAATGATTTAGCTTAACACTGGTTATCATCAGCTCAGAAGTCTAAAATTAGTCTCCACTAATTATGAAAGTGGAAATGATATACAGTAGACCACTACAACATTTGAAATGCATCACAAATGTGCATGAAACATTTCAGTATTAATTCTACAACATACAAGATGAAAGAAATGGAAACTGAATTTGCTGGATAGTGATACGTAGGTATAACCAGCTCTCTTGGAATATATTAGTACAACCATATTATACAGTGTTTACAATCATTTGTGTAACTGTATAGGCCAGGAAACATCGGCACCACTGAAATCAGTCAGGAACTGTTAAGAAAACCAACATTTCAAATAAACCTTTGGTATGACCAGAATTTGTAAAAAAAATATTACTGTAACCAAAAGGTTGGAGGAAATTATCTGAGCAACTGCAGTTTGGCAGTAACAGTCAGTACAAAAGGAAGTTTAGAGGAAATATAAATGTGGCCACAAATGTACCTTTTTCAGAAAATTTAAGCATGACCAGAATTTTTGGGAATTTTTAGTACAGACTTCATAAGGATAAATTAGTGCAAGCCTGGCAGGGATTCTAAGTGCAAATTGAAGTTTCCAAAATGTTACTATGGCTAGCAGTTGTTAGAAACACTTCATAAAAAAACAAAATCTATCAGAAAATGTTGGTTCAGTCATAATGCATGAGAAACGGTTTGTACTACAGGAGTTTTAAGTGCTTTTGGTGAAACCACAGTTTGGCAGGAATTGTAAGAAGCCATAGACATATGCAGAAAATGGTAATGAATAGGTCAAACGCACTTAGTTAAAACATATTGTCAGAAAGTTTTAATACAGAATTTGTCAGGAGTAAATTTTACATTGGGCAAGAGAGCAGACAGAAAATTTAAGAAACTGTTAATTCATGAAAAAATTGCCAAACTGTTACACACTCGAAATATATGGAATTTGACAACAATTGTTAGAATAAATAGGTAAATATGTAAGAAGTTACATACTTGGGGGCAAATTCCCTAAGCGGCGCAAACTCACTATCGACCGCTTTGGCCACTTCACCAGGCGTAAATTCGCTAGGACAATGCTAATTGCCTAAAATGCAAAGTTTTGTCCAGGGTGCCGAACGCTGGTGAAGTTGCGCTACCGTTACTTCGGCAAATCAATGTTCACCCTTTAGGGAATCTGCCCCAAGACTACTGATGTGTGTGACACAATACTCTTCCATCCCCAGGGAAAGGGACCATATATTAAAGGAACAGTTCAATGTAAAAATAAAAACTGGGTAAATAGATAGGGTGTGCAAAATAAAAAATGTTTCTAATATAGTTAGTTAGTCAAAAATGTAATGTATAAACGCTGCAGTGATTTGATGTCTAACATAATAGTCAGAACACTACTTTCTGTTTGCAGCTCTCTTGGTTTCCACTGATTGGTTACCAGTCAGTATCCAATCAGTGACTTGAGGGGGGCACATAGGTCATCACTGTTTGCTTTTGAATCTGACATACTTGTTAAGGATTAATTGCAAACTCACTAAACAGTTATGACCCATGTGGCCCCCATTAAAGTCGATGACTAACTCAGAGTTAGAGAGCTGCAAAGCAGAAAGTTGGGTTCTGTTATATTATATTAGACATCTGCTCACTCCAGCCTTTCTAAATTACATTTTTGGCTAACTAACTATATTAGAAGCATGTTTTATTCTGCACAGTCTATCTATCTACCCAGTTTGCATTTTTAAACTGAACTATTCCTTTAAGGCTTTGCAAATGTGCCATGGTACATTCAAGGTTAATATACAAAGGGGTAGGAGGGACACTCCTGTATATTTCATATTTTAACATAAAGAAGTATGTTTTATTAGCTTGAAGTTATGAATAAGGAAGCCATGGCTGGTCTTTAAGCATAATTCACATGTGATAACAGTCAATAGGTACACCAAAGCCATTTTATGGATTTTATTCAAGATGTAAATGACTGACAGCTTCTGCATTGCAATGCTTTTTGAAGGAGCTATTATAAACCTAGCATTAATATTGTTGATGAAGGATTATGATAGCATTCCTGGCACTCACCCTCTCTCTAGTTCCTTTTGATTGCGATCTCTCTCCCTATTCAGTTCCTCCTTCTGCTCTTCCAAGGTCTCCCTCTGTCGGAGTAACTCTCCATTGACGGCCTTCAGTCTCTCAGTTTCCAGCAGAGAACCCTCGGCTTTCTGCTTAATTGTGTGCAAGGATTCTTCCATATCCTCCTTCTCCCTGTAAACAGGTATACACAATCATAGATTACCCTGTATTTAAGTTATTCTTCACCAGGCAGTCTGTTTCTACTATCTACTCAATTTTTGGCGAAATAAATGAATCAGCGACTAAATATTACCTGAAAACAAACAAAAAGGCTTCATTTAAAATTACACCCCTTCTATCAAAAATTCCAAAGCAGAGGGAAACAAATACATTGAGCATAATTTGAGATGGGGGATAGCTCTTCTCAGAGGTATGGGAAGTTGACTGTTCCTGCCTCAGTTGACAAGCAATAGAGTTTGTAGCATCTACATGCAGACAATGATCAATATTTGCAACAGTCTAAAAGGGCTGATTTTCAGTTGAGTGCACACCTAGCTAAAATGATCTGCCCATCTACCTTATGTAGGCCTCACACTTATTTTCTGAATGCTGATGCCTCTCCCCCGAGCACTTTTTGTTATACTGGGAGTGTAAAGACTCACCAAATGCACTTCTTGCGCTGTTTCTAGAACTAGCAGCAATTATGTGTGCACTGACAAGCTCACGGAGTGTCACACAGCTGTAAAAACACAATGCTGTTTTTAGAGGACTTGTTATAATCCTATTCAGCTCTAAACAGAGCCTTAAATAATACTTGCTGTTTCTGGTTTTATAAGTGTGCCAGTTTTAATGAAATGTTATTTCAAAAAATAAATCTGGCATTCTTTACTTTATTTAGTTTTTCTTAACACTCCAAATCCACTATAATGCTAGGATAAATCCTGCCTTGAGTCTTTTGCATCGGAACAGAAATGAAGAAGAACAGGGTGGTGGGGGTCATTTATGTCTGTTTGTCAATCACTATCACTAATCAGTTTTACAGATACATTTCAGGCAAAAATATCCCCATTTGTATGTATTAACTGCAGTCAATCTAAAAGCCTGTCTATCTAGTTAATGGACTTCCTGTGCATTTTATAGGCTTTAAAAATAATTTCCACGCACACTTTTGCAGTTATATTGGAACACTGCTTCAAATAGACATAAGACATCACATCATAAATGCAGACATTGCCAAAAGATCACATTTATTACAATTCTTTTGAAATATAAGCACTGTTTTAAGAGCTATAGCTTACAGAAAAAAATACCCATTCTTGATTACATTCTAGAAAAAGGAAACTTTACAATTACACTATTTTAATGAAGTGGATAAAATGGCTAAGCACATGGACAGTAATAGCAACTAAAGGCAACAAAGTTGTTAAAATAAAGTCACGTTCTTCCTAGTATGTGTTAATATATACTGGATAATGAACTTGCCTATTGTAACCAGGTCACCAATGACCTTTCTGGTGGTTGTAAGCTTTTATGTAGGTCTTGGAACTTCAAGGTGACTTTCTAGAGTTGGTAGTTTTTTTAAATAATACACAAGGTTTAATGTGACAAATCACATCATTTATATCTGATGATACAACTAAGTATATATATATTTTTATATAGTTACATAGTTAAATCGGGTTGAAAAAAGACTAATTCCATCAAGTTCAACCCCTCCAAATGAAAACCCAGCATCCATTCATACACCCCTCCTTTACTAACTATAGAGTTTAGTATTACAATAGCCTTTGATATTATGCCTGTCCAAAAAATCATCCAAGCCCCTCTTGAAGTCATTAATTGAATGAGCCATCACATCACTCGGCAGTGCATTCCACAACCTCACTGTCCTGACTGTGAAGAACCCCCTACGTTGCTTCAAATTAAAGTTCTTTTCTTCTAGTCTAAAGGGGTGGCCTCTGGTACGGTGATCCACTTTATGGGTAAAAAGGTCCCCTGCTATTTGTCTATAATGTCCTCTAATGTACTTGTAAAGTGTAATCATGTCCCCTCGCAAGTGCCTTTTTTCCAGAGAAAACAACCCCAACCTTGACAGTCTCCCCTCATAATTTAAGTCTTCCATCCCTCTAACCAGTTTAGTTGCACATCTCTGCACTCTCTCCAGCTCATTTATATCCATCTTAAGGACTGGAGTCCAAAAGTGCACTGCATACTCCAGATGAGGCATCACAGATGAAACATATACTGTATATGTTTCAGGTTATTCATGCCTATTGTGTATGTTACTATGTATTACATTTCTCATATCTTGCTCCGAGACTGATCATTCACCCATGGTAACCAAAGTGAACCTGCTCCCTGACTTTCTTCTAGAGAAGTGATCCCCAACCTGTGGCTTGCGAGCATCATGTTGTGCCCATTGGCCTCAAAACAGGTGCTCATTTTTTAAAATTTGACATGAAAAAAAGTTTTGGAGGCATAAAGACCATGTGTACTGCCAAACAGACCCACCTGTAGTCTGTCAGTCCACACAGGGGCTACCAAATAACCAATTAAAGCCCTTACTGGGCAGCCCTCTAAACATTTTTTATGCCTGTGTTGCTCTCCAACTTTTTTATATTTAAATGTAGCTCAAGGGTAAAAAGGTTGCGGACCCCTGTTCTAGAGACTCCCTGACTGATTCTAGAGAAGTAGTGTTATTCTATTCAAGTTCCCCCAGGGCCCAAATCAGTGTTAGAGATCTAGGAAAACATCAGTGTATTAGGCATTTAGCCATAGTTCCATCTCGAGCAGCAAGTAAGTTGTCACCTCAAATCACACCCTAATTGAGCTTCAAGCTTGGTTTACTTGTTCAAGAAGAACAGGTAGGAATTCTCCCCAAAACTCACCCAGCTTGCCTTTTAGGAGGAGCCCCTCTGCAACTGCTTAAAAGCACCCTGGGGCCCAGCCCACACTCTAGGAATCACTGATCTAAAGCATAGACTAAAGATAAAACTACCAATTACAGTGTCAGCTATTAAATACACAGCTATTAAATCTCCCACTGGGAGATCCTATGGTATTCTGGTAGGCCAGTCCAACCATGCACAGAATAATGCATAACCAGTGCAATGTTTTATGTTGGAAAACAAATAAATCTTGTGGACCCACCCAACTTAACTCGGGAGCTGTGTGTGAAAAATAAGCCTCACGGGGGGGCGGAGCTTGCCTGCTGAACCGGATGGACGCACACAACTAGCGCTCCGTCTGAAAGGAGGATGCTTTGAGGGAGAAAATATAGTTAATCTCTCCCCATCACTGTATCGGACCCACAGATATACTCCGGGTAAATGAGGGGGACAAGACTGGCCCAAAAACACCAGCAGAAAGCAGTCACCGCTTTCTTTCCTCCATCTGCAGCCTCACACGCGGACACAGCTTCCGCCGCCATCTTGGATCCGCAACGCAGCAAGAAAACTACGCCGGAGAGACACATGGCGAACAAGTCTCCAGACCAAGCGCCGGCAACTGCGGCCCAAATAAAAGAAATGCTATCGGAAATGAAGCATACACTACAAAGCGACATCAAACAACTCTCCACGGATCTCGGCAAAGAAATTAGAGATCTAGGCGATCGCACGGCTCAATTGGAAGAAAAAATGGGTGAGTTTACAGAAGCTCATAATGATTTAGCTGACTCTTACAATACCACCCAAAAAGAGCTTGAACGTCTATCTGAGAAAGTGACTGACCTAGAGGATAGGTCCCGTAGGAACAATATACGGCTTAGGGGGATTTCAGAGTCTGTACTCCCCAGGGACCTTGAAAGCCATATTACTGACTTACTTAAAGTGATACTGCCAGATCTACATGCGCTTGAAAGGGCAATCGACCGAATCCACAGAGTGCCTAAACCTAGAGCTGCCCCTGACAATGTCCCCAGGGATGTGCTTGCCAGATTCGTATTCTACCAAACGAAAGATAAATTGCTTTCTCTGGCCCGCAAAAAGGATAATTGGCCAAAGCAATACCAACACCTTGAATTATATATGGACTTGGCCCCTGCAACTTTGATCAAACGCAAAGCCTTCGCCGAGACTACCAAAATCCTGAGACACAACGGCATACCATACCGATGGGGATACCCAGTAAAACTCATTGTACAACGCAATGGAACCTATACAACATTTTCTGCTGCAGAGGAAGCAAAGAAAGCCCTTGTCAGGTGGGACCTAACTCCAGCCAATACCAAAGAAACCCCGCCAAGACGACAGTCACCGCCCGCCACACCAAAGAAACTTCAAAGAGAATGGCGCAAAACCTGATATCTCTTCCTTAACCACACCAAAATCTCCCGTGCAAAAATTGGTTCTTTGCATGCAGATACCTCCTTATGACGTACAAGGCGTACCTATTCACCTTCACCCCCAATACCTTCTCCGCTTAGATTGGAGTTGATCAGTGGTTACCCATGCGAAACCACAAGCACCGCATTTGTTCAAGGTGCAGTATTGTTTGTTTGTTTAGGTTAATGTTGGAATGTACATGGCAAGCTGGTATTTTTTATTGTTTTCAGGTTGTAATATATGTGTCAGTGGAAAGCATGCACGCCTCCAAAAAAAATGGTGCGGTTTTATTCGTTAAATTGTAGAGGTCTAAATTCCCCCAATAAGCGAAATCAGATCCTAAATGATGCCTTTAAGGTGAAAGCTGATGTTCTCTTCTGTCAGGAGACACACTTTAGTCTCTCAACCCCGCCTAAATTTTTTTCTAAAAGATACCCCCACAATTATCATGCCTATGCTAAAAATAAAACCAGGGGGGTCTCCATTCTAGTGTCCTCCAAAGTACCGTTTCAATTTAGAGGTGTGCATGTCGATCCTGCAGGCAGATATTTGTTGTTGATCTGTGAACTGGGAAATGTTACCTACTCTCTAATCAATCTGTATGTCCCTAACGAACACCAAACGAAGTTTCTGGCCAATACACTCCCAAAACTCCTCCAATACAGGGTTGGCAAATGCATAGTAGCTGGAGATTTCAACATAGTCTCAGATCCAGACGTTGATATTATCAAGGGTTCTGGGGGTTCCATAGCACGAACACAGCGCAACCACAGTAAATCCTTTACCAATATACTTCACTCACATGGACTAATTGATGTATGGAGAGCAAAGAATCCTCTTGCTAGGGACTATACATATTACTCCCCCAGATTTAATACATACACTAGAATTGACGCATTTTTAGCAGATCCGCAAACAACATCCCAAACCACCCAAACTTGGATAGGACTCAGAACATGGTCTGACCATGCTCCTGTAGGTCTGGAAATACCAAATAACGGCCCGCCTACTGACAAGCTGCCCTGGAGGCTAAATGATGGCTTGCTTCTCAGGGAAGATTATAAAACCCATATCGAACAAGTTATCCAGCAATATTTTACCCTAAATTCGAGCGGGGAAGTGGGCCCCCAGACAACATGGCTAGCACATAAGGCGGTCATACGGGGGGAGTTCATCTCTCTTGCAAAACAACTTAAAAAATCTAGAGAACAATCCCAATTACAGCTGGAAACTAAATTGGCCTTTCTTGAGAAGCAGGCTATCCGGGAAAAAAGTACCCTATATTTACAAGAAATAACAGAACTCAGACGGAAACTTAACGAAATTATAGCAGCCAAAACGGCGTATCGACTTAAATTACTTAAAAAACTCTACTACACTAAAGGCAATAAGGCAGACAGATTGTTGGCTTCACAGCTGAAGCATCAGCAGGCCCAAACCAGAATCAGCCACATAACTTCATCGACAGGCAAACAAACTGACCCCAAAACTATAGCAAACGAATTTGCTGCATACTATTCAAAGCTATATAATTTGACGGATAATGAAACGGTAACAAAGCCGACCAAACAGATCATTAAAGAATACTTAAGTAAATTAGCTCTCCCTCATCCAACGCAAATCCAACTAGAAATGTTAAATGCACCGATATCAAGGAAAGAAGTCGCTGACGTTATAAAAAATCTGAAAGCAAATAAAGCCCCAGGTCCAGACGGGTTCACTAACAACTATTATAAAACATATTCAACCCTTCTTTCCCCATATCTTCTCCAAGTATTCCAGAACGTTATGGACTCTGGAAATATCAACAAAGAGTATCTCCAGGCCCATATAGTCACTATTCCCAAGCCAGGAAAACCCTTGGATCAATGCCAAAGCTACCGCCCGATAGCCCTCTTAAACACTGACCTCAAACTATATGCCAAACTTCTAGCACAGCGACTTAATCAGGTCCTCCCATCCCTTATAGATCCTAACCAAGTTTGTTTTGTCCTTCACAGACAGGGTTCGGACAGTACACGCAGATTTCATAACATTATCCACATGTTAAAAATACAGAGAACCCCGGCTCTTCTATTGTCACTAGATGCGGAGAAGGCCTTCGATAGGGTAAACTGGGAATATATGGAGGAGACACTCAAGCAATATCGACTAGGCCCGACCTTTCTAAAAGCTATGCTCCCACTGTATACAAATCCCTCGGCTAGGGTATGTACCGCAGGGGCCCTATCGGGGGCCTTCTCCATAACGAACGGCACTAGACAGGGATGCCCACTATCCCCTTTAATATTTGCAATGTTGGTTGAGCCGCTGGCTCAAAGAATAAGGGAGAATATAGACATAACCGGAATCATCAACGGCAAAGACCAACATAAGATTGGCCTATTTGCAGACGACATACTACTGACACTCCAAAATGTTACTGTCTCCCTGCCTAATCTGTTTAAAGAGCTCACAGACTTCCAATCTGTTTCATGGTACAAAATAAACCAGTCCAAAACACAAGCACTTCCTATCAACATCCCACACCCAACCCTCCAGGGTTATAAACATGCATATGACTTTGAATGGCGAGATACCTACATAACGTACCTGGGGCTAAAACTTCCCAAAGATCCAAATGCCATATATAAATTAAACTACCAACCTTTACTGAGATTAGTCGAATCAGAATGCAGCAGATGGAAATCAGATTTTATTTCATGGCTAGGAAGAATAGCTTCCCTAAAAATGAACTTGTTACCAAAAATATTATACTTGTTTAGGACTCTACATGTTGCACTACCATCACATTATTTCCCATCCATGCAAAAAATATTGAATAAATTTATCTGGGCAAACAAGCCCGCAAGAATAGCATTCAAGTGTGCACAATTCCCCAGAAATTCTGGGGGACTAGGCTTCCCAAATATTAGGTTATACTATAATGCTACAGTGTTAGAGACTGTGATCCGGTTACACTCCCCGCCAGGTATTAGGAATTGGGTTGATATTGAAACTAATTGTACTAGAGACGGTAATTTAATACAGCTATTTTGGATGCCAAGAAAGACAAGACCAGCGAACCCCAATCTTTTACCGACGACACAGACTTTGTTATGTCTTTGGGACTCTTTGGTCAAAAGTCTTAACCTCTCCACCTTTCCATCACCACTACTTCCCATTAATGCCTTGAGCTACTTGATTCCAAACATTAACCTCCAACCATGGAGTGCCACGGGTATCAATACAATTGGCCAACTGTACTCTATAAACGCCTTGAGAACCTTTGAAGATCTGACAGAACAGTATAACCTTCCAGCATCTCAATACTATTCGTATATCCAGATAACTCACTTTCTCAAGTCTTATCCCACTAGTGCAACTTCCTTGCGTCATAAAACAAGGATGGAATACCTCTGCGACAAGGCCTGGAATGGCAAAGCACTAATTTCTGACTGCTATAAACAACAACTCCAGACTCCAGACGACTTCAAATTCCCATACATGCAAAAGTGGGAAGAAGATATCCATACTCAGCTTCCTCCTCATATATGGCAACACTCTATCTTAGCTCCTAAAGGAGCAACTAGCTGTACGAACCATATTGAAATGCACACCAAAATACTACATCGGTGGTACCTCACCCCACAGAGAATAGCAAACATTAACTCCCAATACTCCCCACTGTGTTGGAGACAATGCGGAGAAATCGGTACATTTTTCCATATGTGGTGGCAATGTGCATCAGTTAAACCGTTTTGGGAAGAAATATTTACACTACTGAAAGCTAGACTAAGCTATGATCTGCCCTGCCTTCCACAGATAGGACTCCTACAAATCTACCCGAAAGACTCAATACATCTCAACAAGAAATTACTTTTTCATATTTTCAATACAGCAGCTACCTTAATAGCAAAAACGTGGAAACAACAAGGAACACCCACATTACAACATCTACTTCAACAACTGGACTCTAGAGAACAAATGGAAAGACTGGCTGCAGGGACTCCAGAGTTACAATTAAAATGTAGCCAAATTTGGGACCCCTGGCACCCCCAAGCTGTATAAATACCACAACCCAACTAGTTAAGTTCCTTAAATCTAACAGGCAATTTGGGGATGATGCACCGTATCTATATGTATATACCCTGTACCCTTTTCACCAGCCTTGCCATGTACAACATTTGTTCTATATCCAGTTACTCAAATATATTATTTGTTTTTCTCTTATCTTTTGGATATGTTAAACACTTCACATGCTGTTATGTACTACATGTTCATATGTGCCTCACGAATGTAAACCCGAGGCGCTTGTGTACTCTGAGCAATCTTTATACATAATAAACATGCAAGTGTAAAAAAAAAAAAAATAAGCCTCACCAGTAATGCAAATGGCCTTCATAAGTATTACTGGCTTCAGTTTGAGAAACAGTCAACTATATCTTTTTCAGCTATATGCCCTTTTCCCCCCATTTTGAGGTAATTCCAGGACAACAAAAACACCAAGCATAATTTCTCACCCTCCCTTACCTGTTCAGCTCTTCTATGCTGTTTTGGCATTTCTGCAATTCTTGTTTTACACTTTCCAGCATGGTATTAATCTCCTTGTTCTCCTTTTTCAGTTCCTCAGTGTATGCCTCTGATATCTGCTGATTCTCCTCCTGCTGCTTCCTAGTTTGCTCCAGTGAATCCCGTGCTGCTGCAAGCTCAGAGTGTAACTCCTACCCAAACATACACCATGAGTTACATATTGGTCCTTGGTAATTGTAAGTGTGCCGACTGTTTTACTGTTTTTTATAACGTATCTCAATCTAGAGCATTAACTGCTTGGAAGATGGTCACCAAATTAAGCCATTTTGCTAGCACATCACGTTGATTATAAGACTGCATGTTCTAACTTTCTGCACTGTAAAAACACTGCTCCCCATAATAATAACCATCTCTCTTGCTTCTCCTCACTATTGCTTGTCTATAGCAGCAGCTGTGTTATTACTACAGATCTGGATTCACTTGACCTTGTCTTTGAAACTAGGAACTGCTCTAATGATTTTTTCAACAACGAAACATCATTTTAAAAGGCAATAGAATAATACGTACACATTTTGAGGTGTGGTTAACAGAAAAAGAGTAAAGGGGTGATGAGAAGTGGAAATGGAAATTTGTATATTTAGTGGAGACTGGCTGTTAGCACAGTCTGCAGTTCTCAAACAAATGTTTCACCTTTTCTCTGTCTTGGTGTCGCTGCAGAACATTCTGAACTGCCTTCAGTGCCAGCTCTGAGCGCTGAGGGGAGCGCATACGTGTGGGAGACCTTCGGCGAATTGGGGAAGAGCTGAAAACATAGAAGGGGTTGACAGACGGTCTCATTTCATCTGTAGTAGATATTTCTGTGTTCTCAACACATGTTGGATCTGGGCTCCCATCAGTTTGACACATCTATGGAGAAAAAAAGCATTTTAGTATTTTAGTTATAAAATTAAAACCACAAAGAGTAAATAACTAAAAAGCTGAAATTGCGGGTATTGAAAAATTACCTATATTTCAATAAAATAATAAGTGGAAAGACGGTGAGATGAAAAAGTGAAAAGTAACAATTAGATTTAATCGATCACAATGGAAAGGGTATTTGAGTGTTTAGCAATACACTGTACAACAGTAAGGCAGCTCTTATGTAGATGGCTATTAACTGTTATCTGCTGAGTTCAAGAGAACAGAAGGAATTGTAAGTTCAATGAAAGCAATAATGATAGGTTTATAGTCATCTAGAACAGCACAGTCCAAGATTTTCTAAGATTGGGCCAATTATCTGCTGTTTCACATTTGTGTGCTGATTGTTAGAAAACAATGATGCACAAAGAGATTTTTGGATATCTTAGGCATGTGTATGCCATAAAATCTATTGGAGGACCCCATCTGGCCGCGGCCCTGCAGCTGGACAGCCCTGATCTAGAAGGAGTTATATTAAGGAATAGCAAAGGAAGAACACAGGTTAGCTTGATCTCACCATAAATGGTGAGACTATATGTTGTATGCTCAAGGGGAGGTTGGTATATGCTTTGATTTGGTGATATATTCTCTTGTAATCTTGCGACAAGGGGTGTGTAAGGAGATGGCGTCATGCATTTGGATTTTAACTATGAATTGTATGGACAGACTGGCAGTAGTGAGTTTGTAGCAAGCTGGCAAGAAATATCATTCTTGTTTGAGGGCCAAAGAGTTACATACAATGATGTGTGCTAAAAGTTAACAATCTACAAGCAAGCAAAACATTCATTTTCCAGGACAGCATTTCTTCTTGGGTAATGAAAAAGGTCAATATTATTTGAAAATTATTGAAGTTTGGTAAGTGTCTGTTGTTAACATTTGTATTGAATATATTATACCACTGTTGGCGACACACTGGCTTGATTATTTGGCACTATTACATAAAAGTCACCTAATAATTATTATTATTATTATTATTAAAATTGTAAGGATCTGTGCCACACTTTTTTAGATGAAAACCCCAGATCTTCAAACTATCTGTGATTTTCAACTAGAAGAACAATTTGATGGGTGCTGTCCTTAAGGAATGGACGCAACTTGAATACTCCAGACCCCCCTGCAAACAATTGTGCAGATTGAAATGGCTCTCATTGTCTGCTATGGATCTAAAGACTTTTGTTTATAACTAGAACATGCAGTATATTGTATAAAGATGTTGCCACGCACTGGGCTAAATGATGACAAATGACACTGGGGAATGGTTCATGTGAAGTGGGTGTTAGAAAGAGCTGAGGGGCTGATAGGGTAGTTTAGAATGATGATACAGATGCTGCTGGGTGAGTACCTGAGTGATGTTGCTCAGTACTTGCTGCAGTGAGTCACACTCTTCCCTGACACCTTCCAGCTCTTGCAAAGTATCGCACCCACTGTTCTCCTGTGAAATGAAAATACATCAGTTCAAGCAAACAGAAAATATAACCCGTTTATACATATATTTTACCCTAGTAAAGTCACTGAGCTCAGATTTTGGCTTTTGAAAATTACTAAAGAAATAACATAAAGCAGGAAAATAAACAAAACATTCCTCATTCATTGTATATATATATGAGCTTTCGGACGCAAGGGAGGGTGCAAACATATGGGTCGTTCTTTTTCCTCTCTTTGCATTTCATTCCTGCCTAGCTGTTTCTCTGACAAATATACCAAATGTTGCCTTTTTAGACTTATTCCAGGTATGACACAGAAAACATAAAAGAAATAAAAGCAAGGGTCTCCAGCCCTGAGTCAACCCACCCTGGAAGTGTACTCCCCAGATTGCGAATGAATGCCAGAGAGAGTAAATTGCAGCTATTACTAGAAAAATGCCATATGTTGTGTAACAAAGAATGGCTTCACTTGACTTAAATGTAATTGTGCAGTTCTACTTATAGTATGCAATAGCCTATAAGAACTGATTCCCTGCAAATAGAATGTGAACTACATTATGAAGTTATAAATGTTCCATTATAGTCACTGTTAGAGGAAAACTATACCCCCAAAATGAATACTTAAGCAACAGATTTATATCATATTAAATGGCATATTAAAGAATCTTACCAAACTGGTACATATATTTAAAGGAAAAGTAACACCAAAAAATGTAAGTGGTACACTGGTAAAACTGATCTGTTTGCTTCAGAAACACTACTATAGTTCATATAAACAAGCTGCTGTGGAGCAATGGCGGAAATTGAAAAACGTCTATATGGCACAGGTTAACTAATGGATAACCGAAAACACCATTAGACAGACAGAGCTTACTTGCTATCTGCTGTGTAACCTGAGCCTTTTCTCCTTTGAATGGCTGCCCACATTGCTACACAGCAGTTTATTTATATAAACAATAGTAGTGTTTCTGAAGCAAACACAGCAGTTTACCAGTGCAGGGCAACACTGCATTATATTTTCATTACTTTAAATCACTTTTATTTTTTGACGTTACTGTTCCTTTAAGCAAATATTGCCCTTTTACACCTCTTGCCTTGAACCACCATATTGTGATGGTCTGTGTGCTGCCTCAGAGATAACCTGACCAGAAATACTACAGCTCTAACTGTAACAGGAAGTAGTGTGGAAGCAAAAGACACAACTCTGTCTGTTAATTGGCTCATGTGACCTAACAAGTATACTTTGTTTGCTTTGTTTGTGTGCACCGTGAATCGTATAATCCAAGGGGGCGGCCCTTATTTTTTAAAATGGCAATTTTCTATTTGTGATTACCCAATGGACATACTACTAGAAAAGTATATTATTATGAAAATGGTTTCTTTACATGAAGCAGGGTTTTACACATGAGCTGTTTTATGCAATATCTTTTTATGGAGACCTACATTATTTGGGGGGGTAGTTTTCCTTTTAACTGGATTGCCACCATTACATCTGCTACTTCTACTTCTGCTCGAAATGTTAGTAGATGGCACTTTCACACAACCATGTATGAATTTAGTAATAACTATGAACACTGCTGAACCCATGAAAATAGTAAAACATCAGAGTCGCATATGTGATCAAGGTTGGACTGGCTTGCCAGAATACCAGTAAATCTCCAGGTGGGACCAGGCCCTAGAGGGCCCCATCCAAGGACTAAACCATGAGCCCTTTCTTATTTCCAACAAAGGACTATTAGCAGGTACAACATTTAGCACTGTCTACATCTCATTGTTGGGAAAGTGTACCTTGAATGTCAGGTTCTCTGGTAAAAGGCCAGTCCATTTGCAATGTCCCTACTTCCACCACTGCAAAAAGCTGGCAAAAGTCTTTCTGGAGCTATGTGCAGCAGTGCTAATTTCCTCCTACTTTGATCCTCTTGCCCCCAGAATCATTTACTACTTAGCTCCAATTAATGTAGCTACTGTACACCATGCCAGTGCTTCAGCTTCAGTAGCTTTAGCTTTGGATAAAAGACAAATGTTTGTACCCAAGTTTCAGATTATAAAACATTAATTGCTTTTACCATGGTTTGTCCCTAAAGAAGTTCTGTTTTTTTTTTTTTTTTTGAAAAGCTTTATTAGAAACTTCCATCAATACAAAGTCAAAATGCAAGTACAATAGTAACATACACAAATTATTCACTCAAGTGTTTTCGTCTGCATGTACTTTCCCATCAGTTTTACATATCTATCAATGAGATATTGAAGTTCCGTGAACATATCCTACAGCATACCCTAAGGTGGTTGATACTCTCATCAAGAGAAGTTTGTGTATTGTGGAGAGATTGAGAGAAGTATAAGTAAAGAGGGGGTAACAAGCGAAAGAGGGGGAAGTGGGTGCAGCAGGGAGTTACATGACTCGTACCTCTCATAGATAGGCTTTGTACACGTCTGTGTCTTTAAACAGAAGCCATCTCGCCCAAACCGATGAGAACTTAGCGAACTGATCCACGGTATAAGACGACATTTCTTCAAATTTATAAATTTCAGAAATTTTATTGAACCAATCTTGTACTGTAGGAATATATGTAGTTTTCCAATGCAGCGGTATTAGAAGTTTGGCAGCATTCAGCAATTGCGGTTCAAGGCCAGAATTGAACGAAGCTGCTGGTTGCGTGTTATGGAATAGCAAAACGCGTGAGGGATCTGCCGGTATGTCCATACCAAGGATCTGGCTGGACAGCGAGCAAATCTCTACCCAGAATGGTCTCAAAAGGTCGCAGGACCAGAAGACATGAAGCATGGTACCTTTTTCTCTAGAGCAGCGCCAGCAGGTGCCACTTGAGTTTTTATACATATATTGCAATTTGGACGGCGTGTAATACCATCTAGTGACTATTTTGTAGTTTAATTCTTGTATCCGGCTGCATTTGGAGCATTTTAATAATCTGGATAACATATTTTCTATCTGTGTCTCTTCCAATTGGATATCTAGGTCTCTGGACCATCTATTTATGTAGGAGACTGATTCCCATTTGGTGGCCGGCTGCAGCAGTTTGTATAAAAGAGAAATGGTATGCCTCGGTGGGTCCTGTAGGGAGCAGGCTGTTTCAAATTTTGTAAGGTCTCTTCCAAAGGTTTGAACCCCTCCTAAGCTATGGAAGTAGTGGGAAATTTGCGCGTATTTAAGGTGGTCCATTCTCTGAAACTGTGTCGAGTTTTGCAACTTGTCCTTAGGGATAAATGTTTTATTCTCCATGAAATGGACCAATTGAAGGTTCCCCTCTATTAACCAGTCTTGGAAGTAATTAAGTTGTAATCCCGGGGGGAAGGCTGGATTGTTTATCAGCGGCAGCAAGGGTGATGGGTAGCTAGTGAGGGAATATTTTGTACGGCATTTGTCCCAGATCATCAGTGTATTAGATAGGAGAGGATGATCCGTATGTTTCAACCGCCTATAAGATCGATCTATCCATGGAAGATGCAATAAATATGTGTAAACAGATTGTTGCTCTATTTCTACCCATAATTTTGTGTTAGCGTAATGGGACCAGTCTACTATTCTTAGCAAGACCGATGCATAGTAATACATACGGCAGTCTGGCAACGCCACGCCACCTTGACGCTTGGATTTGACCAGCAGATTGTGACTGATTCTAGCTTTTTTGTCCTGCCACACAAACTTCGCAATTATTTTTTGCAGTTGAGTCAATTGTGCCTCCCCTACCTGCAGTGGGAGAGTTTGGAAGATGTATAAGACTCTGGGCATAATGTTCATCTTAACAACATTCATTCTCCCGAACCACGAAATAGGCATGTCTTTCCAAGTGAACAGGTCTTTTCTTATTTTCGATATCACCTGTCTTAAGTTAAGCTCAGGAGACCAGAAGACGTACACGCTATTACAGACGCCAGGATACCTCCTCAGCCGAAACTTCGTCAGTAGACAGCGTGGATGGCGGGTTCCTTACACCGGCGTCTTCCCAACAGCAGCCTGCGGTTCCTTTTTTAGGGGGAGGCCAGAGAAAGCATATCGGAAGATCCGGAGGGGGCAGAGGCGGACAAAGCGGCTCGTACAGGAGCAAGTACAAGGGACAGTTTCACAGGTAACATCGGTGTTTAATCTATCTACATATGAACTGAATGCCTGCGAACTGAATGTTTTAGAAAAAGGTTTGGGGTTTGTTCCATCCTTTTCAACCCCTGCATTCAATGTTTCTGTGGACTTATTCAAGTTCTTGCGCTCCTTAAAATTAAAAGTATTTTTTGCTGATAAAGAGGATAAATATAAGTCAGACCCGAAGGTGGGCAGCTTGAAAAATAAACTGGGTAAGAAAAGCAAGTTTATGCCCCCTGGAAATTATCCCTGTATCGATGCTTTTGAGGCTGTAGTCTCTGCTGAAATCAATCACTTGTCTCTTAAAACAAAAAGGGAATATACTAATAATTTATTGACAAACGAAAAGGCGGCACTTAAGATATTACAACAGAATTCTGATATCACCATTATGAAAGCAGATAAAGGTGGGGGCACTGTAATTTTAAATACATGTGATTATGAGGCGGAAGCAAAACGCCAACTTGAGAATAAAGCACATTATAAATTACTATTTTCTGACCCCACTATGAAGTTCTTTAATGAACTCAAAATCTTCTTACATTCAATGGTGATGGAAGGGATAATAAGTGATTCGCTTTGTGAAATATTAATGACTGCCAATCCGAAGGTACCAACCATTTATTTCCTTCCCAAAATACATAAACATCCTACTAACCCTCCAGGGCGACCTATAGTGTCCAATATTGGGTCTATTTGGCAACCAATTGCCATGTATATAGATACATTTTTACAGGAGGTGTTACCAACTCTTAACCCTTGCTTGCTTGACACTACTGATTTCTTAAATAGATTGAGAAATATCACTTTACCGACAGGAGAATTTTTGTTGTGTTCTCTCGATGTGAAAGATCTTTATACTTCAATCCCACATGGGGAAGGAGTAGAAAGTATTCGCACCTATCTCAGTAGGGGTTCTCTTTCCAATCACATGATTGGTTTTATTTGTACCCTGCTGGAGAATGTACTACAGAATAATTATTTCCAGTTTAAAAAAGATTTCTACATTCAGATGCAAGGCTGTGCCATGGGTGCTAACATGGCACCTGCCTATGCTAATATATTCATGGACAACTTCGAACAGACCTATATTTTTGCTAATGAACATTTTTCTCAACACATTAAAGCATACATGCGTTATGTGGATGATACTTTCTTTTTATGGACTGGAACAAAGGAGTCCTTGGGTGAGTTTTTAATATATCTTAATGAAGTACATCCAACCATTAAATTTACCATGGAAATGAATAATTTGGAAATCCATTTTTTGGATGTAAATGTGACATACATTGATGGGAAATTGGTTACCACGGTCTATACAAAACCCACTGATCGCAATAACCTACTTAAATCCACATCTTTTCATCCACCAGGTCTGATTCGAGGTTTGCCCAAAAGTCAATTTTTAAGGATTAAAAGAATTACTTCGAATGATGACCTTTACGAATGTGAATCAGATAAAATGATTGGCAAATTTCTGGAAAAGGGCTATGATAAAACACACTTGGAATTATGTAAGGAAGAGGTTAAAGGTTTGTCTAGAGAACAGTTACTTACCAAAAAAGCCCCAATGGTTAATAAATCGCAGAGAATACCGTATGTATCCCTATATGATAAAAATTCAAAAGCACATCGTAGGATTATTCTAAAATATTGGGGGATATTAAGTTCTGACCCTAAACATGGTCATTTATTCCGACAGCCCCCCTTGTTTTCATACAGACGCGGGAAAAGTATTGGAGACCATATAAAATCGGATAAGAAAGGTCATCTAAGAGGTAATTTTCCTGAAAAAGCACAGTTACATGGGACATTCCCCTGTAGAAATTGTGGGAATTGTAATAGTATTATACATGGTAATCAGGTTACACACCCACAGAAAGGATCAAAACATACAATAAGAGGCTGCTTCACTTGTGACAGCAGCGATGTAATTTATTGCTTGAAATGCCCATGTGGATTGGCATATATTGGGCAGACATCAAGGTCTATAAAAGTTAGGCTTAATGAACACAAAAGCACAATTAGGAATTTTAAACCATCGGTACCCACACCTCAAGGGAGTAAAAATAAGGAGCAAGATACAACTAAAATAATGAAAAAGGAAACTCTATTAGCTAAGCATTTTTTTGAGCAGGGCCATCAGATAGCGCAGTTGAGATGGCAAATTCTAGAGAAGGTCACTGTTCCGCAAGGGCAAGAAAAAAAGCGTAGATTGCTCCAAAGAGAATGCTTTTGGATATGGCTTCTCCAGTCCAGAAGTCCAAGGGGCCTCAATGAAGAGTACAATTTATCCTGCTATTTATAATACATTTGGTTATTTGTTCAGCAGTCCGATGAGAGGTTAATTGATGTTGGTAATTGGATCAGAGTGATTAATGCTCCTCTATATTTTTTTCAGATAAGAACAATCATGTATACCCCAGGGACAGGTAATTAAATTTTTCCCTTATCAGCAGGGTTAGTGTGTAGCTCATTGTTCTTTTAATTAATTGTATTTTGTATTTTTTAATGTTTTTGTATACATTTTAATAGAAAATTTAGTACAAGGAGCTTGTTATCAGTATTTTTTTATTCTTTTATAGATGCAACAATGTTGTAACTGTGGAACAAGCTAAACATTTTTTCACACTGTGGACACTTTGATACATTTGTTTCATATGAAACTTTTTAATCTTCACCATAACTGTCATCTGCTTGGAAACTTTCACCACAATTTTTATGAATGTTTTACATTTTGTACATTTTTGTATGAACCCTTGTAGGGGTTGGTCACTTTATTAATTATGCTAAACATGTTAATTGATCACATGTTATATGTTTGCACTTTGGTCTTTTTTAGTATGCTTGATAAAGGGGTTGTTACCCCGAAACGTTGCACGTCCGCACAATAAAGAGCACGGGGTAACCCGGCACCTGCATCGCCACGAGTGCCAGCGTATTTGTTTGGTTTAGTACGTATTCCTGAGGGTGGCCGTGCCCTCTACACTGTGCACCGGGCTTAAATTAATAAGCTGTGAGGAGAGGAGTGTGCGCTGCTTCAGTTGAGTTTAAGTTAAGCTCAGCCCACTCCGAGGAGTCCTTAGTGATTTTAAGCCCTAGATACGTAAACGATCTTTGCGCCCATTTATAGGGGAATCCCGTGGACAAGGTAGGGGTTGTTAGATCGGAAATTGAGATGTTTAGGGCTGTAGATTTAGAGAAGTTAATCTTGAAGTTACTGAGAGTTCCATACAGCTGAAACTCACTATTCAATGCTGGTATAGATGTGACAGGGTTGGTAAGGAAAAACAGCAGGTCATCTGCATATGCAGCTATTTTGTGTTGCGTGTTGCGTACGGGGATACCCGATATATGTGCATTGAGTCTAATGTGGCTAAGTAGGGGCTCCAAAGCAAGGATGAAGAGTGTGGGGGATAACGGGCAGCCTTGTCTTGTGCCATTACAAATATCAAAAGATTCCGACAGGTAGCCATTTATTTTCAGGCGTGCCGTTGGTTTGTCGTAAAGAGACATGATCCATGTCAGCATGTTAGGGCCCAAGAAGTTCTGTTTTATATATAAAAATATATAAACACACGTGTCTGTGACTTTACAATAATAAGTACAAACTGCTGTAATCTTGCCAGTTTCAAAATGTCCATCCTAACAATGCCCAATATAGTTGACCATTTCACTAATATTACACAATACTGGCTTACCTCTGTTCATAGCACTGTGCTGCTACTAACAGATTTCCAGACTCAGGCAATCTTATTGAATATTGGCACTGGACTGTATAGGGTAAACAGTCAACCAGGGTCGTACTGGGCTGGTGGGACACCAGGTAAAAACACAGTGGCCCCCCCAAGCCAGACCTGCCTACAGACAAATTTTTTTTGTTGTTGTAATATTGGTATGTAGGCAGCCATCTTAGGTCACTGTGCCTGATCCAGCAATTTACAATGCAACTGCTTTGAGATAAGCCATTGTTTCCCCTACTCTATGTAACTGAAGGAGTCGCGACTTGGGTTAACTGGACTTGGATTTTTACTATTGAGTGCTGTTCTCATATCTACCAACTAGGTGGGGCAAGGGAGTATTTTAGCAATGCAGGGGTAAGGGAGTTGTTACCTTGTTGCATTCCCAGTGTTCTGCTGATAGGGGGAAAGGAAGGAGGTGATATCACTCCAACTTGCAGTGCCACAGAAAAGAGTAACTTAGGTTTATCAGAGCACAAGTCACATGATTGAGGGCACCTGGGAAACTAATAACATATAAAGCCCCATGTCAAAATTAAATATTGAAAAATCTGTTTGCTCTTTTGAAAAATAAATGTCAGTGCAGGATTCAGCTGGAGCAGCACTATTAACTGATGTGCTTTGAAAAAAACATGTTTTCCGGTTACACAAAATCCCTTTAGCTTTACTTTTCTTTTACTTTACATAAAATAATTCAATGCACACAGACGTGTCAAAATATTTAAGTTTGTATTGCAATCTTTAGTGCCTCTAATGGACTCCACTGTATTTGTCTTGAAGTAGTCAATTTAATTTAGGGATGCACTGAACCTAGTGATTCTGGATTCAGTCAAATCCTGAATCCGACGCACTGGATCTGTACGAATACTGAATCCAAACCCCTACCAAGGGCATTATTTGTACGAGACAAAAAAACATCAAACCCCATAGTTTTATCACTTGCCTGCCATAGAATGTAGAATCTATAGCCAGGCCCAGATTTGTCGAAAGGCCACCTAGGCCCGGGCCTAGGGCAGCAGGATTTTAGGGGGGCGGCATGCTGTCCAACCACACCCACATTGGTTCAAAAACACTGGGGATGCGCTGGAGATACAATAATTTTTTATATTTCCATGTGCCAATCCCCATTGCTTCGGTCCAGATGATTTACACGAATAAAGGGGAGGAGACAGGGGCAATGAACGTCAGTAGGCCTAGGGGCGCCCACTCTGTAAATCCAGGCCTGTCTATGGCATTAAATGTCAAATAGTTCACTGTCAGTGTCATAGATTCCATGCTTCCAGGCTGCTTCTTCCAGATGCTGCAAAATCAAAAGTGCCTGGGAGAGAGGGAGTTAACCACTTCCTGTTTTTTTCTTACATAGTTTAGGGGAAAGGAAATGTATTTCTGTTCCAAACATGATATATTAAATATTACCATCAAAGTCATAATTTTTTTTTTTATAGACTTTTGTTCCAAAAAATATCCTTTAACAGTCTTTAAAAGGTAAAGCATCACACAACACCACATGCCTTGGCAGTGAAATCCATTTGGTGGAGTCTCCCTGCTGTGCAAATAATTTACATATACAGAAGTCCCTTTTCTTTTTATATCCGAGGACAATAACCTCATTATAAAAGATATTTGTATCTAACAATGCTGTAAATTCTTTTTTTTAGATATACCGTAAGTCTCTGTAACTGAAGGTGTGTAAAATACACTGGGACTATACCCTGCACAGATCACACCTCAGTACTTCACCTGGAAAAAGATGCTGGTTGCGAGTGACCTAATTGTATACTGCATATCTTGGTTCACTCATTTCAGCAGATTTATAGCTGTTTTATGATGTGTTTGCAAGTGACAGTGTTAACTGAAATTCCCAACTGTGTAATACTGTAAGGTGTGACAAAATATTTTTGGTAAGGTACCAAGAAGTTAAGATAAAGTACTCACTTTCTTAAACAATCTAGTTTTCTCTATTTAAACTCCCACTGGAGGTTTCATGGGACTTGATAGAAAATATGGCTCCGTATGTAGCCACGCATAACTATTGTTTGTATTAAATGGATAAATAGATGTTTCAGTAGACTCCATGAAAACACCTGGAGGCAGCTGACAGGGTGATGTTTAATGATCTGCTTCAAAAGACACCAGATATGAAAAAGCAATTTATACAACAGATGAAGGGGAAGAGGCAGCATATGAAATCCAGCATTTTACATAATAAACCTTTCACACAAAAGATATGTTTCAGGTGCAGCAAGCGCAATATTCCGCATTTGTCCTCCTTAAAACCCCGCCTCCAGCACGTCCCTTTTTGAGCACCATTTCTAATTGCGATGGGAAGGGGTGAGAAAGGAGTGCAGGAGGCCAGGAGCTGATGGCTATAGGGAGTGGGTTTGGCTGGTGGGGTCCACCAGGTTTTTTCCCAGTGTCCCACTAGCCCAGTCCGACCCTGACCATCATATCTCAATCCTGCTAATGCATCTGCTTGTGGCTAACTTTGCATCACGGCAAAACATAGTGCTCAAGCAGGAAGCTTTTTTTTTGAGGATCTGGGGCCTTTAAACGTTATTTGATTACATTTAAAAGAATGAGCTTTTGTAAGGAAAAAAAGTTAAATATTTCCATACATGCAGAATGTAAGCTTGGTCTGTATTTGTAAAACTGCTTTTGATTTAGCAAGTTGTATACAACATGCATAATACTGTATGAAACTCTGAATTACAGGGAGGCCTCTCAGATAGAGAGTATTTTATGCAAATAAATATATATATAAATATGTATGCCCACATCTATATAGGGGAACAATGATCCAGGGATAGCCACAGAACACTGAAAACCAACCAAGATCCCATGTTATGAGTAATAAATCCTTGGGCCAGTTCATCTACATTGCAGAACAATATGGAGATGCTGATCTGTACCTGACATGTGTGCCGATATCACAGTGAACTGGTATATGTATGTGCTGTGCCTTCCAGTGACTGCAACGCTGCAGTTGGAGAGGACAAGTGCAAATAAGAAATAAAAGAATGTGACTTACTAGAATTTGCTTCTCCTTTTCTTTTTTACTGTTTTCTCTTATGAGTTTTTCAGTCTGCAAAGACAGTTCCGAGACCCTGTGAGAACAAAGGAGAGAGCATAGTTAGCTTACATACAGGCAAGCAGACAGGCAGGCAAACATTAAACACGCTTGGCTAACTTTCATTGTGATACAACGTTTTGTGTGTTTTGTAATCGGTGATCACTATGGGTCACAACTCATGAAGTTTTCTAGGGGTCAAAGTGCAGCAACATATGGACTGCTCTTGTGGCCATCATCACCACTGCTTAACTTGCTAGTACTAAAAATGATTTGTTTGAATTATATAGACTGACATGTATTTTTGATTTAGCGACCCTTTAGTGAACAAAAAGCAAAGCACTAAGGATACATTGTATAGTGTATGCTAGAAATGGTACACTCAAAAAAATACCAGCAAGACTCATGAGGGTGCCAAGTCTGGGGTTGACTACATTTGGGGTCCTGTGACTCAATGCACCTCAGTATAACACAGTATGGGGCAGATTTACCAAGGGTCGAATTGAAAAATTCGAATTCGAAATTCAAATTTTTTTATAGTCAAAACTGTTAACTTTGACTAGGAAGTTATTCAAATTCAATTTGAGTTTTTTTTAAAGAAAAATTCAATTCGATTTTCGAGATTTATCATACTCTGGAACTAAACCCCCTTTAGCCAAAAGTCCCCACTGGCCCCCCTCCCTGTACAAGCAGAGTCATCGCAGCAGAACTCACGGGCGACATCTTCGACGCTTTGGTATTCTGTGTGATGTGAGCGCTGTGTCAGCGCTTGCGCAATTGGAGCAATCTTCCGGTTCGCGACAACTGCGCATGCGCCAAAAGTAACGGAAATTGCCAAAGGGACCCGAAGAATACAGAAGCGCCGGAAGATGGTGGAATTCAATTCGAGTTTTTAGGTTTGTTCAATTTGTCCAAATTTAAATAAAAATGTATTTTGGAACTCTTGAACACGGCTGTTTTTGCCTGCGCTCCCCTGCGTTGCGCTTTCTTTTGTTCAGCCGCAGAGGAGTGCAGGAGTAGACGCAATTATTTTGATGGGGGCTGTACTCACACAGGTGCACGTAAGTGCCAAAGGCAGGTTGAGATGCAGCATGTTGCATTTCACCTGCATTCAGCGCTTACATGCGTCTGTGTGAGTAAAGCCCCCATCAATATAATTGACTGCGTCTACTCCCCTGCGGCTGAACGGAAGGAAGCGCAACGCAGGGGAGCGCAGGCAAAAGCGTCCGTGTATAAGAGCCCTTATTAATAAATCTCGAATTTATGGGAGTTTAGGGGAATTTTTAAAAACTCACAGGAATTCGAAATTCGACCCTTGATAAATGTGCCTCTATAACTCCCACTCTCTAAATCCCTGTAACACAAGTTGTCATCACACAGGCAAAATCATCTTATTAACTGGGCTATGTGGTCCAGGTGCAGCAGCCCCTTCACCTATTCACTATTATAATAAGAAGGATGAAGTCTGCACAAACACATAGGGCCTTCCTACACAGGATCAACGTGTTAAAACAAATTCAGCTTTACTGTAGAACTCGTAAAAGCATCTTGCCTTATGTGTTTTGTGCTTTTAGCTCTTTCCTAAAGGCAGAATACAATGTTTGCTGAAATAACCTGTCCAGGTGTGCTTGTTGTTTACATGAATTATGCCCCAAGTTTAAATTAGATTAGCCTGTTTCACATACTTCTTACCAATTTGTAAAGCCAAACCCTCACAAATAAAACCTGAAGGGAAAACTCTGTTGGATAAAACCTGCATTTAAGCCAAATGCCAAAAGGCCTGTTGTAAATTGCTATAGAACATACTTCATATTGGACCTATGTAGGGCTCTTTGGATTTCAAATTCTTGGGCCTATTTAATCCAGCATGGTTCCACCTTGAACACTGCACAGAATTTGAGCTATAGTACATACCCTCCAGCATTTGAAGATTGAAAAATCTTCAGGCCATGCCAAGACACAACTCAAACCTGTCCAAAACCCTATTCATTCCCTCTAGTAAACACCACACCAATATGAGGCTGTCCCACCTAGGTAACAATTATATTACCAATCTTATGATTGCTTCTTAAAACCAAAAATCCAGCTCTATACTTATAGAGGGGTTACTAAACTCCGAATGCAAAAATCACGAAGAATTCATGATTTTTTTTTTATAAAATCGGACTTTTAAAAAATTGAAACCCAGAGGACGGAAAAGTCAGGATCTGAAAATCTCAGACCTGTTGAAGTTGCAAATAAGTCAATGTGAGAAGTCCCAATGATTTTTTGATGTGCGCTGAGTTTTGTGCAATACCCAGAAGTTTTCAGGTGAAAATTCGGAAAAAATCATGAAAATCGCATGAAAAAATTTTGAAAATCAGATTTTTACCGCAAAGCAAATTTTTGGGAAAATGTATTAATAAATAAGTGTAAAAAACCAAAGCAGATCTGATCGGAATTTGTATCAGAAACTATTGAGATAAATGCGGACTTTACAGATAACGGATCTTTCCGTAATTTGGAACTTCATGCCTAAAGAAAATTATTTAAACATTAAATAAACCCAATAAGCTGATTTTTCCTCCAATAAGGATTAATTCCATTTTAGTTTGGATCGAGTACAAGGTACTGTTTTATTACTACAGAGAAAAGGGAAATTACTGTTTACATTTTGGATTATTTTTATAAAATGGAGTCTATGGGAGACAGCCTTTCCATAATTCTGAGCTTTCTGGATAAGAGATTTTCCGATAATGGATCCTATACTTGTATTGGTATATAATGGTCTAGATCATTGCAGGTATACTCATTGAGTTAACTAAAATAGTATACACACTAAAAGGTAGTAACCTGTATTACATCAATATGTCTCTCAGGGTAGTTACAATTCATACAATACATATAGGGGCAGATTTATTAAGGGTGGAAGTAAAAATTCAAATTCGAATTGTGAATTATCCAAACTCGATTTGATTTTAAATTTGAATTAGAGTTTCGAGATTTATCATTCTCTGGCCCTTTAAGAACTCGAATTCGACTCTTCTCTAAAACCTGCCAAATTACTTTATGAGTCAATGGGAGAGGAACAGGGATCAATTTGGCGATGTTTGCAGCCTTCCTGACATTCAAGTTTTTTTTCAAAGAAAATCCAGGTTTTCTAATTCAAATCGAATTTGATTCAAGTTTTCGGGTTGATTCAATCTGACCAAGCTGAGAATATTAGATTTTATTAATACATTTAGGGGGTTAGTTATCAAGGTCCGAATAGCCGAACCTCGAATAATTTGTGGTTTTCTAAGAAAAATAGAATTTTTCGTGATTTATTAAAGTCCGATGGTCTAAAAACTCAGAATCCGAAACCCCGGCATCTAAAAGCTCTCAAGGTCCTGTATAAGTCAAAGGGGAAGGTCCCAGTGTCTGCGATGATGTCCGTACCGATATCCGATGCGTTTGTGGTTTCTGTGCAAAGTTTTTTCGCAGATTTCTGCGTTTTTTTGCACAGAAACCACAACAATTTGGAGTTTTCGGGGAAAGCTTCGAAGTTTGCCCGACCCTATTTTTTCTGACTTTATTCTTCATAAATAAGGTCCATTCGGGCAATCAGAGTTGCTCGGATTTCTAACTTAGAAATACTCAGATAAATTCGGACCTTGATAAATAACCCCCTTAGATTAGTTGAATTTCGAGTTTTTGGGAGTTTTAAAAAACTCACCAGAATTTAAAATTCGACCCAGTTTTTTTTCTAAAAGCTCTCAAGGTCCTTTATAAGTCAATGGGGATGGTCCCAGTGTCTGCGCTGATGTCCATACCGATATCCAATGAGTTTGTGGTTTCTGTGCAAAGTTTTTTTTCACAGATTTCTGCGTTTTTTGCACAGAAACCACGACAATTTGGAGTTTTCGGGGGAAAGCTTCAAAGTTTGCCCGACCCTATTTTTTCTGACTTTATTCTTCATAAATAAGGTCCATTCGGACAATCAGAGTTGCTCGGATTTCTAAATTAGAAATACTCAGATAAATTCAGACCTTGATAAATAACCCCCTTAGATTAGTTGAATTTCGAGTTTTTGGGAGTTTTAAAAAACTCACCAGAATTTAAAATTCGACCCAGTTCTTTTTTCTTGAATACTTTTAAGAAAAGAATACCAAAAGATTTGTAACTTTTGGCTCTGTAGCCAAGGCAGAAATACCCGAGGAATGTTTAGGCACATACTTAACACCTGCTAAAACACACCTAAGGTAGCGTTAGCCTTCTGTGAGTAAGGCGCTAGGGTCACTTGCTAAATAAACATGTCTGACGTGCAAGCATAGGGTCTGAGTAATGAATCAAACTATATACGCAATTTGTATTGTCTTCTACATTCCAAGAGTTGCTAGAGATTTTGAGACAGACAAAGACATCTGTTTATTCTGCTTCTGAAAAATGTGTTAAGCTTTCCTTATTCTTCCAGCTTACGTCTCTGTCAACCCTAAGTAAATTGCTAGTAAGATTTAGTACTGTTGTTGCCAAAACCAATTTATGCGATTAAGCTTGAAACTTGTTTTAGACATCAATAAAAAGAAAATTCTTAAAGGGCAACAGTCACATCTAAATAAGTAAATAAAATTCAAACATAAAAATATATAAAAAGCTCAAAAGCAGGTCTATCCATTTAAAAGCTTTTTTTAAAAAATGTTTCCGAGGTTTATAACAGCAAAATCAAGATGTAAGGACCTTGTGGTTCCTAAAGCTAATATAATTAGCTTACTCCTTTTAAAGTTCTACAAAACTTGTTTCTGTCCCGCCCACTTTTGATGGTTTCACTTCCGGTTTTCAGCACCATCACTTCCTGTTTGATGGTGGTCGGCGGGTTGCGGGTCAGGGATAAAGCAGTTGCGGGTCCGGGTCGGATAACGGATCAAAGTGGGTAAATATGCGGGTTGCGGTTTGGGACGCAGGCTGCGGGTTCGGGTCTTAGAAATTGGTTTACCCTGGGCCTCTCCCATTGACTTAAACATCGATTCAGCAGGTTTTAGGTGGTGAATAGTTGAATTCGAGTTCTAAAAGGGTTAAAGTATGATAAATCACGAAAATCGAATTCAAATTTTTTTTAAAAATTTGAATAGAATTTAAATAACTCCCTTGTCGAATTCGACAGTTTTGACCAAAAAAAACTCGAAAATTCGAATTTTCAATTTGACCCTTGATATATCTGCCCCCTGGTGTCAACAAACAAAATAGGAGCTGCCCAAAAATATTAGTTAGGCCTGTATTTTATATTGGCATTGTTATGATGGAACAGTGAGGTCCAGCATGGAAAGGGTTAGGCTTTCTAGTTCAGTAAGTATTTTAGAATCTGCATTCTGAGGAAAACCTGCACAGTAGGGAACAATACACTAATACCCCCTAAAAGATCATTATGATGACCCATCTCATTGTTACCCAATATTCTGAAAGGGCCAGAATAATATGTTAATCCTGGGGTGTTTGGTCTCTATAGAAAGAGAATTCCATTTCCTACTCAACATTCATGATTTCATAAGCAGTTTAAACTGGTTAAAAATCAGTATCTCCAGAATTGCCTGGTTCAAATTGGTGACCTACCTCTTCCCAACGTGGATATCAAGAGTCCAGACCACTGGGAAGATATATGCCTTTGGGGACTGAGTTGGGTTGGGAGGTGTATATTGCTATTTCTTCCGTCCCCCCGGAACAGGACTCCTTCTGTAGTTGACGTAGGTAAGGTTGTGTGTTTTTATCCCTTTTTTATTTTGTAACTGTTTGCTACTCTGTATGTTATTTTGTAATATTATCTATATTTTTATATAGGTTTATGCACTGTCCACTCTGTATTATTAAATGTATACTTTAATAAGTTTGTCTTTGCTGCTCTAAACAAACCTTTTACCCAAAGGGATGTGTGTATGTTAAATGTGTTTTAACCCTTTTTGCTAGTTAGGAAAAGTGTGTCTGTTTAATCCTTTGCCTACTTGTGGGGGAACTTTTGTGTTGTCTGTTGATTGACTTGACCTGTCTGCTGGAGTGTATGTCATAGTGCTTAGCTAGAAAGCATAGTAGGGTAAGCTTCTAGTGAGCATCATTGTGCAACAGAGTGTCAAGAGTCGGGTGCTTGCAGCCCTTAAAAGCTGGGGCTGGCAGCTTTTAAATTTTGGCTTGTTGGGGCTGTTTTGGGTGTGACTGTGTGTGAGTTCTGCGTGGACCTTTACAGCCGCATGCTTTATCACGTCAATGGTGTTGTGCGTGACAGGCATGTGTTCTTTAAATGTAAGGAACTGTAAGGGGCGTATTTACTAAAACTCAAATTGATCTAATTTTTTTATTAAATCAAAGTTGACCTAATTCCCATCCACAAATCGAACTCATTTATCAAGAAATCAGCTCAAAAATGTCACTGCGGTAAAAGGCTTGACAAAACCGTGGAACAATTCAAATCGTACAAATATTTCAAATTTGGGAGTTGTCACCTGTAAATCCCAACTTTTTTATATTATCGTACGATTACTAGCGCAGATCACTATGTCAAGAAACATCTTCAGGGACGTCTGCCATTGACTTCTACATGACCTCAACAGGTTTTAGCCGGAGTATTTTCAGATTCAGATTTTTAGCAGTTTTGGGGTACAAGTATGGGACTTGTTATCCAGAATGCTCAGGACCTTTCCGTAATTTGGATCTTAATACTCTAAGTCTACTAGAAAATCCTGTAAACATTAAATAAACCCAATAGTCTGGTTTCACTTCCAGGAAAGATGAATTATACCTTAGTTGGAATCAAGTACAAGCTACTGTTTTACTATTACAGAAAAAAAATTTGGATTATTTGGATAAAAAGGAGTCTAAGGAGCTTTCTGGATAACAGGTTTCCGGATAACGGATCCCATACCTGTATAATAAATCTCTAAAAATTCAATTTTTTCCCCTCTAAAAATTTGAGTTTTCCCCTTTTAAAATCTCGACCAGCAAAAAATCGAGGTTTAATAAAAAGAGTTGTTTTAATGAATCACCTTAATATGGATATGGATCATGTGCTGTCTGTGTGATAAAGAGCCCATGTAGTGGATACATGTTCAGTTTCATCTGCGTCAGTGTTTACATGCATTTTCAAGTCTACAGTCCCATAAAAGAGACTATGGTCAATTAACTCCTATGTCCCCACATGAATATGTTAGAGCCATACGTTTCAAAGTCAGAGTTTTCATAGGAAGAAATAATATAATTTTTTCTTTGTGTAATTGACAATAACGTTTTTTTTATTTTCAGGATTTATTAAACATTTATGAGGAATTAAAATTAAAATATTAGTGCTGTCTTGCAACAAAAGCCAAGTAATAACAATTAATTGTAATAAACTGTATCTTCAAATAAGAAAAAAAGAAACATCCACTAATACCTTACTCCAGTAGTGCTTTCATTGGAATAATATCTCTTAGGGATTCCAGATTAGTAAATATTATAAAATACATAAGACTGGCATTTAGTAGAAAATGACAGTGCTGCATACAATATATAAACAGGTCCACGATATAAATTCCCTACATGTTTTAGTAAGATCCTGTACACTAGGATAAGAAGATATTAAAGGGGCGGTTCACCTATAAGTAAACTTTCAGTTTCTATTGATTTTCATTATTTATTTTTTATAATTTTGTAATCATTTGCCTTTTTTTCTTCTGACGCTTTCCAGCTTTCAAATGGGCGTCGCTGACCCCATCTAAAAAGCAAATGCTCTGTAAGGCTACAAATTTTTATTTCTCATCTTTCTAGTAAGACCATCTCCTATTCATATTCCAGCCTCTTAATCAAATGAATGCATGGTTGCTAGGGTAAGTTGGACCCTAGCTACCAAATTGTTTATAAGGAAAATTGAAGAGCTGCTGAATAAAAAGCTAAATAACTCAAAAACCTTAAATAACAAAAAAAGAAAACCAATTGCAGATTGTCTCAGAATATCACTATTTACATCATAGTTTTAATACTAAAAGTTAACTCAAAGGTGAACAAGCCCTTTAAAGGGATCCTGTCATCGGAAAACATGTTTTTTTTTAAAACACACCAGTTAATAGAGCTACTCCAGCAGAATTCTGCATTGAAATTCATTTTTCGAAAGAGCAAACAGATTTTTTTATATTCAATTTTAAAATCTGGCATGGGACTAGACATTTTGTCAATTACCCAGCTGCCCCAGTCATGTGACTTGGGCCTACACTTTAGGAGAGAAATGCTTTCTGGCAGGCTGCTGTTTTTCCTTCTCAATGTAACTGAATGTGTCTCAGTGGGACATGGGTTTTTACTATTGAGCGCTGTTCTTAGATCTACCAGGCAGCTGTTATCTTGTGTTAGGGAGCTGCTATCTGGTTACCTTCCCATTGTTCTTTTGTTTGGCTGCTGGGGGGGGGGGGAAAGGGAGGGGGGTGATATCACTCTAACTTGCAGTAAAGAGTGATTGAAGTTTATCAGAGCACAAGTCACATGACTTGGGCCAGCTGGGAAATTGACAATATGTCTAGCCCCATGTCAGATTTCAAAATTTAATCAAAAAAAATCTGTTTGCTCTTTTGAGAAATGGATTTCAGTGCAGAATTATTCTGGAGCAGCACTATTAACTGATTCATTTTGGAAAAAAAAAATTCTCCCATGACAGTTTCCCTTTAAGAACAAATTTGAGCTTCACCAGATACAGTAATGGCAATGGCATACCTGGCCACCAGGAATTGCCTCAAATCCCTTATTTTTGCATCAAAATGTGAAGCTTATTTCTAGTGATAGTTGTACACGTGTGGCAAACCCAGATACAATTATCTTTAGTTCACATCTTCCATTTTGAAATTATCGCAGGAATCCGACTGCTATAAAATGCCAGGTGTGTCACTGATCAACTGATTTTTTATTTTCAATAAATTAGCATTTTCACCAGCTGAGCAAAAAGTAATGAGCATTGGATCATGTACCTGGAATTCAGCTCTACTTTCTCTGCATCCCATTGACTCTGCAGTTGCATCATTTGCCGCACTTTATCCCGGAGCTGCTGCTCAAGGCGAGCGGTGTGCAGAGATGCCCCTGCAGCACTCTGGGACAATCGCAAATTGGAGTCAAGGTTGAGACAGGCTGTGTGCATTCTGCGGGAGCTTCGGGAAATATCTGTCTTCATTTCAGCAAGACCCCTATACAGAAATGATAAAAAAAAAGAACCTATGACTAAGAATATACTGTAGTCATGCTCTCTGCAGTTTTCTATCAAGTTATCCCCCATCCAGCTATGCTATCACAGTGTATTTGCCCTAACTTTATGTAATGACTGACTTATGTACTGATAGTAGTGTATTTGTATGTCACTGGGAGTAATACAGAGGTAGAGCTGTCAACTTTTAAAAGTAATGTATTGAGGGGAGGTGCGGTGCAAAAAAATTTCGGGTTTGTGACTTTCTGACGTCACTGAAATGGTCTGTGCACACCGGATTTTTGCCTGCAAATCGTTAGAAATTGTCCGCGATTGTCAGAAATCGGGGGAATGCATCACAGTGATAGGAAACTGGGACAAAGAGGAAAATCTGATAACTCCTGATAAAATCGGTAGAGTTGCCAGCACTGTAGAGGGCGCTTTGCTGCATCTGCAGTAGTTTCCGTTCAGTGCCTGTTCTGCTATATCTCTTTCTCTCTAACTTGTACAGCAGAGTTGCATCCTGATGTTTGGTGTTAAGTTAGATGCTCCTTGCTGAATGCAGAACAGTGAACACAATGTTGACTAGCTACATCTGTATGATATCCTGTCATAGTGTTTTTTCTCACATCATGATCACCTCAGCCATGTTCCCACATTATAATCTACATCTACTATCACACTTATAGAAAGAACGTCAAAACGAACCACTACAAACGAGGTACTGGAGACTTTGCCAGTGATATCCGTTAAAAGGGAAGTCTATATAAAGTCTTGGATCTGGGTGTAGATTTTTCATTACCAGCGCTAAAAGTTAGCGAGTATAGGGATGCCTTAACCATATTTCTGCAAAGGCAACATTAAGGCTCATATACCAACACTGGGCAAATCTGTACCTGGGCAGTAACCTATGTCAGACAATAAAATATTTGCAATCATTGTTTTAACTGCAGTTGGCTGAACAAAGCTGATCATTGACTGGTGTGGTGGGTTACTGCCCAGGTGCAAATTATCGCCAGTGTAAGAAAAAACTTAGTCTGACTGTCTTGTTTTTTTTGCATTAAACCCCTGTGATATGCCCAAACAGCCCATTGTTACATTGTGAACTAAAAAAGCTACTATTTTGGTCTAGCTGATAATAGCCTTACCGCTCAGTTATTGCACGCATATCAAGGAATTGACTGCGAAGAGCTGCTGCCTTGCGCCACAGTGTCAGGATACCACTGTGCTCATTGCTCAAGTAGGATGTATAATTCTGAAACAGTCAAATAATATGATATAAGCCAGACATATAGATTGCAAAACTCTTATTATTGTAGTTTATGATCTCAGCATTACAGTTTATAATATCTCTTTACACACACACACACACCTATATATCTATGTGTGTGTATTATGAGTTGAACTTGATGGACTTCATTTTTTTCAACCCAAAGAAACTATATAACAATATAACCTGTCGCTCTTTCCGCCACTCTGCTTCTTGCTGATCTAGGTTCTCGTGTGATCTGTGCAGGTCAGAGGTCAGGCGCTTTATCTCTTCAGTTAGTTTGTCATTGTTTGTCTTCAGCTGCTCCATCTGCTCCCGTAAGGTAAAATTCACCTGGGCCAGGCTGCTGCTCCTAAAGGGTAAAAATAAGTACATTCCTATTTTTTAGTACAGATTTATACAACCATTGATTTGATCAAGAAACATTTCCATAATATACCTGGAGCTAGTTTCAATAGATCCCACTAAACCAAAGGCTGGCAAAAGTTTAGCAATTTTTGAGAAATGTTTCACTAAGTATAAGTGTACATGTGATTACATATAGAGTAACCTATCACTGGTACACAATAGTGATGTGTGGGTCGGTTTTTTCTGACTCGCACCTGCCCGATATCCAGCACCCGCCCGATATCCCTAACTCCCTCGCCCAACTTCCGGGAGCGGGGCAAGCAGGCGTGTGGCTATAAAATCAGAACCCGGAAGTCGGAAGCTGGCAATGTAAAGTGGCTCGAACAGGACCCACCCGAAAATGGGGGTGCGAGGTCGGCCCGAACCAGACTGACTTGGTCCCGTGGGCATCAGGCCGGCCCTCACATCACTAGTACACAATTCATGAGCATAAACATTGATTTGACCCACCAACTTCCACTGTTTTTGTGTGTGTGTTATATGAGAGGTACAGGTATGGGATCTATTGTACAGTACATGGGACCTGGGGTTATCTGAATAAGGGGTCGTATCATTCTCTCACTCCTTGATTCTATGAAAAAAATGTAAACATAAATAAACCAAATAGTATTCTTTGCCACCAATTGTTACTACAAAGAAAAAAGCAATAGCTCCTGAATAATTTGCTTAGAGAGAGGTGTTAAATATTGCCTTTGTAATCCCTGACCTGAATATACTGTATAGTCCAACCCACTAATTGGGCAATAGTCTTCAAAAGGCTTTCAATCACTTAATATACAAAACAGGTGCACACTAGAGTATATGTTAAATAAATGCTTTATGTGCAAAAAGAGATGAAAACCTTGAAAACTAGAACATGATTTAAGAACCTGGGACACAAGGTGAACTGGCTCAGGATCAACCAAACTATCTTCTAATCTTCTAATATACAGTATATTCATTTGTTTACTCTTATGAATGTAATATTTCTGCATTAAAATAACTTAACTCTAAGGGGCAGATTTATTAAAAGCAGAGTTGTATTTAACCTTTGAGTGTATTTTTCTGTCCTGTTTAAAAAAATAACTGAATTTTTCCAGTATTTGTAAAAATAAAAAAATAAAAAAAAATTAATTTTTCAAGATTTATTATACCCTGAAGCTGGAAATAGCTAAAACCTGTCGAGGTCATGTAGAAGTCAATGGCAGAGGTCTCTTGATCCATCTGAAGATATTAATAGCCCATGATGTTCAGGGTTTTTTTCAGTGGGTTTCACTCAAAAACTCAATCAATTTGAGCAATTCGAGTTTTTTTTTCAGTGGAAAATTCTACTGATTCGAGTTTTCAGATTCAAGGTTTTTCTTAAATTGGAAAAAATTTGAGTTGTGAGTTCATTCGAACTCCTTAGGGGCAGATTTATTAAAATTTGAGTTTTCAAGGGTATTTTTAAGTCAAAACTTGAATTTTCAGATTGTAAATAAAAAAACTCGAATGTTTCGGGGTTAAAATAAACTCAAATTTGTATAGATTTTTTAATACCTGGAAATAGCTGAATTCGAAAATACTAACTAAAACCTGTCGAGGTCCTGAAAAAGTCAATGGCAGAGGTCCCTTGAACCATTTTTTTCGGTGGGTTTCGCTCGAACACTCAATCAATTCGATCAATTCTAGTTTTTTCCCACGAGTTTTCAGGTTGTTCACTCGAAGTATAAAAAAAACCCAACAAAGCTCTAGAATTCAACCTTTGACAAATAACCCCCTTAATCTGTTTTTTGTGCTAGTCTTAAAACCAGATGAGAACCCAATTATGAGTCAAAAACATAGTATTTGTTCATTTATCTAGAGTTACATATATGTGTGTGTGGCAAAAGTATGCAACCCTTTGCTTTAAATAACTGGTGTGACCCCTTGGCCAGCAATAACCTCAAATAAAAGTTTCCAGTAACTGGTAACTGTTGATCAGTCTAGCACATTGGCTTGGGGACATTTTAGCTCATTCTTTCTTATAGGAGGAATATACAGTATATATATGTGTGTATATATATATATATATATATATATATATATATATATATATATATATATATATATAGACTCCGTAACAGAAAAATCTGCATTACTAAAGGATATTGAGACTGACTTATTAACATATGTTCTACATCACACCAGTGCAGTCGCTGATAATATGGGACATACCTTTGCTGTTCCTCCTCAAGTCGAGTAAGAGCATTCTTTAGTTCTAAGCTGTGATTCTGATCCATCCTGTTCAGCTTTGATTCTGCAGAATCCAACCGTGCTTGGAGCTTTGTGATAAACAAGAGCGATGTTATACTGTGCCATTGATGCTCTAAGTTTTTTAAATGCTTTAATAAGATGTGTAGATATATATAAACAGACAGAAAGATGGAGAAATGAAACCCAAATTGGCCATTAAACAGGAGTGTGAAAATAAAATAGATTTAGTCAGAGGGAAATTGGACCTCTCTATTCTCCAAAATAAGAATAAGAGGCATATTTATCAAAAGTTTAGAACAGAAAAGCTCTGTTAGCACTATTTCATAAATATGCTCTTAAAAATCCTATACATGTAAATTGAATTGAGTGGTTAAATTTCCCTTAAGTGAACTAAGGAAAACTCAAATTTTACTCTTTGATAAATATGCCCAACTGAATAAGTTGTAGATGTTGTGTCTATAGTTGCAAGTGCTTACAGATATATGATGGTCTGCTAAAGATGAATAATAATGAAAATATTGCAGATTCTCATGCGGGGATTAAATACTCTACTCTAACGTTACTCTAAGGAGCATATTTATGACTCCTCAAGGATTGTGATTAGCCAAACAAAGGCAGAAAATGCAAGTGTATTTCTGAACTCACTCTCCTTTTCTGTAATCGATTGCTTTTGTTTTTTCTTGATCCTATTTTTAAAAAAATCAAGCATATTTGATTTAAAAAAAACTGTATGTGTGTGTGTGTGTGGGGGGGAAACAAAAGCAATTGATGGCAGAAAACACAGATGAGTTTAGGAACTCACTTGCACGTTCTGCTTTTGTTCTGCCTGACCACAATCTTTAAAGGGATCATAAACATGCCCCCAAGTGTTTGCATTCCACATGAAAATTGAAAATTCAGAGGAAAAAGCAACTGAAAAACTGCTGTTCCTGATACACATATATTACGAAAATACTATAATGTATGTCTTACTTACAGTAGTTTCCTAAGCCACTTATGCTCAGAGTTTGTGTAGCGTTGTGTGTACAAATGGCACAAAGAAACATTAATCTTAATATTTATACATTAAGAGGGCATTGAGCAGTAAAAATTAGGTACAGTTTGCCTCTATATTCAACTTGTTCAGCCCAGGAGAAGGGAATGTTCCAACCATGCTGCTAAGAGTACAACATTTTTCAATATCAAATGGCAGGCTCTATTAGTAGTTATTACTGTTTCTATGTGGCAAGAAAACAATTAAATGTCCATCTTTCCCATAATTCTATAACTGCTTTATCATAATGGAAAAAATATGCAAAGAAATAGCTAAAAGAGCATGGAAAAGGATTGGTTTTCTTTAGCTTGGTGGCTGAGAATGCTGGAAGATGCAGTGGAGGGGGGGGTCAGCCTTTCTGAAGTAAGGGATACTTAAATAAAGTTTCCTTTACTGGATTGGTCTTACATATTGTGTTAAAACAAGAATGTGCCCGTGCATTATACTCTTTTAAATATAGAAGAAATGTAGTGTTTCAGGCTAATTTAATGAAAATTTAGGCAAAATGCCTACTAGACCCACCCATCTGTTCCACTTCCCAGGTTGTGCAAGGGAGCTGGCAGTACACTGCACTGTAGGACAGGAACCAAGCAGCAGCTAGGCTGACCTGATAGGGAACGTTGCTTGTGTGACTGCAGGACTGTGATTGGCTATCCCTGGCTTACTGTGCTTCTGGCAGGCGCAATTAGGATACAACCACCCTTCATTTGAAACTTAGACAGAGTCCGTAGCAGATCTATAGGGAGCTCCAATATCAATTTTAAGCCCAATATTAAACCTGCACCATATATTATTCATTATTGCCTACATGATTAGGAGGGGGCTGTAGTAATGCTATATGTCTCCTTTAAACATTGCATTTCAATTTGTACAGCAGCTGTTAAATATTCTTATATAAGAGAAGGTGTGTTATTTTTTTTTTTTATAATGTAGTTGATTTTATTATAAAAAGAGCAGCAAAGAAGCATTTGATCCTAATGCTAAGCTTCAGTCCTGCAGTGCTTGTCTGGTATTTCGGCTGAGCGCTGTGTGATTGATTTAAAGACACCTATTTGTAAGCCAGGTAGCATGTCTGCCTTAATCCATTCTTCTGTCTGTGCCCCATCACAGGTGCTTAAGGGGACGGCTTTGTTAGCATATCAGCAAGACTCTGATGTTTCTGCAGCTGGCTAAGCACAATTTCAATGCCAAAGATTGTAGAAGTATAAATCTAATAGTAAACACAGTATTTTAACCTTGCAATTTAAAGACAGAAAGACCTATTCAGACTTGTTAGGTACAATATTCAGAATATTTTCTCCACATTCCTAACATTTTGAACATGTTCTGCATAACTGTAAATAATACACTATTTCTGTTATCACAGGCCTTTAACAGACTTACTGGAACTTAACCATAAAGAGAAAGTCCATATTCAGGTGTAGGAACTGCAATGTTACAAGCACTAACTGTGAGCTACAGTAAAGTAGAATCTTTTTTTTTTGATGTAAGAAGACACACTGCCAGCTGCAGGATAAGTCTAGTTGCTACTTTCTTTCAAACCCTTTGGCCTCACGCATTGTTTCCTATCCTATTCCGATGTATCTAATTTCCGGCTGACCAGTTTTTTGGGGTTTCATTTCCTCTCCGGCAAGTGCAATTTTTATAAGAGGGTATCACATGGGACCACCAGTGCCGTCAAACCTTCACTCATAAAAAGAACTATTCTGTCACCAATGTAGCATCTCCATGACTGGGTTCCCATTTGATCTACGCCATGCCATGTGCTTAAAGGAAAACTATACCCCCCAAACAATGTAGGTCTCTATTAAAAGATACTGAGTAAAACAGCTCATGTGTAAAACCCTGCTTCATGTAAATGAACCATTATCATAATAATATACTTTATTAGTAGTATGTGCCATTGGGTAATCCTAAATAGAAAATTGCCATTTTAAAAAAATAAGAGCCGCCCCCTGAGATCGTAAGATTCACTGTGCACACATACAAACCACATGTAAGGTCACATGAGCCAATTAACAGACAGAGTTGTGCCTTTTGCTTCCTCACTTCTTCCTGTTACAGTTAGTGTTGTAGTATTTCTGGTCAGGTGATCTCTGAGGCAGCACAGATAGAGTCACGAAATGGTGGTTCAAGGCAAGAGATGTAAAAGGCCAATATTTATGTAAATATATATTCCAGTTTGGTAAGATTCTTTATGTCATTCAATTTGATATAAACTATCTGTTGCTTAAGTATTCATTTTGGGGGTATAGTTTTCCTTTAACTGGTAAAGTCCTGGCAAGATCATAAGACCCTGGAATTGAAAGGGATAACTGATAAGAACAGAATTCTAACATGCTTCTGCATAATTCTATATGTATATTTTTCAAACCTGGCGGCAGTGCTATTATGGCTAATATCTGAACTTTTACTATGCTCTACAACATATTCATATGGATGGAAATAAATATATTTTTTTATAGGGTTGTTTACGCTGGAGAAGAGAGGGTTAAGGGGTGATGGGATAACTATGTAAAAATATATAAGAGGATCATATAATAATCTCTCTAATGCTTTATTTTCCAACTTCCAGCTGACACATGGGCACCCATTCCAATTAGAAGAAAGGAGGTTCCTTCTAAATATTAAGAAGGGATTTTTACTGTGAGAGTTGTGAAGCTGTGGAATTCTCTCCCTAAATCAGTCTTACTGGCTGATAGATTCAATAGCTTTAAGAAAGGGTTGGTGGCGTTTTTTTTCAACAGAGGGAATACAGGGTTATGGAAAATATCTCATAGTACAAGTTGATCTACGGACTGTTCTGATTGCCATCTTGGAGTCAGGAAGGAATTGGAGAGCTTCAGATGTTTGTTTTTGCCTTACTCTGAATTAACTAGCAGATTTAAGACTTTAAAGGTTGAAGCTGATGGGTGAGTGTCTTTAAAAAACGCTGGCAACCTTGCTCCCCCCCCGTGTATGTGTGTGCACATACACACAGGGCCCCCCTTTTGTTGTGCCTTCTCCCTACCCCTAGTTCTGGCCCTGACTCAAACTAACTTACTATGTTACTATGAGCCAATACAACTCATTCCATGGCAGCTAGGATACATGGCCACAACCACTGGCATAGCGCCCTGTAATTACCAACATTCCCTTTAATTTCTTTTTAGCAAAATATAAGATAAGATAAGAATCACTAAAAACCGCAAGTGGAGTCAGCAAATTGCAATTTCAGGTAAAAGTTGCCATGTTTTTTTTATCCTCAATTTTGCATATTCTCCATAATTCTGGATTAACTGCAGGTGCAGTTGTGCTGATAATTCAGTGTCAGGATGTCATCATATCTGTCTGCCAGCTGCCAAATGATGCCTGCATATGATTTTTACAGGGTTTACCTGCATCAACAGTTACATTGCCCAAGACTCCCAAGAAGAGGCAGAGTGGACCCAGCAGAACCAAAATCAACTTTGCAGAAGTGCAAGGAGCAGCTTTGAATGCAAATACCTTCATTGAATGCAGTTTTTTTGTGCAACAACTACACTTTCTAGTTGTAACTGTTTCCATACAAAATTCTCTGGGTGCACCACAATTGTTGTGTGCACTGGCCTCAAAATGTGTGTATGCCTGTGTGTATAATCACATTCAGGGTCGGAATGGGGGGCCCGGGGTTGGTCACAGAAGGAAGACCTTTAGGTGCGCACTGTGAGACCCGGTCGCGGCAGGAAGAAATTAAGGTGCGCACACGCACATGCACTGTGAGAGCTGAGCGCGACACACTGTGACATAACTTTAGAAATGCAGGGTGCGGATCTGGGCTGGCGGGGCCCACAAGAGCTGGAGGCCCACAGGGTTTTTTCCCAGTCCGACCCTGATCACATCGCTTAGAGGAAACACTGCAACTAATATCTTGCTACTTTCCTCTTTTCTCTCTTGTTTCTGCAAGGTTGTTTAAAGATTTCCCTTAATTTACTTTCACTTTGTGTATGTGGACATAAATGTAGAAGTGTGATATGAAGTAATGTACAGGGATCGCATTTCTGGGACAGGCCCCTAGTCCAAACGCCTGGCCACACGGTCCAAATGCCCGGTCGTAGCACCCTGGCCCATGCGCGCATGCGTGTAAGTGCCGCCAGAATTGGGACGCACAGCTTCCCAAAAGGGGTTGGGCGGCATGCAAGCTTGTTGTTGGCTGCAGTGCAATCATTATTAGATGTGTGTTACACAGGAAAAAATGAAAGTAATGACTTTTTAAAGAATAATTATCATGTTGAACTCTAGGTCTAATTATCATGTTGAACTCTAGGTCTAGTGCTCTTATCATACACATCACCTAAAGGGCATTAAGTAATTAATAGTTAATAGTTTTCCCTCTAATCAATTTTTCACTCCCATTATTTTCAAATAGTTTGCCAGAAATTATTTTTTTCCATTTCCTTTTTCACCTTCTCCTGTCTAACTGGAGCAGCTCTTACAAAGCTCCAACTCTTATTTTATAGTTTAATTAATACAGTATGTTTATGTGCGCTCATACATGTGTCTCAAACTCACATCAAGGGCTTGAAAAAACACCCGGAAGAGCCCTAATGTAGAAAACTGTAACAGTAGAGAGTCTGCCCCTGGATTACTGAGCTCCCTGACACACTGAGAGAGTGAGGAAGGTTAAAGGGGAACTATCGCTTAAATTTTATATTAGCTTCAGCATTCTGAAATAAGAAACTTTCCAAATACAATCAATTAAATATTCTGTATAGTTTCTGAAATCAAGAAAATCAAGTTTATATTCACTATTCCTCTCTCAGCATGTTTCTCCTTCATTCAGGAGTTGGGTGTCAGATGAATGATCCAATATATCTTATAGGGGGCTCCTTTTGCCTAGAAGATATATTAGAGCTCACTCTATTAAAATCACCAGAAATCCTGTCTCTCTACATGCAGAATTTGTGCAAAAGGCCGTTATTTTGTTAGATTTTGTTTATACTGGAATCAGTTATTTGAGTGAGCTCTAAACTCAATTTTATTTCTGATACATCTGAACATAAATAACTGTTTGGAAGGTAAACTTTGCTTATCATCGAAAAGCTTTAACGAATGTATACTGGAAGGTTGCTTAAGAATACATTCAGCAGTTTTAGTTGCTACACAGGAAGATAAAAGGTCAAACTTCCAAATAACTACAGAATAAAAATCTCTCTTAAAAAATAGCATATTTATTGCCAAAAATAAACTAAAGAACTAAAAAAAAATTAAGTAATTGACATTTAAATGTACAAAGTACGGTGACTCTATGATCATTGCTAAAATACTTTTTAAGCTGTGTGCCACTATAGAGAGAAAAATAACACTTTGGGGAAGTACCTAATAGTAAAGAACCAACAGCAGTATGCCAACTATACTGTCATAACAGGGATAAGGGTCCAGGTGTCACCGCTTTATGTAAGTCCATGAAAACTGGTTACCAGCATAGTTGTGTTAAGCTTGCTTCTACACATTGTTCTACACCTATCTCAATGCTAAAATGACAACGTCTCAGGTTAAGCAAACAGACCCCACTCAGTTATTCCCCATACATAAGCAATTCCAAACATTTCTTCTGGGCACATTCCACTCAGCATCAGACCCTCCCCCAGCTTTTATGCAATTCCAGAAGGCTTCCCACTGTAGGGAAGTGTATCTTCATCTCTTCCAAAAATTCCTTCCAGTTTTATTATGTAATCTCTGCCCACTCTGCCCCACTGCATTTGTAGGGTTGTTACTTCAAATTCCAGCCATTTTAAACTCTTTTGGAGGATGCTGGGACTCTTTGCACCTTGAAAAAATGAGATGTTCTAACATTGTTTTGTTTATCCTAAGGATGCACAGTATCCATTATTCTTTGATTTGGTCAAATACCAAATGCAGACTTAAAAAGTTGAACTTGATGGACATGTGGCTTTTTTCAACCGAACTGCCTATGTTACTATGTTACCAAATCTTCCACAAAAGATTTAGCCAAATACTGCACAGAATCCAAAACCTTAAATTTGAAGAAATCTGAAAAAATTTCATTATCCAAAGCAAAAGCCAACCTCTGTTGACCTGTGCTTTAAAGACCCAGGACATTGAAGCGATACTGACATGTTCCTATAACAATCATAAGACAGTGTCCGTATCAAAGAGGTGCTGCACGCTAAATATTTACATTCAAAAGCTCCCCCCAAAAGCTGCTCCCAGCCCCATGAACCTTGCCACACAGTCACGCTGGGCTGGGGGCGGAGTGATCCTTCCATAGGCTGGAGTCCTGGTATCATTTGTAATTAGCCTATGGAAGGACAATGGTTAACCCAGCTAGGTTTGGTTAATAAGCCCTATTATTTGATATCTGAATATAATAATTTGGAAGTGACAATAATGCAACTCACCTTTTACTATGTTCTGGCTGATTTGTAAAAAGTTTAAACTTGTACAAGTAGATAAAACTTACAAATGAATTAGAACTGTGGTGTCATATGGTTACAGCCGGGCATCTTGCAAAGCATGGTCACTAACTGTAATATTTTCCTTGCTGTACAAGCCATAGAATAGCCTAGAAGAGCTTTTAGTGCAAGCATCACATGCTGACCCTCTTCTCCCCTACCTCCAGCTGCCCAAATCCTGGGCTAACCTTACTTAATACAGCTTTCCCTTAAATAGATAAAGCCAATATGGGCAATTTTTTGATGATTCCAATGATTCCGTTGTAGACACTCACAACCACAATTCCAAGCAAATAATGGTATGCCTCGCTACTACAGGTATGGGACCTGTTATCAAGAATGCGCAGTACCTGGGGTTTTCTGGAAAAGGGATCTTTCCTTAATTTGGATCACCATACCTTAAGTCTACTAAAAATAATTTAAACATTAATTAAACTTAATAGGCTGGTTTTGCCTCCATAAGGATTAATTATATCTTAGTTTGGATCAAGTACAAGGTACTGTTTTATTATTACAGAGAAAAATTAAATCATTTAAAAAGAATTGGATTATTTGGACAAAATGGAGTCTATGGGAGACGACCTTTCCGTAAATTGAAGCATTCTGGATAACGGGTTTCCGTATAATGGATCCTATACCTGTACCACAAAATTTACTTTGGTTGTATGAGTTTGTAAAGGAAGATTAACATATTTTTATGCATTGGGGGGATGCATGCAAGTGCAACAAATCATGGAGAGTTCCCCACCTGGTACGCAACTTCTTCTTACAACTGAATATTTCTTTTACATGTCTAAAACGTATATCATAAATTATAAGAAAGCATAACTTGCTGAAATAGCAACTGCTAATTAACGTATTTGCTTAAGCATTTTCTAATTTTTGCAGGCTACTTTTCATATAACCTTGACTTAAATAAGATCACGTGTGTGCTATTTTGCAATGTGAATGGTAACTGAAAGCAAAGCTTCCCAACAAAATCTGCATCCGTTTCACTCTTCCTTACTACCGCTCACTTCCAGTTTTCCTCTTTCCTTGGTGAGTGCATTATTTCCCATCCCGAGATTAATCAATAGAGCACGGGCTACTTACTGATGACTTAAAATCTGGGCCAGGAAAAAAAAATTCACTATAGTCAAAGTGCCGCCAGTCTGTCCCCGGGGAACAAACCCGATGCCATCTGGTTCCTTTTATCCTCCTTGAGGACAGAATGACTTACTCAGGAATCAATACTGCTTTTGTTCCTTTGCTCTACTGAGAGCCAGAGAGGGACATGTACGAGCTAAGCACTATGTAGCAGCCAGAAGAGACGCACACTTACTGCCAATCTTTGCTGCTCACTCTCAGAAGTTTTCTCCAAAAGCTGCTGCTCCAGTTCTCTACACCTCCTTTTATACTGTAAAACCTGGGGAACAGATGTCAGGAACAAAATCAGAAAGAATAAAGCCGCCAAAATGGATACAGAAAATATTAATAATTATCTGTGCTGTATTTTATATTCATCTACAAGCATGTACAATCACTGATTCCAATGTGTTTATTCAACTTAAGAAGCAGAATTGAGCATGATGAACATTATACCTTCTCATTGGCACTGACTGCTAATATGCAATTTAATGGCCAAAGCACAACTGCCGGTAGTGTCTCACAGAAGAGGTGTCAGGGTAAACATTTAAAATAGCATATCTAAATAAGCAGCTCACGATTTCTGACAGTATGACTCCAGCAAAAAAATATGCATTTGCATCACTAACAGTATATCTTATTGTGGCTTCCTTGTGCTATTCTGGGGTTCTTTCACAGAGTTTCTTATTAACATGCCCACTCCACATGTAAGCATGCTTTGTTAAAGGGGAACCATCTCAAAGATGAAAATTTAATATAAGCTTCATCATACTGAAATAAGACATTTTATAAACAAAATCAACTGAAAATTCGGAATTGTTTCTGAAATAATCAAGTTATTCTTCACTCACCCCTCTCAGCATTTGTCTCTCTTCGTTCTCTCTTCATGCAAGAAGTTGGAGTCTGATTTTAAATGACAGTAAGATTCAATAAATCTTTTAGGGGGGGTCCTTTTGCCTAGAATATGTATTAGAGCTCACTCTTTTAAAATCACAAGAAAACCTGTCTCTCTACATGCAGGATTTGTGCCAAAGTCAGTTTTTTTTGTTAGATTTTGACTGTACTGGAATCAGTTATTTGAGTGAGCTCTGAAACATCTGCTAGGAAAGGCAGTCCCCCCATAAAATATATATTGCATCTATCAATTGGATCGGTCAATGAAAACCTGACACCCAGCTCCAGCATCAAGAGAGAATGAAGGGCTGCTGATAGAGGAACAGTGAAGATGAACTTGATTATTTCAAAAATGGTACAGAATTCATAATTTATTATATTTAGAAAGTTTCTTGTTTCAGTGTGCATAAACTTATATTAAATTTTCGTGATAGTTCCACTTTAATATTTAAAAGCTACTTTTGTTCATGCAATGTACAGATCCCAATAGCACCCCTCAGCATGCCTTTTGAGTACCATAGTTCTAAAATCAAGCAATATGCTCTGTCCATGTCAAATTTACTCTATTAAGACAGTTGCTCACCAAAGCCTTTGTAAATATGAATAACATTATTTATTAATCACTACTAGGATATGTGGTGCTGTACAATATAATGTATTAAAAGGGCACACAGGGACAACACATATTATAATAGGTAAATAATTATAAATATGCAGAGATTAAATGCCACGTGGTAAGAGACATAGAAGAACGGAAGCCCTGACCTGCAGAGTTTACTGTGGGCAGGCTTACAGAGTGGGGCAGGCTTACTGAGTGGGTGAAAATAATCCAGGCACAAATAGGAAGGAACAAAGGTTTGGGCATTGGTCCTTAAGTTCCAAGACAAGCAAGAAATGTTCTAGTGCTTTCAAATAGTCATTTCTTTTTTGAAGAGTTTGACAGAGAGTATCCTTCAAAAGAATTAACCGAGAGCAAAATCATATCCCTGCTTAACAGGCAGCCATGATAGAAATTTTAACAGGGTATGAACAGATTCCCTCTGGAGCCAAGGGCACTGTATGTAGATGATCCACTTCTCTCTGATTTTAAATGTTTTTAAATACCTGTTTTAAATGCAGGTTGAGAAAAGTAGATCCGCTCTTGTCTGCTCCACTAACAGCAGATTCGGCCTTTTTTACTTTTTACATACTTTTGCCTTTTGGGCTGAAATCCACTCAGTTTAGCTGCACACAGGCAATACTGTGTCAGTCAGTGGAGCTACAAGGAGTGGATCCACTTTTCTGCGTGTAAACACGGGTGTATAAAAGTGGATCATTGTAACATACATAGTAACATAGTAACATAGTAAGTAAGGTTGAAAAAAGACACATGTCCATCGAGTTCAACTTTTTTTTTTTTTTATTAACTACCTATCTGCCAGTTGATCCAGAGGAAGGCAAAAAAAAAAAACCATCTGAAGCCTCTCCAATTTGCCTTAGAGGGGGAAAAATTCCTTCCCGACTCCAAAATGGCAATCGGACTAGTCCCTGGATCAACTTGGACTATGAGCTATTTCCCATAACCCTGTATTCCCTTACTTGCTAAAAAGCCATCCAACCCTTTTCTGAATGCAGACTAGAATATGGGCCAGAACTGACAGAATACAATGCTACATGACTAAAATTTAAAGGGAGCATAATAAAATATCTTGTGTAATTATTTTCTTCAAACAGATGTCCAATTTGGCCCCTTATCTGTAGTAATTTTTCCTATAAAACAACCAGATCTATGCCAATCCAGCAATTAAATGGGGAACCAAGATATATAAATCAGGACTGGAATACCCAGGAAGTTTTGTTGACTGGTGAGTGACAGCACAACTGTGTGCATACACAAGCAAGTTGTGACATCAGCACTTGTAAAAAATTGTGTAAAAGGAAAAATATGTTGCATTACTTAAAATTACTCTTACCTCAATATTTTACTTGAAAAATCATACAATACGCCATGAATGGTTATACAGAGACATACACTATCATCATTCAGTAGTTAACACCCGACCCGCACATCACGAACCCCCAGCTCAGGTCCCTTGTTCCCAATTCCTGCTTCCCTGATCCTATACATTGGGGCACATTTACTTACGTGCAAATTTTCGCTTCGGAAGTCGTCACCAGACTTCGTGCAACTACGTCAGACATTATTTTGTTGCTAATACTCATATTCATCAAAATGTGCAATTACGTCTTGCCAATGATTCATTGGCGCTACTTTCTTACCAGCAAAACATCGTTAACTTACTTAGGCTTACGTCAATTTAAATTCAGCGGGTATATAAAGGTCATATGTATGTATTTATTAGTGATGTCAGTGAAATTGCTGGAAGTGGCCACTTTTTATTAAAAATGTCCAAGGAAGCAAAATGAAGACAGAAGTCCTCTATTGTCCTAGGCCATGAGCCCACCCTAAAACAAATGTGGCATGAGCTTCAAATGTTAAAAAAAGTGCAAATAAAATATTTTTTAACAGTTACAACTTGTAAACATAACCAAATTGACCAAATTGCTTTTGCGAAAGTTCGCAATGTATGCAATCGAAGAGCAGGTGTTAAAGGTTCTCAATACACAATTAAGATGCGCAATGCGATAATGCCTAACGAAGAATGTTACATTGCAACAAGCAAATCTTTATTCCCAAGGTTTTGCACTTTGCAAATTTTATAACATTTCCCCTAAAGCATTATAAATGCTTTTCTCAATGTCTACTAATGAAAGAAATTAAGAACGGTCCATATTCAGTATTATTTTATCTGGGGAAATCCTGTAAAAATACAGTACTTGTACTGTATGTTTGGGGGTAAAGAGAAATGTAATTGATTAAATAAAATTCAAATGTAATGTTAAATATACTGAATAATGAACATAATAACAAAAACGTTATTTACAAACCTTGTCTTGTAATCTCTGTACCAGCTGAGCTTGCCTCTGCTGCCCCTCCTGATAGGCTGACAATTTGCGTTTATATGCCATCTCCTCCTCATGGAAGCGCTGCCGCAACTCTAACACTGCTTCTGTTTCTTCTGAACGGTGGCTCTGATACTGCTCCAACTACCCAGAAACAATGAAAGGAGAGAACTGTTAAAGATTTGTCACCATTGTTTTTTTCTAGGCTGTCCCTAACTCCCAAATCTGGCTCGTTTTTTGTGGCTGCGATGAGGGGCTGACACGGGTGGGAGGTTTAATTTAACTGCAAATTCAGATAGATACAGTAAGGGCAGATTTATCAAGGGTCGAACTGAAAATTCGAATTTGTATTTTAAAGTTTTTTTATGGTCAAAACTGTCAGATTTAACTAGGGACTTATTCGAATTCGATTCAAGATTTTTAAAAAATTAAATTTTCGAGATTTATCATACATGGCCCTTTAAAGGAAAACTTTACCCCCCAAATGAAGCAACAAATAGTTTATATCAAATTAAGTGACATATTAAAGAATCTTATCAAACTGGTATATATATATATTTAAGTAAATATTGTCCTTTTACATCTCTTGCCTTGAACAACCATTTCGTATTGGTCTGTGTGCTGCCTCAGAGATCACCTGACCAGAAATACTACAACTCTAACTGTAACAGGAAGAAGCGTTGAAGCAAAAGACAGAACTCTGTATGTTAATTGGTTCATGTGACCTAACATGTGGTTTGTTTATGTGCACAGTGAATCATACGATCCCAGGGGGTGGCCCTTATTTTTTAAAATGGTAATTTTCTATTTATGATTACCCAATGGCACATACTACTAAAAAAGGTATATTATTATGAAAATGGTTTCTTTTCATGAAGCTGTGTTTTACATTGTTTTATGCAATATCATCTTTTTATAGACACATACAGGGGCCCATTTACTTAGTTCGAGTGAAGGAATAGAGGAAAAAAAGTTTGAATTTCGAATGGTCGAATATGGCTACTTCGACCTTCGACTACGACCTTCGAAACGAACGATTCGATCTAAAAATCGTTCGACTATTTTATAGTCAAAGTACTGTCTCTTTAAAAAATTCTTCGACCCCCTAGTTTGCCACCTAAAACCTACCGAGGCCAATGTTAGCCTATGGGGAAGGTCTCCATAGGCTTCCTAACAATTTCCTGATCGAACCTACCGAAACATACCAAGGCCAATGTTAGCCTATGGGGAAGGTCCCCATAGGCTTCCTAACAATTTCCTGATCGAAGGAATATCCTTCGATCGATGGATTAAAATCTTTAGATCGTTCGATCGTAGGAATATCGGTAAATCCTTCGACTTCGATATTCGAAGTCGAATGATTTTACTTTCACGGTCGAATATCGAGGGTTAACTAACCCTTAATATTCGACCCTAGGTAAATGTGCCCCACATTGTTTGGGGGTATAGTTTTCCTTTAAGAACTATAATTCGACTGTTTGCCACCTAAAAGCTGCTGAATTGCTGTTTAAGTCAATGGGATATGTCTCGGCATCAATTTGGAGTCATTTGCAACCTTCCTCTAATCAAGTTTTTTAAATTCGAAACATCCAACTTTTAAAAATTTGATTTTATTAATAAATTTCGACTGGTCAAATTTCGAGTTTGTGGGAGTAGTTTTAAAAAACTCCCATGAATTCGAAATTTGACCCTTGATAAATGTGCCTCTAATAGCGAGAATGGATTCCCATTAGTTCATTTTATGTGGAGACATCAAACACATAGGAATGATTTAACAACCCTCGTTATTTATTTAGAAGCATGAGAAACTTTAATGCAAAGCTCTCGATCTTAAAGGTAGGGTGTCATTTGGAAAGAAAGGAATTCGACTGCTCAAGGAAATTGATTAAATTCTGACACTGATAAATGTATCAGTTTAGTAAACACTTCAGAGTTTCATAATGTAAACTGTGAATACATATTCATACTGCTATGAATTCTTATGGATTCCCTAGTTTGAATTTAAGTAAATCCCATACTATATACAGTATATCTTAAGAATAAACAAAGATTAATGGAAGTAGCTATAGTCTCATGGGTCCATTAAATAAATATAGTACTGGGTCCCTCCTTATGAAATACCCATGCCCCACAAAAGTCACCAGTTCCTTATTCTCATCCCTGCTATCCACCCATATCCCACATTTAAAGTATTTAGGACTGTGCACAAAGACTGTTACACTGCCACTGTTTTTCTTGTGTGGGAAAATATCAAATTCTGTGTGCACATAGGGCCATCTCGGATTCCCAGGCCCAGGTGCGGAACCAGTAGCTATATAAATGATAGGTTGCCAACAAGGATTAGACGTCTCTTATTCTTGTTTCCATTAGAATAGCAAGTATACTTAGCATAAAGTGTGTGTGTACAGTATGAGCCTTAATTTAAATTACCAGACAATGGGAATGAATGAAACTGTTATAAAGAACAGTGTTATGTATGTAAAATGTATTGGTTAGATATGAAAGGATATGTAGTACAAGTGTGGGATCCATAATCCAGAAACCAGTTATCCAGAAAGCTCCAAATTACGGAAAGGCCATTTCCCACAGACACCATTTTAATTAAATTATACAAGTTTTTTAAATTATTTCCTCTTTCTCTATAATAAAACAGTATTTTATTTAAACTAAGATATAATTAAAGGACAACTAAAGCGTAACTAAAGAAGTAGCTAGAAATGTTATACATTATGTTTTGGGTTTCTGTACCAGCCCAAGGCAACCACAGCCCTTTAGCAGTAAAGACGTGTCTCCAAAGATTCCCCAGTAGCTCCCCATCTTCTTTTCTACTGATTCACTGCACCTGCTCTGTGCTGCTGTACAGTACACATAGAATATAAATGTCACAATATAATTATGATTAATAATTAATACAGATAATTACTACGTGTCAGATCAGAAACCAGTGCAATTAGCATCAGAATTTAATAATCAGCCCTGTAGCATCAGCTTACATTACATGCCAACCTTATTTTCTGCTTCATAATTTGTGACAACCCCTAAGCTTAGCTTCTCAACAGCTGCTCAGAGCCCACTGAGCATGTGAGTGTCACAGACACTTTCCAAGATGGTGACCCCCTGTGACAAGTTTAAAATCCTGGATCATTGCTGCTATCGACAAGCTGAAACTTTAGGCCGGTGCAATAAATTCAGTATATAAAATACGCCATTTTTAGGGTTTAGCTCTCTTTTAATCCTTATTGGAAGCAAAACCAACCTATTGGGTTTATTTAATGTTTACATGATTTTCCAATTGACTTAAAGGAGAAGGAAACCCCCTAGTAGCAAAAATCCCTCCCCTCTCCTCTGTGTTGCCCCCCCTCCCTTCTCCCCCCTGGCCTACCTGTCCCCCCGAGCAAATGCCCCTAACTTGTTACTCACTCCTCTGCGTAGGTCCTGTCCACGGAGTTCACAGGTGCCATCTTCTGCCGAGCGGGCTTCTTCCTGCTTTGATCGGCGTTTTTTGGCGCATGCGCAGTAGGAGCACTTACCGGTACGGATCTACTGTGCATGTGCCAAAAGTCACGAATAAAACTTTGTGACTTTCGGCGCATGCGCAGTAGATCTGTACCGATAAATCCTCCTACTGCGCATGCGCCAGAAGATACCGATTAATCCAGGAAGATGACCGCTCGGGAGAAGATGGCGCCTGTGAATTCCGTGGACAGGACCTGCGCAGAGGGGTGAGTAACAAGTTAGGGGCATTTGCCCGGGGGACAGGTAGGCCAGGGGGGAGGAGGGAGGGGGGCAACACACCGGAAGGGGGGATTTTTGCGCCTAGGGTGTTTCCTTCTCCTTTAAAGTATGAAGAACTAAATTACAGAAAGATCCTTTATCCGGAGAAACCCAGGTCCCAAGCACTCTGGATAACAGATCCCATACTTGTATTTGCAGATATGGTAATGTTTCTTTATGCATGCATATTACTTACTTTTTGCAAACATGCCAATAGCCAATAGTAGACTAGATTCTAACCAAATAATCTTTAGTAACATAAATATTCTACATTCAGAGTTGGTAACCCAATATTCAAAGCTTATTATCCTTAGCCACAGCTATATTTTAGCCTAAAAAATTATCAGTCGCCCCATTTCTAGCCTAATAAACACTGATTTCAACCACCAAATCTCAAGTCTTCTTTAAATTTTCATGTCAGTTTATTTAATATTTGCCAGATTCTAGGGATGCACAGAATCCACTATTTTAGGATTCGGCCGTATCCCAAATCCTTTGTGAAAGGTTTGACCGAATATCAAACCGAATCTGAACCCTACTTTGCATATGTAAATTAGATAAAGGCGTAGAGAAAAAAACGTTTGATTTCCTTGTTTGTGTAACCAAAAGTCATTTGATATTTTGGATTTGGATTCAGTTCAGTCAGTCAAATCTGAACCCTGCTGAAAATGGCAGAATCATGGCCAAATCCCGAACCGAATTCTGGATTCGTTGTATCCCTACTGGATTCTAACCTGTTTGAGTGACCAAGTCTCTAACTCCAATATCCGGAGAGCACACCTTTATGTATTAAAAGGTTTCCATTTTTATTTCGCAGACAATCCTGCACAACATGTTTCGGCTACAACTGCCTTCATCAGGTGCATGATGGAATCTTTTGCAATCTGGCATGGGGACTGCGGCTCGTTGAGAAGCACTAAACACACGGATAATCACTATAAGGACAATTTGATATTGAATCTAACTCCAATATCCCCAATCACACCAGCATAAAACAATTACCGTACTCTAAGATTCTAACTTTGGACTCCCATAATTTCTATATTTCAACCCCAAATCCACAATCAGCCCTATTTTATATAAATTAGCTAATCCTCAGGCATCATTCCAAATCTCGAATCCCCAATCACCCCTAGATATTAACCTCACTATTCAATCACTCCAAAATTCTAAGATCAGAATCCTCAATTAGTTTAGATTGTAATCTTAGAATCCACAATGAGCCCCACCTAATCACACCTATATTCTATACTCAGTATCCCCAAACACCCACAGATTTCACAGTCATCCTTAGATACCAGCTTCAGAAACCTAAATGACACCTAGATTCCAAGAACAGCAAAAATATCAACCCCAGATTCTAACGTCATTATGCCATTTACCCCAAGATTCCTATCCTGGAATCATCCTTGATTATATTCACAGCCACAGATTCTAACCTCAGAAACCAAACAACCTAAGATTATGACCTTAGTATACCCAATCACGCCTATAATATTACTTAAGACTTCTCGTTTAATTGTAATTTATAATCTATGGATATGCACTGACACATAGATATTAACTTCATAACCCTGAATCATTCCTAAATTCTCACATCAGACTCTTCAACCACCCCTAGATTTCTCATTTCAAATCCCCTTAGTACCCCTAGATTCTGCACAGAGACCTGGATTAATCCTGCCCCAGATTCTAACATTGGGATTCTCAGTGCTTATATACTGTATATCATTTTTTAATTTTTTGAAATTAAACTAAAAAAGCAAAGCTGAGCACAAATGCCACATTCTCTTTTAGTGCCGTATAGATAAAAGTCTGACATGTACAAAGGTTCACTAACATACGACTAACACAACACTGAGCTTTTAGTGCCAAAATATCCACGGGTTTTCTGAAAAGGACCATTAACTAGCTACATGGCATTAAAATTATTTGGTAACAATTATTAGCTTGACAGCTCTCAATTTGACATAAAACATTCACATCCAACCAAATTCACATAGAAATATTTATGTTGCCCAATAAAATGTGTCACTATGTAAGCATTTCTGCTCAAAGGTGTGAAATCTTGACGTTTCTCTTGCTGTAAGAGCGGAGTCATGGGGGAAGGGTTGGGATTTAGAGATCACACATCCCTGGGAAAGTGTTTGTGGGGAGGGCAATGCTCCCACCGGGTTGTTAACAGCCA